>CAXAQU010000283.1:0-670202 GCA_963971155.1 Anthrax anthrax
ATGATACAACTAACAATGTGGTAACAATGAAGAATGGAATGAACAATTTATCAAACACGGATTATCACAGTTCTTCTGATGAAAGCACAATCGAAAGCAATAATATTCCAACGTTAGAAGAAAAATTAGCAAATTGGGTAACATTTTCCAAATGTCCAATAATGCACGTTAATAGTTTACTCAAGGTGCTAAGACCACACTTTCCATTTTTACCATTTGATGGTAGAAAACTTCTACGCACACCTAAAAAACATGAAATTTCTAATATGATGGAAGGCCAATATTTGCATGTTGGGTTTAAAACATGTTTGAACCGTTTATTGAAATTCTTTATTGGTCCAACGAATACCGTTCTACTAGATGTCGGAATAGATGGAGTAGGCGTAAGTAACAGTTCTACGAGCACATTATGGCCAATTCTTATAAGTATAGTTGGTCAATCAAGGGTGGAAATGGTAGGCACTTACTTCGGCACATCAAAACCGGCAGATGTAGATATATTTCTTGAGCCATTTGTTTCTGAAATGAAAGAAATTTTACAAAACGGCTTTGTTTGGAATGGCCGTTTTTATGAAATTAAAATTAGATCCATTATTTGTGACGCCCCTGCTAGAGCATTTGTTTTGAACGTAACAACACACACGGGATACAGCAGCTGCTCTAAATGTGAAATTCGAGGCTTATATGTTCTACATAAAGTAACATTTCCTTATGGTGTATACGCACTACGGACAAATTTAAGTTTTAGGGACAAAGTAGACGAAAATTTTCATTTAAGTAAAAATACAACAACAATCGAGCACCTTGGAATTGGTTGTGTTTCACAAGTTCCAATAGATTATATGCATGCTGTTTGTCTGGGTGTTGTAAAACAAATACTTTCTCTGTGGATTGAATGTCGTTTAAGATTGTACAGTTTACCTAACAGAGTAATTTTAAAAATTTCAGAAGATATTATGTCTATATCCAGACAAATGCCTGCAGAATTTAGTCGCACACCCAGGCCACTTTCGATGCTAAGACGATATAAGGCAACTGAATTGCGACAATTGCTCTTATACACTCTGCCATTTTTGATAAAAGGCAAGGTGCAAAAAATCTATTATGACCATTATCTTAAATTACACTGTGGACTCAAAATTCTATGTTCAGACGAAATATGTCTTGCAAACAATGAATTAGCTGAAAATCTCCTGAAGGATTTCGTTAAAGACTTCAGTGAATTATATGGAATTCACACCATGTCGTTCAATGTACACAGTCTGTTACATTTAAGTAAAGATGTACGAGATATTGGTGCTTGTCTAGAAAGCTTCAGTGCTTTTAAATTTGAAAATTTCATGCAATTTATAAAAAAATGTTGTAGGTCAGGGCATAAGGTGCTAGAACAGTTGCACAACAGAATAACAGAAGAAAATAACTTCAGCCACGTACAGTATTTGAGAAACAATGAGAAAATTCTAAACGGTGTAGCCGAAACAATTACTATTGGAACTACAAAATTATCTAAAAACTCACCAGACAATTACTGTATGCTAGACAAATACATTATTGTGCAAATTTTGCAAATAGAAAAACAGGAAAAACAAACATTATTTACAGGAAGAGAAATTCTTGCTTTGAAAGATTTATATGACTATCCTATCCAATCTCGTTACCTCAATATATTCACTTCTTCTAACATAACGTATGGACGAACATTTGTTTTTGAACAAAATCGAATTCAGAGAAAAGTTGCCTTCCTAACTTTAAATAATTCGTACTATTTTTTAGGACTACACAAAATTTAAAATATATTCGTCAATTCACATCAGCAGCAATAACCACAAGAAGATATATTGAAAAAATGAGGTATGTAATTCATTTTTAGTAGTACATACATATGTTATACGAACTTTTGTTATATAATATTTTACACATTACTTTTTATACTTAACATATAAACGTATTTTCATAGTTACTGCATTGTCGCGTTTGATGATGAGGAGGCATGCGAAGTTATACCAATAAATTGGCTAACAGAAGACAAATGTCATTGTTTTTGGCCACCTAATAAAAACATTAAAAAATTACAAATAAACAGTGTTATACCCAAGGAGAATTGGAAACAAGTGGAATGTCGAGTACTTTTTTATGCAGGTGACTTTTATTTTTTTTTAAATATTTTTAAGAACAATTTTCAAAAATGATCTTTGCACAGATTCCTTTGACGATGCAAATAAAAAATGCGACAGGGCTCTTTGGCAGTCAAGTGCCGAAGAAGATCCAGATAATCAACAACCACTCCATAATTCAGAACAGAACACCAGTACTACTCAAGAGCAATACATATTTACACTGATTGGAAATGAAAAACAATACAGTTGCATGCAAAGTTCTGTTGCGGACCCAAGTGAATTGAATATAAGTGAACTCTCACCTCTTTTTACTACACCCGGAAAAAACAATCCTCAAAGTTTTCTAGTACAGGGCAGTGTCGCATCAAATGTAGACCAGTCGACTACACAGAATACTGGTGCATCATATGGAGACCAGCCCTCTCAATCTGTCAATATGGTTAATTCCAGTATACAGTCATTTATAGGTAACTTTTAACTGATTTATTTTTTAATTTCCAAATTCACGAGCACATATTAGGAAAGCAAATTTTACATGTTATTATAATATCAAATGAAGTTTTCATTGGTATATTTATTAAGTAACATTTTACTTAAACGTGTAAAAGACTGTCTTGTTGTTATATTAAGCATTTTGATTTAAGATTTCAAAAAATAATATACATGTACATATTTTTCATGTATTTTCTCAAAACAGAATTGCGTTTTGAAAAGCTGCAGCAATACATTGAAACCCGAATTAGTACAATGGAAAATAATTTTGCGAAAACAATTGAGAATTTGGTGAAAAATTATGTTGCTAGTCCTCATCAATATAAAACGAACGGTGAAACCGTTTTTTTCAACACCATCGATGAATTTATAAAATTTGAGAACTATCTTCAAGAGGATAATGATATTCAAAAAATGGTAAGGAGCGCGTGAAGAAAATTTAAGACTTCAATAAAGAAATGTCGATCAATATGAATCCGATTTTTATGTGACAAAGAACATTTTGTAAACATTTGGTTTTCGAAACAAAAT
This sequence comes from Anthrax anthrax, assembly GCA_963971155.1. NCBI lineage: Eukaryota > Metazoa > Arthropoda > Insecta > Diptera > Bombyliidae > Anthrax > Anthrax anthrax. The sequence continues at coordinate 3,141 of CAXAQU010000283.1, forward strand.
AAGTTCAAAGTTATTGAGAAAGTCTATCAAATCGATCAATTTTTCGTAACTGACGTCTAAAAAATTATTATATTACTTTTAAAAATATATATTTTTTTTTCATTTAGAACTTTGTGAAGGGGATCCATGGCGTAGACATATGTGATTATTTTAAAAAGGTGATTTTAAACACCTTCAACGAAAATGTAATATGTAACTTGACGTGGAACGAGGTCCAAGACGAAAATAAGGTCTCTCTCAAAAGAACAAAATTTATTCAAAATTTGGAAAGTAAGTTAGTTTTTCATTGCTAAACATATTCATATTTATTGTTAATATAAAAAGACAATCAAATTGATCGGATACACAATTTTTAATATAATTATTCTCTTAATTTTAGGTATATGCGTTGAAATTTTCGGAAATAAAATAATGACAAATATTCAGAAGTCATTTAAATCTACACTGGTCAAATTAAAAGATGCACTAAAAAAACAAGAAAATAGGAAAATGCAAAAACATAAAAATGCTGGAGAAAATAGTAACTTAGAGAATTACGGAAAAAATGAAAAGTAGAAATATATTTATATGTACATATACATATAAAATTTCATTTCAATTTATTTTATTTTTTTAAATTGTTTTTTTTTTCGACATTTTTCTTTTGAACTAGATTTTATTGCTCTTTGTCTAGTTTTTATTTTTAAGATTTAAATATTTGAATTAATATTATACAAACTAAAGAAAGCAATGTACCAAAACAAGTATGAAATATTGAGTTAGCAATAAGGAAAATTTTGTAAGAATTGCCAAAAATGAATTTAACTTTTTTTTCAATAAACATTAATAAAGGCAAAAAATATTTTACATTTTATTGAATTTAAATATTTGTTTATGTCAAAATATATCTAAACCATATTTCATCTATAAAAGTCTCGAAAAATTCTAAAGAATAAACAGGTATATATTCTGCAGAAATGTTGAGGATAAATAGTGCAGAATTTCCAATGACAAATTCGCAATACTACTCGACGATAAATTCTAAAGAAAGGTCCATGAAGTTTTCTTACATTTTTCTTAATAAAATATCTTAAGACTTTCCTGAAATATTATCAAAAGAACTTCGATTGAAATTTTCTTGCGATTGTAGTAAGAAGTACCTTTGACACATTCCTAAGACAGTGTCGCACTTAGCCCAGGACAATCCTGTAAAAGCCTGCAGAATTTCTAAAGAAATGTCCTAAGACACAAAACATGGGACAAGACAAGATCTGACGACTTTCTAATGAATTTTCAAGGATTGTGGGACTAGGGGGAACACGAGATTTTTCAAATATTCTCGATACTGGCCGTTTGTACCATTGAAATGTAAGTAAAACCACTGGAACCCCTTATTTTTTCAAGATTCTTCATTTCGCCTGATATTTTAGAGGAAATTGAGAAAACACTGCTGGAACACGAGATTTTTCAAATATTGTCGACACTGGCCGTTTGTACCATTGAAATGTAAGTAAAACCAATGGAACGCTTTATTTTTCCAAGATTCTTCATTTCGCTTGATATATTAGAGGAAATTGAGAAAACTGCTGGAACACGAGATTTTTCAAATATTGTCGATACTGGCCGTTTGTACCATTGAAATGTAAGTAAAACCACTGGAACGCTTTATTTTTCCAAGATTCTTCATTTCGCCTGATATTTTAGAGGAAAGTGAGAAAACACTGCTGGAACACGAGATTTTTCAAATATTATCGATACTGGCCGTTTGTACCATTGAAATGTAAGAAAAACCAATGGAACTCATTATTTTATCAAGATTCCTCATTTAGCCTGATATATTAGAGGAAATTGAGAAAACTGCTGGAACACGAGATTTTTCAAATATTGTCGATACTGGCCGTTTGTACCATTGAAATGTAAGTAAAACCACTGGAACGCTTTATTTTTCCAAGATTCTTCATTTCGCCTGATATTTTAGAGGAAATTGAGAAAACACTGCTGGAACACGAGATTTTTCAAATATTGTCGACACTGGCCGTTTGTACCATTGAAGTGTAAGTAAAACCAATGGAACGCCTTATTTTATCAAGATTCTCCATTTAGCCTGATATATTAGAGGAAATTGAGAAAACTGCTGGAACACGAGATTTTTCAAATATTGTCGATACTGGCCGTTTGTACCATTGAAATGTAAGTAAAACCACTGGAACGCTTTATTTTTCCAAGATTCTTCATTTCGCCTGATATTTTAGAGGAAATTGAGAAAACACTGCTGGAACACGAGATTTTTCAAATATTATCGATACTGGCCGTTTGTACCATTGAAATGTAAGAAAAACCAATGGAACTCATTATTTTATCAAGATTCTTCATTTAGCCTGATATATTAGAGGAAATTGAGAAAACTGCTGGAACACGAGATTTTTCAAATATTGTCGATACTGGCCGTTTGTACCATTGAAATGTAAGTAAAACCAATGGAACGCCTTATTTTATCAAGATTCTTCATTTAGCCTGATATATTAGAGGAAATTGAGAAAACACTGCTGGAACACGAGATTTTTCAAATATTCTCGATACTGGCCGTTTGTACCATTGAAATGTAAGTAAATTCAATAGAACACTTTATTTTATCAAGATTCTTTATTTCCCCAGTCATTTTAGAGGAAATTGAGAAAACACTGCTGGAACACAAGATTTTTCAAATATTATCGATACTGGCCGTTTGTACCATTGAGATGTAAGTAAAACCACTGGAACGCCTTATTTTTCCAAGATTCTTCATTTCGCCTGATATTTTAGAGGAAATTGAAAAAACAGTGCCGGAACACGAGATTTTTCAAATATTATAGATACTGGCCGTTTGTACCATTGAAATGTAAGTAAAATCACTAGAACGCTTTATTTTCCAAGATTCTTCATTTCGCCTGATATTTTAGAGGAAATTGAGAAAACACTGCTGGAACACGACATTTGTCAAATATTCTCGATACTGCCCGTTTGTACCATTGAAATGTAAGTAAAACCACTGGAACCCCTTATTTTTCCAAGATTCTTCATTTTGCCTGATATTTTAGAGGAAATTGAGAAAACACTGCTGGAACACGAGATTTTTCAAATATTCTCGATACTGGCCGTTTGTACCATTGAAATGTAAGTAAAACCAATGGAACGCCTTATATTATCAAGATTCTTCATTTAGCCTGACATTTTAGAGGAAATTGAGAAAACACTGCTGGAACACGAGATTTTTCAAATATTCTCGATACTGGCCGTTTGTACCATTGAAATGTAAGAAAAACCAATGGAACTCATTATTTTATCAAGATTCTTCATTTAGCCTGATATATTAGAGGAAATTGAGAAAACTGCTGGAACACGAGATTTTTCAAATATTGTCGATACTGGCCGTTTGTACCATTGAAATGTAAGTAAAACCACTGGAACGCTTTATTTTTCCAAGATTCTTCATTTCGCCTGATAATTTAGAGGAAATTGAGAAAACAGTGCTGGAACACGAGATTTTTCAAATATTATCGATACTGGCCGTTTGTACCATTGAAATGTAAGTAAAACCACTGGAACGCTTTATTTTTCCAACATTCTTCATTTCGCCTGATATTTTAGAGGAAATTGAGAAAACACTGCTGGAACACGAGATTTTTCAAATATTCTCGATACTGGCCGTTTGTACCATTGAAATGTAAGTAAAACCACTGGAACTCCTTATTTTTCCATGATTCTTCATTTCGCCTGATATTTTAGAGCAAATTGAGTAAACAGTGCTGGCACACGAGATTTTTCAAATATTCTCGATACTGGCCGTTTGTACCATTGAAATGTAAGTAAAACCACTAGAACGCTTTATTTTATCAAGATTCTTTATTTCGTCTGACATTTTGTGGAAAATTGAGAAAACACTGCTGGAACACGAGATTTGTCAAATATTCTCGATACTGCCCGTTTGTACCATTGAAATGTAAGTAAAACCACTGGAACGCTTTATTTTTCCAAGATTCTTCATTTCACCTGATATTTTAGAGCAAATTGAGAAAACACTGCTGGAACACGACATTTGTCAAATATTCTCGATACTGCCCGTTTGTACCATTGAAATGTAAGTAAAACCACTGGAACGCTTTATTTTTCCAAGATTCTTCATTTCACCTGATATTTTAGAGCAAATTGAGAAAACACTACTGGAACACGAGATTTTTCAAATAGTCTCGATATTGGCCGTTTGTACCATTGAAATGTAAGTAAAACCACTAGAACGCTTTATTTTATCAAGATTCTTTATTTCACCTGATATTTTAGAGCAAATTGAGAAAACACTACTGGAACACGAGATTTTTCAAATAGTCTCGATATTGGCCGTTTGTACCATTGAAATGTAAGTAAAACCACTAGAACGCTTTATTTTATCAAGATTCTTTATTTCGCCTGACATTTTGTGGAAAATTGAGAAAACACTGCTGGAACACGAGATTTTTCAAATATTCTCGATACTGGCCGTTTGTACCATTGAAATGTAAGTAAAACCACTGGAACGCTTTATTTTTCCAACATTCTTCATTTCGCCCGATATTTTAGAGAAAATTGAGAAAACACTGCTGGAACATGAGATTTTTCAAATATTCTCGATACTGGCCGTTTGTACCACTGAAATGTAAGAAAAACCAATGGAACTCATTATTTTATCAAGATTCTTCAGTTAGCCTGATATATTAGAGGAAATTGAGAAAACTGCTGGAACACGAGATTTTTCAAATTTAATCGATACTGGCCGTTTGTACCATTGAAATGTAAGTAAAACCACTGGAACCCCTTATTTTTCCAAGATTCTTCATTTTGCCTGATATTTTAGAGGAAATTGAGAAAACACTGCTGGAACACGAGATTTTTCAAATATTCTCGATACTGGCCGTTTGTACCATTGAAATGTAAGTAAAACCACTGGAACCCCTTATTTTTCCATGATTCTTCATTTCACCTGATATTTTAGAGCAAATTGAGAAAACACTACTGGAACACGAGATTTTTCAAATAGTCTCGATATTGGCCGTTTGTACCATTGAAATGTAAGTAAAACCACTAGAACGCTTTATTTTATCAAGATTCTTTATTTCGCCTGACATTTTGTGGTAAATTGAGAAAACACTGCTGGAACACGAGATTTTTCAAATATTCTCGATACTGGCCGTTTGTACCATTGAAATGTAAGTAAAACCACTGGAACGCTTTATTTTTCCAACATTCTTCATTTCGCCCGATATTTTAGAGAAAATTGAGAAAACACTGCTGGAACATGAGATTTTTCAAATATTCTCGATACTGGCCGTTTGTACCATTGAAATGTAAGAAAAACCAATGGAACTCATTATTTTATCAAGATTCTTCAGTTAGCCTGATATATTAGAGGAAATTGAGAAAACTGCTGGAACACGAGATTTTTCAAATATTGTCGATACTGGCCGTTTGTACCATTGAAATGTAAGTAAAACCACTGGAACGCTTTATTTTTCCAAGATTCTTCATTTCACCTGATATTTTAGAGCAAATTGAGAAAACACTGCTGGAACACGAGATTTTTCAAATAGTCTCGATATTGGCCGTTTGTACCATTGAAATGTAAGTAAAACCACTAGAACGCTTTATTTTATCAAGATTCTTTATTTCGCCTGACATTTTGTGGAAAATTGAGAAAACACTGCTGGAACACGAGATTTTTCAAATATTCTCGATACTGGCCGTTTGTACCATTGAAATGTAAGTAAAACCACTGGAACGCTTTATTTTTCCAACATTCTTCATTTCGCCCGATATTTTAGAGAAAATTGAGAAAACACTGCTGGAACATGAGATTTTTCAAATATTCTCGATACTGGCCGTTTGTACCACTGAAATGTAAGAAAAACCAATGGAACTCATTATTTTATCAAGATTCTTCAGTTAGCCTGATATATTAGAGGAAATTGAGAAAACTGCTGGAACACGAGATTTTTCAAATTTAATCGATACTGGCCGTTTGTACCATTGAAATGTAAGTAAAACCACTGGAACCCCTTATTTTTCCAAGATTCTTCATTTTGCCTGATATTTTAGAGGAAATTGAGAAAACACTGCTGGAACACGAGATTTTTCAAATATTCTCGATACTGGCCGTTTGTACCATTGAAATGTAAGTAAAACCACTGGAACCCCTTATTTTTCCATGATTCTTCATTTCACCTGATATTTTAGAGCAAATTGAGAAAACACTACTGGAACACGAGATTTTTCAAATATTCTCGATACTGGCCGTTTGTACCATTGAAATGTAAGTAAAACCACTGGAACCCCTTATTTTTCCATGATTCTTCATTTCACCTGATATTTTAGAGCAAATTGAGAAAACACTACTGGAACACGAGATTTTTCAAATAGTCTCGATATTGGCCGTTTGTACCATTGAAATGTAAGTAAAACCACTAGAACGCTTTATTTTATCAAGATTCTTTATTTCGCCTGACATTTTGTGGAAAATTGAGAAAACACTGCTGGAACACGAGATTTTTCAAATATTCTCGATACTGGCCGTTTGTACCATTGAAATGTAAGTAAAACCACTGGAACGCTTTATTTTTCCAACATTCTTCATTTCGCCCGATATTTTAGAGAAAATTGAGAAAACACTGCTGGAACATGAGATTTTTCAAATATTCTCGATACTGGCCGTTTGTACCACTGAAATGTAAGAAAAACCAATGGAACTCATTATTTTATCAAGATTCTTCAGTTAGCCTGATATATTAGAGGAAATTGAGAAAACTGCTGGAACACGAGATTTTTCAAATTTAATCGATACTGGCCGTTTGTACCATTGAAATGTAAGTAAAACCACTGGAACCCCTTATTTTTCCAAGATTCTTCATTTTGCCTGATATTTTAGAGGAAATTGAGAAAACACTGCTGGAACACGAGATTTTTCAAATATTCTCGATACTGGCCGTTTGTACCATTGAAATGTAAGTAAAACCACTGGAACCCCTTATTTTTCCATGATTCTTCATTTCACCTGATATTTTAGAGCAAATTGAGAAAACACTACTGGAACACGAGATTTTTCAAATAGTCTCGATATTGGCCGTTTGTACCATTGAAATGTAAGTAAAACCACTAGAACGCTTTATTTTATCAAGATTCTTTATTTCGCCTGACATTTTGTGGAAAATTGAGAAAACACTGCTGGAACACGAGATTTTTCAAATATTCTCGATACTGGCCGTTTGTACCATTGAAATGTAAGTAAAACCACTGGAACGCTTTATTTTTCCAACATTCTTCATTTCGCCCGATATTTTAGAGAAAATTGAGAAAACACTGCTGGAACATGAGATTTTTCAAATATTCTCGATACTGGCCGTTTGTACCATTGAAATGTAAGAAAAACCAATGGAACTCATTATTTTATCAAGATTCTTCAGTTAGCCTGATATATTAGAGGAAATTGAGAAAACTGCTGGAACACGAGATTTTTCAAATATTGTCGATACTGGCCGTTTGTACCATTGAAATGTAAGTAAAACCACTGGAACGCTTTATTTTTCCAAGATTCTTCATTTCACCTGATATTTTAGAGCAAATTGAGAAAACACTGCTGGAACACGAGATTTTTCAAATAGTCTCGATATTGGCCGTTTGTACCATTGAAATGTAAGTAAAACCACTGGAACGTTTTATTTTTCCAAGATTCTTCATTTCGCCTTATATTTTAGAGGAAATTGAGAAAACACTGCTGGAACACGAGATTTTTCAAATATTCTCGATACTGGCCGTTTGTACCATTGAAATGTAAGTAAAACCACTAGAACGCTTTATTTTATCAAGATTCTTTATTTCGCCTGACATTTTGTGGAAAATTGAGAAAACACTGCTGGAACACGAGATTTTTCAAATTTAATCGATACTGGCCGTTTGTACCATTGAAATGTAAGTAAAACCACTGGAACCCCTTATTTTACCAAGATTCTTTATTTCGCCTAACATTTTGTGGAAAATTGAGAAAACACTGCTGGAACACGAGATTTTTCAAATATTATCGTTACTGGCCGTTTGTACCATTGAAATGTAAGTAAAACCACTAGAACGCTTTATTTTTCCAAGATTCTTCATTTCGCCTGATATTTTGTGGAAAATTGAGAAAACACTGCTGGAACACGAGATTTTTCAAATTTAATCGATACTGGCCGTTTGTACCATTGAAATGTAAGTAAAACCACTGGAACCCCTTATTTTACCAAGATTCTTCATTTCGCCTGATATTTTGTGGAAAATTGAGAAAACACTGCTGGAACACGAGATTTTTCAAATATTATCGTTACTGGCCGTTTGTACCATTGAAATGTAAGTAAAACCAATGGAACGCCTTATACTATATTATCAAGATTCTTCATTTAGCCTGACATTTTAGTGGAAATTGAGAAAACACTGCTGGAACACGAGATTTTTCAAATATTCTCGATACTGGCCGTTTGTACCATTGAAATGTAAGTAAAACCACTGGAACCCCTTATTTTTCCAAGATTCTTCATTTCGCCTGATATTTTAGAGGAACTTGAGAAAACACTGCTGGAATACGAGATTTTTCAAATATTCTCGATACTGGCCGTTTGTACCATTGAAATGTAAGTAAAACCACTGGAACCCCTTATTTTACCAAGATTCTTCATTTCGCCTGATATTTTGTGGAAAATTGAGAAAACACTGCTGGAACACGAGATTTTTCAAATATTATCGTTACTGGCCGTTTGTACCATTGAAATGTAAGTAAAACCACTGGAACGCTTTATTTTTCCAAGATTCTTCATTTCGCCTGATATTTTAGAGAAAATTGAGAAAACACTGCTGGAACACGAGATTTTTCAAATATTATCGATACTGGCCGTTTGTACCATTGAAATGTAAGTAAAACCACTGGAACGCTTTATTTTTCCAAGATTCTTCATTTCGCCTGATATTTTAGAGGAAATTGAGAAAACACTGCTGGAATACGAGATTTTTCAAATATTCTCGATACTGGCCGTTTGTACCATTGAAATGTAAGAAAAACCAATGGAACTCATTATTTTATCAAGATTCTTCATTTAGCCTGATATTTTAGAGCAAATTGAGAAAACAGTGCTGGAACACGAGATTTTTCAAATATTCTCGATACTGGCCGTTTGAACCATTGAAATGTAAGTAAAACCACTGGAACCCCTTATTTTTCCAAGATTCTTCATTTCGCCTGATATTTTAGAGAAAATTGAGAAAACACTGCTGGAACACGAGATTTTCAAATATTCTCGATACTGGCCGTTTGTACCATTGAAATGTAAGTAAAACCACTGGAACCCCTTATTTTTCCAAGATTCTTCATTTCGCCTGATATTTTAGAGGAACTTGAGAAAACACTGCTGGAATACGAGATTTTTCAAATATTCTCGATACTGGCCGTTTGTACCATTGAAATGTAAGTAAAACCACTGGAACCCCTTATTTTACCAAGATTCTTCATTTCGCCTGATATTTTAGAGGAAATTGAGAAAACACTGCTGGAATACGAGATTTTTCAAATATTCTCGATACTGGCCGTTTGTACCATTGAAATGTAAGTAAAACCACTGGAACCCCTTATTTTACCAAGATTCTTCATTTCGCCTGATATTTTAGAGGAAATTGAGAAAACACTGCTGGAACACGAGATTTTTCAAATATTATCGATACTGGCCGTTTGTACCATTGAAATGTAAGTAAAACCACTGGAACGCTTTATTTTTCCAAGATTCTTCATTTCGCCTGATATTTTAGAGAAAATTGAGAAAACACTGCTGGAACACGAGATTTTCAAATATTCTCGATACTGGCCGTTTGTACCATTGAAATGTAAGTAAAACCACTGGAACCCCTTATTTTTCCAAGATTCTTCATTTCGCCTGATATTTTAGAGGAAATGAGAAAACACTGCTGGAACGCGAGATTTTTCAAATATTCTCGATACTGGCCGTTTGTACCATTGAAATGTAAGTAAAACCACTGGAACCCCTTAGTTTTCCAAGATTCTTCATTTCGCCTTATATTTTAGAGGAAATTGAGAAAACAGTGCTGGAACACGAGATTTTTCAAATATTCTCGATACTGACCGTTTGTACCATTGAAATGTAAGTAAAACCACTAGAACGCTTTATTTTATCAAGATTCTTTATATCGCCTGACATTTTGTGGAAAATTGAGAAAACACTGCTGGAACACGAGATTTTTCAAATATTCTCGATACTGGCCGTTTGTACCATTGAAATGTAAGTAAAACCACTGGAACGCTTTATTTTTCCAACATTCTTCATTTCGCCTGATATTTTAGAGGAAATTGAGAAAACACTGCTGGAACACGAGATTTTTCAAATATTCTCGATACTGGCCGTTTGTACCATTGAAATGTAAGAAAAACCAATGGAACTCATTATTTTATCAAGATTCTTCATTTAGCCTGATATTTTAGAGCAAATTGAGAAAACAGTGCTGGAACACGAGATTTTTCAAATATTCTCGATACTGGCAGTTTGTACCATTGAAATGTAAGTAAAACCACTAGAACGCTTTATTTTATCAAGATTCTTTATTTCGTCTGACATTTTGTGGAAAATTGAGAAAACACTGCTGGAACACGAGATTTTTCAAATATTATCGATACTGGCCGTTTGTACCATTAAAATGTAAGTAAAACCACTAGAACGCTTTATTTTCCAAGATTCTTCATTTCGCCTGATATTTTAGAGGAAATTGAGAAAACACTGCTGGAACACGACATTTGTCAAATATTCTCGATACTGCCCGTTTGTACCATTGAAATGTAAGTAAAACCACTGGAACGCTTTATTTTTCCAAGATTCTTCATTTCACCTGATATTTTAGAGCAAATTGAGAAAACACTACTGGAACACGAGATTTTTCAAATAGTCTCGATATTGGCCGTTTGTACCATTGAAATGTAAGTAAAACCACTAGAACGCTTTATTTTATCAAGATTCTTTATTTCGCCTGACATTTTGTGGAAAATTGAGAAAAAACTGCTGGAACACGAGATTTTTCAAATATTCTCGATACTGGCCGTTTGTACCATTGAAATGTAAGTAAAACCACTGGAACGCTTTATTTTTCCAACATTCTTCATTTCGCCCGATATTTTAGAGAAAATTGAGAAAACACTGCTGGAACATGAGATTTTTCAAATATTCTCGATACTGGCCGTTTGTACCATTGAAATGTAAGAAAAACCAATGGAACTCATTATTTTATCAAGATTCTTCAGTTAGCCTGATATATTAGAGGAAATTGAGAAAACTGCTGGAACACGAGATTTTTCAAATATTCTCGATACTGGCCGTTTGTACCATTGAAATGTAAGTAAAACCACTGGAACGCTTTATTTTTCCAAGATTCTTCATTTCACCTGATATTTTAGAGCAAATTGAGAAAACACTGCTGGAACACGAGATTTTTCAAATAGTCTCGATATTGGCCGTTTGTACCATTGAAATGTAAGTAAAACCACTGGAACGTTTTATTTTTCCAAGATTCTTCATTTCGCCTTATATTTTAGAGGAAATTGAGAAAACACTGCTGGAACACGAGATTTTCAAATATTCTCGATACTGGCCGTTTGTACCATTGAAATGTAAGTAAAACCACTAGAACGCTTTATTTTATCAAGATTCTTTATTTCGCCTGACATTTTGTGGAAAATTGAGAAAACACTGCTGGAACACGAGATTTTTCAAATTTAATCGATACTGGCCGTTTGTACCATTGAAATGTAAGTAAAACCGCTGGAATCCCTTATTTTTCCAAGATTCTTCATTTTGCCTGATATTTTAGAGGAATTTGAGAAAACACTGCTGGAACACGAGATTTTTCAAATATTCTCGATACTGGCCGTTTGTACCATTGAAATGTAAGTAAAACCACTGGAACCCCTTATTTTACCAAGATTCTTCATTTCGCCTGATATTTTGTGGAAAATTGAGAAAACACTGCTGTAACACGAGATTTTTCAAATATTATCGTTACTGGCCGTTTGTACCATTGAAACGTAAGTAAAACCACTGGAACGCTTTATTTTTCCAAGATTCTTCATTTCGCCTGATATTTTAGAGAAAATTGAGAAAACAGTGCTGGAACACGAGATTTTTCAAATATTCTCGATACTGGCCGTTTGAACCATTGAAATGTAAGTAAAACCACTGGAACCCCTTATTTTTCCAAGATTCTTCATTTCGCCTGATATTTTAGAGGAAATGAGAAAACACTGCTGGAACGCGAGATTTTTCAAATATTCTCGATACTGGCCGTTTGTACCATTGAAATGTAAGTAAAACCACTAGAACGCTTTATTTTCCAAGATTCTTCATTTCGCCTGATATTTTAGAGGAAATTGAGAACACACTGCTGGAACACGACATTTGTCAAATATTCTCGATACTGCCCGTTTGTACCATTGAAATGTAAGTAAAACCACTGGAACGCTTTATTTTTCCAAGATTCTTCATTTCACCTGATATTTTTGAGCAAATTGAGAAAACACTACTGGAACACGAGATTTTTCAAATAGTCTCGATATTGGCCATTTGTACCATTGAAATGTAAGTAAAACCACAAGAACGCTTTATTTTATCAAGATTCTTTATTTCGCCTGACATTTTGTGGAAAATTGAGAAAACACTGCTGGAACACGAGATTTTTCAAATATTCTCGATACTGCCGTTTGTACCATTAAAATGTAAGTAAAACCACTAGAACGCTTTATTTTCCAAGATTCTTCATTTCGCCTGATATTTTAGAGGAAATTGAGAAAACACTGCTGGAACACGACATTTGTCAAATATTCTCGATACTGCCCGTTTGTACCATTGAAATGTAAGTAAAACCACTGGAACGCTTTATTTTTCCAAGATTCTTCATTTCACCTGATATTTTAGAGCAAATTGAGAAAACACTACTGGAACACGAGATTTTTCAAATAGTCTCGATATTGGCCGTTTGTACCATTGAAATGTAAGTAAAACCACTAGAACGCTTTATTTTATCAAGATTCTTTATTTCGCCTGACATTTTGTGGAAAATTGAGAAAACACTGCTGGAACACGAGATTTTTCAAATATTCTCGATACTGGCCGTTTGTACCATTGAAATGTAAGTAAAACCACTGGAACGCTTTATTTTTCCAACATTCTTCATTTCACCTGATATTTTAGAGCAAATTGAGAAAACACTACTGGAACACGAGATTTTTCAAATAGTCTCGATATTGGCCGTTTGTACCATTGAAATGTAAGTAAAACCACTAGAACGCTTTATTTTATCAAGATTCTTTATTTCGCCTGACATTTTGTGGAAAATTGAGAAAACACTGCTGGAACACGAGATTTTTCAAATATTCTCGATACTGGCCGTTTGTACCATTAAAATGTAAGTAAAACCACTAGAACGCTTTATTTTCCAAGATTCTTCATTTCGCCTGATATTTTAGAGGAAATTGAGAAAACACTGCTGGAACACGACATTTGTCAAATATTCTCGATACTGCCCGTTTGTACCATTGAAATGTAAGTAAAACCACTGGAACGCTTTATTTTTCCAAGATTCTTCATTTCACCTGATATTTTAGAGCAAATTGAGAAAACACTACTGGAACACGAGATTTTTCAAATAGTCTCGATATTGGCCGTTTGTACCATTGAAATGTAAGTAAAACCACTAGAACGCTTTATTTTATCAAGATTCTTTATTTCGCCTGACATTTTGTGGAAAATTGAGAAAACACTGCTGGAACACGAGATTTTTCAAATATTCTCGATACTGGCCGTTTGTACCATTGAAATGTAAGAAAAACCAATGGAACTCATTATTTTATCAAGATTCTTCAGTTAGCCTGATATATTAGAGGAAATTGAGAAAACTGCTGGAACACGAGATTTTTCAAATATTGTCGATACTGGCCGTTTGTACCATTGAAATGTAAGTAAAACCACTGGAACGCTTTATTTTTCCAAGATTCTTCATTTCACCTGATATTTTAGAGCAAATTGAGAAAACACTGCTGGAACACGAGATTTTTCAAATAGTCTCGATATTGGCCGTTTGTACCATTGAAATGTAAGTAAAACCACTGGAACGTTTTATTTTTCCAAGATTCTTCATTTCGCCTTATATTTTAGAGGAAATTGAGAAAACACTGCTGGAACACGAGATTTTTCAAATATTCTCGATACTGGCCGTTTGTACCATTGAAATGTAAGTAAAACCACTAGAACGCTTTATTTTATCAAGATTCTTTATTTCGCCTGACATTTTGTGGAAAATTGAGAAAACACTGCTGGAACACGAGATTTTTCAAATTTAATCGATACTGGCCGTTTGTACCATTGAAATGTAAGTAAAACCACTGGAACCCCTTATTTTTCCAAGATTCTTCATTTTGCCTGATATTTTAGAGGAATTTGAGAAAACACTGCTGGAACACGAGATTTTTCAAATATTCTCGATACTGGCCGTTTGTACCATTGAAATGTAAGTAAAACGAATGGAACGCCTTATACTATATTATCAAGATTCTTCATTTAGCCTGACATTTTAGTGGAAATTGAGAAAACACTGCTGGAACACGAGATTTTTCAAATATTCTCGATACTGGCCGTTTGTACCATTGAAATGTAAGTAAAACCACTGGAACCCCTTATTTTTCCAAGATTCTTCATTTCGCCTGATATTTTAGAGGAACTTGAGAAAACACTGCTGGAATACGAGATTTTTCAAATATTCTCGATACTGGCCGTTTGTACCATTGAAATGTAAGTAAAACCACTGGAACCCCTTATTTTACCAAGATTCTTCATTTCGCCTGATATTTTGTGGAAAATTGAGAAAACACTGCTGGAACACGAGATTTTTCAAATATTATCGTTACTGGCCGTTTGTACCATTGAAATGTAAGTAAAACCACTGGAACGCTTTATTTTATCAAGATTCTTTATTTCGCCTGACATTTTGTGGAAAATTGAGAAAACACTGCTGGAACACGAGATTTTTCAAATTTAATCGATACTGGCCGTTTGTACCATTGAAATGTAAGTAAAACCACTGGAACCCCTTATTTTTCCAAGATTCTTCATTTTGCCTGATATTTTAGAGGAATTTGAGAAAACACTGCTGGAACACGAGATTTTTCAAATATTCTCGATACTGGCCGTTTGTACCATTGAAATGTAAGTAAAACGAATGGAACGCCTTATACTATATTATCAAGATTCTTCATTTAGCCTGACATTTTAGTGGAAATTGAGAAAACACTGCTGGAACACGAGATTTTTCAAATATTCTCGATACTGGCCGTTTGTACCATTGAAATGTAAGTAAAACCACTGGAACCCCTTATTTTTCCAAGATTCTTCATTTCGCCTAATATTTTAGAGGAACTTGAGAAAACACTGCTGGAATACGAGATTTTTCAAATATTCTCGATACTGGCCGTTTGTACCATTGAAATGTAAGTAAAACCACTGGAACCCCTTATTTTACCAAGATTCTTCATTTCGCCTGATATTTTGTGGAAAATTGAGAAAACACTGCTGGAACACGAGATTTTTCAAATATTCTCGATACTGGCCGTTTGTACCATTGAAATGTAAGTAAAACGAATGAAACGCCTTATACTATATTATCAAGATTCTTCATTTAGCCTGACATTTTAGTGGAAATTGAGAAAACACTGCTGGAACACGAGATTTTTCAAATATTCTCGATACTGGCCGTTTGTACCATTGAAATGTAAGAAAAACCAATGGAACTCATTATTTTATCAAGATTCTTCATTTAGCCTGATATTTTAGAGGAACTTGAGAAAACACTGCTGGAATACGAGATTTTTCAAATATTCTCGATACTGGCCGTTTGAACCATTGAAATGTAAGTAAAACCACTGGAACCCCTTATTTTTCCAAGATTCTTCATTTCGCCTGATATTTTAGAGGAAATGAGAAAACACTGCTGGAACGCGAGATTTTTCAAATATTCTCGATACTGGCCGTTTGTACCATTGAAATGTAAGTAAAACCACTGGAACGCTTTAATTTTCCAACATTCTTCATTTCGCCTGATATTTTAGAGGAAATTGAGAAAACACTGCTGGAACATGAGATTTTTCAAATATTCTCGATACTGGCCGTTTGTACCATTGAAATGTAAGAAAAACCAATGGAACTCATTATTTTATCAAGATTCTTCATTTGGCCTGATATATTAGAGGAAATTGAGAAAACTGCTGGAACACGAGATTTTTCAAATATTGTCGATACTGGCCGTTTGTACCATTGAAATGTAAGTAAAACCACTGGAACGCTTTATTTTATCAAGATTCTTTATTTCGCCTAACATTTTGTGGAAAATTGAGAAAACACTGCTGGAACACGAGATTTTTCAAATATTCTCGATACTGGCCGTTTGTACCATTGAAATGTAAGTAAAACCACTGGAACGCTTTATTTTTCCAACATTCTTCATTTCGCCTGATATTTTAGAGGAAATTGAGAAAACACTGCTGGAACATGAGATTTTTCAAATATTCTCGATACTGGCCGTTTGTACCATTGAAATGTAAGAAAAACCAATGGAACTCATTATTTTATCAAGATTCTTCATTTAGGTTGATATATTAGAGGAAATTGAGAAAACTGCTGGAACACGAGATTTTTCAAATATTGTCGATACTGGCCGTTTTGTACCATTGAAATGTAAGTACAACCACTGAAACGCTTTATTTTTCCAAGATTCTTCATTTCACCTGATATTTTAGAGCAAATTGAGAAAACACTGCTGGAACACGAGATTTTTCAAATAGTCTCGATATTGGCCGTTTGTACCATTGAAATGTAAGTAAAACCACTGGAACGTTTTATTTTTCCAAGATTCTTCATTTCGCCTTATATTTTAGAGGAAATTGAGAAAACACTGCTGGAACACGAGATTTTTCAAATATTCTCGATACTGGCCGTTTGTACCATTGAAATGTAAGTAAAACCACTAGAACGCTTTATTTTATCAAGATTCTTTATTTCGCCTGACATTTTGTGGAAAATTGAGAAAACACTGCTGGAACACGAGATTTTTCAAATTTAATCGATACTGGCCGTTTGTACCATTGAAATGTAAGTAAAACCACTGGAACCCCTTATTTTTCCAAGATTCTTCATTTTGCCTGATATTTTAGAGGAATTTGAGAAAACACTGCTGGAACACGAGATTTTTCAAATATTCTCGATACTGGCCGTTTGTACCATTGAAATGTAAGTAAAACGAATGGAACGCCTTATACTATATTATCAAGATTCTTCATTTAGCCTGACATTTTAGTGGAAATTGAGAAAACACTGCTGGAACACGAGATTTTTCAAATATTCTCGATACTGGCCGTTTGTACCATTGAAATGTAAGTAAAACCACTGGAACCCCTTATTTTTCCAAGATTCTTCATTTCGCCTGATATTTTAGAGGAACTTGAGAAAACACTGCTGGAATACGAGATTTTTCAAATATTCTCGATACTGGCCGTTTGTACCATTGAAATGTAAGTAAAACCACTGGAACCCCTTATTTTACCAAGATTCTTCATTTCGCCTGATATTTTGTGGAAAATTGAGAAAACACTGCTGGAACACGAGATTTTTCAAATATTCTCGATACTGGCCGTTTGTACCATTGAAATGTAAGTAAAACGAATGAAACGCCTTATACTATATTATCAAGATTCTTCATTTAGCCTGACATTTTAGTGGAAATTGAGAAAACACTGCTGGAACACGAGATTTTTCAAATATTCTCGATACTGGCCGTTTGTACCATTGAAATGTAAGAAAAACCAATGGAACTCATTATTTTATCAAGATTCTTCATTTAGCCTGATATTTTAGAGGAACTTGAGAAAACACTGCTGGAACACGAGATTTTTCAAATATTGTCGATACTGGCCGTTTGAACCATTGAAATGTAAGTAAAACCACTGGAACGCTTTAATTTTCCAACATTCTTCATTTCGCCTGATATTTTAGAGGAAATGAGAAAACACTGCTGGAACGCGAGATTTTTCAAATATTCTCGATACTGGCCGTTTGTACCATTGAAATGTAAGTAAAACCACTGGAACGCTTTAATTTTCCAACATTCTTCATTTCGCCTGATATTTTAGAGGAAATTGAGAAAACACTGCTGGAACATGAGATTTTTCAAATATTCTCGATACTGGCCGTTTGTACCATTGAAATGTAAGAAAAACCAATGGAACTCATTATTTTATCAAGATTCTTCATTTGGCCTGATATATTAGAGGAAATTGAGAAAACTGCTGGAACACGAGATTTTTCAAATATTGTCGATACTGGCCGTTTGTACCATTGAAATGTAAGTAAAACCACTGGAACGCTTTATTTTATCAAGATTCTTTATTTCGCCTAACATTTTGTGGAAAATTGAGAAAACACTGCTGGAACACGAGATTTTTCAAATATTCTCGATACTGGCCGTTTGTACCATTGAAATGTAAGTAAAACCACTGGAACGCTTTATTTTTCCAACATTCTTCATTTCGCCTGATATTTTAGAGGAAATTGAGAAAACACTGCTGGAACATGAGATTTTTCAAATATTCTCGATACTGGCCGTTTGTACCATTGAAATGTAAGAAAAACCAATGGAACTCATTATTTTATCAAGATTCTTCATTTAGGTTGATATATTAGAGGAAATTGAGAAAACTGCTGGAACACGAGATTTTTCAAATATTGTCGATACTGGCCGTTTGTACCATTGAAATGTAAGTAAAACCACTGGAACGCTTTATTTTTCCAAGATTCTTCATTTCACCTGATATTTTAGAGCAAATTGAGAAAACACTGCTGGAACACGAGATTTTTCAAATAGTCTCGATATTGGCCGTTTGTACCATTGAAATGTAAGTAAAACCACTGGAACGTTTTATTTTTCCAAGATTCTTCATTTCGCCTTATATTTTAGAGGAAATTGAGAAAACACTGCTGGAACACGAGATTTTTCAAATATTCTCGATACTGGCCGTTTGTACCATTGAAATGTAAGTAAAACCACTAGAACGCTTTATTTTATCAAGATTCTTTATTTCGCCTGACATTTTGTGGAAAATTGAGAAAACACTGCTGGAACACGAGATTTTTTAAATTTAATCGATACTGGCCGTTTGTACCATTGAAATGTAAGTAAAACCACTGGAACCCCTTATTTTTCCAAGATTCTTCATTTTGCCTGATATTTTAGAGGAATTTGAGAAAACACTGCTGGAACACGAGATTTTTCAAATATTCTCGATACTGGCCGTTTGTACCATTGAAATGTAAGTAAAACGAATGGAACGCCTTATACTATATTATCAAGATTCTTCATTTAGCCTGACATTTTAGTGGAAATTGAGAAAACACTGCTGGAACACGAGATTTTTCAAATATTCTCGATACTGGCCGTTTGTACCATTGAAATGTAAGTAAAACCACTGGAACCCCTTATTTTTCCAAGATTCTTCATTTCGCCTGATATTTTAGAGGAACTTGAGAAAACACTGCTGGAATACGAGATTTTTCAAATATTCTCGATACTGGCCGTTTGTACCATTGAAATGTAAGTAAAACCACTGGAACCCCTTATTTTACCAAGATTCTTCATTTCGCCTGATATTTTGTGGAAAATTGAGAAAACACTGCTGGAACACGAGATTTTTCAAATATTATCGTTACTGGCCGTTTGTACCATTGAAATGTAAGTAAAACCACTGGAACGCTTTATTTTATCAAGATTCTTTATTTCGCCTGACATTTTGTGGAAAATTGAGAAAACACTGCTGGAACACGAGATTTTTCAAATTTAATCGATACTGGCCGTTTGTACCATTGAAATGTAAGTAAAACCACTGGAACCCCTTATTTTTCCAAGATTCTTCATTTTGCCTGATATTTTAGAGGAATTTGAGAAAACACTGCTGGAACACGAGATTTTTCAAATATTCTCGATACTGGCCGTTTGTACCATTGAAATGTAAGTAAAACGAATGGAACGCCTTATACTATATTATCAAGATTCTTCATTTAGCCTGACATTTTAGTGGAAATTGAGAAAACACTGCTGGAACACGAGATTTTTCAAATATTCTCGATACTGGCCGTTTGTACCATTGAAATGTAAGTAAAACCACTGGAACCCCTTATTTTTCCAAGATTCTTCATTTCGCCTGATATTTTAGAGGAACTTGAGAAAACACTGCTGGAATACGAGATTTTTCAAATATTCTCGATACTGGCCGTTTGTACCATTGAAATGTAAGTAAAACCACTGGAACCCCTTATTTTACCAAGATTCTTCATTTCGCCTGATATTTTGTGGAAAATTGAGAAAACACTGCTGGAACACGAGATTTTTCAAATATTCTCGATACTGGCCGTTTGTACCATTGAAATGTAAGTAAAACGAATGGAACGCCTTATACTATATTATCAAGATTCTTCATTTAGCCTGACATTTTAGTGGAAATTGAGAAAACACTGCTGGAACACGAGATTTTTCAAATATTCTCGATACTGGCCGTTTGTACCATTGAAATGTAAGAAAAACCAATGGAACTCATTATTTTATCAAGATTCTTCATTTAGCCTGATATTTTAGAGGAACTTGAGAAAACACTGCTGGAATACGAGATTTTTCAAATATTCTCGATACTGGCCGTTTGAACCATTGAAATGTAAGTAAAACCACTGGAACCCCTTATTTTTCCAAGATTCTTCATTTCGCCTGATATTTTAGAGGAAATGAGAAAACACTGCTGGAACGCGAGATTTTTCAAATATTCTCGATACTGGCCGTTTGTACCATTGAAATGTAAGTAAAACCACTGGAACGCTTTAATTTTCCAACATTCTTCATTTCGCCTGATATTTTAGAGGAAATTGAGAAAACACTGCTGGAACATGAGATTTTTCAAATATTCTCGATACTGGCCGTTTGTACCATTGAAATGTAAGTAAAACCACTGGAACGCTTTATTTTTCCAACATTCTTCATTTCGCCTGATATTTTAGAGGAAATTGAGAAAACACTGCTGGAACATGAGATTTTTCAAATATTCTCGATACTGGCCGTTTGTACCATTGAAATGTAAGAAAAACCAATGGAACTCATTATTTTATCAAGATTCTTCATTTAGGTTGATATATTAGAGGAAATTGAGAAAACTGCTGGAACACGAGATTTTTCAAATATTGTCGATACTGGCCGTTTGTACCATTGAAATGTAAGTAAAACCACTGGAACGCTTTATTTTTCCAAGATTCTTCATTTCGCCTGATATTTTAGAGGAAATTGAGAAAACACTGCTGGAACACGAGATTTTTCAAATATTCTCGATACTGGCCGTTTGTACCATTGAAATGTAAGAAAAACCAATGGAACTCATTATTTTATCAAGATTCTTCATTTAGCCTGATATTTTAGAGCAAATTGAGAAAACAGTGCTGGAACACGAGATTTTTCAAATATTCTCGATACTGGCCGTTTGAACCATTGAAATGTAAGTAAAACCACTGGAACCCCTTATTTTTCCAAGATTCTTCATTTCGCCTGATATTTTAGAGGAAATGAGAAAACACTGCTGGAACGCGAGATTTTTCAAATATTCTCGATACTGGCCGTTTGTACCATTGAAATGTAAGTAAAACCACTGGATCGCTTTAATTTTCCAACATTCTTCATTTCGCCTGATATTTTAGAGGAAATTGAGAAAACACTGCTGGAACATGAGATTTTTCAAATATTCTCGATACTGGCCGTTTGTACCATTGAAATGTAAGAAAAACCAATGGAACTCATTATTTTATCAAGATTCTTCATTTGGCCTGATATATTAGAGGAAATTGAGAAAACTGCTGGAACACGAGATTTTTCAAATATTGTCGATACTGGCCGTTTGTACCATTGAAATGTAAGTAAAACCACTGGAACGCTTTATTTTATCAAGATTCTTTATTTCGCCTAACATTTTGTGGAAAATTGAGAAAACACTGCTGGAACACGAGATTTTTCAAATATTCTCGATACTGGCCGTTTGTACCATTGAAATGTAAGTAAAACCACTGGAACGCTTTATTTTTCCAACATTCTTCATTTCGCCTGATATTTTAGAGGAAATTGAGAAAACACTGCTGGAACACGAGATTTTTCAAATATTGTCGATACTGGCCGTTTGTACCATTGAAATGTAAGTAAAACCACTGGAACGCTTTATTTTATCAAGATTCTTTATTTCGCCTAACATTTTGTGGAAAATTGAGAAAACACTGCTGGAACACGAGATTTTTCAAATATTCTCGATACTGGCCGTTTGTACCATTGAAATGTAAGTAAAACCACTGGAACGCTTTATTTTTCCAACATTCTTCATTTCGCCTGATATTTTAGAGGAAATTGAGAAAACACTGCTGGAACATGAGATTTTTCAAATATTCTCGATACTGGCCGTTTGTACCATTGAAATGTAAGAAAAACCAATGGAACTCATTATTTTATCAAGATTCTTCATTTAGGTTGATATATTAGAGGAAATTGAGAAAACTGCTGGAACACGAGATTTTTCAAATATTGTCGATACTGGCCGTTTGTACCATTGAAATGTAAGTAAAACCACTGGAACGCTTTATTTTTCCAAGATTCTTCATTTCGCCTGATATTTTAGAGGAAATTGAGAAAACACTGCTGGAACACGAGATTTTTCAAATATTCTCGATACTGGCCGTTTGTACCATTGAAATGTAAGAAAAACCAATGGAACTCATTATTTTATCAAGATTCTTCATTTAGCCTGATATTTTAGAGCAAATTGAGAAAACAGTGCTGGAACACGAGATTTTTCAAATATTC
Source organism: Anthrax anthrax (assembly GCA_963971155.1). Lineage (NCBI taxonomy): Eukaryota > Metazoa > Arthropoda > Insecta > Diptera > Bombyliidae > Anthrax > Anthrax anthrax. The sequence goes on from CAXAQU010000283.1 coordinate 26,118, forward strand.
TCGATACTGGCCGTTTGAACCATTGAAATGTAAGTAAAACCACTGGAACCCCTTATTTTTCCAAGATTCTTCATTTCGCCTGATATTTTAGAGGAAATGAGAAAACACTGCTGGAACGCGAGATTTTTCAAATATTCTCGATACTGGCCGTTTGTACCATTGAAATGTAAGTAAAACCACTGGATCGCTTTAATTTTCCAACATTCTTCATTTCGCCTGATATTTTAGAGGAAATTGAGAAAACACTGCTGGAACATGAGATTTTTCAAATATTCTCGATACTGGCCGTTTGTACCATTGAAATGTAAGAAAAACCAATGGAACTCATTATTTTATCAAGATTCTTCATTTGGCCTGATATATTAGAGGAAATTGAGAAAACTGCTGGAACACGAGATTTTTCAAATATTGTCGATACTGGCCGTTTGTACCATTGAAATGTAAGTAAAACCACTGGAACGCTTTATTTTATCAAGATTCTTTATTTCGCCTAACATTTTGTGGAAAATTGAGAAAACACTGCTGGAACACGAGATTTTTCAAATATTCTCGATACTGGCCGTTTGTACCATTGAAATGTAAGTAAAACCACTGGAACGCTTTATTTTTCCAACATTCTTCATTTCGCCTGATATTTTAGAGGAAATTGAGAAAACACTGCTGGAACATGAGATTTTTCAAATATTCTCGATACTGGCCGTTTGTACCATTGAAATGTAAGAAAAACCAATGGAACTCATTATTTTATCAAGATTCTTCATTTAGGTTGATATATTAGAGGAAATTGAGAAAACTGCTGGAACACGAGATTTTTCAAATATTGTCGATACTGGCCGTTTGTACCATTGAAATGTAAGTAAAACCACTGGAACGCTTTATTTTTCCAAGATTCTTCATTTCGCCTGATATTTTAGAGGAAATTGAGAAAACACTGCTGGAACACGAGATTTTTCAAATATTCTCGATACTGGCCGTTTGTACCATTGAAATGTAAGTAAAACCAATGGAACGCCTTATATTATCAAGATTCTTCATTTAGCCTGACATTTTAGAGGAAATTGAGAAAACACTGCTGGAACACGAGATTTTTCAAATATTCTCGATACTGGCCGTTTGTACCATTGAAATGTAAGTAAAACCACTGGAACCCCTTATTTTTCCAAGATTCTTCTTTTCGCCTTATATTTTAGAGGAAATTGAGAAAACACTGCTGGAACATGAGATTTTTCAAATATTCTCGATACTGGCCGTTTGTACCATTGAAATGTAAGAAAAACCAATGGAACTCATTATTTTATCAAGATTCTTCATTTAGGTTGATATATTAGAGGAAATTGAGAAAACTGCTGGAACACGAGATTTTTCAAATATTGTCGATACTGGCCGTTTGTACCATTGAAATGTAAGTAAAACCACTGGAACGCTTTATTTTTCCAAGATTCTTCATTTCGCCTGATATTTTAGAGGAAATTGAGAAAACACTGCTGGAACACGAGATTTTTCAAATATTGTCGATACTGGCCGTTTGAACCATTGAAATGTAAGTAAAACCACTGGAACGCTTTAATTTTCCAACATTCTTCATTTCGCCTGATATTTTAGAGGAAATTGAGAAAACACTGCTGGAACATGAGATTTTTCAAATATTCTCTATACTGGCCGTTTGTACCATTGAAATGTAAGAAAAACCAATGGAACTCATTATTTTATCAAGATTCTTCATTTGGCCAGATATATTAGAGGAAATTGAGAAAACTGCTGGAACACGAGATTTTTCAAATATTCTCGATACTGACCGTTTGTACCATTGAAATGTAAGTAAAACCACTAGAACGCTTTATTTTATCAAGATTCTTTATTTCGCCTGACATTTTGTGGAAAATTGAGAAAACACTGCTGGAACACGAGATTTTTCAAATATTCTCGATACTGGCCGTTTGTACCATTGAAATGTAAGTAAAACCACTGGAACGCTTTATTTTTCCAACATTCTTCATTTCGCCTGATATTTTAGAGGAAATTGAGAAAACACTGCTGGAACATGAGATTTTTCAAATATTCTCGATACTGGCCGTTTGTACCATTGAAATGTAAGAAAAACCACTGGAACTCATTATTTTATCAAGATTCTTCATTTAGCCTGATATATTAGAGGAAATTGAGAAAACTGCTGGAACACGAGATTTTTCAAATATTGTCGATACTGGCCGTTTGTACCATTGAAATGTAAGTAAAACCACTGGAACGCTTTATTTTTCCAAGATTCTTCATTTCGCCTGATATTTTAGAGGAAATTGAGAAAACACTGCTGGAACACGAGATTTTTCAAATATTCTCGATACTGGCCGTTTGTACCATTGAAATGTAAGTAAAACCACTGGAACCCCTTATTTTTCCAAGATTCTTCATTTTGCCTGATATTTTAGAGGAAATTGAGAAAACACTGCTGGAACACGAGATTTTTCAAATATTCTCGATACTGGCCGTTTGTACCATTGAAATGTAAGTAAAACCAATGGAACGCCTTATATTATCAAGATTCTTCATTTAGCCTGACATTTTAGAGGAAATTGAGAAAACACTGCTGGAACACGAGATTTTTCAAATATTCTCGATACTGGCCGTTTGTACCATTGAAATGTAAGTAAAACCACTGGAACCCCTTATTTCTCCAAGATTCTTCATTTCGCCTGATACTTTAGAGGAAATTGAGAAAACACTGCTGGAATACGAGATTTTTCAAATATTCTCGATACTGGCCGTTTGTACCATTGAAATGTAAGTAAAACCACTGGAACCCCTTATTTTACCAAGATTCTTCATTTCGCCTGATATTTTAGAGGAAATTGAGAAAACACTGCTGGAACACGAGATTTTTCAAATATTATCGATACTGGCCGTTTGTACCATTGAAATGTAAGTAAAACCACTGGAACGCTTTATTTTTCCAAGATTCTTCATTTCGCCTGATATTTTAGAGGAAATTGAGAAAACACTGCTGGAACATGAGATTTTTCAAATATTCTCGATACTGGCCGTTTGTACCATTGAAATGTAAGAAAAACCAATGGAACTCATTATTTTATCAAGATTCTTCATTTAGGTTGATATATTAGAGGAAATTGAGAAAACTGCTGGAACACGAGATTTTTCAAATATTGTCGATACTGGCCGTTTGTACCATTGAAATGTAAGTAAAACCACTGGAACGCTTTATTTTTCCAAGATTCTTCATTTCGCCTGATATTTTAGAGGAAATTGAGAAAACACTGCTGGAACACGAGATTTTTCAAATATTGTCGATACTGGCCGTTTGAACCATTGAAATGTAAGTAAAACCACTGGAACGCTTTAATTTTCCAACATTCTTCATTTCGCCTGATATTTTAGAGGAAATTGAGAAAACACTGCTGGAACATGAGATTTTTCAAACATTCTCGATACTGGCCGTTTGTACCATTGAAATGTAAGAAAAACCACTGGAACTCATTATTTTATCAAGATTCTTCATTTAGCCTGATATATTAGAGGAAATTGAGAAAACTGCTGGAACACGAGATTTTTCAAATATTGTCGATACTGGCCGTTTGTACCATTGAAATGTAAGTAAAACCACTGGAACGCTTTATTTTTCCAAGATTCTTCATTTCGCCTGATATTTTAGAGGAAATTGAGAAAACACTGCTGGAACGCGAGATTTTTCAAATATTCTCGATACTGGCCGTTTGAACCATTGAAATGTAAGTAAAACCACTGGAACCCCTTATTTTTCCAAGATTCTTCATTTCGCCTGATATTTTAGAGGAAATGAGAAAACACTGCTGGAACGCGAGATTTTTCAAATATTGTCGATACTGGCCGTTTGTACCATTGAAATATAAGTAAAACCACTGGAACCCCTTATTTCTCCAAGATTCTTCATTTCGCCTGATACTTTAGAGGAAATTGAGAAAACACTGCTGGAACACGAGATTTTTCAAATATTGTCGATACTGGCCGTTTGTACCATTGATATGTAAGTAAAACCAATGGAACGCCTTATTTTATCAAGATTCTTCATTTAGCCTGATATATTAGAGGAAATTGAGAAAACACTGCTGGAACACGAGATTTTTCAAATTGTCTCGATACTGGCCGTTTGTACCATTGAAATGTAAGTAAAACCACTGGAACCCCTAATTTTTCCAAGATTCTTCATTTCGTCTGATATTTTAGAGGAAATTGAGAAAACACAGCTGGAATACGAGATTTTTCAAATATTCTCGATACTGGCCGCTTGTACCATTGAAATGTAAGTAAAACCACTGGAACGCTTTATTTTTCCAAGATTCTTCATTTCGCCTGATATTTTAGAGGAAATTGAGAAAACACTGCTGGAACACGAGTTTTTTCAAATATTCTCGATACTGGCCGTTAACAAGGAGAAAAGAAACAAGCGATTATTGCAACTATTCATGACCAAATGGTGGATACAAACTTTAAAAAATTGATCTTGTATTGGGGTTCACAATACTTACGTAAACTCGGTATTTAGAAATTCAGTATAATACAATAAAAACAAAAAATCCTTCGCATCTATTTCTAGAGCTGCATAAAATATATAACAACGAGAATAATCATTTTGAACATCCTTGTATGCCTTCAATATAAGTTTTATTTGACAATAACGAAATTTAAAAGCAAAACGAAGTTATAAGCTGCAACTATTTAGGTGTACTATGTAAAAAGTTAGATTTTATACACAAATCACTTGGTACCCCACTGGACTTTAAAGCATAAAAATTTAGTTCCTAAACTGCCAGATAATAAAGAGAAACGAAACAAGCGATTATTGCAATTATTCATGACCAAATGGTGGATATAAATTTTAAAAAATTGACCTTGTATTGGGGTTCACAATTCTTACGTAAAGTCGGTATTTAGAATTTCAGTATAATACAATAAAAACAAAAAATCCTTCGCATCTATTTCTATAGCTGCATAAAATATATAACAACTAAAATAATCACTTTGAACATCCTTGTATGCCTTCAATGTAAGTTTTTTTTGACACTAATGAAATTTAATAGCAAAACGAAGTTATAAGCTGGAACAATTTAGGTGTGCTTAGTAAAAAGTAAGATTTTATACACAAATTTAGTTCTTAAAATGCTTGATAATAAAGAGAAACGAAACAAGCGATCATTGCAACTATTCATGACCAAATGGTGTAAATCAAATTTTAAAAATTGACCTTGTATTGGAGTTTACAATACTTAGGTAAACTCTGTTTTTAGAAATTCAGTATAATACAATAAAAACAAAAAATCCTTCGCATCTATTTTTGGAGCTGCAAAAAAAATGTAACAACGAGAATAATCACTTTGAACATCCTTGTATGCCTTCAATGAAAGTTTTATTTGACAATAATGAAATTTAAAAGCACAAGAAATTATAAGCTGGAACTATTCAGGTGCACTTAGTAAAAAGTAAGATTTTATACACTAATCACTTGATGCCCGCTTGGACTTTAAAGCATATAAATTTAGTTTCTAAAATGCCAGATAATAAAGAGAAACGAAACAAGCGATTATTGATAAAAATGCCATATAACAAGGAGAAAAGAAACAAGCGATTATTGCAACTATTCATGACCAAATGGTGGATATAAATTTTAAAAAATATACCTTGTATTGGGGTTCACAATACTTACGTAAACTCGGTATTTAGAAATTCAGTATAATGCAATAAAAACAAAAAATCCTTTGCATCTATTTCTAGAGCTGCATAAAATATATAACAACGAGAATAATCATTTTGAACATCTTTGTATGACTTCAATGTAAGTTTTATTTGACACTAATGAAATTTAATAACAAAACGAAGTTATAAGCTGGAATTATTTAGGTGTACTATGTAAAAAGTTAGATTTTATAAACAAATCACTTGGTACCCCACTGGACTTTAAAGCATATGAATTCAGTTCATAAAAATTCCATATAACAAAGAGAAAAGAAACATGCGATTATTGCAACTATTCATGACCAAATGGTGGATATAAATTTTAAAAAATTGACCTTCTATTGGAGTTCACAATTCTTACGTAAACTCGGTATTTAGAATTTCAGTTTAATACAATAAAAATAAAAAATCCTTCGCATCTATTTCTACAGCTGCATAAAATATATAACAACGAGAATAATCATTTTGAACATCCTTGTATGCCTTCAATATAAGTTTTATTTGACAATAACGAAATTTAAAAGCAAAACGAAGTTATAAGCTGCAACTATTTAGGTGTACTATGTAAAAAGTTAGATTTTATACACAAATCACTTGGTACCCCACTGGATTTTAAAGCATAAAAATTTAGTTCCTAAACTGCCAGATAATAAAGAGAAACGAAACAAGCGATTATTGCAATTATTCATGACCAAATGGTGGATATAAATTTTAAAAAATTGACCTTGTATTGGGGTTCACAATTCTTACGTAAAGTCGGTATTTAGAATTTCAGTATAATACAATAAAAACAAAAAATCCTTCGCATCTATTTCTAGAGCTGCATAAAATATATAACAACTAAAATAATCACTTTGAACATCCTTGTATGCCTTCAATGTAAGTTTTTTTTGACACTAATGAAATTTAATAGCAAAACGAAGTTATAAGCTGGAACAATTTAGGTGTGCTTAGTAAAAAGTAAGATTTTATACACAAATCACTTGATGCCCGCTTGGACTTTAAAGCATATAAATTTAGTTCTTAAAATGTTTGATAATAAAGAGAAACGAAACAAGCGATCATTGCAACTATTCATGACCAAATGGTGGAAATCAAATTTTAAAAATTGACCCTGTATTGGAGTTTACAATACTTAGGTAAACTCTGTTTTTAGAAATTCAGTATAATACAATAAAAACAAAAAATCCTTCGCATCTATTTTTGGAGCTGCAAAAAAAATGTAACAACGAGAATAATCACTTTGAACATCCTTGTATGCCTTCAATGAAAATTTTATTTGACAATAATGACATTTAAAAGCACAAGAAATTATAAGCTGGAACTATTCAGGTGCACTTAGTAAAAAGTCAGATTTTATACACTAATCACTTGATGCCCGCTTGGACTTTAAAGCATATAAATTCAGTTCATAAAAATTCCATATAACAAAGAGAAAAGAAACATGCGATTATTGCAACTATTCATGACCAAATGGTGGATATAAATTTTAAAAAATTGACCTTCTATTGGAGTTCACAATTCTTACGTAAACTCGGTATTTAGAATTTCAGTATAATACAATAAAAATAAAAAATCCTTCGCATCTATTTCTAGAGCTGCATAAAATATATAACAACGAGAATAATCATTTTGAACATCCTTGTATGACTTCAATGTAAGTTTTATTTGACACTAATGAAATTTAATAACAAAACGAAGTTATAAGCTGGACTAATTTAGGTGTACTATGTAAAAAGTTAGATTTTATAAACAAATGACTTGGTACCCCACTGGACTTTAAAGCATATGAATTCAGTTCATAAAAATTCCATATAACAAAGAGAAAAGAAACATGCGATTATTGCAACTATTCATGACCAAATGGTGGATATAAATTTTAAAAAATTGACCTTCTATTGGAGTTCACAATTCTTACGTAAACTCGGTATTTAGAATTTCAGTTTAATACAATTAAAATAAAAAATCCTTCGCATCTATTTCTACAGCTGCATAAAATATATAACAACGAGAATAATCATTTTGAACATCCTTGTATGACTTCAATGTAAGTTTTATTTGACACTAATGAAATTTAATAACAAAACGAAGTTATAAGCTGGAATTATTTAGGTGTACTATGTAAAAAGTTAGATTTTATACACAAATCACTTGGTACCCCACTGGACTTTAAAGCATAAAAATTTAGTTCTTAAACTGCCAGATAATAAAGAGAAACGAAACAAGCGATTATTGCAATTATTCATGACCAAATGGTGGATATAAATTTTAAAAAATTGACCTTGTATTGGGGTTCACAATTCTTACGTAAACTCGGTATTTAGAATTTCAGTATAATACAATAAAAACAAAAAATCCTTCGCATCTATTTCTACAGCTGCATAAAATATATAACAACGATAATAATCATTTTGAACATCCTTGTATGCCTTCAATATAAGTTTTATTTGACAATAACGAAATTTAAAAGCAAAACGAAGTTATAAGCTGCAACTATTTAGGTGTACTATGTAAAAAGTTAGATTTTATACACAAATCACTTGGTACCCCACTGGACTTTAAAGCATAAAAATTTAGTTCGTAAACTGCCAGATAATAAAGAGAAACGAAACAAGCGATTATTGCAATTATTCATGACCAAATGGTGGTTATAAATTTTAAAAAATTGACCTTGTATTGGGGTTCACAATTCTTACGTAAACTCGGTATTTAGAATTTCAGTATAATACAATAAAAACAAAAAATCCTTCGCATCTATTTCTACAGCTGCATAAAATATATAACAACTAAAATAATCACTTTGAACATCCTTGTATGCCTTCAATGCAAGTTTTTTTTGACACTAATGAAATTTAATAGCAAAACGAAGTTATAAGCTGGAACAATTTAGGTGTGCTTAGTAAAAAGTAAGATTTTATACACAAATCACTTGATGCCCGCTTGGACTTTAAAGCATATACATTTAGTTCTTAAAATGCTTGATAATAAAGAGAAACGAAACAAGCGATCATTGCAACTATTCATGACCAAATGGTGGAAATCAAATTTTAAAAATTGACCTTGTATTGGAGTTTACAATACTTAGGTAAACTCTGTTTTTAGAAATTCAGTATAATACAATAAAAACGAAAAATCCTTCGCATCTATTTTTGGAGCTGCAAAAAAAATGTAACAACGAGAATAATCACTTTGAACATCCTTGTATGCCTTCAATGAAAATTTTATTTGACAATAATGAAATTTTAAAGCACAAGAAATTATAAGCTGGAACTATTCAGGTGCAGTTAGTAAAAAGTAAGATTTTATACACTAATCACTTGATGCCCGCTTGGACTTTAAAGCATATAAATTCAGTTCATAAAAATTCCATATAACAAAGAGAAAAGAAACATGCGATTATTGCAACTATTCATGACCAAATGGTGGATATAAATTTTAAAAAATTGACCTTCTATTGGAGTTCACAATTCTTACGTAAACTCGGTATTTAGAATTTCAGTATAATACAATAAAAATAAAAAATCCTTCGCATCTATTTCTAGAGCTGCATAAAATATATAACAACGAGAATAATCATTTTGAACATCCTTGTATGACTTCAATGTAAGTTTTATTTGACACTAATGAAATTTAATAACAAAACGAAGTTATAAGCTGGAATTATTTAGGTGTACTATGTAAAAAGTTAGATTTTATACACAAATCATTTGTACCCCATTGGACTTCAAAGCATATGAATTCAGTTCATAAAAATGCCATATAACAAGGAGAAAAGAAACAAGCGATTATTGCAACTATTCATGACCAAATGGTGGATATAAATTTTAAAACATTGACCTTGTATTGGGGTTCACAATTCTTACGTAAACTCGGTATTTCGAATTTCAGTATAATACAATAAAAATAAAAAATCCTTCGCATCTATTTCTACAGCTGCATAAAATATATAACAACGAGAATAATCATTTTGAACATCCTTGTATGCCTTCAATGTAAGTTTTATTTGACAATAATGAAATTTAAAAGCAAAACGAAGTTATAAGCTGCAACTATTTAGGTGAACTATGTAAATAGTAAGATTTTATAAACAAATCACTTGGTACCCCACTGGACTTTAAAGCATATGAATTCAGTTCATAAAAATTCCATATAACAAAGAGAAAAGAAACATGCGATTATTGCAATTATTCATGACCAAATGGTGGATATAAATTTTAAAAAACTGACCTTGTATTGGGGTTCACAATTCTTACGTTAACTCGGTATTTAGAATTTCAGTATAATACAATAAAAACAAAAAATCCTTCGCATCTATTTCTACAGCTGCATAAAATATATAACAACTAAAATAATCACTTTGAACATCCTTGTATGCCTTCAATGTAAGTTTTTTTTGACACTAATGAAATTTAATAGCAAAACGAAGTTATAAGCTGGAACTATGTAGGTGTGCTTTGTGAAAGGAATGATATTTTACCCAAGTCACGTGGTACCCCATTGGACTTTAAAGCATATGAATTCAGTTCATAAAAATGCCATATAACAAGGTGAAAAGAAACAAGTGATTATTGCAACTATTCATGACCAAATGGTGGAAATCAAATTTTAAAAATTGACCTTGTATTGGAGTTTACAATATTTAAGTAAACTCGGATTTTAGAAATTCAGTATAATACAATAAAAACAAGAAATCCTTCGCATCTATTTCTACAGCTGCATAAAAAATATAACAACGATAATAATCATTTTGAACATCCTTGTATGACTTCAATGTAAGTTTTATTTGACACTAATGAAATTTAATAACAAAACGAAGTTATAAGCTGGAATTATTTAGGTGTACTATGTAAAAAGTTAGATTTTATACACAAATCACTTGGTACCCCACTGGACTTTAAAGCATATGAATTCAGTTCATAAAAATTCCATATAACAAAGAGAAAAGAAACATGCGATTATTGCAACTATTCATGACCAAATGGTGGATATAAATTTTAAAAAATTGACCTTCTATTGGAGTTCACAATTCTTACGTAAACTCGGTATTTAGAATTTCAGTATAATACAATAAAAACAAAAAATCCTTCGCATCTATTTTTGGAGCTGCAAAAAAAATGTAACAACGAGAATAATCACTTTGAACATCCTTGTATGCCTTCAATGAAAATTTTATTTGACAATAATGACATTTAAAAGCACAAGAAATTATAAGCTGGAACTATTCAGGTGCACTTAGTAAAAAGTCAGATTTTATACACTAATCACTTGATGCCCGCTTGGACTTTAAAGCATATAAATTCAGTTCATAAAAATTCCATATAACAAAGAGAAAAGAAACATGCGATTATTGCAACTATTCATGACCAAATGGTGGATATAAATTTTAAAAAATTGACCTTCTATTGGAGTTCACAATTCATACGTAAACTCGGTATTTAGAATTTCATGATAATACAATAAAAATAAAAAATCCTTCGCATCTATTTCTACAGCTGCATAAAATATATAACAACTAAAATAATCACTTTGAACATCCTTGTATGCCTTCAATGTAAGTTTTTTTTGACACTAATGAAATTTAATAACAAAACGAAGTTATAAGCTGGAATTATTTAGGTGTACTATGTAAAAAGTTAGATTTTATACACAAATCACTTGGTACCCCATTGGACTTTAAAGCATATGAATTCAGTTCATAAAAATGCCGTATAACAAGGAGAAACGAAACAAGCGATTATTGCAATTATTCATGACCAAATGGTGGATATAAATTTTAAAAAACTGACCTTGTATTGGGGTTCACAATTCTTACGTTAACTCGGTATTTAGAATTTCAGTATAATACAATAAAAACAAAAAATCCTTCGCATCTATTTCTACAGCTGCATAAAATATATAACAACTAAAATAATCACTTTGAACATCCTTGTATGCCTTCAATGTAAGTTTTTTTTGACACTAATGAAATTTAATAGCAAAACGAAGTTATAAGCTGGAACTATGTAGGTGTGCTTTGTGAAAGGAATGATATTTTACCCAAGTCACGTGGTACCCCATTGGACTTTAAAGCATATGAATTCAGTTCATAAAAATGCCATATAACAAGGTGAAAAGAAACAAGTGATTATTGCAACTATTCATGACCAAATGGTGGAAATCAAATTTTAAAAATTGACCTTGTATTGGAGTTTACAATATTTAAGTAAACTCGGATTTTAGAAATTCAGTATAATACAATAAAAACAAGAAATCCTTCGCATCTATTTCTACAGCTGCATAAAAAATATAACAACGATAATAATCATTTTGAACATCCTTGTATGACTTCAATGTAAGTTTTATTTGACACTAATGAAATTTAATAACAAAACGAAGTTATAAGCTGGAATTATTTAGGTGTACTATGTAAAAAGTTAGATTTTATACACAAATCACTTGGTACCCCACTGGACTTTAAAGCATATGAATTCAGTTCATAAAAATTCCATATAACAAAGAGAAAAGAAACATGCGATTATTGCAACTATTCATGACCAAATGGTGGATATAAATTTTAAAAAATTGACCTTCTATTGGAGTTCACAATTCTTACGTAAACTCGGTATTTAGAATTTCAGTATAATACAATAAAAACAAAAAATCCTTCGCATCTATTTTTGGAGCTGCAAAAAAAATGTAACAACGAGAATAATCACTTTGAACATCCTTGTATGCCTTCAATGAAAATTTTATTTGACAATAATGACATTTAAAAGCACAAGAAATTATAAGCTGGAACTATTCAGGTGCACTTAGTAAAAAGTCAGATTTTATACACTAATCACTTGATGCCCGCTTGGACTTTAAAGCATATAAATTCAGTTCATAAAAATTCCATATAACAAAGAGAAAAGAAACATGCGATTATTGCAACTATTCATGACCAAATGGTGGATATAAATTTTAAAAAATTGACCTTCTATTGGAGTTCACAATTCTTACGTAAACTCGGTATTTAGAATTTCAGTATAATACAATAAAAATAAAAAATCCTTCGCATCTATTTCTAGAGCTGCATAAAATATATAACAACGAGAATAATCATTTTGAACATCCTTGTATGACTTCAATGTAAGTTTTATTTGACACTAATGAAATTTAATAACAAAACGAAGTTATAAGCTGGACTAATTTAGGTGTACTATGTAAAAAGTTAGATTTTATAAACAAATGACTTGGTACCCCACTGGACTTTAAAGCATATGAATTCAGTTCATAAAAATTCCATATAACAAAGAGAAAAGAAACATGCGATTATTGCAACTATTCATGACCAAATGGTGGATATAAATTTTAAAAAATTGACCTTCTATTGGAGTTCACAATTCTTACGTAAACTCGGTATTTAGAATTTCAGTTTAATACAATTAAAATAAAAAATCCTTCGCATCTATTTCTACAGCTGCATAAAATATATAACAACGAGAATAATCATTTTGAACATCCTTGTATGACTTCAATGTAAGTTTTATTTGACACTAATGAAATTTAATAACAAAACGAAGTTATAAGCTGGAATTATTTAGGTGTACTATGTAAAAAGTTAGATTTTATACACAAATCACTTGGTACCCCACTGGACTTTAAAGCATAAAAATTTAGTTCTTAAACTGCCAGATAATAAAGAGAAACGAAACAAGCGATTATTGCAATTATTCATGACCAAATGGTGGATATAAATTTTAAAAAATTGACCTTGTATTGGGGTTCACAATTCTTACGTAAACTCGGTATTTAGAATTTCAGTATAATACAATAAAAACAAAAAATCCTTCGCATCTATTTCTACAGCTGCATAAAATATATAACAACGATAATAATCATTTTGAACATCCTTGTATGCCTTCAATATAAGTTTTATTTGACAATAACGAAATTTAAAAGCAAAACGAAGTTATAAGCTGCAACTATTTAGGTGTACTATGTAAAAAGTTAGATTTTATACACAAATCACTTGGTACCCCACTGGACTTTAAAGCATAAAAATTTAGTTCGTAAACTGCCAGATAATAAAGAGAAACGAAACAAGCGATTATTGCAATTATTCATGACCAAATGGTGGTTATAAATTTTAAAAAATTGACCTTGTATTGGGGTTCACAATTCTTACGTAAACTCGGTATTTAGAATTTCAGTATAATACAATAAAAACAAAAAATCCTTCGCATCTATTTCTACAGCTGCATAAAATATATAACAACTAAAATAATCACTTTGAACATCCTTGTATGCCTTCAATGCAAGTTTTTTTTGACACTAATGAAATTTAATAGCAAAACGAAGTTATAAGCTGGAACAATTTAGGTGTGCTTAGTAAAAAGTAAGATTTTATACACAAATCACTTGATGCCCGCTTGGACTTTAAAGCATATACATTTAGTTCTTAAAATGCTTGATAATAAAGAGAAACGAAACAAGCGATCATTGCAACTATTCATGACCAAATGGTGGAAATCAAGTTTTAAAAATTGACCTTGTATTGGAGTTTACAATACTTAGGTAAACTCTGTTTTTAGAAATTCAGTATAATACAATAAAAACGAAAAATCCTTCGCATCTATTTTTGGAGCTGCAAAAAAAATGTAACAACGAGAATAATCACTTTGAACATCCTTGTATGCCTTCAATGAAAATTTTATTTGACAATAATGAAATTTTAAAGCACAAGAAATTATAAGCTGGAACTATTCAGGTGCAGTTAGTAAAAAGTAAGATTTTATACACTAATCACTTGATGCCCGCTTGGACTTTAAAGCATATAAATTCAGTTCATAAAAATTCCATATAACAAAGAGAAAAGAAACATGCGATTATTGCAACTATTCATGACCAAATGGTGGATATAAATTTTAAAAAATTGACCTTCTATTGGAGTTCACAATTCTTACGTAAACTCGGTATTTAGAATTTCAGTATAATACAATAAAAATAAAAAATCCTTCGCATCTATTTCTAGAGCTGCATAAAATATATAACAACGAGAATAATCATTTTGAACATCCTTGTATGACTTCAATGTAAGTTTTATTTGACACTAATGAAATTTAATAACACAACGAAGTTATAAGCTGGAATTATTTAGGTGTACTATGTAAAAAGTTAGATTTTATACACAAATCATTTGTACCCCATTGGACTTCAAAGCATATGAATTCAGTTCATAAAAATGCCATATAACAAGGAGAAAAGAAACAAGCGATTATTGCAACTATTCATGACCAAATGGTGGATATAAATTTTAAAACATTGACCTTGTATTGGGGTTCACAATTCTTACGTAAACTCGGTATTTCGACTTTCAGTATAATACAATAAAAATAAAAAATCCTTCGCATCTATTTCTACAGCTGCATAAAATATATAACAACGAGAATAATCATTTTGAACATCCTTGTATGCCTTCAATGTAAGTTTTATTTGACAATAATGAAATTTAAAAGCAAAACGAAGTTATAAGCTGCAACTATTTAGGTGAACTATGTAAATAGTAAGATTTTATAAACAAATCACTTGGTACCCCACTGGACTTTAAAGCATATGAATTCAGTTCATAAAAATTCCATATAACAAAGAGAAAAGAAACATGCGATTATTGCAACTATTCATGACCAAATGGTGGATATAAATTTTAAAAAATTGACCTTCTATTGGAGTTCACAATTCATACGTAAACTCGGTATTTAGAATTTCATGATAATACAATAAAAATAAAAAATCCTTCGCATCTATTTCTACAGCTGCATAAAATATATAACAACTAAAATAATCACTTTGAACATCCTTGTATGCCTTCAATGTAAGTGTTTTTTGACACTAATGAAATTTAATAGCAAAACGAAGTTATAAGCTGGAACTATGTAGGTGTGCTTTGTGAAAGGAATGATATTTTACCCAAGTCACGTGGTACCCCATTGGACTTTAAAGCATATGAATTCAGTTCATAAAAATGCCATATAACAAGGTGAAAAGAAACAAGCGATTATTGCAACTATTCATGACCAAATGGTGGAAATCAAATTTTAAAAATTGACCTTGTATTGGAGTTTACAATATTTAAGTAAACTCGGATTTTAGAAATTCAGTATAATACAATAAAAACAAAAAATCCTTCGCATCTATTTCTACAGCTGCATAAAATATATAACAACTAAAATAATCACTTTGAACATCCTTGTATGCCTTCAATGTAAGTTTTTTTTGACACTAATGAAATTTAATAACAAAACGAAGTTATAAGCTGGAATTATTTAGGTGTACTATGTAAAAAGTTAGATTTTATACACAAATCACTTGGTACCCCATTGGACTTTAAAGCATATGAATTCAGTTCATAAAAATGCCGTATAACAAGGAGAAACGAAACAAGCGATTATTGCAATTATTCATGACCAAATGGTGGATATAAATTTTAAAAAACTGACCTTGTATTGGGGTTCACAATTCTTACGTTAACTCGGTATTTAGAATTTCAGTATAATACAATAAAAACAAAAAATCCTTCGCATCTATTTCTACAGCTGCATAAAATATATAACAACTAAAATAATCACTTTGAACATCCTTGTATGCCTTCAATGTAAGTTTTTTTTGACACTAATGAAATTTAATAGCAAAACGAAGTTATAAGCTGGAACTATGTAGGTGTGCTTTGTGAAAGGAATGATATTTTACCCAAGTCACGTGGTACCCCATTGGACTTTAAAGCATATGAATTCAGTTCATAAAAATGCCATATAACAAGGTGAAAAGAAACAAGTGATTATTGCAACTATTCATGACCAAATGGTGGAAATCAAATTTTAAAAATTGACCTTGTATTGGAGTTTACAATATTTAAGTAAACTCGGATTTTAGAAATTCAGTATAATACAATAAAAACAAAAAATCCTTCGCATCTATTTCTACAGCTGCATAAAAAATATAACAACGATAATAATCATTTTGAACATCCTTGTATGACTTCAATGTAAGTTTTATTTGACACTAATGAAATTTAATAACAAAACGAAGTTATAAGCTGGAATTATTTAGGTGTACTATGTAAAAAGTTAGATTTTATACACAAATCACTTGGTACCCCATTGGACTTTAAAGCATATGAATTCAGTTCATAAAAATGCCGTATAACAAGGAGAAACGAAACAAGCGATTATTGCAATTATTCATGACCAAATGGTGGATATAAATTTTAAAAAACTGACCTTGTATTGGGGTTCACAATTCTTACGTAAACTCGGTATTTAGAATTTCAGTATAATACAATAAAAACAAAAAATCCTTCGCATCTATTTCTACAGCTGCATAAAATGTATAACAACTAAAATAATCACTTTGAACATCCTTGTATGCCTTCAATGTAAGTTTTTTTTGACACTAATGAAATTTAATAACAAAACGAAGTTATAAGCTCCAACTATTTAGTTGTGCTTTGTGAAAGGAATGATATTTTACCCAAGTCACGTGGTACCCCATTGGACTTTAAAGCATATGAATTCAGTTCATAAAAATGCCATATAACAAGGTGAAAAGAAACAAGCGATTATTGCAACTATTCATGACCAAATGGTGGAAATCAAATTTTAAAAATTGACCTTGTATTGGAGTTTACAATACTTAGGTAAACTCTGTTTTTAGAAATTCTGTATAATGCAATAAAAACAAAAAATCCTTCGCATATATATTTGGAGCTGCAAAAAAAATGTAACAACGAGAATAATCACTTTGAACATCCTTGTATGCCTTCTATAAAAGTTTTTTTTCGACACTAATGAAATTTAATAACAAAACGAAGTTATAAGCTGGAATTATTTAGGTGTACTATGTAAAAAGTTAGATTTTATACACAAATCACTTGGTACCCCATTGGACTTTAAAGCATATGAATTCAGTTCATAAAAATGCCGTATAACAAGGAGAAAAGAAACAAGCGATTATTGCAACTATTCATGACCAAATGGTGGATATAAATTTTAAAAAATTGACCTTGTATTGGGGTTCACAATTCTTACGTAAACTCGGTATTTAGAATTTCAGTATAATACAATAAAAATAAAAAGTCCTTCGCATCTATTTCTAGAGCTGCATAAAATATATAACAACGAGAATAATCATTTTGAACATCCTTGTATGCCTTCAATGTAAGTTTTATTTGACACTAATGAAATTTAGTAGCAAAACGAAGTTATAAGCCAGAACTATTTAGGTGTGCTGTGTGAAAGGAATGATTTTTTACCCAAGTCACGTGGTACCCCATTGGACTTTAAAGCATATGAGTTCAGTTCATAAAAATGCCATATAACAAGATGAAAAAAAACAAGCGATTATTGCAACTATTCATGACCAAATGGTGGAAATCAAATTTTAAAAATTGACCTTGTATTGGAGTTCACAATTCTTACGTTAACTCGGTATTTAGAATTTCAGTATAATACAATAAAAATAAAAAGTCCTTCGCATCTATTTCTAGAGCTGCATAAAATATATAACAACGAGAATAATCATTTTGAACATCCTTGTATGCCTTCAATGTAAGTTTTATTTGACAATAATGAAATTCAAAAGCAAAACGAAGTTATAAGCTGCAACTATTTAGGTGTACTATGTAAAAAGTTAGATTTTATACACAAATCACTTGGTACCCCACTGGACTTTAAAGCATAAAAATTTAGTTCTTAAACTGCCAGATAACAAAGAGAAACGAAACAAGCGATTATTGCAATTATTCATGACCAAATGGTGGATATAAATTTTAAAAAACTGACCTTGTATTGGGGTTCACAATTCTTACGTAAACTCGGTATTTAGAATTTCAGTATAATACAATAAAAACAAAAAATCCTTCGCATCTATTTCTACAGCTGCATAAAATATATAACAACTAAAATAATCACTTTGAACATCCTTGTATGCCTTCAATGTAAGTTTTTTTTGACACTAATGAAATTTAATAGCAAAACGAAGTTATAAGCTGGAACTATTTAGGTGTGCTATGTGAAAGGAATGATATTTTACCCAAGTCACGTGGTACCCCATTGGACTTTAAAGCATATGAATTCAGTTCATAAAAATGCCATATAACAAGGTGAAAAGAAACAAGCGATTATTGCAACTATTCATGACCAAATGGTGGAAATCAAATTTTAAAAATTGACCTTGTATTGGAGTTTACAATATTTACCTAAACTCAAATTTTAGAAATTCAGTATAATACAATAAAAACAAAAAATCCTTCGCATCTATTTCTAGAGCTGCATAAAAAATATAACAACGATAATAATCATTTTGAACATCCTTGTATGACTTCAATGTAAGTTTTATTTGACACTAATGAAATTTAATAACAAAACGAAGTTATAAGCTGGAATTATTTAGGTGTACTATGTAAAAAGTTAGATTTTATACACAAATCACTTGGTACCCCATTGGACTTCAAAGCATATGAATTCAGTTCATAAAAATGCCATATAACAAGGAGAAAAGAAACAAGCGATTATTGTAACTATTCATGACCAAATGGTGGATATAAATTTTAAAAAATTGACCTTGTATTGGAGTTTACAATATTTACGTAAACTCGGTATTTAGAATTTCAGTATAATACAATAAAAATAAAAAGTCCTTCGCATCTATTTCTAGAGCTGCATAAAATATATAACAACGAGAATAATCATTTTGAACATCCTTGTATGCCTTCAATGTAAGTTTTATTTGACACTAATGAAATTTAGTAGCAAAACAAAGTTATAAGCCAGAACTATTTAGGTTTGCTGTGTGAAAGGAATGATTTTTTACCCAAGTCACGTGATACCCCATTGGACTTTAAAGCATATGAATTCAGTTCATAAAAATGCCATATAACAAGATGAAAAAAAACAAGCGATTATTGCAACTATTCATGACCAAATGGTGGAAATCAAATTTTAAAAATTGACCTTGTATTGGAGTTCACAATTCTTACGTTAACTCGGTATTTAGAATTTCAGTATAATACAATAAAAATAAAAAGTCCTTCGCATCTATTTCTAGAGCTGCATAAAATATATAACAACGAGAATAATCATTTTGAACATCCTTGTATGACTTCAATGTAAGTTTTATTTGACACTAATGAAATTTAATAGCAAAACGAGGTTATAGGCTGCAACTATTTAGGTGTGCTTTGTGAAAGGAATGATTTTATACCCAAGTCACGTGGTACCCCATTGGACTTTAAAGCATATGAATTCAGTTCATAAAAATGCCATATAACAAGCTGAAAAGAAACAAGCGATTATTGCAACTATTCATGACCAAATGGTGGAAATCAAATTTTAAAAATTGACCTTGTATTGGAGTTTACAATATTTAAGTAAACTCGGATTTTAGAAATTCAGTATAATACAATAAAAACAAAAAATCCTTCGCATCTATTTCTACAGCTGCATAAAATATATAACAACTAAAATAATCACTTTGAACATCCTTGTATGCCTTCAATGTAAGTTTTTTTTGACACTAATGAAATTTAATAACAAAACGAAGTTATAAGCTGGAATTATTTAGGTGTACTATGTAAAAAGTTAGATTTTATACACAAATCACTTGGTACCCCATTGGACTTTAAAGCATATGAATTCAGTTCATAAAAATGCCGTATAACAAGGAGAAAAGAAACAAGCGATTATTGCAATTATTCATGACCAAATGGTGGATATAAATTTTAAAAAACTGACCTTGTATTGGGGTTCACAATTCTTACGTAAACTCGGTATTTAGAATTTCAGTATAATACAATAAAAACAAAAAATCCTTCGCATCTATTTCTACAGCTGCATAAAATATATAACAACTAAAATAATCACTTTGAACATCCTTGTATGCCTTCAATGTAAGTTTTTTTTGACACTAATGAAATTTAATAGCAAAACGAAGTTATAAGCTGGAACTATGTAGGTGTGCTTTGTGAAAGGAATGATATTTTACCCAAGTCACGTGGTACCCCATTGGACTTTAAAGCATATGAATTCAGTTCATAAAAATGCCATATAACAAGGTGAAAAGAAACAAGCGATTATTGCAACTATTCATGACCAAATGGTGGAAATCAAATTTTAAAAATTGACCTTGTATTGGAGTTCACAATTCTTACGTTAACTCGGTATTTAGAATTTCAGTATAATACAATAAAAATAAAAAGTCCTTCGCATCTATTTCTAGAGCTGCATAAAATATATAACAACTAAAATAATCACTTTGAACATCCTTGTATGCCTTCAATGTAAGTTTTTTTTGACACTAATGAAATTTAATAACAAAACGAAGTTATAAGCTGGAATTATTTAGGTGTACTATGTAAAAAGTTAGATTTTATACACAAATCACTTGGTACCCCATTGGACTTTAAAGCATATGAATTCAGTTCATAAAAATGCCGTATAACAAGGAGAAAAGAAACAAGCGATTATTGCAATTATTCATGACCAAATGGTGGATATAAATTTTAAAAAACTGACCTTGTATTGGGGTTCACAATTCTTACGTAAACTCGGTATTTAGAATTTCAGTATAATACAATAAAAACAAAAAATCCTTCGCATCTATTTCTACAGCTGCATAAAATATATAACAACTAAAATAATCACTTTGAACATCCTTGTATGCCTTCAATGTAAGTTTTTTTTGACACTAATGAAATTTAATAGCAAAACGAAGTTATAAGCTGGAACTATGTAGGTGTGCTTTGTGAAAGGAATGATATTTTACCCAAGTCACGTGGTACCCCATTGGACTTTAAAGCATATGAATTCAGTTCATAAAAATGCCATATAACAAGGTGAAAAGAAACAAGCGATTATTGCAACTATTCATGACCAAATGGTGGAAATCAAATTTTAAAAATTGACCTTGTATTGGAGTTTACAATATTTAAGTAAACTCGGATTTTAGAAATTCAGTATAATACAATAAAAACAAAAAATCCTTCGCATCTATTTCTACAGCTGCATAAAAAATATAACAACGATAATAATCATTTTGAACATCCTTGTATGACTTCAATGTAAGTTTTATTTGACACTAATGAAATTTAATAACAAAACGAAGTTATAAGCTGGAATTATTTAGGTGTACTATGTAAAAAGTTAGATTTTATACACAAATCACTTGGTACCCCATTGGACTTTAAAGCATATGAATTCAGTTCATAAAAATGCCGTATAACAAGGAGAAACGAAACAAGCGATTATTGCAATTATTCATGACCAAATGGTGGATATAAATTTTAAAAAACTGACCTTGTATTGGGGTTCACAATTCTTACGTAAACTCGGTATTTAGAATTTCAGTATAATACAATAAAAACAAAAAATCATTCGCATCTATTTCTACAGCTGCATAAAATGTATAACAACTAAAATAATCACTTTGAACATCCTTGTATGCCTTCAATGTAAGTTTTTTTTGACACTAATGAAATTTAATAGCAAAACGAAGTTATGAGCTCCAACTATTTAGGTGTGCTTTGTGAAAGGAATGATATTTTACCCAAGTCACGTGGTACCCCATTGGACTTTAAAGCATATGAATTCAGTTCATAAAAATGCCATATAACAAGGAGAAAAGAAACAAGCGATTATTGCAACTATTCATGACCAAATGGTGGAAATCAAATTTTAAAAATTGACCTTGTATTGGAGTTTACAATACTTAGGTAAACTCTGTTTTTAGAAATTCTGTATAATGCAATAAAAACAAAAAATCCTTCGCATATATATTTGGAGCTGCAAAAAAAATGTAACAACGAGAATAATCACTTTGAACATCCTTGTATGCCTTCTATAAAAGTTTTTTTTCGACACTAATGAAATTTAATAACAAAACGAAGTTATAAGCTGGAATTATTTAGGTGTACTATGTAAAAAGTTAGATTTTATACACAAATCACTTGGTACCCCATTGGACTTTAAAGCATATGAATTCAGTTCATAAAAATGCCGTATAACAAGGAGAAAAGAAACAAGCGATTATTGCAACTATTCATGACCAAATGGTGGATATAAATTTTAAAAAATTGACCTTGTATTGGGGTTCACAATTCTTACGTAAACTCGGTATTTAGAATTTCAGTATAATACAATAAAAATAAAAAGTCCTTCGCATCTATTTCTAGAGCTGCATAAAATATATAACAACGAGAATAATCATTTTGAACATTTTTGTATGCCTTCAATGTAAGTTTTATTTGACACTAATGAAATTTAGTAGCAAAACGAAGTTATAAGCCAGAACTATTTAGGTGTGCAGTGTGAAAGGAATGATTTTTTACCCAAGTCACGTGGTACCCCATTGGACTTTAAAGCATATGAATTCAGTTCATAAAAATGCCATATAACAAGATGAAAAAAAACAAGCGATTATTGCAACTATTCATGACCAAATGGTGGAAATCAAATTTTAAAAATTGACCTTGTATTGGAGTTCACAATTCTTACGTTAACTCGGTATTTAGAATTTCAGTATAATACAATAAAAATAAAAAGTCCTTCGCATCTATTTCTAGAGCTGCATAAAATATATAACAACGAGAATAATCATTTTGAACATCCTTGTATGCCTTCAATGTAAGTTTTATTTGACACTAATGAAATTTAGTAGCAAAACGAAGTTATAAGCTGCAACTATTTAGGTGTACTATGTAAAAAGTTAGATTTTATACACAAATCACTTGGTACCCCACTGGACTTTAAAGCATAAAAATTTAGTTCTTAAACTGCCTGATAATAAAGAGAAACGAAACAAGCGATTATTGCAATTATTCATGACCAAATGGTGGATATAAATTTTAAAAAACTGACCTTGTATTGGGGTTCACAATTCTTACGTAAACTCGGTATTTAGAATTTCAGTATAATACAATAAAAACAAAAAATCCTTCGCATCTATTTCCACAGCTGCATAAAATATATAACAACTAAAATAATCACTTTGAACATCCATGTATGCCTTCAATGTAAGTTTTTTTTGACACTAATGACATTTAATAGCAAAACGAAGTTATAAGCTGGAACTATTCAGGTGTGCTTTGTGAAAGGAATGATATTTTACCCAAGTCACGTGGTACCCCATTGGACTTTAAAGCATATGAATTCAGTTCATAAAAATGCCATATAACAAGGTGAAAAGAAACAAGCGATTATTGCAACTATTCATGACCAAATGGTGGAAATCAAATTTTAAAAATTGACCTTGTATTGGAGTTTACAATATTTACCTAAACTCAAATTTTAGAAATTCAGTATAATACAATAAAAACAAAAAATCCTTCGCATCTATTTCTAGAGCTGCATAAAAAATATAACAACGATAATAATCATTTTGAACATCCTTGTATGAGTTCAATGTAAGTTTTATTTGACACTAATGAAATTTAATAACAAAACGAAGTTATAAGCTGGAATTATTTAGGTGTACTATGTAAAAAGTTAGATTTTATACACAAATCACTTGGTACCCCATTGGACTTCAAAGCATATGAATTCAGTTCATAAAAATGCCATATAACAAGGAGAAAAGAAACAAGCGATTATTGTAACTATTCATGACCAAATGGTGGATATAAATTTTAAAAATTGACCTTGTATTGGAGTTTACAATATTTACGTAAACTCGGTATTTAGAATTTCAGTATAATACAATAAAAATAAAAAGTCCTTCGCATCTATTTCTAGAGCTGCATAAAATATATAACAACGAGAATAATCATTTTGAACATCCTTGTATGCCTTCAATGTAAGTTTTATTTGACACTAATGAAATTTAGTAGCAAAACGAAGTTATAAGCCAGAACTATTTAGGTTTGCTGTGTGAAAGGAATGATTTTTTACCCAAGTCACGTGATACCCCATTGGACTTTAAAGCATATGAATTCAGTTCATAAAAATGCCATATAACAAGATGAAAAAAAAACAAGCGATTATTGCAACTATTCATGACCAAATGGTGGAAATCAAATTTTAAAAATTGACCTTGTATTGGAGTTCACAATTCTTACGTTAACTCGGTATTTAGAATTTCAGTATAATACAATAAAAATAAAAAGTCCTTCGCATCTATTCCTAGAGCTGCATAAAATATATAACAACGAGAATAATCATTTTGAACATCCTTGTATGCCTTCAATGTAAGTTTTATTTGACACTAATGAAAGTTAATAGCAGAACGAGGTTATAGGCTGCAACTATTTAGGTGTGCTTTGTGAAAGGAATGATTTTATACCCAAGTCACGTGGTACCCCATTGGACTTTAAAGCATATGAATTCAGTTCATAAAAATGCCATATAACAAGCTGAAAAGAAACAAGCGATTATTGCAACTATTCATGACCAAATGGTGGAAATCAAATTTTAAAAATTGACCTTGTATTGGAGTTTACAATATTTACGTAAACTGGGTTTTTAGAAATTCAGTATAATACAATAAAAATAAAAAATCCTTCACATCTATTTCTAGAGCTGCATAAAAAATATAACAACGATAATAATCATTTTGAACATCCTTGTATGCCTTCAATGTAAGTTTTATTTGACACTAATGAAATTTAATAGCAAAACGAGGTTATAGGCTGCAACTATTTTGGTGTGCTTTGTGAAAGGAATGATTTTATACCCAAGTCACGTGGTACCCCATTGGACTTTAAAGCATATGAATTCAGTTCATAAAAATGCCATATAACAAGCTGAAAAGAAACAAGCGATTATTGCAACTATTCATGACCAAATGGTGGAAATCAAATTTTAAAAATTGACCTTGTATTGGAGTTTACAATATTTACGTAAACTCGGTTTTTAGAATTTCAGTATAATACAATAAAAACAAAAAATCCTTCGCATCTATTTCTACAGCTGCATAAAATATATAACAACTAAAATAATCACTTTGAACATCCTTGTATGCCTTCAATGTAAGTTTTTTTGACACTAATGAAATTTAATAGCAAAACGAAGTTATAAGCTGGAATTATTTAGGTGTACTATGTAAAAAGTTAGATTTTATACACAAATCACTTGGTACCCCATTGGACTTTAAAGCATATGAATTCAGTTCATGAAAATGCCATATAACAAGGAGAAAAGAAACAAGCGATTATTGCAACTATTCATGACCAAATGGTGGATATAAATTTTAAAAAATTGACCTTGTATTGGAGTTCACAATTCTTACGTTAACTCGGTATTTAGAATTTCAGTATAATACAATAAAAATAAAAAGTCCTTCGCATCTATTTCTAGAGCTGCATAAAATATATAACAACGAGAATAATCATTTTGAACATCCTTGTATGCCTTCAATGTAAGTTTTATTTGACAATAATGAAATTTAAAAGCAAAACGAAGTTATAAGCTGCAACTATTTAGGTGTACTATGTAAAAAGTTAGATTTTATACACAAATCACTTGGTACCCCACTGGACTTTAAAGCATAAAAATTTAGTTCTTAAACTGCCAGATAATAAAGAGAAACGAAACAAGCGATTATTGCAATTATTCATGACCAAATGGTGGATATAAATTTTAAAAAACTGACCTTGTATTGGGGTTCACAATTCTTACGTAAACTCGGTATTTAGAATTTCAGTATAATACAATAAAAACAAAAAATCCTTCGCATCTATTTCTACAGCTGCATAAAATATATAACAACTAAAATAATCACTTTGAACATCCTTGTATGCCTTCAATGTAAGTTTTTTTTGACACTAATGAAATTTAATAGCAAAACGAAGTTATAAGCTGGAACTATTTAGGTGTGCTTTGTGAAAGGAATGATATTTTACCCAAGTCACGTGGTCCCCATTGGACTTTAAAGCATATGAATTCAGTTCATAAAAATGCCATATAACAAGGAGAAAAGAAACAAGCGATTATTGTAACTATTCATGACCAAATGGTGGATATAAATTTTAAAAATTGACCTTGTATTGGAGTTTACAATATTTACGTAAACTCGGTATTTAGAATTTCAGTATAATACAATAAAAATAAAAAGTCCTTCGCATCTATTTCTAGAGCTGCATAAAATATATAACAACGAGAATAATCATTTTGAACATCCTTGTATGCCTTCAATGTAAGTTTTATTTGACACTAATGAAATTTAGTAGCAAAACGAAGTTATAAGCCAGAACTATTTAGGTTTGCTGTGTGAAAGGAATGATTTTTTACCCAAGTCACGTGATACCCCATTGGACTTTAAAGCATATGAATTCAGTTCATAAAAATGCCATATAACAAGATGAAAAAAAAACAAGCGATTATTGCAACTATTCATGACCAAATGGTGGAAATCAAATTTTAAAAATTGACCTTGTATTGGAGTTCACAATTCTTACGTTAACTCGGTATTTAGAATTTCAGTATAATACAATAAAAATAAAAAGTCCTTCGCATCTATTTCTAGAGCTGCATAAAATATATAACAACGAGAATAATCATTTTGAACATCCTTGTATGACTTCAATGTAAGTTTTATTTGACACTAATGAAATTTAATAGCAAAACGAGGTTATAGGCTGCAACTATTTAGGTGTGCTTTGTGAAAGGAATGATTTTATACCCAAGTCACGTGGTACCCCATTGGACTTTAAAGCATATGAATTCAGTTCATAAAAATGCCATATAACAAGCTGAAAAGAAACAAGCGATTATTGCAACTATTCATGACCAAATGGTGGAAATCAAATTTTAAAAATTGACCTTGTATTGGAGTTTACAATATTTACGTAAACTGGGTTTTTAGAAATTCAGTATAATACAATAAAAATAAAAAATCCTTCACATCTATTTCTAGAGCTGCATAAAAAATATAACAACGATAATAATCATTTTGAACATCCTTGTATGCCTTCAATGTAAGTTTTATTTGACACTAATGAAATTTAATAGCAAAACGAGGTTATAGGCTGCAACTATTTAGGTGTGCTTTGTGAAAGGAATGATTTTATACCCAAGTCACGTGGTACCCCATTGGACTTTAAAGCATATGAATTCAGTTCATAAAAATGCCATATAACAAGCTGAAAAGAAACAAGCGATTATTGCAACTATTCATGACCAAATGGTGGAAATCAAATTTTAAAAATTGACCTTGTATTGGAGTTTACAATATTTACGTAAACTCGGTTTTTAGAATTTCAGTATAATACAATAAAAACAAAAAATCCTTCGCATCTATTTCTACAGCTGCATAAAATATATAACAACTAAAATAATCACTTTGAACATCCTTGTATGCCTTCAATGTAAGTTTTTTTGACACTAATGAAATTTAATAGCAAAACGAAGTTATAAGCTGGAATTATTTAGGTGTACTATGTAAAAAGTTAGATTTTATACACAAATCACTTGGTACCCCATTGGACTTTAAAGCATATGAATTCAGTTCATGAAAATGCCATATAACAAGGAGAAAAGAAACAAGCGATTATTGCAACTATTCATGACCAAATGGTGGATATAAATTTTAAAAAATTGACCTTGTATTGGAGTTCACAATTCTTACGTTAACTCGGTATTTAGAATTTCAGTATAATACAATAAAAATAAAAAGTCCTTCGCATCTATTTCTAGAGCTGCATAAAATATATAACAACGAGAATAATCATTTTGAACATCCTTGTATGCCTTCAATGTAAGTTTTATTTGACAATAATGAAATTTAAAAGCAAAACGAAGTTATAAGCTGCAACTATTTAGGTGTACTATGTAAAAAGTTAGATTTTATACACAAATCACTTGGTACCCCACTGGACTTTAAAGCATAAAAATTTAGTTCTTAAACTGCCAGATAATAAAGAGAAACGAAACAAGCGATTATTGCAATTATTCATGACCAAATGGTGGATATAAATTTTAAAAAACTGACCTTGTATTGGGGTTCACAATTCTTACGTAAACTCGGTATTTAGAATTTCAGTATAATACAATAAAAACAAAAAATCCTTCGCATCTATTTCTACAGCTGCATAAAATATATAACAACTAAAATAATCACTTTGAACATCCTTGTATGCCTTCAATGTAAGTTTTTTTTGACACTAATGAAATTTAATAGCAAAACGAAGTTATAAGCTGGAACTATTTAGGTGTGCTTTGTGAAAGGAATGATATTTTACCCAAGTCACGTGGTCCCCATTGGACTTTAAAGCATATGAATTCAGTTCATAAAAATGCCATATAACAAGGTGAAAAGAAGCAAGCGATTATTGCAACTATTCATGACCAAATGGTGGAAATCAAATTTTAAAAATTGACCTTGTATTGGAGTTTACAATATTTACGTAAACTCGGTTTTTAGAAATTCAGTATAATACAATAAAAACAAAAAATCCTTCGCATCTATTTCTAGAGCTGCATAAAAAATATAACAACGTTAATAACCACTTTGAACATCCTTGTATGCCTTCAATGTAAGTTTTATTTGACACTAATGAAATTAAATAGCAAAACGAGGTTATAGGCTGCAACTATTTAGGTGTGCTTTGTGAAAGGAATGATTTTATACCCAAGTCACGTGGTACCCCATTGGACTTTAAAGCATATAAATTCAGTTCATAAAATTCCATATTACAAAGAGAAAAGAAACATGCAATTATTGCAACTATTCATAACCAAATGGTGGATATAAATTTTAAAAAATTGACCTTGTATTGGGGTTCACAATACTTACGTAAACTCGGTATTTAGAATTTCAGTATAATACAATAAAAACAAAAAATCCTTCGCATCTATTTCAAGAGCTGCTTAAAATTTTAAAAACGAGAATAATCATATTGAACAACCTTGTATGCCTTCTATATCAGTTTTTTTAAATTAAAATGAAATTTATTAGCCAAACGAGGTTATAGCCTGCAACGATTTAGGTGTGCTTTGTAAAAGGATTGATTTTATACCCAAGTCACTTGGTACCCCATTGGACTTTAAAGCATATGAATTCAGTTCATAAAAATGCCATATAACAAGGAGAAAAGAAACAAGCGATTATTGTAACTATTCATGACCAAATGGTGGATATAAATTTTAAAAATTGACCTTGTATTGGAGTTTACAATATTTACGTAAACTCGGTATTTAGAATTTCAGTATAATACAATAAAAATAAAAAGTCCTTCGCATCTATTTCTAGAGCTGCATAAAATATATAACAACGAGAATAATCATTTTGAACATCCTTGTATGCCTTCAATGTAAGTTTTATTTGACACTAATGAAATTTAGTAGCAAAACAAAGTTATAAGCCAGAACTATTTAGGTTTGCTGTGTGAAAGGAATGATTTTTTACCCAAGTCACGTGATACCCCATTGGACTTTAAAGCATATGAATTCAGTTCATAAAAATGCCATATAACAAGATGAAAAAAAAACAAGCGATTATTGCAACTATTCATGACCAAATGGTGGAAATCAAATTTTAAAAATTGACCTTGTATTGGAGTTCACAATTCTTACGTTAACTCGGTATTTAGAATTTCAGTATAATACAATAAAAATAAAAAGTCCTTCGCATCTATTTCTAGAGCTGCATAAAATATATAACAACGAGAATAATCATTTTGAACATCCTTGTATGACTTCAATGTAAGTTTTATTTGACACTAATGAAATTTAATAGCAAAACGAAGTTATAAGCTGCAACTATTTAGGTGTACTATGTAAAAAGTTAGATTTTATACACAAATCACTTGGTACCCCATTGGACTTTAAAGCATAAAAATTTAGTTCTTAAACTGCCAGATAATAAAGAGAAACGAAACAAGCGATTATTGCAATTATTCATGACCAAATGGTGGATATAAATTTTAAAAAACTGACCTTGTATTGGGGTTCACAATTCTTACGTAAACTCGGTATTTAGAATTTCAGTATAATACAATAAAAACAAAAAATCCTTCGCATCTATTTCTACAGCTGCATAAAATATATAACAACTAAAATAATCACTTTGAACATCCTTGTATGCCTTCAATGTAAGTTTTTTTTGACACTAATGAAATTTAATAGCAAAACGAAGTTATAAGCTGGAACTATTTAGGTGTGCTTTGTGAAAGGAATGATATTTTACCCAAGTCACGTGGTACCCCATTGGACTTTAAAGCATATGAATTCAGTTCATAAAAATGCCATATAACAAGGTGAAAAGAAACAAGCGATTATTGCAACTATTCATGACCAAATGGTGGAAATCAAATTTTAAAAATTGACCTTGTATTGGAGTTCACAATTCTTACGTTAACTCGGTATTTAGAATTTCAGTATAATACAATAAAAATAAAAAGTCCTTCGCATCTATTTCTAGAGCTGCATAAAATATATAACAACGAGAATAATCATTTTGAACATCCTTGTATGCCTTCAATGTAAGTTTTATTTGACAATAATGAAATTTAAAAGCAAAACGAAGTTATAAGCTGCAACTATTTAGGTGTACTATGTAAAAAGTTAGATTTTATACACAAATCACTTGGTACCCCATTGGACTTTAAAGCATAAAAATTTAGTTCTTAAACTGCCAGATAATAAAGAGAAACGAAACAAGCGATTATTGCAATTATTCATGACCAAATGGTGGATATAAATTTTAAAAAACTGACCTTGTATTGGGGTTCACAATTCTTACGTAAACTCGGTATTTAGAATTTCAGTATAATACAATAAAAACAAAAAATCCTTCGCATCTATTTCTACAGCTGCATAAAATATATAACAACTAAAATAATCACTTTGAACGTCCTTGTATGCCTTCAATGTAAGTTTTTTTTGACACTAATGAAATTTAATAGCAAAACAAAGTTATAAGCTGGAACTATTTAGGTGTGCTTTGTGAAAGGAATGATATTTTACCCAAGTCACGTGGTACCCCATTGGACTTTAAAGCATATGAATTCAGTTCATAAAAATGCCATATAACAAGGTGAAAAGAAACAAGCGATTATTGCAACTATTCATGACCAAATGGTGGAAATCAAATTTTAAAAATTGACCTTGTATTGGAGTTTACAATACTTAGGTAAACTCTGTTTTTAGAATTTCAGTATAATACAATAAAAACAAAAAATCCTTCGCATATATATTTGGAGCTGCAAAAAAACTGTAACAACGAGAATAATTACTTTGAACATCCTTGTATGCCTTCTATAAAAGTTTTTTTTCGACACTAATGAAATTTAATAACAAAACGAAGTTATAAGCTGGAATTATTTAGGTGTACTATGTAAAAAGTTAGATTTTATACACAAATCACTTGGTACCCCATTGGACTTTAAAGCATATGAATTCAGTTCATAAAAATGCCGTATAACAAGGAGAAAAGAAACAAGCGATTATTGCAACTATTCATGACCAAATGGTGGATATAAATTTTAAAAAATTGACCTTGTATTGGAGTTTACAATATTTACGTAAACTCGGTATTTAGAATTTCAGTATAATACAATAAAAATAAAAAGTCCTTCGCATCTATTTCTAGAGCTGCATAAAATATATAACAACGAGAATAATCATTTTGAACATCCTTGTATGCCTTCAATGTAAGTTTTATTTGACACTAATGAAATTTAGAAGCAAAACGAAGTTATAAGCCGGAACTATTTAGGTGTGCTGTGTGAAAGGAATGATTTTTTACCCAAGTCACGTGGTACCCCATTGGACTTTAAAGCATATGAATTCAGTTCATAAAAATGCCATATAACAAGCTGAAAAGAAACAAGCGATTATTGCAACTATTCATGACCAAATGGTGGAAATCAAATTTTAAAAATTGACCTTGTATTGGAGTTTACAATATTTACGTAAACTCGGTTTTTAGAAATTCAGTATAATACAATAAAAACAAAAAATCCTTCGCATCTATTTCTACAGCTGCATAAAAAATATAACAACGATAATAATCATTTTGAACATCCTTGTATGACTTCAATGTAAGTTTTATTTAACAATAATGAAATTTAAAAGCAAAAGAAATTATAAACTGGAACTATTTAGGTTTACTATGTAAAAAGTAAGATTTTATACACAAATCACTTGGTACCCCATTGGACTTTAAAGCATAAAAATTTAGTTTCTAAAATGCCAGATAATAAGAGAAACGAAACAAGCGATTATTGATAAAAATGCCATATAACAAGGAGAAAAGAAACAAGCGATTATTGCAACTATTCATGACCAAATGGTAGATATAAATTTTAAAAAATTGACCTTGTATTGGAGTTCACAATTCTTACGTTAACTCGGTATTTAGAATTTCAGTATAATACAATAAAAATAAAAAGTCCTTCGCATCTATTTCTAGAGCTGCATAAAATATATAACAACGAGAATAATCATTTTGAACATCCTTGTATGCCTTCAATGTAAGTTTTATTTGACAATAATGAAATTTAAAAGCAAAACGAAGTTATAAGCTGCAACTATTTAGGTGTACTATGTAAAAAGTTAGATTTTATACACAAATCACTTGGTACCCCATTGGACTTTAAAGCATAAAAATTTAGTTCTTAAACTGCCAGATAATAAAGAGAAACGAAACAAGCGATTATTGCAATTATTCATGACCAAATGGTGGATATAAATTTTAAAAAACTGACCTTGTATTGGGGTTCACAATTCTTACGTAAACTCGGTATTTAGAATTTCAGTATAATACAATAAAAACAAAAAATCCTTCGCATCTATTTCTACAGCTGCATAAAATATATAACAACTAAAATAATCACTTTGAACATCCTTGTATGCCTTCAATGTAAGTTTTTTTTGACACTAATGAAATTTAATAGCAAAACGAAGTTATAAGCTGGAACTATTTAGGTGTGCTTTGTGAAAGGAATGATTTTGTACCCAAGTCACGTGGTACCCCATTGGACTTTAAAGCATATGAATTCAGTTCATAAAAATGCCATATAACAAGGTGAAAAGAAACAAGCGATTATTGCAACTATTCATGACCAAATGGTGGAAATCAAATTTTAAAAATTGACCTTGTATTGGAGTTCACAATTCTTACGTTAACTCGGTATTTAGAATTTCAGTATAATACAATAAAAATAAAAAGTCCTTCGCATCTATTTCTAGAGCTGCATAAAATATATAACAACGAGAATAATCATTTTGAACATCCTTGTATGCCTTCAATGTAAGTTTTATTTGACAATAATGAAATTTAAAAGCAAAACGAAGTTATAAGCTGCAACTATTTAGGTGTACTATGTAAAAAGTTAGATTTTATACACAAATCACTTGGTACCCCATTGGACTTTAAAGCATAAAAATTTAGTTCTTAAACTGCCAGATAATAAAGAGAAACGAAACATGCGATTATTGCAATTATTCATGACCAAATGGTGGATATAAATTTTAAAAAACTGACCTTGTATTGGGGTTCACAATTCTTACGTAAACTCGGTATTTAGAATTTCAGTATAATACAATAAAAACAAAAAATCCTTCGCATCTATTTCTACAGCTGCATAAAATATATAACAACTAAAATAATCACTTTGAACATCCTTGTATGCCTTCAATGTAAGTTTTTTTTGACACTAATGAAATTTAATAGCAAAACGAAGTTATAAGCTGGAACTATTTAGGTGTGCTTTGTGAAAGGAATGATATTTTACCCAAGTCACGTGGTACCCCATTGGACTTTAAAGCATATGAATTCAGTTCATAAAAATGCCATATAACAAGGTGAAAAGAAACAAGCGATTATTGCAACTATTCATGACCAAATGGTGGAAATCAAATTTTAAAAATTGACCTTGTATTGGAGTTTACAATACTTAGGTAAACTCTGTTTTTAGAAATTCAGTATAATACAATAAAAACAAAAAATCCTTCGCAAATATATTTGGAGCTGCAAAAAAACTGTAACAACGAGAATAATTACTTTGAACATCCTTGTATGCCTTCTATAAAAGTTTTTTTTCGACACTAATGAAATTTAATAACAAAACGAAGTTATAAGCTGGAATTATTTAGGTGTACTATGTAAAAAGTTAGATTTTATACACACATCACTTGGTACCCCATTGGACTTTAAAGCATATGAATTCAGTTCATAAAAATGCCATATAACAAGGTGAAAAGAAACAAGCGATTATTGCAACTATCCATGACCAAATGGTGGAAATCAAATTTTAAAAATTGACCTTGTATTGGAGTTTACAATATTTACCTAAACTCGAATTTTAGAAATTCAGTATAATACAATAAAAACAAAAAATCCTTCGTATCTATTTCTAGAGCTGCATAAAAAATATAACAACGATAATAACCACTTTGAACATCCTTGTATGCCTTCAATGTAAGTTTTATTTGACACTAATGAAATTTAATAGCAAAACGAGGTTATAGGCTGCAACTATTTAGGTGTGCTTTGTGAAAGGAATGATTTTATACCCAAGTCACGTGGTACCCCATTGGACTTTAAAGCATATAAATTCAGTTCATAAAATTCCATATTACAAAGAGAAAAGAAACATGCAATTATTGCAACTATTCATAACCAAATGGTGGATATAAATTTTAAAAAATTGACCTTGTATTGGGGTTCACAATACTTACGTAAACTCGGTATTTAGAATTTCAGTATAATACAATAAAAACAAAAAATCCTTCGCATCTATTTCAAGAGCTGCTTAAAATTTTAAAAACGAGAATAATCATATTGAACAACCTTGTATGCCTTCTATATCAGTTTTTTTAAATTAAAATGAAATTTATTAGCCAAACGAGGTTATAGCCTGCAACGATTTAGGTGTGCTTTGTAAAAGGATTGATTTTATACCCAAGTCACTTGGTACCCCATTGGACTTTAAAGCATATGAATTCAGTTCATAAAAATGCCATATATGTAACAAAGAGAAAAGAACCATGCGATTATTGCAACTATTCATGACCAAATGGTGGAAATCAAATTTTAAAAATTGACCTTGTATTGGAGTTTACAATTCTTACGTTAACTCGTTATTTAGAATTTCAGTATAATACAATAAAAATAAAAAGTCCTTCGCATCTATTTCTAGAGCTGCATAAAATATATAACAACGAGAATAATCATTTTGAACATCCTTGTATGCCTTCAATGTAAGTTTTATTTGACAATAATGAAATTTAAAAGCAAAACGAAGTTATAAGCTGCAACTATTTAGGTGTACTATGTAAAAAGTTAGATTTTATACACAAATCACTTGGTACCCCATTGGACTTTAAAGCATAAAAATTTAGTTCTTAAACTGCCAGATAATAAAGAGAAACGAAACAAGCGATTATTGCAATTATTCATGACCAAATGGTGGATATAAATTTTAAAAAACTGACCTTGTATTGGGGTTCACAATTCTTACGTAAACTCGGTATTTAGAATTTCAGTATAATACAATAAAAACAAAAAATCCTTCGCATCT
This sequence comes from Anthrax anthrax, assembly GCA_963971155.1. NCBI lineage: Eukaryota > Metazoa > Arthropoda > Insecta > Diptera > Bombyliidae > Anthrax > Anthrax anthrax. The sequence continues at coordinate 62,308 of CAXAQU010000283.1, forward strand.
ATTTCTACAGCTGCATAAAATATATAACAACTAAAATAATCACTTTGAACATCCTTGTATGCCTTCAATGTAAGTTTTTTTTGACACTAATGAAATTTAATAGCAAAACGAAGTTATAAGCTGGAACTATTTAGGTGTGCTTTGTGAAAGGAATGATATTTTACCCAAGTCACGTGGTACCCCATTGGACTTTAAAGCATATGAATTCAGTTCATAAAAATGCCATATAACAAGGTGAAAAGAAACAAGCGATTATTGCAACTATTCATGACCAAATGGTGGAAATCAAATTTTAAAAATTGACCTTGTATTGGAGTTCACAATTCTTACGTTAACTCGGTATTTAGAATTTCAGTATAATACAATAAAAATAAAAAGTCCTTCGCATCTATTTCTAGAGCTGCATAATATATATAACAACGAGAATAATCATTTTGAACATCCTTGTATGCCTTCAATGTAAGTTTTATTTGACAATAATGAAATTTAAAAGCAAAACGAAGTTATAAGCTGCAACTATTTAGGTGTGCTTTGTGAAAGGAATGATTTTATACACAAATCACTTGGTACCCCATTGGACTTTAAAGCATAAAAATTTAGTTCTTAAACTGCCAGATAATAAAGAGAAACGAAACAAGCGATTATTGCAATTATTCATGACCAAATGGTGGATATAAATTTTAAAAAACTGACCTTGTATTGGGGTTCACAATTCTTACGTAAACTCGGTATTTAGAATTTCAGTATAATACAATAAAAACAAAAAATCCTTCGCATCTATTTCTACAGCTGCATAAAATATATAACAACTAAAATAATCACTTTGAACATCCTTGTATGCCTTCAATGTAAGTTTTTTTTGACACTAATGAAATTTAATAGCAAAACGAAGTTATAAGCTGGAACTATTTAGGTGTGCTTTGTGAAAGGAATGATATTTTACCCAAGTCACGTGGTACCCCATTGGACTTTAAAGCATATGAATTCAGTTCATAAAAATGCCATATAACAAGGTGAAAAGAAACAAGCGATTATTGCAACTATTCATGACCAAATGGTGGAAATCAAATTTTAAAAATTGACCTTGTATTGGAGTTTACAATACTTAGGTAAACTCTGTTTTTAGAAATTCAGTATAATACAATAAAAACAAAAAATCCTTCGCATCTATTTCTACAGCTGCATAAAAAATATAACAACGATAATAATCATTTTGAACATCCTTGTATGACTTCAATGTAAGTTTTATTTAACAATAATGAAATTTAAAAGCAAAAGAAATTATAAACTGGAACTATTTAGGTTTACTATGGAAAAAGTAAGATTTTATACACAAATCACTTGGTACCCCATTGGACTTTAAAGCATAAAAATTTAGTTTCTAAAATGCCAGATAATAAGAGAAACGAAACAAGCGATTATTGATAAAAATGCCATATAACAAGGAGAAAAGAAACAAGCGATTATTGCAACTATTCATGACCAAATGGTAGATATAAATTTTAAAAAATTGACCTTGTATTGGAGTTCACAATTCTTACGTTAACTCGGTATTTAGAATTTCAGTATAATACAATAAAAATAAAAAGTCCTTCGCATCTATTTCTAGAGCTGCATAAAATATATAACAACGAGAATAATCATTTTGAACATCCTTGTATGCCTTCAATGTAAGTTTTATTTGACAATAATGAAATTTAAAAGCAAAACGAAGTTATAAGCTGCAACTATTTAGGTGTACTATGTAAAAAGTTAGATTTTATACACAAATCACTTGGTACCCCATTGGACTTTAAAGCATAAAAATTTAGTTCTTAAACTGCCAGATAATAAAGAGAAACGAAACAAGCGATTATTGCAATTATTCATGACCAAATGGTGGATATAAATTTTAAAAAACTGACCTTGTATTGGGGTTCACAATTCTTACGTAAACTCGGTATTTAGAATTTCAGTATAATACAATAAAAACAAAAAATCCTTCGCATCTATTTCTACAGCTGCATAAAATATATAACAACTAAAATAATCACTTTGAACATCCTTGTATGCCTTCAATGTAAGTTTTTTTTGACACTAATGAAATTTAATAGCAAAACGAAGTTATAAGCTGGAACTATTTAGGTGTGCTTTGTGAAAGGAATGATATTTTACCCAAGTCACGTGGTACCCCATTGGACTTTAAAGCATATGAATTCAGTTCATAAAAATGCCATATAACAAGGTGAAAAGAAACAAGCGATTATTGCAACTATTCATGACCAAATGGTGGAAATCAAATTTTAAAAATTGACCTTGTATTGGAGTTCACAATTCTTACGTTAACTCGGTATTTAGAATTTCAGTATAATACAATAAAAATAAAAAGTCCTTCGCATCTATTTCTAGAGCTGCATAAAATATATAACAACGAGAATAATCATTTTGAACATCCTTGTATGCCTTCAATGTAAGTTTTATTTGACAATAATGAAATTTAAAAGCAAAACGAAGTTATAAGCTGCAACTATTTAGGTGTACTATGTAAAAAGTTAGATTTTATACACAAATCACTTGGTACCCCATTGGACTTTAAAGCATAAAAATTTAGTTCTTAAACTGCCAGATAATAAAGAGAAACGAAACATGCGATTATTGCAATTATTCATGACCAAATGGTGGATATAAATTTTAAAAAACTGACCTTGTATTGGGGTTCACAATTCTTACGTAAACTCGGTATTTAGAATTTCAGTATAATACAATAAAAACAAAAAATCCTTCGCATCTATTTCTACAGCTGCATAAAATATATAACAACTAAAATAATCACTTTGAACATCCTTGTATGCCTTCAATGTAAGTTTTTTTTGACACTAATGAAATTTAATAGCAAAACGAAGTTATAAGCTGGAACTATTTAGGTGTGCTTTGTGAAAGGAATGATATTTTACCCAAGTCACGTGGTACCCCATTGGACTTTAAAGCATATGAATTCAGTTCATAAAAATGCCATATAACAAGGTGAAAAGAAACAAGCGATTATTGCAACTATTCATGACCAAATGGTGGAAATCAAATTTTAAAAATTGACCTTGTATTGGAGTTTACAATACTTAGGTAAACTCTGTTTTTAGAAATTCAGTATAATACAATAAAAACAAAAAATCCTTCGCACATATATTTGGAGCTGCAAAAAAACTGTAACAACGAGAATAATTACTTTGAACATCCTTGTATGCCTTCTATAAAAGTTTTTTTTCGACACTAATGAAATTTAATAACAAAACGAAGTTATAAGCTGGAATTATTTAGGTGTACTATGTAAAAAGTTAGATTTTATACACACATCACTTGGTACCCCATTGGACTTTAAAGCATATGAATTCAGTTCATAAAAATGCCATATAACAAGGTGAAAAGAAACAAGCGATTATTGCAACTATTCATGACCAAATGGTGGAAATCAAATTTTAAAAATTGACCTTGTATTGGAGTTCACAATTCTTACGTTAACTCGGTATTTAGAATTTCAGTATAATACAATAAAAATAAAAAGTCCTTCGCATCTATTTCTAGAGCTGCATAAAATATATAACAACGAGAATAATCATTTTGAACATCCTTGTATGCCTTCAATGTAAGTTTTATTTGACAATAATGAAATTTAAAAGCAAAACGAAGTTATAAGCTGCAACTATTTAGGTGTACTATGTAAAAAGTTAGATTTTATACACAAATCACTTGGTACCCCATTGGACTTTAAAGCATAATAATTTAGTTCTTAAACTGCCAGATAATAAAGAGAAACGAAACAAGCGATTATTGCAATTATTCATGACCAAATGGTGGATATAAATTTTAAAAAACTGACCTTGTATTGGGGTTCACAATTCTTACGTAAACTCGGTATTTAGAATTTCAGTATAATACAATAAAAACAAAAAATCCTTCGCATCTATTTCTACAGCTGCATAAAATATATAACAACTAAAATAATCACTTTGAACGTCCTTGTATGCCTTCAATGTAAGTTTTTTTTGACACTAATGAAATTTAATAGCAAAACGAAGTTATAAGCTGGAACTATTTAGGTGTGCTTTGTGAAAGGAATGATATTTTACCCAAGTCACGTGGTACCCCATTGGACTTTAAAGCATATGAATTCAGTTCATAAAAATGCCATATAACAAGGTGAAAAGAAACAAGCGATTATTGCAACTATTCATGACCAAATGGTGGAAATCAAATTTTAAAAATTGACCTTGTATTGGAGTTTACAATACTTAGGTAAACTCTGTTTTTAGAAATTCAGTATAATACAATAAAAACAAAAAATCCTTCGCATATATATTTGGAGCTGCAAAAAAACTGTAACAACGAGAATAATTACTTTGAACATCCTTGTATGCCTTCTATAAAAGTTTTTTTTCGACACTAATGAAATTTAATAACAAAACGAAGTTATAAGCTGGAATTATTTAGGTGTATTATGTAAAAAGTTAGATTTTATACACAAATCACTTGGTACCCCATTGGACTTTAAAGCATATGAATTCAGTTCATAAAAATGCCGTATAACAAGGAGAAAAGAAACAAGCGATTATTGCAACTATTCATGACCAAATGGTGGATATAAATTTTAAAAAATTGACCTTGTATTGGAGTTTACAATATTTACGTAAACTCGGTATTTAGAATTTCAGTATAATACAATAAAAATAAAAAGTCCTTCGCATCTATTTCTAGAGCTGCATAAAATATATAACAACGAGAATAATCATTTTGAACATCCTTGTATGCCTTCAATGTAAGTTTTATTTGACACTAATGAAATTTAGAAGCAAAACGAAGTTATAAGCCGGAACTATTTAGGTGTGCTGTGTGAAAGGAATGATTTTTTACCCAAGTCACGTGGTACCCCATTGGACTTTAAAGCATATGAATTCAGTTCATAAAAATGCCATATAACAAGCTGAAAAGAAACAAGCGATTATTGCAACTATTCATGACCAAATGGTGGAAATCAAATTTTAAAAATTGACCTTGTATTGGAGTTTACAATATTTACGTAAACTCGGTTTTTAGAAATTCAGTATAATACAATAAAAACAAAAAATCCTTCGCATCTATTTCTACAGCTGCATAAAAAATATAACAACGATAATAATCATTTTGAACATCCTTGTATGACTTCAATGTAAGTTTTATTTAACAATAATGAAATTTAAAAGCAAAAGAAATTATAAACTGGAACTATTTAGGTTTACTATGTAAAAAGTAAGATTTTATACACAAATCACTTGGTACCCCATTGGACTTTAAAGCATAAAAATTTAGTTTCTAAAATGCCAGATAATAAGAGAAACGAAACAAGCGATTATTGATAAAAATGCCATATAACAAGGAGAAAAGAAACAAGCGATTATTGCAACTATTCATGACCAAATGGTAGATATAAATTTTAAAAAATTGACCTTGTATTGGAGTTCACAATTCTTACGTTAACTCGGTATTTAGAATTTCAGTATAATACAATAAAAATAAAAAGTCCTTCGCATCTATTTCTAGAGCTGCATAAAATATATAACAACGAGAATAATCATTTTGAACATCCTTGTATGCCTTCAATGTAAGTTTTATTTGACAATAATGAAATTTAAAAGCAAAACGAAGTTATAAGCTGCAACTATTTAGGTGTACTATGTAAAAAGTTAGATTTTATACACAAATCACTTGGTACCCCATTGGACTTTAAAGCATAAAAATTTAGTTCTTAAACTGCCAGATAATAAAGAGAAACGAAACAAGCGATTATTGCAATTATTCATGACCAAATGGTGGATATAAATTTTAAAAAACTGACCTTGTATTGGGGTTCACAATTCTTACGTAAACTCGGTATTTAGAATTTCAGTATAATACAATAAAAACAAAAAATCCTTCGCATCTATTTCTACAGCTGCATAAAATATATAACAACTAAAATAATCACTTTGAACATCCTTGTATGCCTTCAATGTAAGTTTTTTTTGACACTAATGAAATTTAATAGCAAAACGAAGTTATAAGCTGGAACTATTTAGGTGTGCTTTGTGAAAGGAATGATATTTTACCCAAGTCACGTGGTACCCCATTGGACTTTAAAGCATATGAATTCAGTTCATAAAAATGCCATATAACAAGGTGAAAAGAAACAAGCGATTATTGCAACTATTCATGACCAAATGGTGGAAATCAAATTTTAAAAATTGACCTTGTATTGGAGTTCACAATTCTTACGTTAACTCGGTATTTAGAATTTCAGTATAATACAATAAAAATAAAAAGTCCTTCGCATCTATTTCTAGACCTGCATAAAATATATAACAACGAGAATAATCATTTTGAACATCCTTGTATGCCTTCAATGTAAGTTTTATTTGACAATAATGAAATTTAAAAGCAAAACGAAGTTATAAGCTGCAACTATTTAGGTGTACTATGTAAAAAGTTAGATTTTATACACAAATCACTTGGTACCCCATTGGACTTTAAAGCATAAAAATTTAGTTCTTAAACTGCCAGATAATAAAGAGAAACGAAACATGCGATTATTGCAATTATTCATGACCAAATGGTGGATATAAATTTTAAAAAACTGACCTTGTATTGGGGTTCACAATTCTTACGTAAACTCGGTATTTAGAATTTCAGTATAATACAATAAAAACAAAAAATCCTTCGCATCTATTTCTACAGCTGCATAAAATATATAACAACTAAAATAATCACTTTGAACATCCTTGTATGCCTTCAATGTAAGTTTTTTTTGACACTAATGAAATTTAATAGCAAAACGAAGTTATAAGCTGGAACTATTTAGGTGTGCTTTGTGAAAGGAATGATATTTTACCCAAGTCACGTGGTACCCCATTGGACTTTAAAGCATATGAATTCAGTTCATAAAAATGCCATATAACAAGGTGAAAAGAAACAAGCGATTATTGCAACTATTCATGACCAAATGGTGGAAATCAAATTTTAAAAATTGACCTTGTATTGGAGTTTACAATACTTAGGTAAACTCTGTTTTTAGAAATTCAGTATAATACAATAAAAACAAAAAATCCTTCGCATATATATTTGGAGCTGCAAAAAAACTGTAACAACGAGAATAATCTTTTTGAACATCCTTGTATGCCTTCTATAAAAGTTTTTTTTCGACACTAATGAAATTTAATAACAAAACGAAGTTATAAGCTGGAATTATTTAGGTGTACTATGTAAAAAGTTAGATTTTATACACACATCACTTGGTACCCCATTGGACTTTAAAGCATATGAATTCAGTTCATAAAAATGCCATATAACAAGGTGAAAAGAAACAAGCGATTATTGCAACTATTCATGACCAAATGGTGGAAATCAAATTTTAAAAATTGACCTTGTATTGGAGTTTACAATATTTACCTAAACTCGAATTTTAGAAATTCAGTATAATACAATAAAAACAAAAAATCCTTCGTATCTATTTCTAGAGCTGCATAAAAAATATAACAACGATAATAACCACTTTGAACATCATTGTATGCCTTCAATGTAAGTTTTATTTGACACTAATGAAATTTAATAGCAAAACGAGGTTATAGGCTGCAACTATTTAGGTGTGCTTTGTGAAAGGAATGATTTTATACCCAAGTCACGTGGTACCCCATTGGACTTTAAAGCATATAAATTCAGTTCATAAAATTCCATATTACAAAGAGAAAAGAAACATGCAATTATTGCAACTATTCATAACCAAATGGTGGATATAAATTTTAAAAAATTGACCTTGTATTGGGGTTCACAATACTTACGTAAACTCGGTATTTAGAATTTCAGTATAATACAATAAAAACAAAAAATCCTTCGCATCTATTTCAAGAGCTGCTTAAAATTTTAAAAACGAGAATAATCATATTGAACAACCTTGTATGCCTTCTATATCAGTTTTTTTAAATTAAAATGAAATTTATTAGCCAAACGAGGTTATAGCCTGCAACGATTTAGGTGTGCTTTGTAAAAGGATTGATTTTATACCCAAGTCACTTGGTACCCCATTGGACTTTAAAGCATATGAATTCAGTTCATAAAAATGCCATATATGTAACAAAGAGAAAAGAACCATCCGATTATTGCAACTATTCATGACCAAATGGTGGAAATCAAATTTTAAAAATTGACCTTGTATTGGAGTTTACAATTCTTACGTTAACTCGTTATTTAGAATTTCAGTATAATACAATAAAAATAAAAAGTCCTTCGCATCTATTTCTAGAGCTGCATAAAATATATAACAACGAGAATAATCATTTTGAACATCCTTGTATGCCTTCAATGTAAGTTTTATTTGACAATAATGAAATTTAAAAGCAAAACGAAGTTATAAGCTGCAACTATTTAGGTGTACTATGTAAAAAGTTAGATTTTATACACAAATCACTTGGTACCCCATTGGACTTTAAAGCATAAAAATTTAGTTCTTAAACTGCCAGATAATAAAGAGAAACGAAACAAGCGATTATTGCAATTATTCATGACCAAATGGTGGATATAAATTTTAAAAAACTGACCTTGTATTGGGGTTCACAATTCTTACGTAAACTCGGTATTTAGAATTTCAGTATAATACAATAAAAACAAAAAATCCTTCGCATCTATTTCTACAGCTGCATAAAATATATAACAACTAAAATAATCACTTTGAACATCCTTGTATGCCTTCAATGTAAGTTTTTTTTGACACTAATGAAATTTAATAGCAAAACGAAGTTATAAGCTGGAACTATTTAGGTGTGCTTTGTGAAAGGAATGATATTTTACCCAAGTCACGTGGCACCCCATTGGACTTTAAAGCATATGAATTCAGTTCATAAAAATGCCATATAACAAGGTGAAAAGAAACAAGCGATTATTGCAACTATTCATGACCAAATGGTGGAAATCAAATTTTAAAAATTGACCTTGTATTGGAGTTCACAATTCTTACGTTAACTCGGTATTTAGAATTTCAGTATAATACAATAAAAATAAAAAGTCCTTCGCATCTATTTCTAGAGCTGCATAAAATATATAACAACGAGAATAATCATTTTGAACATCCTTGTATGCCTTCAATGTAAGTTTTATTTGACAATAATGAAATTTAAAAGCAAAACGAAGTTATAAGCTGCAACTATTTAGGTGTACTATGTAAAAAGTTAGATTTTATACACAAATCACTTGGTACCCCATTGGACTTTAAAGCATAAAAATTTAGTTCCTAAACTGCCAGATAATAAAGAGAAACGAAACAAGCGATTATTGCAATTATTCATGACCAAATGGTGGATATAAATTTTAAAAAACTGACCTTGTATTGGGGTTCACAATTCTTACGTAAACTCGGTATTTAGAATTTCAGTATAATACAATAAAAACAAAAAATCCTTCGCATCTATTTCTACAGCTGCATAAAATATATAACAACTAAAATAATCACTTTGAACATCCTTGTATGCCTTCAATGTAAGTTTTTTTTGACACTAATGAAATTTAATAGCAAAACGAAGTTATAAGCTGGAACTATTTAGGTGTGCTTTGTGAAAGGAATGATATTTTACCCAAGTCACGTGGTACCCCATTGGACTTTAAAGCATATGAATTCAGTTCATAAAAATGCCATATAACAAGGTGAAAAGAAACAAGCGATTATTGCAACTATTCATGACCAAATGGTGGAAATCAAATTTTAAAAATTGACCTTGTATTGGAGTTTACAATACTTAGGTAAACTCTGTTTTTAGAAATTCAGTATAATACAATAAAAACAAAAAATCCTTCGCATCTATTTCTACAGCTGCATAAAAAATATAACAACGATAATAATCATTTTGAACATCCTTGTATGACTTCAATGTAAGTTTTATTTAACAATAATGAAATTTAAAAGCAAAAGAAATTATAAACTGGAACTATTTAGGTTTACTATGTAAAAAGTAAGATTTTATACACAAATCACTTGGTACCCCATTGGACTTTAAAGCATAAAAATTTAGTTTCTAAAATGCCAGATAATAAGAGAAACGAAACAAGCGATTATTGATAAAAATGCCATATAACAAGGAGAAAAGAAACAAGCGATTATTGCAACTATTCATGACCAAATGGTAGATATAAATTTTAAAAAATTGACCTTGTATTGGAGTTCACAATTCTTACGTTAACTCGGTATTTAGAATTTCAGTATAATACAATAAAAATAAAAAGTCCTTCGCATCTATTTCTAGAGCTGCATAAAATATATAACAACGAGAATAATCATTTTGAACATCCTTGTATGCCTTCAATGTAAGTTTTATTTGACAATAATGAAATTTAAAAGCAAAACGAAATTATAAGCTGCAACTATTTAGGTGTACTATGTAAAAAGTTAGATTTTATACACAAATCACTTGGTACCCCATTGGACTTTAAAGCATAAAAATTTAGTTCTTAAACTGCCAGATAATAAAGAGAAACGAAACAAGCGATTATTGCAATTATTCATGACCAAATGGTGGATATAAATTTTAAAAAACTGACCTTGTATTGGGGTTCACAATTCTTACGTAAACTCGGTATTTAGAATTTCAGTATAATACAATAAAAACAAAAAATCCTTCGCATCTATTTCTACAGCTGCATAAAATATATAACAACTAAAATAATCACTTTGAACATCCTTGTATGCCTTCAATGTAAGTTTTTTTTGACACTAATGAAATTTAATAGCAAAACGAAGTTATAAGCTGGAACTATTTAGGTGTGCTTTGTGAAAGGAATGATATTTTACCCAAGTCACGTGGTACCCCATTGGACTTTAAAGCATATGAATTCAGTTCATAAAAATGCCATATAACAAGGTGAAAAGAAACAAGCGATTATTGCAACTATTCATGACCAAATGGTGGAAATCAAATTTTAAAAATTGACCTTGTATTGGAGTTCACAATTCTTACGTTAACTCGGTATTTAGAATTTCAGTATAATACAATAAAAATAAAAAGTCCTTCGCATCTATTTCTAGAGCTGCATAAAATATATAACAACGAGAATAATCATTTTGAACATCCTTGTATGCCTTCAATGTAAGTTTTATTTGACAATAATGAAATTTAAAAGCAAAACGAAGTTATAAGCTGCAACTATTTAGGTGTACTATGTAAAAAGTTAGATTTTATACACAAATCACTTGGTACCCCATTGGACTTTAAAGCATAAAAATTTAGTTCCTAAACTGCCAGATAATAAAGAGAAACGAAACAAGCGATTATTGCAATTATTCATGACCAAATGGTGGATATAAATTTTAAAAAACTGACCTTGTATTGGGGTTCACAATTCTTACGTAAACTCGGTATTTAGAATTTCAGTATAATACAATAAAAACAAAAAATCCTTCGCATCTATTTCTACAGCTGCATAAAATATATAACAACTAAAATAATCACTTTGAACATCCTTGTATGCCTTCAATGTAAGTTTTTTTTGACACTAATGAAATTTAATAGCAAAACGAAGTTATAAGCTGGAACTATTTAGGTGTGCTTTGTGAAAGGAATGATATTTTACCCAAGTCACGTGGTACCCCATTGGACTTTAAAGCATATGAATTCAGTTCATAAAAATGCCATATAACAAGGTGAAAAGAAACAAGCGATTATTGCAACTATTCATGACCAAATGGTGGAAATCAAATCTTAAAAATTGACCTTGTATTGGAGTTTACAATACTTAGGTAAACTCTGTTTTTAGAAATTCAGTATAATACAATAAAAACAAAAAATCCTTCGCATCTATTTCTACAGCTGCATAAAAAATATAACAACGATAATAATCATTTTGAACATCCTTGTATGACTTCAATGTAAGTTTTATTTAACAATAATGAAATTTAAAAGCAAAAGAAATTATAAACTGGAACTATTTAGGTTTACTATGTAAAAAGTAAGATTTTATACACAAATCACTTGGTACCCCATTGGACTTTAAAGCATAAAAATTTAGTTTCTAAAATGCCAGATAATAAGAGAAACGAAACAAGCGATTATTGATAAAAATGCCATATAACAAGGAGAAAAGAAACAAGCGATTATTGCAACTATTCATGACCAAATGGTAGATATAAATTTTAAAAAATTGACCTTGTATTGGAGTTCACAATTCTTACGTTAACTCGGTATTTAGAATTTCAGTATAATACAATAAAAATAAAAAGTCCTTCGCATCTATTTCTAGAGCTGCATAAAATATATAACAACGAGAATAATCATTTTGAACATCCTTGTATGCCTTCAATGTAAGTTTTATTTGACAATAATGAAATTTAAAAGCAAAACGAAATTATAAGCTGCAACTATTTAGGTGTACTATGTAAAAAGTTAGATTTTATACACAAATCACTTGGTACCCCATTGGACTTTAAAGCATAAAAATTTAGTTCTTAAACTGCCAGATAATAAAGAGAAACGAAACAAGCGATTATTGCAATTATTCATGACCAAATGGTGGATATAAATTTTAAAAAACTGACCTTGTATTGGGGTTCACAATTCTTACGTAAACTCGGTATTTAGAATTTCAGTATAATACAATAAAAACAAAAAATCCTTCGCATCTATTTCTACAGCTGCATAAAATATATAACAACTAAAATAATCACTTTGAACATCCTTGTATGCCTTCAATGTAAGTTTTTTTTGACACTAATGAAATTTAATAGCAAAACGAAGTTATAAGCTGGAACTATTTAGGTGTGCTTTGTGAAAGGAATGATATTTTACCCAAGTCACGTGGTACCCCATTGGACTTTAAAGCATATGAATTCAGTTCATAAAAATGCCATATTACAAGGTGAAAAGAAACAAGCGATTATTGCAACTATTCATGACCAAATGGTGGAAATCAAATTTTAAAAATTGACCTTGTATTGGAGTTCACAATTCTTACGTTAACTCGGTATTTAGAATTTCAGTATAATACAATAAAAATGAAAAGTCCTTCGCATCTATTTCTAGAGCTGCATAAAATATATAACAACGAGAATAATCATTTTGAACATCCTTGTATGCCTTCAATGTAAGTTTTATTTGACAATAATGAAATTTAAAAGCAAAACGAAGTTATAAGCTGCAACTATTTAGGTGTACTATGTAAAAAGTTAGATTTTATACACAAATCACTTGGTACCCCATTGGACTTTAAAGCATAAAAATTTAGTTTTTAAACTGCCAGATAATAAAGAGAAACGAAACAAGCGATTATTGCAATTATTCATGACCAAATGGTGGATATAAATTTTAAAAAACTGACCTTGTATTGGGGTTCACAATTCTTACGTAAACTCGGTATTTAGAATTTCAGTATAATACAATAAAAACAAAAAATCCTTCGCATCTATTTCTACAGCTGCATAAAATATATAACAACTAAAATAATCACTTTGAACATCCTTGTATGCCTTCAATGTAAGTTTTTTTTGACACTAATGAAATTTAATAGCAAAACGAAGTTATAAGCTGGAACTATTTAGGTGTGCTTTGTGAAAGGAATGATATTTTACCCAAGTCACGTGGTACCCCATTGGACTTTAAAGCATATGAATTCAGTTCATAAAAATGCCATATAACAAGGTGAAAAGAAACAAGCGATTATTGCAACTATTCATGACCAAATGGTGGAAATCAAATTTTAAAAATTGACCTTGTATTGGAGTTCACAATTCTTACGTTAACTCGGTATTTAGAATTTCAGTATAATACAATAAAAATAAAAAGTCCTTCGCATCTATTTCTAGAGCTGCATAAAATATATAACAACGAGAATAATCATTTTGAACATCCTTGTATGCCTTCAATGTAAGTTTTATTTGACAATAATGAAATTTAAAAGCAAAACGAAGTTATAAGCTGCAACTATTTAGGTGTACTATGTAAAAAGTTAGATTTTATACACAAATCACTTGGTACCCCATTGGACTTTAAAGCATAAAAATTTAGTTCTTAAACTGCCAGATAATAAAGAGAAACGAAACAAGCGATTATTGCAATTATTCATGACCAAATGGTGGATATAAATTTTAAAAAACTGACCTTGTATTGGGGTTCACAATTCTTACGTAAACTCGGTATTTAGAATTTCAGTATAATACAATAAAAACAAAAAATCCTTCGCATCTATTTCTACAGCTGCATAAAATATATAACAACTAAAATAATCACTTTGAACATCCTTGTATGCCTTCAATGTAAGTTTTTTTTGACACTAATGAAATTTAATAGCAAAACGAAGTTATAAGCTGGAACTATTTAGGTGTGCTTTGTGAAAGGAATGATATTTTACCCAAGTCACGTGGTACCCCATTGGACTTTAAAGCATATGAATTCAGTTCATAAAAATGCCATATAACAAGGTGAAAAGAAACAAGCGATTATTGCAACTATTCATGACCAAATGGTGGAAATCAAATTTTAAAAATTGACCTTGTATTGGAGTTTACAATACTTAGGTAAACTCTGTTTTTAGAAATTCAGTATAATACAATAAAAACAAAAAATCCTTCGCATCTATTTCTACAGCTGCATAAAAAATATAACAACGATAATAATCATTTTGAACATCCTTGTATGACTTCAATGTAAGTTTTATTTAACAATAATGAAATTTAAAAGCAAAAGAAATTATAAACTGGAACTATTTAGGTTTACTATGTAAAAAGTAAGATTTTATACACAAATCACTTGGTACCCCATTGGACTTTAAAGCATAAAAATTTAGTTTCTAAAATGCCAGATAATAAGAGAAACGAAACAAGCGATTATTGATAAAAATGCCATATAACAAGGAGAAAAGAAACAAGCGATTATTGCAACTATTCATGACCAAATGGTAGATATAAATTTTAAAAAATTGACCTTGTATTGGAGTTCACAATTCTTACGTTAACTCGGTATTTAGAATTTCAGTATAATACAATAAAAATAAAAAGTCCTTCGCATCTATTTCTAGAGCTGCATAAAATATATAACAACGAGAATAATCATTTTGAACATCCTTGTATGCCTTCAATGTAAGTTTTATATGACAATAATGAAATTTAAAAGCAAAACGAAGTTATAAGCTGCAACTATTTAGGTGTACTATGTAAAAAGTTAGATTTTATACACAAATCACTTGGTACCCCATTGGACTTTAAAGCATAAAAATTTAGTTCTTAAACTGCCAGATAATAAAGAGAAACGAAACAAGCGATTATTGCAATTATTCATGACCAAATGGTGGATATAAATTTTAAAAAACTGACCTTGTATTGGGGTTCACAATTCTTACGTAAACTCGGTATTTAGAATTTCAGTATAATACAATAAAAACAAAAAATCCTTCGCATCTATTTCTACAGCTGCATAAAATATATAACAACTAAAATAATCACTTTGAACATCCTTGTATGCCTTCAATGTAAGTTTTTTTTGACACTAATGAAATTTAATAGCAAAACGAAGTTATAAGCTGGAACTATTTAGGTGTGCTTTGTGAAAGGAATGATATTTTACCCAAGTCACGTGGTACCCCATTGGACTTTAAAGCATATGAATTCAGTTCATAAAAATGCCATATAACAAGGTGAAAAGAAACAAGCGATTATTGCAACTATTCATGACCAAATGGTGGAAATCAAATTTTAAAAATTGACCTTGTATTGGAGTTCACAATTCTTACGTTAACTCGGTATTTAGAATTTCAGTATAATACAATAAAAATAAAAAGTCCTTCGCATCTATTTCTAGAGCTGCATAAAATATATAACAACGAGAATAATCATTTTGAACATCCTTGTATGCCTTCAATGTAAGTTTTATTTGACAATAATGAAATTTAAAAGCAAAACGAAGTTATAAGCTGCAACTATTTAGGTGTACTATGTAAAAAGTTAGATTTTATACACAAATCACTTGGTACCCCATTGGACTTTAAAGCATAAAAATTTAGTTCTTAAACTGCCAGATAATAAAGAGAAACGAAACATGCGATTATTGCAATTATTCATGACCAAATGGTGGATATAAATTTTAAAAAACTGACCTTGTATTGGGGTTCACAATTCTTACGTAAACTCGGTATTTAGAATTTCAGTATAATACAATAAAAACAAAAAATCCTTCGCATCTATTTCTACAGCTGCATAAAATATATAACAACTAAAATAATCACTTTGAACATCCTTGTATGCCTTCAATGTAAGTTTTTTTTGACACTAATGAAATTTAATAGCAAAACGAAGTTATAAGCTGGAACTATTTAGGTGTGCTTTGTGAAAGGAATGATATTTTACCCAAGTCACGTGGTACCCCATTGGACTTTAAAGCATATGAATTCAGTTCATAAAAATGCCATATAACAAGGTGAAAAGAAACAAGCGATTATTGCAACTATTCATGACCAAATGGTGGAAATCAAATTTTAAAAATTGACCTTGTATTGGAGTTTACAATACTTAGGTAAACTCTGTTTTTAGAAATTCAGTATAATACAATAAAAACAAAAAATCCTTCGCATATATATTTGGAGCTGCAAAAAAACTGTAACAACGAGAATAATTACTTTGAACATCCTTGTATGCCTTCTATAAAAGTTTTTTTTCGACACTAATGAAATTTAATAACAAAACGAAGTTATAAGCTGGAATTATTTAGGTGTACTATGTAAAAAGTTAGATTTTATACACACATCACTTGGTACCCCATTGGACTTTAAAGCATATGAATTCAGTTCATAAAAATGCCATATAACAAGGTGAAAAGAAACAAGCGATTATTGCAACTATTCATGACCAAATGGTGGAAATCAAATTTTAAAAATTGACCTTGTATTGGAGTTTACAATATTTACCTAAACTCGAATTTTAGAAATTCAGTATAATACAATAAAAACAAAAAATCCTTCGTATCTATTTCTAGAGCTGCATAAAAAATATAACAACGATAATAACCACTTTGAACATCCTTGTATGCCTTCAATGTAAGTTTTATTTGACACTAATGAAATTTAATAGCAAAACGAGGTTATAGGCTGCAACTATTTAGGTGTGCTTTGTGAAAGGAATGATTTTATACCCAAGTCACGTGGTACCCCATTGGACTTTAAAGCATATAAATTCAGTTCATAAAATTCCATATTACAAAGAGAAAAGAAACATGCAATTATTGCAACTATTCATAACCAAATGGTGGATATAAATTTTAAAAAATTGACCTTGTATTGGGGTTCACAATACTTACGTAAACTCGGTATTTAGAATTTCAGTATAATACAATAAAAACAAAAAATCCTTCGCATCTATTTCAAGAGCTGCTTAAAATTTTAAAAACGAGAATAATCATATTGAACAACCTTGTATGCCTTCTATATCAGTTTTTTTAAATTAAAATGAAATTTATTAGCCAAACGAGGTTATAGCCTGCAACGATTTAGGTGTGCTTTGTAAAAGGATTGATTTTATACCCAAGTCACTTGGTACCCCATTGGACTTTAAAGCATATGAATTCAGTTCATAAAAATGCCATATATGTAACAAAGAGAAAAGAACCATGCGATTATTGCAACTATTCATGACCAAATGGTGGAAATCAAATTTTAAAAATTGACCTTGTATTGGAGTTTACAATTCTTACGTTAACTCGTTATTTAGAATTTCAGTATAATACAATAAAAATAAAAAGTCCTTCGCATCTATTTCTAGAGCTGCATAAAATATATAACAACGAGAATAATCATTTTGAACATCCTTGTATGCCTTCAATGTAAGTTTTATTTGACAATAATGAAATTTAAAAGCAAAACGAAGTTATAAGCTGCAACTATTTAGGTGTACTATGTAAAAAGTTAGATTTTATACACAAATCACTTGGTACCCCATTGGACTTTAAAGCATAAAAATTTAGTTCTTAAACTGCCAGATAATAAAGAGAAACGAAACAAGCGATTATTGCAATTATTCATGACCAAATGGTGGATATAAATTTTAAAAAACTGACCTTGTATTGGGGTTCACAATTCTTACGTAAACTCGGTATTTAGAATTTCAGTATAATACAATAAAAACAAAAAATCCTTCGCATCTATTTCTACAGCTGCATAAAATATATAACAACTAAAATAATCACTTTGAACATCCTTGTATGCCTTCAATGTAAGTTTTTTTTGACACTAATGAAATTTAATAGCAAAACGAAGTTATAAGCTGGAACTATTTAGGTGTGCTTTGTGAAAGGAATGATATTTTACCCAAGTCACGTGGTACCCCATTGGACTTTAAAGCATATGAATTCAGTTCATAAAAATGCCATATAACAAGGTGAAAAGAAACAAGCGATTATTGCAACTATTCATGACCAAATGGTGGAAATCAAATTTTAAAAATTGACCTTGTATTGGAGTTCACAATTCTTACGTTAACTCGGTATTTAGAATTTCAGTATAATACAATAAAAATAAAAAGTCCTTCGCATCTATTTCTAGAGCTGCATAAAATATATAACAACGAGAATAATCATTTTGAACATCCTTGTATGCCTTCAATGTAAGTTTTATTTGACAATAATGAAATTTAAAAGCAAAACGAAGTTATAAGCTGCAACTATTTAGGTGTACTATGTAAAAAGTTAGATTTTATACACAAATCACTTGGTACCCCATTGGACTTTAAAGCATAAAAATTTAGTTCTTAAACTGCCAGATAATAAAGAGAAACGAAACAAGCGATTATTGCAATTATTCATGACCAAATGGTGGATATAAATTTTAAAAAACTGACCTTGTATTGGGGTTCACAATTCTTACGTAAACTCGGTATTTAGAATTTCAGTATAATACAATAAAAACAAAAAATCCTTCGCATCTATTTCTACAGCTGCATAAAATATATAACAACTAAAATAATCACTTTGAACATCCTTGTATGCCTTCAATGTAAGTTTTTTTTGACACTAATGAAATTTAATAGCAAAACGAAGTTATAAGCTGGAACTATTTAGGTGTGCTTTGTGAAAGGAATGATATTTTACCCAAGTCACGTGGTACCCCATTGGACTTTAAAGCATATGAATTCAGTTCATAAAAATGCCATATAACAAGGTGAAAAGAAACAAGCGATTATTGCAACTATTCATGACCAAATGGTGGAAATCAAATTTTAAAAATTGACCTTGTATTGGAGTTTACAATACTTAGGTAAACTCTGTTTTTAGAAATTCAGTATAATACAATAAAAACAAAAAATCCTTCGCATCTATTTCTACAGCTGCATAAAATATATAACAACTAAAATAATCACTTTGAACATCCTTGTATGCCTTCAATGTAAGTTTTATTTAACAATAATGAAATTTAAAAGCAAAAGAAATTATAAACTGGAACTATTTAGGTTTACTATGTAAAAAGTAAGATTTTATACACAAATCACTTGGTACCCCATTGGACTTTAAAGCATAAAAATTTAGTTTCTAAAATGCCAGATAATAAGAGAAACGAAACAAGCGATTATTGATAAAAATGTTATATAACAAGGAGAAAAGAAACAAGCGATTATTGCAACTATTCATGAAAAAATGGTAGATATAAATTTTAAAAAATTGACCTTGTATTGGAGTTCACAATTCTTACGTTAACTCGGTATTTAGAATTTCAGTATAATACAATAAAAATAAAAAGTCCTTCGCATCTATTTCTAGAGCTGCATAAAATATATAACAACGAGAATAATCATTTTGAACATCCTTGTATGCCTTCAATGTAAGTTTTATTTGACAATAATGAAATTTAATAGCAAAAGAAATTATAAACTGGAACTATTTAGGTTTACTATGTAAAAAGTTAGATTTTATACACAAATCACTTGGTACCCCATTGGACTTTAAAGCATATGAATTCAGTTCATAAAAATGCCGTATAACAAGGAGAAAAGAAACAAGCGATTATTGCAACTATTCATGACCAAATGGTGGATATAAATTTTAAAAAATTGACCTTGTATTGGAGTTTACAATATTTACGTAAACTCGGTATTTAGAATTTCAGTATAATACAATAAAAATAAAAAGTCCTTCGCATCTATTTCTAGAGCTGCATAAAATATATAACAACGAGAATAATCATTTTGAACATCCTTGTATGCCTTCAATGTAAGTTTTATTTGACACTAATGAAATTTAGTAGCAAAACGAAGTTATAAGCCGGAACTATTTAGGTGTACTATGTAAAAAGTTAGATTTTATACACAAATCACTTGGTACCCCATTGGACTTTAAAGCATAAAAATTTAGTTCTTAAACTGCCAGATAATAAAGAGAAACGAAACAAGCGATTATTGCAATTATTCATGACCAAATGGTGGATATAAATTTTAAAAAACTGACCTTGTATTGGGGTTCACAATTCTTACGTAAACTCGGTATTTAGAATTTCAGTATAATACAATAAAAACAAAAAATCCTTCGCATCTATTTCTACAGCTGCATAAAATATATAACAACTAAAATAATCACTTTGAACATCCTTGTATGCCTTCAATGTAAGTTTTTTTTGACACTAATGAAATTTAATAGCAAAAGAAATTATAAACTGGAACTATTTAGGTTTACTATGTAAAAAGTTAGATTTTATACACAAATCACTTGGTACCCCATTGGACTTTAAAGCATATGAATTCAGTTCATAAAAATGCCGTATAACAAGGAGAAAAGAAACAAGCGATTATTGCAACTATTCATGACCAAATGGTGGATATAAATTTTAAAAAATTGACCTTGTATTGGAGTTTACAATATTTACGTAAACTCGGTATTTAGAATTTCAGTATAATACAATAAAAATAAAAAGTCCTTCGCATCTATTTCTAGAGCTGCATAAAATATATAACAACGAGAATAATCATTTTGAACATCCTTGTATGCCTTCAATGTAAGTTTTATTTGACACTAATGAAATTTAGTAGCAAAACGAAGTTATAAGCCGGAACTATTTAGGTGTGCTGTGTGAAAGGAATGATTTTTTACCCAAGTCACGTGGTACCCCATTGGACTTTAAAGCATATGAATTCAGTTCATAAAAATGCCATATAACAAGGTGAAAAGAAACAAGCGATTATTGCAACTATTGATGACCAAATGGTGGAAATCAAATTTTAAAAATTGACCTTGTATTGGAGTTTACAATATTTACGTAAACTCGGTTTCTAGAAATTCAGTATAATACAATAAAAACAAAAAATCCTTCGCATCTATTTCTACAGCTGCATAAAAAATATAACAACGATAATAATCATTTTGAACATCCTTGTATGACTTCAATGTAAGTTTTATTTAACAATAATGAAATTTAAAAGCAAAAGAAATTATAAACTGGAACTATTTAGGTTTACTATGTAAAAAGTAAGATTTTATACACAAATCACTTGGTACCCCATTGGACTTTAAAGCATAAAAATTTAGTTTCTAAAATGCCAGATAATAAGAGAAACGAAACAAGCGATTATTGATAAAAATGTCATATAACAAGGAGAAAAGAAACAAGCGATTATTGCAACTATTCATGACCAAATGGTAGATATAAATTTTAAAAAATTGACCTTGTATTGGAGTTCACAATTCTTACGTTAACTCGGTATTTAGAATTTCAGTATAATACAATAAAAATAAAAAGTCCTTCGCATCTATTTCTAGAGCTGCATAAAATATATAACAACGAGAATAATCATTTTGAACATCCTTGTATGCCTTCAATGTAAGTTTTATTTGACAATAATGAAATTTAAAAGCAAAACGAAGTTATAAGCTGCAACTATTTAGGTGTACTATGTAAAAAGTTAGATTTTATACACAAATCACTTGGTACCCCATTGGACTTTAAAGCATAAAAATTTAGTTCTTAAACTGCCAGATAATAAAGAGAAACGAAACAAGCGATTATTGCAATTATTCATGACCAAATGGTGGATATAAATTTTAAAAAACTGACCTTGTATTGGGGTTCACAATTCTTACGTAAACTCGGTATTTAGAATTTCAGTATAATACAATAAAAACAAAAAATCCTTCGCATCTATTTCTACAGCTGCATAAAATATATAACAACTAAAATAATCACTTTGAACATCTTTGTATGCCTTCAATGTAAGTTTTTTTTGACACTAATGAAATTTAATAGCAAAACGAAGTTATAAGCTGGAACTATTTAGGTGTGCTTTGTGAAAGGAATGATATTTTACCCAAGTCACGTGGTACCCCATTGGACTTTAAAGCATATGAATTCAGTTCATAAAAATGCCATATAACAAGGTGAAAAGAAACAAGCGATTATTGCAACTATTCATGACCAAATGGTGGAAATCAAATTTTAAAAATTGACCTTGTATTGGAGTTCACAATTCTTACGTTAACTCGGTATTTAGAATTTCAGTATAATACAATAAAAATAAAAAGTCCTTCGCATCTATTTCTAGAGCTGCATAAAATATATAACAACGAGAATAATCATTTTGAACATCCTTGTATGCCTTCAATGTAAGTTTTATTTGACAATAATGAAATTTAAAAGCAAAACGAAGTTATAAGCTGCAACTATTTAGGTGTACTATGTAAAAAGTTAGATTTTATACACAAATCACTTGGTACCCCATTGGACTTTAAAGCATAAAAATTTAGTTCTTAAACTGCCAGATAATAAAGAGAAACGAAACAAGCGATTATTGCAATTATTCATGACCAAATGGTGGATATAAATTTTAAAAAACTGACCTTGTATTGGGGTTCACAATTCTTACGTAAACTCGGTATTTAGAATTTCAGTATAATACAATAAAAACAAAAAATCCTTCGCATCTATTTCTACAGCTGCATAAAATATATAACAACTAAAATAATCACTTTGAACATCCTTGTATGCCTTCAATGTAAGTTTTTTTTGACACTAATGAAATTTAATAGCAAAACGAAGTTATAAGCTGGAACTATTTAGGTGTGCTTTGTGAAAGGAATGATATTTTACCCAAGTCACGTGGTACCCCATTGGACTTTAAAGCATATGAATTCAGTTCATAAAAATGCCATATAACAAGGTGAAAAGAAACAAGCGATTATTGCAACTATTCATGACCACATGGTGGAAATCAAATTTTAAAAATTGACCTTGTATTGGAGTTTACAATACTTAGGTAAACTCTGTTTTTAGAAATTCAGTATAATACAATAAAAACAAAAAATCCTTCGCATATATATTTGGAGCTGCAAAAAAACTGTAACAACGAGAATAATTACTTTGAACATCCTTGTATGCCTTCTATAAAAGTTTTTTTTCGACACTAATGAAATTTAATAACAAAACGAAGTTATAAGCTGGAATTATTTAGGTGTACTATGTAAAAAGTTAGATTTTATACACACATCACTTGGTACCCCATTGGACTTTAAAGCATATGAATTCAGTTCATAAAAATGCCATATAACAAGGTGAAAAGAAACAAGCGATTATTGCAACTATTCATGACCAAATGGTGGAAATCAAATTTTAAAAATTGACCTTGTATTGGAGTTTACAATATTTACCTAAACTCGAATTTTAGAAATTCAGTATAATACAATAAAAACAAAAAATCCTTCGTATCTATTTCTAGAGCTGCATAAAAAATATAACAACGATAATAACCACTTTGAACATCCTTGTATGCCTTCAATGTAAGTTTTTTTTGACACTAATGAAATTTAATAGCAAAACGAAGTTATAAGCTGGAACTATTTAGGTGTGCTTTGTGAAAGGAATGATATTTTACCTAAGTCACGTGGTACCCCATTGGACTTTAAAGCATATGAATTCAGTTCATAAAAATGCCATATAACAAGGTGAAAAGAAACAAGCGATTATTGCAACTATTCATGACCAAATGGTGGAAATCAAATTTTAAAAATTGACCTTGTATTGGAGTTCACAATTCTTACGTTAACTCGGTATTTAGAATTTCAGTATAATACAATAAAAATAAAAAGTCCTTCGCATCTATTTCTAGAGCTGCATAAAATATATAACAACGAGAATAATCATTTTGAACATCCTTGTATGCCTTCAATGTAAGTTTTATTTGACAATAATGAAATTTAAAAGCAAAACGAAGTTATAAGCTGCAACTATTTAGGTGTACTATGTAAAAAGTTAGATTTTATACACAAATCACTTGGTACCCCATTGGACTTTAAAGCATAAAAATTTAGTTCTTAAACTGCCAGATAATAAAGAGAAACGAAACAAGCGATTATTGCAATTATTCATGACCAAATGGTGGATATAAATTTTAACAAACTGACCTTGTATTGGGGTTCACAATTCTTACGTAAACTCGGTATTTAGAATTTCAGTATAATACAATAAACACAAAATATCCTTCGCATCTATTTCTACAGCTGCATAAAATATATAACAACTAAAATAATCACTTTGAACATCCTTGTATGCCTTCAATGTAAGTTTTTTTTGACACTAATGAAATTTAATAGCAAAACGAAGTTATAAGCTGGAACTTTTTAGGTGTGCTTTGTGAAAGGAATGATATTTTACCCAAGTCACGTGGTACCCCATTGGACTTTAAAGCATATGAATTCAGTTCATAAAAATGCCATATAACAAGGTGAAAAGAAACAAGCGATTATTGCAACTATTCATGACCAAATGGTGGAAATCAAATTTTAAAAATTGACCTTGTATTGGAGTTTACAATACTTAGGTAAACTCTGTTTTTAGAAATTCAGTATAATACAATAAAAACAAAAAATCCTTCGCATCTATTTCTACAGCTGCATAAAAAATATAACAACGATAATAATCATTTTGAACATCCTTGTATGACTTCAATGTAAGTTTTATTTAACAATAATGAAATTTAAAAGCAAAAGAAATTATAAACTGGAACTATTTAGGTTTACTATGTAAAAAGTAAGATTTTATACACAAATCACTTGGTACCCCATTGGACTTTAAAGCATAAAAATTTAGTTTCTAAAATGCCAGATAATAAGAGAAACGAAACAAGCGATTATTGATAAAAATGCCATATAACAAGGAGAAAAGAAACAAGCGATTATTGCAACTATTCATGACCAAATGGTAGATATAAATTTTAAAAAATTGACCTTGTATTGGAGTTCACAATTCTTACGTTAACTCGGTATTTAGAATTTCAGTATAATACAATAAAAATAAAAAGTCCTTCGCATCTATTTCTAGAGCTGCATAAAATATATAACAACGAGAATAATCATTTTAAACATCCTTGTATGCCTTCAATGTAAGTTTTATTTGACAATAATGAAATTTAAAAGCAAAACGAAGTTATAAGCTGCAACTATTTAGGTGTACTATGTAAAAAGTTAGATTTTATACACAAATCACTTGGTACCCCATTGGACTTTAAAGCATAAAAATTTAGTTCTTAAACTGCCAGATAATAAAGAGAAACGAAACAAGCGATTATTGCAATTATTCATGACCAAATGGTGGATATAAATTTTAAAAAACTGACCTTGTATTGGGGTTCACAATTCTTACGTAAACTCGGTATTTAGAATTTCAGTATAATACAATAAAAACAAAAAATCCTTCGCATCTATTTCTACAGCTGCATAAAATATATAACAACTAAAATAATCACTTTGAACATCCTTGTATGCCTTCAATGTAAGTTTTTTTTGACACTAATGAAATTTAATAGCAAAACGAAGTTATAAGCTGGAACTATTTAGGTGTGCTTTGTGAAAGGAATGATATTTTACCCAAGTCACGTGGTACCCCATTGGACTTTAAAGCATATGAATTCAGTTCATAAAAATGCCATATAACAAGGTGAAAAGAAACAAGCGATTATTGCAACTATTCATGACCAAATGGTGGAAATCAAATTTTAAAAATTGACCTTGTATTGGAGTTCACAATTCTTACGTTAACTCGGTATTTAGAATTTCAGTATAATACAATAAAAATAAAAAGTCCTTCGCATCTATTTCTAGAGCTGCATAAAATATATAACAACGAGAATAATCATTTTGAACATCCTTGTATGCCTTCAATGTAAGTTTTATTTGACAATAATGAAATTTAAAAGCAAAACGAAGTTATAAGCTGCAACTATTTAGGTGTACTATGTAAAAAGTTAGATTTTATACACAAATCACTTGGTACCCCATTGGACTTTAAAGCATAAAAATTTAGTTCTTAAACTGCCAGATAATAAAGAGAAACGAAACATGCGATTATTGCAATTATTCATGACCAAATGGTGGATATAAATTTTAAAAAACTGACCTTGTATTGGGGTTCACAATTCTTACGTAAACTCGGTATTTAGAATTTCAGTATAATACAATAAAAACAAAAAATCCTTCGCATCTATTTCTACAGCTGCATAAAATATATAACAACTAAAATAATCACTTTGAACATCCTTGTATGCCTTCAATGTAAGTTTTTTTTGACACTAATGAAATTTAATAGCAAAACGAAGTTATAAGCTGGAACTATTTAGGTGTGCTTTGTGAAAGGAATGATATTTTACCCAAGTCACGTGGTACCCCATTGGACTTTAAAGCATATGAATTCAGTTCATAAAAATGCCATATAACAAGGTGAAAAGAAACAAGCGATTATTGCAACTATTCATGACCAAATGGTGGAAATCAAATTTTAAAAATTGACCTTGTATTGGAGTTCACAATTCTTACGTTAACTCGGTATTTAGAATTTCAGTATAATACAATAAAAATAAAAAGTCCTTCGCATCTATTTCTAGAGCTGCATAAAATATATAACAACGAGAAAAATCATTTTGAACATCCTTGTATGCCTTCAATGTAAGTTTTATTTGACAATAATGAAATTTAAAAGCAAAACGAAGTTATAAGCTGCAACTATTTAGGTGTACTATGTAAAAAGTTAGATTTTATACACAAATCACTTGGTACCCCATTGGACTTTAAAGCATAAAAATTTAGTTCTTAAACTGCCAGATAATAAAGAGAAACGAAACAAGCGATTATTGCAATTATTCATGACCAAATGGTGGATATAAATTTTAAAAAACTGACCTTGTATTGGGGTTCACAATTCTTACGTAAACTCGGTATTTAGAATTTCAGTATAATACAATAAAAACAAAAAATCCTTCGCATCTATTTCTACAGCTGCATAAAATATATAACAACTAAAATAATCACTTTGAACATCCTTGTATGCCTTCAATGTAAGTTTTTTTTGACACTAATGAAATTTAATAGCAAAACGAAGTTATAAGCTGGAACTATTTAGGTGTGCTTTGTGAAAGGAATGATATTTTACCCAAGTCACGTGGTACCCCATTGGACTTTAAAGCATATGAATTCAGTTCATAAAAATGCCATATAACAAGGTGAAAAGAAACAAGCGATTATTGCAACTATTCATGACCAAATGGTGGAAATCAAATTTTAAAAATTGACCTTGTATTGGAGTTCACAATTCTTACGTTAACTCGGTATTTAGAATTTCAGTATAATACAATAAAAATAAAAAGTCCTTCGCATCTATTTCTAGAGCTGCATAAAATATATAACAACGAGAATAATCATTTTGAACATCCTTGTATGCCTTCAATGTAAGTTTTATTTGACAATAATGAAATTTAAAAGCAAAACGAAGTTATAAGCTGCAACTATTTAGGTGTACTATGTAAAAAGTTAGATTTTATACACAAATCACTTGGTACCCCATTGGACTTTAAAGCATAAAAATTTAGTTCTTAAACTGCCAGATAATAAAGAGAAACGAAACATGCGATTATTGCAATTATTCATGACCAAATGGTGGATATAAATTTTAAAAAACTGACCTTGTATTGGGGTTCACAATTCTTACGTAAACTCGGTATTTAGAATTTCAGTATAATACAATAAAAACAAAAAATCCTTCGCATCTATTTCTACAGCTGCATAAAATATATAACAACTAAAATAATCACTTTGAACATCCTTGTATGCCTTCAATGTAAGTTTTTTTTGACACTAATGAAATTTAATAGCAAAACGAAGTTATAAGCTGGAACTATTTAGGTGTGCTTTGTGAAAGGAATGATATTTTACCCAAGTCACGTGGTACCCCATTGGACTTTAAAGCATATGAATTCAGTTCATAAAAATGCCATATAACAAGGTGAAAAGAAACAAGCGATTATTGCAACTATTCATGACCAAATGGTGGAAATCAAATTTTAAAAATTGACCTTGTATTGGAGTTCACAATTCTTACGTTAACTCGGTATTTAGAATTTCAGTATAATACAATAAAAATAAAAAGTCCTTCGCATCTATTTCTAGAGCTGCATAAAATATATAACAACGAGAATAATCATTTTGAACATCCTTGTATGCCTTCAATGTAAGTTTTATTTGACAATAATGAAATTTAAAAGCAAAACGAAGTTATAAGCTGCAACTATTTAGGTGTACTATGTAAAAAGTTAGATTTTATACACAAATCACTTGGTACCCCATTGGACTTTAAAGCATAAAAATTTAGTTCTTAAACTGCCAGATAATAAAGAGAAACGAAACATGCGATTATTGCAATTATTCATGACCAAATGGTGGATATAAATTTTAAAAAACTGACCTTGTATTGGGGTTCACAATTCTTACGTAAACTCGGTATTTAGAATTTCAGTATAATACAATAAAAACAAAAAATCCTTCGCATCTATTTCTACAGCTGCATAAAATATATAACAACTAAAATAATCACTTTGAACATCCTTGTATGCCTTCAATGTAAGTTTTTTTTGACACTAATGAAATTTAATAGCAAAACGAAGTTATAAGCTGGAACTATTTAGGTGTGCTTTGTGAAAGGAATGATATTTTACCCAAGTCACGTGGTACCCCATTGGACTTTAAAGCATATGAATTCAGTTCATAAAAATGCCATATAACAAGGTGAAAAGAAACAAGCGATTATTGCAACTATTCATGACCAAATGGTGGAAATCAAATTTTAAAAATTGACCTTGTATTGGAGTTTACAATACTTAGGTAAACTCTGTTTTTAGAAATTCAGTGTAATACAATAAAAACAAAAAATCCTTCGCATATATATTTGGAGCTGCAAAAAAACTGTAACAACGAGAATAATCACTTTGAACATCCTTGTATGCCTTCAATGTAAGTTTTTTTTGACACTAATGAAATTTAATAGCAAAACGAAGTTATAAGCTGGAACTATTTAGGTGTGCTTTGTGAAAGGAATGATATTTTACCCAAGTCACGTGGTACCCCATTGGACTTTAAAGCATATGAATTCAGTTCATAAAAATGCCATATAACAAGGTGAAAAGAAACAAGCGATTATTGCAACTATTCATGACCAAATGGTGGAAATCAAATTTTAAAAATTGACCTTGTATTGGAGTTTACAATACTTAGGTAAACTCTGTTTTTAGAAATTCAGTATAATACAATAAAAACAAAAAATCCTTCGCATATATATTTGGAGCTGCAAAAAAACTGTAACAACGAGAATAATTACTTTGAACATCCTTGTATGCCTTCTATAAAAGTTTTTTTTCGACACTAATGAAGTTTAATAACAAAACGAAGTTATAAGCTGGAATTATTTAGGTGTACTATGTAAAAAGTTAGATTTTATACACACATCACTTGGTACCCCATTGGACTTTAAAGCATATGAATTCAGTTCATAAAAATGCCATATAACAAGGTGAAAAGAAACAAGCGATTATTGCAACTATTCATGACCAAATGGTAGATATAAATTTTAAAAAATTGACCTTGTATTGGAGTTCACAATTCTTACGTTAACTCGGTATTTAGAATTTCAGTATAATACAATAAAAATAAAAAGTCCTTCGCATCTATTTCTAGAGCTGCATAAAATATATAACAACGAGAATAATCATTTTAAACATCCTTGTATGCCTTCAATGTAAGTTTTATTTGACAATAATGAAATTTAAAAGCAAAACGAAGTTATAAGCTGCAACTATTTAGGTGTACTATGTAAAAAGTTAGATTTTATACACAAATCACTTGGTACCCCATTGGACTTTAAAGCATAAAAATTTAGTTCTTAAACTGCCAGATAATAAAGAGAAACGAAACAAGCGATTATTGCAATTATTCATGACCAAATGGTGGATATAAATTTTAAAAAACTGACCTTGTATTGGGGTTCACAATTCTTACGTAAACTCGGTATTTAGAATTTCAGTATAATACAATAAAAACAAAAAATCCTTCGCATCTATTTCTACAGCTGCATAAAATATATAACAACTAAAATAATCACTTTGAACATCCTTGTATGCCTTCAATGTAAGTTTTTTTTGACACTAATGAAATTTAATAGCAAAACGAAGTTATAAGCTGGAACTATTTAGGTGTGCTTTGTGAAAGGAATGATATTTTACCCAAGTCACGTGGTACCCCATTGGACTTTAAAGCATATGAATTCAGTTCATAAAAATGCCATATAACAAGGTGAAAAGAAACAAGCGATTATTGCAACTATTCATGACCAAATGGTAGATATAAATTTTAAAAAATTGACCTTGTATTGGAGTTCACAATTCTTACGTTAACTCGGTATTTAGAATTTCAGTATAATACAATAAAAATAAAAAGTCCTTCGCATCTATTTCTAGAGCTGCATAAAATATATAACAACGAGAATAATCATTTTGAACATCCTTGTATGCCTTCAATGTAAGTTTTATTTGACAATAATGAAATTTAAAAGCAAAACGAAGTTATAAGCTGCAACTATTTAGGTGTACTATGTAAAAAGTTAGATTTTATACACAAATCACTTGGTACCCCATTGGACTTTAAAGCATAAAAATTTAGTTCTTAAACTGCCAGATAATAAAGAGAAACGAAACAAGCGATTATTGCAATTATTCATGACCAAATGGTGGATATAAATTTTAAAAAACTGACCTTGTATTGGGGTTCACAATTCTTACGTAAACTCGGTATTTAGAATTTCAGTATAATACAATAAAAACAAAAAATCCTTCGCATCTATTTCTACAGCTGCATAAAATATATAACAACTAAAATAATCACTTTGAACATCCTTGTATGCCTTCAATGTAAGTTTTTTTTGACACTAATGAAATTTAATAGCAAAACGAAGTTATAAGCTGGAACTATTTAGGTGTGCTTTGTGAAAGGAATGATATTTTACCCAAGTCACGTGGTACCCCATTGGACTTTAAAGCATATGAATTCAGTTCATAAAAATGCCATATAACAAGGTGAAAAGAAACAAGCGATTATTGCAACTATTCATGACCAAATGGTGGAAATCAAATTTTAAAAATTGACCTTGTATTGGAGTTCACAATTCTTACGTTAACTCGGTATTTAGAATTTCAGTATAATACAATAAAAATAAAAAGTCCTTCGCATCTATTTCTAGAGCTGCATAAAATATATAACAACGAGAATAATCATTTTGAACATCCTTGTATGCCTTCAATGTAAGTTTTATTTGACAATAATGAAATTTAAAAGCAAAACGAAGTTATAAGCTGCAACTATTTAGGTGTACTATGTAAAAAGTTAGATTTTATACACAAATCACTTGGTACCCCATTGGACTTTAAAGCATAAAAATTTAGTTCTTAAACTGCCAGATAATAAAGAGAAACGAAACATGCGATTATTGCAATTATTCATGACCAAATGGTGGATATAAATTTTAAAAAACTGACCTTGTATTGGGGTTCACAATTCTTACGTAAACTCGGTATTTAGAATTTCAGTATAATACAATAAAAACAAAAAATCCTTCGCATCTATTTCTACAGCTGCATAAAATATATAACAACTAAAATAATCACTTTGAACATCCTTGTATGCCTTCAATGTAAGTTTTTTTTGACACTAATGAAATTTAATAGCAAAACGAAGTTATAAGCTGGAACTATTTAGGTGTGCTTTGTGAAAGGAATGATATTTTACCCAAGTCACGTGGTACCCCATTGGACTTTAAAGCATATGAATTCAGTTCATAAAAATGCCATATAACAAGGTGAAAAGAAACAAGCGATTATTGCAACTATTCATGACCAAATGGTGGAAATCAAATTTTAAAAATTGACCTTGTATTGGAGTTTACAATACTTAGGTAAACTCTGTTTTTAGAAATTCAGTGTAATACAATAAAAACAAAAAATCCTTCGCATATATATTTGGAGCTGCAAAAAAACTGTAACAACGAGAATAATCACTTTGAACATCCTTGTATGCCTTCAATGTAAGTTTTTTTTGACACTAATGAAATTTAATAGCAAAACGAAGTTATAAGCTGGAACTATTTAGGTGTGCTTTGTGAAAGGAATGATATTTTACCCAAGTCACGTGGTACCCCATTGGACTTTAAAGCATATGAATTCAGTTCATAAAAATGCCATATAACAAGGTGAAAAGAAACAAGCGATTATTGCAACTATTCATGACCAAATGGTGGAAATCAAATTTTAAAAATTGACCTTGTATTGGAGTTTACAATACTTATGTAAACTCTGTTTTTAGAAATTCAGTATAATACAATAAAAACAAAAAATCCTTCGCATATATATTTGGAGCTGCAAAAAAACTGTAACAACGAGAATAATTACTTTGAACATCCTTGTATGCCTTCTATAAAAGTTTTTTTTCGACACTAATGAAGTTTAATAACAAAACGAAGTTATAAGCTGGAATTATTTAGGTGTACTATGTAAAAAGTTAGATTTTATACACACATCACTTGGTACCCCATTGGACTTTAAAGCATATGAATTCAGTTCATAAAAATGCCATATAACAAGGTGAAAAGAAACAAGCGATTATTGCAACTATTCATGACCAAATGGTGGAAATCAAATTTTAAAAATTGACCTTGTATTGGAGTTTACAATATTTACCTAAACTCGAATTTTAGAAATTCAGTATAATACAATAAAAACAAAAAATCCTTCGTATCTATTTCTAGAGCTGCATAAAAAATATAACAACGATAATAACCACTTTGAACATCCTTGTATGCCTTCAATGTAAGTTTTATTTGACACTAATGAAATTTAATAGCAAAACGAGGTTATAGGCTGCAACTATTTAGGTGTGCTTTGTGAAAGGAATGATTTTATACCCAAGTCACGTGGTACCCCATTGGACTTTAAAGCATATAAATTCAGTTCATAAAATTCCATATTACAAAGAGAAAAGAAACATGCAATTATTGCAACTATTCATAACCAAATGGTGGATATAAATTTTAAAAAATTGACCTTGTATTGGGGTTCACAATACTTACGTAAACTCGGTATTTAGAATTTCAGTATAATACAATAAAAACAAAAAATCCTTCGCATCTATTTCAAGAGCTGCATAATATTTTAAAAACGAGAATAATCATATTGAACAACCTTGTATGCCTTCTATATCAGTTTTTTTAAATTAAAATGAAATTTATTAGCCAAACGAGGTTATAGCCTGCAACGATTTAGGTGTGCTTTGTAAAAGGATTGATTTTATACCCAAGTCACTTGGTACCCCATTGGACTTTAAAGCATATGAATTCAGTTCATAAAAATGCCATATATGTAACAAAGAGAAAAGAACCATGCGATTATTGCAACTATTCATGACCAAATGGTGGAAATCAAATTTTAAAAATTGACCTTGTATTGGAGTTTACAATTCTTACGTTAACTCGTTATTTAGAATTTCAGTATAATACAATAAAAATAAAAAGTCCTTCGCATCTATTTCTAGAGCTGCATAAAATATATAACAACGAGAATAATCATTTTGAACATCCTTGTATGCCTTCAATGTAAGTTTTATTTGACAATAATGAAATTTAAAAGCAAAACGAAGTTATAAGCTGCAACTATTTAGGTGTACTATGTAAAAAGTTAGATTTTATACACAAATCACTTGGTACCCCATTGGACTTTAAAGCATAAAAATTTAGTTCTTAAACTGCCAGATAATAAAGAGAAACGAAACAAGCGATTATTGCAATTATTCATGACCAAATGGTGGATATAAATTTTAAAAAACTGACCTTGTATTGGGGTTCACAATTCTTACGTAAACTCGGTATTTAGAATTTCAGTATAATACAATAAAAACAAAAAATCCTTCGCATCTATTTCTACAGCTGCATAAAATATATAACAACTAAAATAATCACTTTGAACATCCTTGTATGCCTTCAATGTAAGTTTTTTTTGACACTAATGAAATTTAATAGCAAAACGAAGTTATAAGCTGGAACTATTTAGGTGTGCTTTGTGAAAGGAATGATATTTTACCCAAGTCACGTGGTACCCCATTGGACTTTAAAGCATATGAATTCAGTTCATAAAAATGCCATATAACAAGGTGAAAAGAAACAAGCGATTATTGCAACTATTCATGACCAAATGGTGGAAATCAAATTTTAAAAATTGACCTTGTATTGGAGTTCACAATTCTTACGTTAACTCGGTATTTAGAATTTCAGTATAATACAATAAAAATAAAAAGTCCTTCGCATCTATTTCTAGAGCTGCATAAAATATATAACAACGAGAATAATCATTTTGAACATCCTTGTATGCCTTCAATGTAAGTTTTATTTGACAATAATGAAATTTAAAAGCAAAAGAAATTATAAACTGGAACTATTTAGGTTTACTATGTAAAAAGTAAGATTTTATACACAAATCACTTGGTACCCCATTGGACTTTAAAGCATAAAAATGTAGTTTCTAAAATGCCAGATAATAAGAGAAACGAAACAAGCGATTATTGATAAAAATGCCATATAACAAGGAGAAAAGAAACAAGCGATTATTGCAACTATTCATGACCAAATGGTAGATATAAATTTTAAAAAATTGACCTTGTATTGGAGTTCACAATTCTTACGTTAACTCGGTATTTAGAATTTCAGTATAATACAATAAAAATAAAAAGTCCTTCGCATCTATTTCTAGAGCTGCATAAAATATATAACAACGAGAATAATCATTTTGAACATCCTTGTATGCCTTCAATGTAAGTTTTATTTGACAATAATGAAATTTAAAAGCAAAACGAAGTTATAAGCCGGAACTATTTAGGTGTGCTTTGTGAAAGGAATGATATTTTACCCAAGTCACGTGGTACCCCATTGGACTTTAAAGCATGTGAATTCAGTTCATAAAAATGCCATATAACAAGGTGAAAAGAAACAAGCGATTATTGCAACTATTCATGACCAAATGGTGGAAATCAAATTTTAAAAATTGACCTTGTATTGGAGTTTACAATACTTAGGTAAACTCTGTTTTTAGAAATTCAGTATAATACAATAAAAACAAAAAATCCTTCGCATATATATTTGGAGCTGCAAAAAAACTGTAACAACGAGAATAATTACTTTGAACATCCTTGTATGCCTTCTATAAAAGTTTTTTTTCGACACTAATGAAATTTAATAACAAAACGAAGTTATAAGCTGGAATTATTTAGGTGTACTATGTAAAAAGTTAGATTTTATACACAAATCACTTGGTACCCCATTGGACTTTAAAGCATATGAATTCAGTTCATAAAAATGCCGTATAACAAGCTGAAAAGAAACAAGCGATTATTGCAACTATTCATGACCAAATGGTGGAAATCAAATTTTAAAAATTGACCTTGTATTGGAGTTTACAATATTTACGTAAACTCGGTTTTTAGAAATTCAGTATAATACAATAAAAACAAAAAATCCTTCGCATCTATTTCTACAGCTGCATAAAAAATATAACAACGATAATAATCATTTTGAACATCCTTGTATGACTTCAATGTAAGTTTTATTTAACAATAATGAAATTTAAAAGCAAAAGAAATTATAAACTGGAACTATTTAGGTTTACTATGTAAAAAGTAAGATTTTATACACAAATCACTTGGTACCCCATTGGACTTTAAAGCATAAAAATTTAGTTTCTAAAATGCCAGATAATAAGAGAAACGAAACAAGCGATTATTGATAAAAATGCCATATAACAAGGAGAAAAGAAACAAGCGATTATTGCAACTATTCATGACCAAATGGTAGATATAAATTTTAAAAAATTGACCTTGTATTGGAGTTCACAATTCTTACGTTAACTCGGTATTTAGAATTTCAGTATAATACAATAAAAATAAAAAGTCCTTCGCATCTATTTCTAGAGCTGCATAAAATATATAACAACGAGAATAATCATTTTGAACATCCTTGTATGCCTTCAATGTAAGTTTTATTTGACAATAATGAAATTTAAAAGCAAAACGAAGTTATAAGCTGCAACTATTTAGGTGTACTATGTAAAAAGTTAGATTTTATACACAAATCACTTGGTACCCCATTGGACTTTAAAGCATAAAAATTTAGTTCTTAAACTGCCAGATAATAAAGAGAAACGAAACAAGCGATTATTGCAATTATTCATGACCAAATGGTGGATATAAATTTTAAAAAACTGACCTTGTATTGGGGTTCACAATTCTTACGTAAACTCGGTATTTAGAATTTCAGTATAATACAATAAAAACAAAAAATCCTTCGCATCTATTTCTACAGCTGCATAAAATATATAACAACTAAAATAATCACTTTGAACATCCTTGTATGCCTTCAATGTAAGTTTTTTTTGACACTAATGAAATTTAATAGCAAAACGAAGTTATAAGCTGGAACTATTTAGGTGTGCTTTGTGAAAGGAATGATATTTTACCCAAGTCACGTGGTACCCCATTGGACTTTAAAGCATATGAATTCAGTTCATAAAAATGCCATATAACAAGGTGAAAAGAAACAAGCGATTATTGCAACTATTCATGTCCAAATGGTGGAAATCAAATTTTAAAAATTGACCTTGTATTGGAGTTTACAATACTTAGGTAAACTCTGTTTTTAGAAATTCAGTATAATACAATAAAAACAAAAAATCCTTCGCATATATATTTGGAGCTGCAAAAAAACTGTAACAACGAGAATAATTACTTTGAACATCCTTGTATGCCTTCTATAAAAGTTTTTTTTCGACACTAATAAAATTTAATAACAAAACGAAGTTATAAGCTGGAATTATTTAGGTGTACTATGTAAAAAGTTAGATTTTATACACAAATCACTTGGTACCCCATTGGACTTTAAAGCATATGAATTCAGTTCATAAAAATGCCGTATAACAAGGAGAAAAGAAACAAGCGATTATTGCAACTATTCATGACCAAATGGTGGATATAAATTTTAAAAAACTGACCTTGTATTGGGGTTCACAATTCTTACGTAAACTCGGTATTTAGAATTTCAGTATAATACAATAAAAACAAAAAATCCTTCGCATCTATTTCTACAGCTGCATAAAATATATAACAACTAAAATAATCACTTTGAACATCCTTGTATGCCTTCAATGTAAGTTTTTTTTGACACTAATGAAATTTAATAGCAAAACGAAGTTATAAGCTGGAACTATTTAGGTGTGCTTTGTGAAAGGAATGATATTTTACCCAAGTCACGTGGTACCCCATTGGACTTTAAAGCATATGAATTCAGTTCATAAAAATGCCATATAACAAGGTGAAAAGAAACAAGCGATTATTGCAACTATTCATGTCCAAATGGTGGAAATCAAATTTTAAAAATTGACCTTGTATTGGAGTTTACAATATTTACGTAAACTCGGTTTTTAGAAATTCAGTATAATACAATAAAAACAAAAAATCCTTCGCATCTATTTCTACAGCTGCATAAAAAATATTACAACGAGAATAATCATTTTGAACATCCTTGTATGCCTTCAATGTAAGTTTTATTTGACACTAATGAAATTTAGTAGCAAAACGAAGTTATAAGCCGGAACTATTTAGGTGTGCTGTGTGAAAGAAATGATTTTTTACCCAAGTCACGTGGTACCCCATTGGACTTTAAAGCATATGAATTCAGTTCATAAAAATGCCATATAACAAGCTGAAAAGAAACAAGCGATTATTGCAACTATTCATGACCAAATGGTGGAAATCAAATTTTAAAAATTGACCTTGTATTGGAGTTTACAATATTTACGTAAACTCGGTTTTTAGAAATTCAGTATAATACAATAAAAACAAAAAATCCTTCGCATCTATTTCTACAGCTGCATAAAAAATATAACAACGATAATAATCATTTTGAACATCCTTGTATGACTTCAATGTAAGTTTTATTTAACAATAATGAAATTTAAAAGCAAAAGAAATTATAAACTGGAACTATTTAGGTTTACTATGTAAAAAGTAAGATTTTATACACAAATCACTTGGTACCCCATTGGACTTTAAAGCATAAAAATTTAGTTTCTAAAATGCCAGATAATAAGAGAAACGAAAAAAGCGATTATTGATAAAAATGCCATATAACAAGGAGAAAAGAAACAAGCGATTATTGCAACTATTCATGACCAAATGGTAGATATAAATTTTAAAAAATTGACCTTGTATTGGGGTTCACAATACTTACGTAAACTCGGTATTTAGAAATTCAGTATAATACAATAAAAACAAAAAACCCTTGCATCTATTTCTAGAGCTGCATAAAATATATAACAACGAGAATAATCATTTTGAACATCCTTGTATGTCTTCAATGTAAGTTTTATTTGACAATAATGAAATTTAAAAGCAAAACGAATTTATAAGCTGCAACTATTTAGGTGTACTATGTAAAAAGTTAGATTTTATACACAAATCACTTGGTACCCCACTGGATTTTAAAGCATAAAAATTTAGTTCTTAAACTGCCAGATAATAAAGAGAAACGAAACAAGCGATTATTGCAATTATTCATGACCAAATGATGGATATAAATTTTAAAAAATTGACCTTGTATTGAAGTTCACAATTCTTACGTAAACTCGGTATTTAGAATTTCAATATAATACAATAAAAATAAAAAATCCTTCGCATCTATTTCTAGAGCTGCATAAAATATATAACAACGAGAATAATCATTTTGAACATCCTTGTATGACTTCAATGTAAGTTTTTTTTGACACTAATGAAATTTAATAGCAAAACGAAGTTATAAGCTGCAACTATTTAGGTGTGCTTTGTGAAAGGAATGATATTTTACCCAAGTCACGTGGTACCCCATTGGACTTTAAAGCATATGAATTCAGTTCATAAAAATGCCATATAACAAGGTGAAAAGAAACAAGCGATTATTGCAACTATTCATGACCAAATGGTGGAAATCAAATTTTAAAAATTGACCTTATATTGGAGTTTACAATATTTACGTAAACTCGGTTTTTAGAAATTCAGTATAATACAATAAAAACAAAAAATCCTTCGCATCTATTTCTAGAGCTGCATAAAAAATATAACAACGTTAATAATCATTTTGAACATCCTTGTATGCCTTCAATGTAAGTTTCATTTGACACTAATGAAATTTAATAGCAAAACGAGGTTATAGGCTGCAACTATTTAGGTGTGCTTTGTGAAAGGAATGATTTTATACCCAAATCACGTGGACTTTATTGGACTTTAAAGCATATGAATTCAGTTCATAAAAATTCCATATAACAAAGAGAAAAGAAACAAGCGATTATTGCAACTATTCATGACCAAATGTTGGATATAAATTTTAAAAAATTGACCTTGTATTGGAGTTCACATTTCTTACGTTAATTCGGTATCTAGAAATTCAGTATAATACAATAAAAACAAAAAACCCTTGCATTTATTTCTAGAGCTGCATAAAATATATAACAACGAGAATAATCATTTTGAACATCCTTGTATGCCTTCAATGTAAGTTTTATTTGACAATAACGAAATTTAAAAGCAAAACGAATTTATAAGCTGCAACTATTTAGGTGTACTATGTAAAAAGTTAGATTTTATACACAAATCACTTGGTACCCCACTGGACTTTAAAGCATAAAAATTTAGTTCTTAAACTGCCAGATAATAAAGAGAAACGAAACAAGCGATTATTGCAACTATTCATGACCAAATGATGGATATAAATTTTAAAAAATTGACCTTGTATTGGAGTTCACAATTCTTACGTTAACTCGGTATTTAGAATTTCAGTATAATACAATAAAAATAAAAAGTCCTTCGCATCTATTTCTAGAGCTGCATAAAATATATAACAACGAGAATAATCATTTTGAACATCCTTGTATGCCTTCAATGTAAGTTTTTTTTGACACTAATGAAATTTAATAGCAAAACGAAGTTATAAGCTGGAACTATTTAGGTGTGCTTTGTGAAAGGAATGATATTTTACCCAAGTCACGTGGTACCCCATTGGACTTTAAAGCATATGAATTCAGTTCATAAAAATGCCATATAACAAGGTGAAAAGAAACAAGCGATTATTGCAACTATTCATGACCAAATGGTGGAAATCAAATTTTAAAAATTGACCTTATATTGGAGTTTACAATATTTACGTAAACTCGGTTTTTAGAAATTCAGTATAATACAATAAAAACAAAAAATCCTTCGCATCTATTTCTAGAGCTGCATAAAAAATATAACAACGTTAATAATCATTTTGAACATCCTTGTATGCCTTCAATGTAAGTTTTATTTGACACTAATGAAATTTAATAGCAAAACGAGGTTATAGGCTGCAACTATTTAGGTGTGCTTTGTGAAAGGAATGATTTTATACCCAAATCACGTGGTACCCTATTGGACTTTAAAGCATATGAATTCAGTTCATAAAAATTCCATATAACAAAGAGAAAAGAAACATGCGATTATTGCAACTATTCATGACCAAATGATGGATATAAATTTTAAAAAATTGACCTTGTATTGTAGTTCACAATTCTTACGTTAACTCGGTATTTAGAAATTCAGAATATTACTATAAAAACAAAAAATCCTTCGCATCTATTTCTAGAGCTGCATAAAATATATAACAACGAGAATAATCATTTTGAACATCCTTGTATGACTTCAATGTAAGTTTTATTTGACACTAATGAAATTTAATAACAAAACGAAGTTATAAGCTGGAATTATTTAGGTGTACTATGTAAAAAGTAAGATTTTATACACAAATCACTTGGTACCCCACTGGACTTTAAAGCATAAAAATGTAGTTCTTAAACTGCCAGATAATGAAGAGAAACGAAACAAGCGATTATTGCAACTATTCATGACCAAATGGTGGATATAAATTTTAAAAAATTGACCTTGTATTGGGGTTCACAATTCTTACGTAAACTCGGTATTTAGAATTTCAGTATAATACAATAAAAACAAAAAATCCTTCGCATCTATTTCTAAAGCTGCATATAATATATAACAACGAAAATAATCACTTTGAACATCCTTGTATGCCTTCAATGTAAGTTTTATTTGACACTAATGAAACGTAGTAGCAAAACGAAGTAATAAGCCGGAACTATTTAGGTGTGCTGTGTGAAAGGAATGATTTTTTACCCAAGTCACGTGGTACCCCATTGGACTTTAAAGCATATGAATTCAGTTCATAAAAATTCCATATTACAAAGAGAAAAGAAACAAGCGATTATTGCAACTATTCATGACCAAATGGTGGAAATCAAATTTTAAAAATTGACCTTGTATTGGAGTTTACAATATTTACGTAAACTCGGTTTTTAGAAATTCAGTATAATACAATAAAAACAAAAAATCCTTCGCATCTATTTCTAGAGCTGCATAAAAAATATAACAACGATAATAATCATTTTGAACATCCTTGTATGCCTTCAATGTAAGTTTTATTTGACAATAACGAAATTTAAAAGCAAAACGAAGTTATAGGCTGCAACTATTTAGGTGTGCTTTGTGAAAGGAATGATTTTATACCCAAGTCACGTGGTACCCCATTGGACTTTAAAGCATATGAATTCAGTTCAAAAAAATTCCATATAACAAAGAGAAAAGAAACATGCGATTATTGCAACTATTCATGACCAAATGGTGGATATAAATTTTAAAAAATTGACCTTGTATTGGAGTTCACAATTCTTACGTAAACTCGGTATTTAGAATTTCAGTATAATACAATAAAAAAAAAAATCCTTCGCATCTATTTCTAGAGCTGCATAAAATATATAACAACGAGAATAATCATTTTGAACATCTCTTTATGAGTTCAATGTAAGTTTTATTTGACAATAATGAAATTTAAAAGCAAAAGAAATTATAAGCTGGAACTATTTAGGTGTACTATGTTAAAAGTAAGATTTTATACACAAATCACTTGGTACCCCATTGGACTTTAAAGCATATGAATTCAGTTCATAAAAATGCCATATAACAAGGAGAAAAGAAACAAGCGATTATTGCAACTATTCATGACCAAATGGTGGATATAAATTTTAAAAAATTGACCTTGTATTGGAGTTCACAATTCTTACGTTAACTCGGTATTTAGAATTTCAGTATAATACAATAAAAATAAAAAGTCCTTCGCATCTATTTCTAGAGCTGCATAAAATATATAACAACGAGAATAATCATTTTGAACATCCTTGTATGCCTTCAATGTAAGTTTTATTTGACAATAATGAAATTTAAAAGCAAAACGAAGTTATAAGCTTCAACTATTTAGGTGTACTATGTAAAAAGTTAGATTTTATACACAAATCACTTGGTACCACACTGGACTTTAAAGCATAAAAATTTAGTTCTTAAACTGCCAGATAATAAAGAGAAACGAAACAAGCGATTATTGCAATTATTCATGACCAAATGGTGGATATAAATTTTAAAAAATTGACCTTGTATTGGGGTTCACAATTCTTACGTAAACTCGGTATTTAGAATTTCAGTATAATGCAATAAAAACAAAAAATCCTTCGCATCTATTTCTAGAGCTGCATAAAATATATAACAACGGAAATAATCACTTTGAACATCCTTGTATGCCTTCAATGTAAGTTTTATTTGACACTAATGAAATTTAGTAGCAAAACGAAGTTATAAGCCGGAACTATTTAGGTGTGCTGTGTGAAAGGAATGAT
The DNA here is from genome assembly GCA_963971155.1 of Anthrax anthrax. Classification (NCBI taxonomy): domain Eukaryota; kingdom Metazoa; phylum Arthropoda; class Insecta; order Diptera; family Bombyliidae; genus Anthrax; species Anthrax anthrax. The sequence continues at coordinate 105,410 of CAXAQU010000283.1, forward strand.
TTTTTACCCAAGTCACGTGGTACCCCATTGGACTTTAAAGCATATGAATTCAGTTCATAAAAATGCCATATAACAAGCTGAAAAAAAACAAGCGATTATTGCAACTATTCATGACCAAATGGTGGAAATCAAATTTTAAAAATTGACCTTGTATTGGAGTTTACAATATGGACGTAAACTCGGTTTTTAGACATTAAGTATAATACAATAAAAACAAAAAATCATTCGCATCTATTTCTAGAGCTGCATAAAAGTATAACTACGATAATAATCATTTTGAACATCCTTGTATGCCTTCTATATAAGTTTTTTTTTATTCAAATGAAATTTAAAAGCAAAACAAGGTTATAGGCTGCAACTATTTAGGTGTGCTTTGTGAAAGGAATGATTTTATACCCATGTCACGTGGTACCCCATTGGACTTTAAAGCATATGAATTCAGTTCATAAAAATTCCATATTACAAAGAGAAAAGAAACAAGCGATTATTGCAACTATTCATGACCAAATGGTGGAAATCAAATTTTAAAAAATGACCTTGTATTGGAGTTTACAATATTTACGTAAACTCGGTTTTTAGACATTAAGTATAATACAATAAAAACAAAAAATCATTCGCATCTATTTCTAGAGCTGCATAAAAGTATAACAACGCGAATAATCATTTTGAACATCCTTGTATGCCTTCAATGTAAGTTTTATTTGACACTAATGAAATTTAATAGCAAAACGAAGTTATAAGCTGGATCTATTTAGGTGTTGGATCTTTAAAGTCCAGTGGGGTACCAAGTGATTTGTGTATAAAATCTTACATTTTACATAGTACACCTAAATAGTTGCAGCTTATAACTTCGTTTTGCTTTTAAATTTCATTATTGTCAAATAAAACTTACATTGAAGGCATACAAGGATGTTCAAAATGATTATTATCGTTGTTATATATTTTATGCAGCTCTAGAAATAGATGCGAAGGACTTTTTATTTTTATTGTATTATACTGAAATTCTAAATACCGAGTTAACGTAAGAATTGTAAACTCCAATACAAGGTCAATTTTTTAAAATTTATATCCACCATTTGGTCATGAATAGTTGCAATAATCGCTTGTTTCTTTTCTCCTTGTTATATGGCATTTTTATGAACTGAATTCATATGCTTTAAAGTCCAATGGGGTACAAGTGATTTGTGTATAAAATCTAACTTTTTACATAGTACACCTAAATAATTCCAGCTTATAACTTCGTTTTGTTTTTAAATTTCATTAGTGTCAAATAAAACTTACATTGAAGTCATACAAGGATGTTCAAAATGATTATTCTCGTTGTTATATATTTTATGCAGCTCTAGAAATAGATGCGAAGGATTTTTTATTTTTATTGTATTATACTGAAATTCTAAATACCGAGTTTACGTAAGTATTGTGAACTCCAATACAAGGTCAATTTTTTAAAATTTATATTCACCATTTGGTCATGAATAGTTGCAATAATCGCTTGTTTCTTTTCTCCATGTTATATGGCATTTTTATCAATAATCGCTTCTTTCGTTTCTCATTATTATCTGGCATTTTAGAAACTAAATTTTTATGCTTTAAAGTCCAATGGGGTACCAAGTGATTTGTGTATAAAATCTTACTTTTTACATAGTACACCTAAATAGTTCCAGCTTATAACTTCGTTATGCTATTAAATTTCATTAGTGTCAAATAAAACTTACATTGAAAGCATACAAGGATGTTCAAAATGATTATTCGCGTTGTTATATTTTTATGCAGCTCTAGAAATAGATGCGAATGATTTTTTGTTTTTATTGTATTATACTTAATTTCTAAAAACCGAGTTTACGTAAATATTGTAAACTCCAATACAAGGTCAATTTTTTAAAATTTGATTTCCACCATTTGGTCATGAATAGTTGCAATAATCGCTTGTTTCTTTTCTCTTTATTATCTGGCAGTTTAAGAACTAAATTTTTATGCTTTAAAGTCCAGTGGGGTACCAAGTGATTTGTGTATAAAATCTTACTTTTTACATAGTACACCTAAATAGTTGCAGCTTATAACTTCGTTTTGCTTTTAAATTTCATTATTGTCAAATAAAACTTACATTGAAGGCATACAAGGATGTTCAAAATGATTATTCTCGTTGTTATATATTTTATGCAGCTCTAGAAATAGATGCGAAGGACTTTTTATTTTTATTGTATTATACTGAAATTCTAAATACCGAGTTTACGTAAGAATTGTGAACTCCAGTACAAGGTCAATTTTTTACAATTTATATCCACCATTTAGTCATGAATAGTTGCAATAATCGCTTGTTTCTTTTCTCCTTGTTATATGGCATTTTTATGAACTGAATTCATATGCTTTAAAGTCCAATGGGGTACCAAGTGATTTGTGTATAAAATCTAACTTTTTACAGAGTACACCTAAATAATTCCAGCTTATAACTTCGTTTTGTTATTAAATTTCATTAGTGTCAAATAAAACTTACATTGAAGTCATACAAGGATGTTCAAAATGATTATTCTCGTTGTTATATATTTTATGCAGCTCTAGAAATAGATGCGAAGGATTTCTTATTTGTATTGTATTATACTGAAATTCTAAATACCGAGTTTACGTAAGAATTGTGAACTCCAATACAAGGTCAATTTTTTAAAATTTATATCCATCATTTGGTCATGAATAGTTGCAATAATCGCATGTTTCTTTTCTCTTTGTTATATGGAATTTTTATGAACTGAATTCATATGCTTTAAAGTCCAATGGGGTACCACGTGTTTTGGGTATAAAATCATTCCTTTCACAAAGCACACCTAAATAGTTGCAGCCTATAACCTCGTTTTGCTATTAAATTTCATTAGTGTCAAATAAAACTTACATTGAAGGCATACAAGGATGTTCAAAATGATTATTCACGTTGTTATATTTTTTATGCAGCTCTAGAAATAGATGCGAAGGATTTTTTGTTTTTATTGTATTATACTGAATTTCTAAAAACCGAGTTTACGTAAGAATTGTGAAGCCCAATACAAGGTCAATTTTTTAAAATTTATATCCACCATTTGGTCATGAATAATTGCAATAATCGCTTGTTTCGTTTCTCTTTATTATCCGGCAGTTTAAGAACTAAATTTTTATGCTTTAAAGTCCTGTGGGGTACCACGTGATTTGTGTATAAAATCTAACTTTTTACATAGTACACCTAAATAGTTGCAGCTTATAACTTCGTTTTGCTTTTGAATTTCGTTATTGTCAAATAAAACTTACATTGAAGGCATACAAGGATGTTCAAAATGATTATTCGCGTTGTTATATTTTTGTGCAGCTCTAGAAATAGATGCGAATGATTTTTTGTTTTTATAATATTATACTGAATTTCTAAATACCGAGTTAACGTAAGAATTGTGAACTCCAATACAAGGTCAATTTTTTACAATTTATAGTATATCCACCATTTGGTCATGAATAGTTGCAATAATCGCTTGTTTCTTTTCTCCTTGTTATATGGCATTTTTATGAACTGAATTCATATGCTTTAAAGTCCAATGGGGTACCAAGTGATTTGTGTATAAAATCTAACTTTTTACATAGTACACCTAAATAATTCCAGCTTATAACTTCGTTTTGTTATTAAATTTCATTAGTGTCAAATAAAACTTACATTGAAGGCATACAAGGATGTTCAAAATGATTATTCTCGTTGTTATATATTTTATGCAGCTCTAGAAATAGATGCGAAGGATTTTTTATTTTTATTGTATTATACTGAAATTCTAAATACCGAGTTTACGTAAGAATTGTGAACTCCAATACAAGGTCAATTTTTTAAAATTTATATCCATCATTTGGTCATGAATAGTTGCAATAATCGCATGTTTCTTTTCTCTTTGTTATATGGAATTTTTATGAACTGAATTCATATGCTTTAAAGTCCAATGGGGTACCACGTGTTTTGGGTATAAAATCATTCCTTTCACAAAGCACACCTAAATAGTTGCAGCCTATAACCTCGTTTTGCTATTAAATTTCATAAGTGTCAAATAAAACTTACATTGAAGGCATACAAGGATGTTCAAAATGATTATTTTCATTGTTATATATTTTATGCAGCTGTAGAAATAGATGCGAAGGATTTTTTATTTTTATTGTATTATACTGAATTTCTAAAAACCGAGTTTACGTAAATATTGTAAACTCCAATACAAGGTCAATTTTTAAAATTTGATTTCCACCATTTGGTCATGAATAGTTGCAATAATCGCTTGTTTCTTTTCACCTTGTTATATGGCATTTTTATGAACTGAATTCATATGCTTTAAAGTCCAATGGGGTACCACGTGACTTGGGTAAAATATCATTCCTTTCACAAAGCACACCTAAATAGTTCCGGCTTATAACTTCGTTTTGCTATTAAATTTCATTAGTGTCAAAAAAAACTTACATTGAAGGCATACAAGGATGTTCAAAGTGATTATTTTCGTTGTTATATATTTTATGCAGCTGTAGAAATAGATGCGAAGGATTTTTTGTTTTTATTGTATTATACTGAAATTCTAAATACCGAGTTAACGTAAGAATTGTGAACTCCAATACAAAGTCAATTTTTTAAAATTTATATCCACCATTTGGTCATGAATAGTTGCAATAATCGCTTGTTTCTTTTCTCCTTGTTATATGGCATTTTTATGAACTGAATTCATATGCTTTAAAGTCCAGTGGGGTACCAAGTGATTTGTGTGTAAAATCTTACTTTTTACATAGTACACCTAAATAGTTCTAGCTTATAATTTCGTTTTGCTATTAAATTTCATTAGTGTCGAAAAAAACTTATATAGAAGGCATACAAGGATGTTCAAAATGATAATTCTCGTTGTTATATATTTTATGCAGCTCTAGAAATAGATGCGAATGATTTTTTGTTTTTATAGTATTATACTGAATTTCTAAAAACCGAGTTTACGTAAATATTGTAAACCCCAATACAAGGTCAATTTTTTAAAATTTATATCCACCATTTGGTCATGAATAATTGCAATAATCGCTTGTTTCGTTTCTCTTTATTATCTGGCAGTTTAAGAACTAAATTTTTATGCTTTAAAGTCCAGTGGGGTACCAAGTGATTTGTGTATAAAATCTAACTTTTTACATAGTACACCTAAATAGTTGCAGCTTATAACTTCGTTTTGCTTTTAAATTTCGTTATTGTCAAATAAAACTTACATTGAAGGCATACAAGGATGTTCAAAATGATTATTCTCGTTGTTATATATTTTATGCAGCTCTAGAAATAGATGCGAAGGACTTTTTATTTTTATTGTATTATACTGAAATTCTAAATACCGAGTTAACGTAAGAATTGTGAACTCCAATACAAGGTCAATTTTTTAAAATTTATATCCACCATTTGGTCATGAATAGTTGCAATAATCGCTTTTTCTTTTCTCCTTGTTATATGGCATTTTTATGAACTGAATTCATATGCTTTAAAGTCCAGTGGGGTACCAAGTGATTTGTGTATAAAATCTTACTTTTTACATAGTACACCTAAATAGTTCTAGCTTATAATTTCGTTTTGCTATTAAATTTCATTAGTGTCGAAAAAAACTTATATAGAAGGCATACAAGGATGTTCAAAATGATTATTCTCGTTGTTATATATTTTATGCAGCTCTAGAAATAGATGCGAAGGACTTTTTATTTTTATTGTATTATACTGAAATTCTAAATACCGAGTTAACGTAAGAATTGTGAACTCCAATACAAGGTCAATTTTTTAAAATTTATATCCACCATTTGGACATGAATAGTTGCAATAATCGCTTGTTTCTTTTCTCTTTGTTATATGGCATTTTTATGAACTGAATTCATATGCTTTAAAGTCCAGTGGGGTACCAAGTGATTTGTGTATAAAATCTTACTTTTTACATAGTACACCTAAATAGTTCTAGCTTATAATTTCGTTTTGCTATTAAATTTCATTAGTGTCAAATAAAACTTACATTGAAGGCATACAAGGATGTTCAAAATGAATATTCGCGTTGTTATATTTTTATGCAGCTGTAGAAATAGATGCGAAGGATTTTTTGTTTTTATTGTATTATACTTAATTTCTAAAAACCGAGTTTACGTAAATATTGTAAACTCCAATACAAGTTTAATTTTTTAAAATTTATATCCACCATTTGGACATGAATAGTTGCAATAATCGCTTGTTTCTTTTCTCTTTGTAATATGGCTTTTTTATGAACTGAATTCATATGCTTTAAAGTCCAATGGGGTACCACGTGACTTGGGTATAAAATCATTCCTTTCACAAAGGACACCCAAATAGTTGCAGCCTATAACCTCGTTTTGTTATTAAATTTCATTAGTGTCAAATAAAACTTACATTGAAGGCATACAAGGATGTTCAAAATGATTATTTTCATTGTTATATATTTTATGCAGCTGTAGAAATAGATGCGAAGGATTTTTTATTTTTATTGTATTATACTGAATTTCTAAAAACCGAGTTAACGTAAGAATTGTGAACTCCAATACAAGGTCAATTTTTTAAAATTTATATCCACCATTTGGACATGAATAGTTGCAATAATCGCTTGTTTCTTTTCTCTTTGTTATATGGCATTTTTATGAACTGAATTCATATGCTTTAAAGTCCAGTGGGGTACCAAGTGATTTGTGTATAAAATCTTACTTTTTACATAGTACACCTAAATAGTTCTAGCTTATAATTTCGTTTTGCTATTAAATTTCATTAGTGTCAAATAAAACTTACATTGAAGGCATACAAGGATGTTCAAAATGAATATTCGCGTTGTTATATTTTTATGCAGCTGTAGAAATAGATGCGAAGGATTTTTTGTTTTTATTGTATTATACTTAATTTCTAAAAACCGAGTTTACGTAAATATTGTAAACTCCAATACAAGTTTAATTTTTTAAAATTTATATCCACCATTTGGACATGAATAGTTGCAATAATCGCTTGTTTCTTTTCTCTTTGTAATATGGCTTTTTTATGAACTGAATTCATATGCTTTAAAGTCCAATGGGGTACCACGTGACTTGGGTATAAAATCATTCCTTTCACAAAGGACACCCAAATAGTTGCAGCCTATAACCTCGTTTTGCTATTAAATTTCATAAGTGTCAAATAAAACTTACATTGAAGGCATACAAGGATGTTCAAAATGATCATTTTCATTGTTATATATTTTATGCAGCTGTAGAAATAGATGCGAAGGATTTTTTATTTTTATTGTATTATACTGAATTTCTAAAAACCGAGTTTACGTAAATATTGTAAACTCCAATACAAGGTCAATTTTTAAAATTTGATTTCCACCATTTGGTCATGAATAGTTGCAATAATCGCTTGTTTCTTTTCACCTTGTTATATGGCATTTTTATGAACTGAATTCATATGCTTTAAAGTCCAATGGGGTACCACGTGACTTGGGTAAAATATCATTCCTTTCACAAAGCACACCTAAATAGTTCCGGCTTATAACTTCGTTTTGCTATTAAATTTCATTAGTGTCAAAAAAAACTTACATTGAAGGCATACAAGGATGTTCAAAGTGATTATTTTCGTTGTTATATATTTTATGCAGCTGTAGAAATAGATGCGAAGGATTTTTTGTTTTTATTGTATTATACTGAAATTCTAAATACCGAGTTAACGTAAGAATTGTGAACTCCAATACAAAGTCAATTTTTTAAAATTTATATCCACCATTTGGTCATGAATAGTTGCAATAATCGCTTGTTTCTTTTCTCCTTGTTATATGGCATTTTTATGAACTGAATTCATATGCTTTAAAGTCCAGTGGGGTACCAAGTGATTTGTGTGTAAAATCTTACTTTTTACATAGTACACCTAAATAGTTCTAGCTTATAATTTCGTTTTGCTATTAAATTTCATTAGTGTCGAAAAAAACTTATATAGAAGGCATACAAGGATGTTCAAAATGATAATTCTCGTTGTTATATATTTTATGCAGCTCTAGAAATAGATGCGAATGATTTTTTGTTTTTATAGTATTATACTGAATTTCTAAAAACCGAGTTTACGTAAATATTGTAAACCCCAATACAAGGTCAATTTTTTAAAATTTATATCCACCATTTGGTCATGAATAATTGCAATAATCGCTTGTTTCGTTTCTCTTTATTATCTGGCAGTTTAAGAACTAAATTTTTATGCTTTAAAGTCCAGTGGGGTACCAAGTGATTTGTGTATAAAATCTAACTTTTTACATAGTACACCTAAATAGTTGCAGCTTATAACTTCGTTTTGCTTTTAAATTTCGTTATTGTCAAATAAAACTTACATTGAAGGCATACAAGGATGTTCAAAATGATTATTCTCGTTGTTATATATTTTATGCAGCTCTAGAAATAGATGCGAAGGACTTTTTATTTTTATTGTATTATACTGAAATTCTAAATACCGAGTTAACGTAAGAATTGTGAACTCCAATACAAGGTCAATTTTTTAAAATTTATATCCACCATTTGGTCATGAATAGTTGCAATAATCGCTTTTTCTTTTCTCCTTGTTATATGGCATTTTTATGAACTGAATTCATATGCTTTAAAGTCCAGTGGGGTACCAAGTGATTTGTGTATAAAATCTTACTTTTTACATAGTACACCTAAATAGTTCTAGCTTATAATTTCGTTTTGCTATTAAATTTCATTAGTGTCGAAAAAAACTTATATAGAAGGCATACAAGGATGTTCAAAATGATTATTCTCGTTGTTATATATTTTATGCAGCTCTAGAAATAGATGCGAAGGACTTTTTATTTTTATTGTATTATACTGAAATTCTAAATACCGAGTTAACGTAAGAATTGTGAACTCCAATACAAGGTCAATTTTTTAAAATTTATATCCACCATTTGGACATGAATAGTTGCAATAATCGCTTGTTTCTTTTCTCTTTGTTATATGGCATTTTTATGAACTGAATTCATATGCTTTAAAGTCCAGTGGGGTACCAAGTGATTTGTGTATAAAATCTTACTTTTTACATAGTACACCTAAATAGTTCTAGCTTATAATTTCGTTTTGCTATTAAATTTCATTAGTGTCAAATAAAACTTACATTGAAGGCATACAAGGATGTTCAAAATGAATATTCGCGTTGTTATATTTTTATGCAGCTGTAGAAATAGATGCGAAGGATTTTTTGTTTTTATAGTATTATACTGAATTTCTAAAAACCGAGTTTACGTAAATATTGTAAACCCCAATACAAGGTCAATTTTTTAAAATTTATATCCACCATTTGGTCATGAATAATTGCAATAATCGCTTGTTTCGTTTCTCTTTATTATCTGGCAGTTTAAGAACTAAATTTTTATGCTTTAAAGTCCAGTGGGGTACCAAGTGATTTGTGTATAAAATCTAACTTTTTACATAGTACACCTAAATAGTTGCAGCTTATAACTTCGTTTTGCTTTTAAATTTCGTTATTGTCAAATAAAACTTACATTGAAGGCATACAAGGATGTTCAAAGTGATTATTTTCGTTGTTATATATTTTATGCAGCTGTAGAAATAGATGCGAAGGATTTTTTGTTTTTATTGTATTATACTGAAATTCTAAATACCGAGTTAACGTAAGAATTGTGAACTCCAATACAAAGTCAATTTTTTAAAATTTATATCCACCATTTGGTCATGAATAGTTGCAATAATCGCTTGTTTCTTTTCTCCTTGTTATATGGCATTTTTATGAACTGAATTCATATGCTTTAAAGTCCAGTGGGGTACCAAGTGATTTGTGTGTAAAATCTTACTTTTTACATAGTACACCTAAATAGTTCTAGCTTATAATTTCGTTTTGCTATTAAATTTCATTAGTGTCGAAAAAAACTTATATAGAAGGCATACAAGGATGTTCAAAATGATAATTCTCGTTGTTATATATTTTATGCAGCTCTAGAAATAGATGCGAATGATTTTTTGTTTTTATAGTATTATACTGAATTTCTAAAAACCGAGTTTACGTAAATATTGTAAACCCCAATACAAGGTCAATTTTTTAAAATTTATATCCACCATTTGGTCATGAATAATTGCAATAATCGCTTGTTTCGTTTCTCTTTATTATCTGGCAGTTTAAGAACTAAATTTTTATGCTTTAAAGTCCAGTGGGGTACCAAGTGATTTGTGTATAAAATCTAACTTTTTACATAGTACACCTAAATAGTTGCAGCTTATAACTTCGTTTTGCTTTTAAATTTCGTTATTGTCAAATAAAACTTACATTGAAGGCATACAAGGATGTTCAAAATGATTATTCTCGTTGTTATATTTTTTATGCAGCTCTAGAAATAGATGCGAATGATTTTTTGTTTTTATAGTATTATACTGAATTTCTAAAAACCGAGTTTACGTAAATATTGTAAACTCCAATACAAGTTTAATTTTTTAAAATTTATATCCACCATTTGGACGTGAATAGTTGCAATAATCGCTTGTTCCTTTTCTCTTTGTTATATGGCATTTTTATGAACTGAATTCATATGCTTTAAAGTCCAATGGGGTACCAAGTGATTTGTGTATAAAATCTAACTTTTTACATAGTACACCTAAATAGTTGCAGCTTATAACTTCGTTTTGCTTTTAAATTTCGTTATTGTCAAATAATACTTACATTGAAGGCATACAAGGATGTTCAAAATGATTATTCTCGTTGTTATATATTTTATGCAGCTCTAGAAATAGATGCGAAGGACTTTTTATTTTTATTGTATTATACTGAAATTCTAAATACCGAGTTAACGTAAGAATTGTGAACTCCAATACAAGGTCAATTTTTTAAAATTTATATCCACCATTTGGACATGAATAGTTGCAATAATCGCTTGTTTCTTTTCTCTTTGTTATATGGCATTTTTATGAACTGAATTCATATGCTTTAAAGTCCAGTGGGGTACCAAGTGATTTGTGTATAAAATCTTACTTTTTACATAGTACACCTAAATAGTTCTAGCTTATAATTTCGTTTTGCTATTAAATTTCATTAGTGTCAAATAAAACTTACATTGAAGGCATACAAGGATGTTCAAAATGAATATTCGCGTTGTTATATTTTTATGCAGCTGTAGAAATAGATGCGAAGGATTTTTTGTTTTTATTGTATTATACTTAATTTCTAAAAACCGAGTTTACGTAAATATTGTAAACTCCAATACAAGTTTAATTTTTTAAAATTTATATCCACCATTTGGACATGAATAGTTGCAATAATCGCTTGTTTCTTTTCTCTTTGTAATATGGCTTTTTTATGAACTGAATTCATATGCTTTAAAGTCCAATGGGGTACCACGTGACTTGGGTATAAAATCATTCCTTTCACAAAGGACACCCAAATAGTTGCAGCCTATAACCTCGTTTTGTTATTAAATTTCATTAGTGTCAAATAAAACTTACATTGAAGGCATACAAGGATGTTCAAAATGATTATTCGCGTTGTTATATTTTTGTGCAGTTCTAGAAATAGATGCGAATGATTTTTTGTTTTTATAATATTATACTGAATTTCTAAAAACCGAGTTTACGTAAATATTGTGAACCCCAATACAAGGTCAATTTTTTAAAATTTATATCCACCATTTGGTCATGAATAATTGCAATAATCGCTTGTTTCGTTTCTCTTTATTATCTGGCAGTTTAAGAACTGAATTTTAATGCTTTAAAGTCCAGTGGGGTACCAAGTGATTTGTGTATAAAATCTTACTTTTAACATAGTACACCTAAATAGTTGCAGCTTATAACTTCGTTTTGTTATTAAATTTCATTAGTGTCAAATAAAACTTACATTGAAGGCATACAAGGATGTTCAAAATGATTATTCTCGTTGTTATATATTTTATGCAGCTCTAGAAATAGATGCGAAGGATTTTTTATTTTTATTGTATTATCCTGAAATTCTAAATACCGAGTTTACGTAAGAATTGTGAACTCCAATACAAGGTCAATTTTTTAAAATTTATATCCACCATTTGGTCATGAATAGTTGCAATAATCGCATGTTTCTTTTCTCTTTGTTATATGGAATTTTTATGAACTGAATTCATATGCTTTAAAGTCCAATGGGGTACCACGTGACTTGGGTATAAAATCATTCCTTTCACAAAGCACACCTAAATAGTTGCAGCCTATAACCTCGTTTTGCTATTAAATTTCATTAGTGTCAAATAAAACTTACATTGAAGGCATACAAGGATGTTCAAAATGATTATTTTCATTGTTATATATTTTATGCAGCTGTAGAAATAGATGCGAAGGATTTTTCATTTTTATTGTATTAACTGAATTTCTAAAAACCGAGTTTACGTAAATATTGTAAACTCCAATACAAGGTCAATTTTTTAAAATTTATATCCACCATTTGGTCATGAATAGTTGCAATAATCGCTTGTTTCTTTTCTCCTTGTTATATGGCATTTTTATGAACTGAATTCATATGCATTAATGTCCAATGGGGTACCACGTGACTTGGGTAAAATATCATTCCTTTCACAAAGCACACCTAAATAGTTCCAGCTTATAACTTCGTTTTGCTATTAAATTTCATTAGTGTCAAAAAAAACTTACATTGAAGGCATACAAGGATGTTCAAAGTGATTATTTTCGTTGTTATATATTTTATGCAGCTGTAGAAATAGATGCGAAGGATTTTTTGTTTTTATTGTATTATACTGAAATTCTAAATACCGAGTTAACGTAAGAAATGTGAACTCCAATACAAGGTCAATTTTTTAAAATTTATATCCACCATTTGGTCATGAATAGTTGCAATAATCGCTTGTTTCTTTTCTCCTTGTTATATGGCATTTTTATGAACTGAATTCATATGCTTTAAAGTCCAGTGGGGTACCAAGTGATTTGTGTATAAAATCTTACTTTTTACATAGTACACCTAAATAGTTCTAGCTTATAATTTCGTTTTGTTATTAAATTTCATTAGTGTCGAAAAAAACTCATATAGAAGGCATACAAGGATGTTCAAAATGATAATTCTCGTTGTTATATATTTTATGCAGCTCTAGAAATAGATGCGAATGATTTTTTGTTTTTATAGTATTATACTGAATTTCTAAAAACCGAGTTTACGTAAATATTGTAAACCCCAATACAAGGTCAATTTTTTAAAATTTATATCCACCATTTGGTCATGAATAATTGCAATAATCGCTTGTTTCGTTTCTCTTTATTATCTGGCAGTTTAAGAACTAAATTTTTATGCTTTAAAGTCCAGTGGGGTACCAAGTGATTTGTGTATAAAATCTTACTTTTTACATAGTACACCTAAATAGTTGCAGCTTATAACTTCGTTTTGCTTTTAAATTTCGTTATTGTCAAATAATACTTACATTGAAGGCATACAAGGATGTTCAAAATGATTATTCTCGTTGTTATATATTTTTTGCAGCTCTAGAAATAGATGCGAAGGACTTTTTATTTTTATTGTATTATACCGAAATTCTAAATACCGAGTTAACGTAAGAATTGTGAACTCCAATACAAGGTCAATTTTTTAAAATTTATATCCACCATTTGGACATGAATAGTTGCAATAATCGCTTGTTTCTTTTCTCTTTGTTATATGGCATTTTTATGAACTGAATTCATATGCTTTAAAGTCCAGTGGGGTACCAAGTGATTTGTGTATAAAATCTTACTTTTTACATAGTACACCTAAATAGTTCTAGCTTATAATTTCGTTTTGCTATTAAATTTCATTAGTGTCAAATAAAACTTATATTGAAGGCATACAAGGATGTTCAAAATGATTATTCTCGTTGTTATATATTTTATGCAGCTCTAGAAATAGATGCGAAGGATTTTTTGTTTTTATTGTATTATACTGAAATTCTAAATACCGAGTTTACGTAAGAATTGTGAACCCCAATACAAGGTCAATTTTTTAAAATTTATATCCACCATTTGGACATGAATAGTTGCAATAATCGCTTGTTTCTTTTCTCTTTGTTATATGGCATTTTTATGAACTGAATTCATATGCTTTAAAGTCCAGTGGGGTACCAAGTGATTTGTGTATAAAATCTTACTTTTTACATAGTACACCTAAATAGTTCTAGCTTATAATTTCGTTTTGCTATTAAATTTCATTAGTGTCAAATAAAACTTACATTGAAGGCATACAAGGATGTTCAAAATGAATATTCGCGTTGTTATATTTTTATGCAGCTGTAGAAATAGATGCGAAGGATTTTTTGTTTTTATTGTATTATACTTAATTTCTAAAAACCGAGTTTACGTAAATATTGTAAACTCCAATACAAGTTTAATTTTTTAAAATTTATATCCACCATTTGGACATGAATAGTTGCAATAATCGCTTGTTTCTTTTCTCTTTGTAATATGGCTTTTTTATGAACTGAATTCATATGCTTTAAAGTCCAATGGGGTACCACGTGACTTGGGTATAAAATCATTCCTTTCACAAAGGACACCCAAATAGTTGCAGCCTATAACCTCGTTTTGTTATTAAATTTCATTAGTGTCAAATAAAACTTACATTGAAGGCATACAAGGATGTTCAAAATGATTATTCGCGTTGTTATATTTTTGTGCAGTTCTAGAAATAGATGCGAATGATTTTTTGTTTTTATAATATTATACTGAATTTCTAAAAACCGAGTTTACGTAAATATTGTGAACCCCAATACAAGGTCAATTTTTTAAAATTTATATCCACCATTTGGTCATGAATAATTGCAATAATCGCTTGTTTCGTTTCTCTTTATTATCTGGCAGTTTAAGAACTGAATTTTAATGCTTTAAAGTCCAGTGGGGTACCAAGTGATTTGTGTATAAAATCTTACTTTTAACATAGTACACCTAAATAGTTGCAGCTTATAACTTCGTTTTGTTATTAAATTTCATTAGTGTCAAATAAAACTTACATTGAAGGCATACAAGGATGTTCAAAATGATTATTCTCGTTGTTATATATTTTATGCAGCTCTAGAAATAGATGCGAAGGATTTTTTATTTTTATTGTATTATCCTGAAATTCTAAATACCGAGTTTACGTAAGAATTGTGAACTCCAATACAAGGTCAATTTTTTAAAATTTATATCCACCATTTGGTCATGAATAGTTGCAATAATCGCATGTTTCTTTTCTCTTTGTTATATGGAATTTTTATGAACTGAATTCATATGCTTTAAAGTCCAATGGGGTACCACGTGACTTGGGTATAAAATCATTCCTTTCACAAAGCACACCTAAATAGTTGCAGCCTATAACCTCGTTTTGCTATTAAATTTCATTAGTGTCAAATAAAACTTACATTGAAGGCATACAAGGATGTTCAAAATGATTATTTTCATTGTTATATATTTTATGCAGCTGTAGAAATAGATGCGAAGGATTTTTCATTTTTATTGTATTAACTGAATTTCTAAAAACCGAGTTTACGTAAATATTGTAAACTCCAATACAAGGTCAATTTTTTAAAATTTATATCCACCATTTGGTCATGAATAGTTGCAATAATCGCTTGTTTCTTTTCTCCTTGTTATATGGCATTTTTATGAACTGAATTCATATGCATTAATGTCCAATGGGGTACCACGTGACTTGGGTAAAATATCATTCCTTTCACAAAGCACACCTAAATAGTTCCAGCTTATAACTTCGTTTTGCTATTAAATTTCATTAGTGTCAAAAAAAACTTACATTGAAGGCATACAAGGATGTTCAAAGTGATTATTTTCGTTGTTATATATTTTATGCAGCTGTAGAAATAGATGCGAAGGATTTTTTGTTTTTATTGTATTATACTGAAATTCTAAATACCGAGTTAACGTAAGAAATGTGAACTCCAATACAAGGTCAATTTTTTAAAATTTATATCCACCATTTGGTCATGAATAGTTGCAATAATCGCTTGTTTCTTTTCTCCTTGTTATATGGCATTTTTATGAACTGAATTCATATGCTTTAAAGTCCAGTGGGGTACCAAGTGATTTGTGTATAAAATCTTACTTTTTACATAGTACACCTAAATAGTTCTAGCTTATAATTTCGTTTTGTTATTAAATTTCATTAGTGTCGAAAAAAACTCATATAGAAGGCATACAAGGATGTTCAAAATGATAATTCTCGTTGTTATATATTTTATGCAGCTCTAGAAATAGATGCGAATGATTTTTTGTTTTTATAGTATTATACTGAATTTCTAAAAACCGAGTTTACGTAAATATTGTAAACCCCAATACAAGGTCAATTTTTTAAAATTTATATCCACCATTTGGTCATGAATAATTGCAATAATCGCTTGTTTCGTTTCTCTTTATTATCTGGCAGTTTAAGAACTAAATTTTTATGCTTTAAAGTCCAGTGGGGTACCAAGTGATTTGTGTATAAAATCTTACTTTTTACATAGTACACCTAAATAGTTGCAGCTTATAACTTCGTTTTGCTTTTAAATTTCGTTATTGTCAAATAATACTTACATTGAAGGCATACAAGGATGTTCAAAATGATTATTCTCGTTGTTATATATTTTTTGCAGCTCTAGAAATAGATGCGAAGGACTTTTTATTTTTATTGTATTATACCGAAATTCTAAATACCGAGTTAACGTAAGAATTGTGAACTCCAATACAAGGTCAATTTTTTAAAATTTATATCCACCATTTGGACATGAATAGTTGCAATAATCGCTTGTTTCTTTTCTCTTTGTTATATGGCATTTTTATGAACTGAATTCATATGCTTTAAAGTCCAGTGGGGTACCAAGTGATTTGTGTATAAAATCTTACTTTTTACATAGTACACCTAAATAGTTCTAGCTTATAATTTCGTTTTGCTATTAAATTTCATTAGTGTCAAATAAAACTTATATTGAAGGCATACAAGGATGTTCAAAATGATTATTCTCGTTGTTATATATTTTATGCAGCTCTAGAAATAGATGCGAAGGATTTTTTGTTTTTATTGTATTATACTGAAATTCTAAATACCGAGTTTACGTAAGAATTGTGAACCCCAATACAAGGTCAATTTTTTAAAATTTATATCCACCATTTGGACATGAATAGTTGCAATAATCGCTTGTTTCTTTTCTCTTTGTTATATGGCATTTTTATGAACTGAATTCATATGCTTTAAAGTCCAGTGGGGTACCAAGTGATTTGTGTATAAAATCTTACTTTTTACATAGTACACCTAAATAGTTCTAGCTTATAATTTCGTTTTGCTATTAAATTTCATTAGTGTCAAATAAAACTTATATTGAAGGCATACAAGGATGATCAAAATGATTATTCGCGTTGTTATATTTTTGTGCAGTTCTAGAAATAGATGCGAATGATTTTTTGTTTTTATAATATTATACTGAATTTCTAAAAACCGAGTTTACGTAAATATTGTAAACTCCAATACAAGTTTAATTTTTAAAAATTTATATCCACCATTTGGACATGAATAGTTGCAATAATCGCTTGTTTCTTTTCTCTTTGTAATATGGCATTTTTATGAACTGAATTCATATGCTTTAAAGTCCAGTGGGGTACCAAGTGATTTGTGTATAAAATCTTACTTTTAACATAGTACACCTAAATAGTTGCAGCTTATAACTTCGTTTTGTTATTAAATTTCATTAGTGTCAAATAAAACTTACATTGAAGTCATACAAGGATGTTCAAAATGATTATTCTCGTTGTTATATATTTTATGCAGCTCTAGAAATAGATGCGAAGGATTTTTTATTTTTATTGTATTATACTTAATTTCTAAAAACCGAGTTTACGTAAGAATTGTGAACTCCAATACAAGTTTAATTTTTTAAAATTTATATCCACCATTTGGACATGAATAGTTGCAATAATCGCTTGTTTCTTTTCTCTTTGTAATATGGCATTTTTATGAACTGAATTCATATGCTTTAAAGTCCAATGGGGTACCAAGTGATTTGTGTATAAAATCTAACTTTTTACATAGTACACCTAAATAGTTGCAGCTTATAACTTCGTTTTGCTTTTAAATTTCGTTATTGTCAAATAATACTTACATTGAAGGCATACAAGGATGTTCAAAATGATTATTCTCGTTGTTATATATTTTATGCAGCTCTAGAAATAGATGCGAAGGACTTTTTATTTTTATTGTATTATACCGAAATTCTAAATACCGAGTTAACGTAAGAATTGTGAACTCCAATACAAGGTCAATTTTTTAAAATTTATATCCACCATTTGGACATGAATAGTTGCAATAATCGCTTGTTTCTTTTCTCTTTGTTATATGGCATTTTTATGAACTGAATTCATATGCTTTAAAGTCCAGTGGGGTACCAAGTGATTTGTGTATAAAATCTTACTTTTTACATAGTACACCTAAATAGTTCTAGCTTATAATTTCGTTTTGCTATTAAATTTCATTAGTGTCAAATAAAACTTACATTGAAGTCATACAAGGATGTTCAAAATGATTATTCTCGTTGTTATATATTTTATGCAGCTCTAGAAATAGATGCGAAGGATTTTTTATTTTTATTGTATTATACTTAATTTCTAAAAACCGAGTTTACGTAAGAATTGTGAACTCCAATACAAGTTTAATTTTTTAAAATTTATATCCACCATTTGGACATGAATAGTTGCAATAATCGCTTGTTTCTTTTCTCTTTGTTATATGGCATTTTTATGAACTGAATTCATATGCTTTAAAGTCCAGTGGGGTACCAAGTGATTTGTGTATAAAATCTTACTTTTTACATAGTACACCTAAATAGTTCTAGCTTATAATTTCGTTTTGCTATTAAATTTCATTAGTGTCAAATAAAACTTATATTGAAGGCATACAAGGATGTTCAAAATGATTATTCTCGTTGTTATATATTTTATGCAGCTCTAGAAATAGATGCGAAGGATTTTTTGTTTTTATTGTATTATACTGAAATTCTAAATACCGAGTTTACGTAAGAATTGTGAACCCCAATACAAGGTCAATTTTTTAAAATTTATATCCACCATTTGGACATGAATAGTTGCAATAATCGCTTGTTTCTTTTCTCTTTGTTATATGGCATTTTTATGAACTGAATTCATATGCTTTAAAGTCCAGTGGGGTACCAAGTGATTTGTGTATAAAATCTTACTTTTTACATAGTACACCTAAATAGTTCTAGCTTATAATTTCGTTTTGCTATTAAATTTCATTAGTGTCAAATAAAACTTATATTGAAGGCATACAAGGATGATCAAAATGATTATTCGCGTTGTTATATTTTTGTGCAGTTCTAGAAATAGATGCGAATGATTTTTTGTTTTTATAATATTATACTGAATTTCTAAAAACCGAGTTTACGTAAATATTGTAAACTCCAATACAAGTTTAATTTTTAAAAATTTGATTTCCACCATTTGGTCATGAATAGTTGCAATAATCGCTTGTTTCTTTTCTTTTTGTTATATGGCATTTTTATGAACTGAATTCATATGCTTTAAAGTCCAGTGGGGTACCAAGTGATTTGTGTATAAAATCTTACTTTTAACATAGTACACCTAAATAGTTGCAGCTTATAACTTCGTTTTGTTATTAAATTTCATTAGTGTCAAATAAAACTTACATTGAAGTCATACAAGGATGTTCAAAATGATTATTCTCGTTGTTATATATTTTATGCAGCTCTAGAAATAGATGCGAAGGATTTTTTATTTTTATTGTATTATACTTAATTTCTAAAAACCGAGTTTACGTAAGAATTGTGAACTCCAATACAAGTTTAATTTTTTAAAATTTATATCCACCATTTGGACATGAATAGTTGCAATAATCGCTTGTTTCTTTTCTCTTTGTAATATGGCATTTTTATGAACTGAATTCATATGCTTTAAAGTCCAATGGGGTACCAAGTGATTTGTGTATAAAATCTAACTTTTTACATAGTACACCTAAATAGTTGCAGCTTATAACTTCGTTTTGCTTTTAAATTTCGTTATTGTCAAATAATACTTACATTGAAGGCATACAAGGATGTTCAAAATGATTATTCTCGTTGTTATATATTTTATGCAGCTCTAGAAATAGATGCGAAGGACTTTTTATTTTTATTGTATTATACCGAAATTCTAAATACCGAGTTAACGTAAGAATTGTGAACTCCAATACAAGGTCAATTTTTTAAAATTTATATCCACCATTTGGACATGAATAGTTGCAATAATCGCTTGTTTCTTTTCTCTTTGTTATATGGCATTTTTATGAACTGAATTCATATGCTTTAAAGTCCAGTGGGGTACCAAGTGATTTGTGTATAAAATCTTACTTTTTACATAGTACACCTAAATAGTTCTAGCTTATAATTTCGTTTTGCTATTAAATTTCATTAGTGTCAAATAAAACTTATATTGAAGGCATACAAGGATGTTCAAAATGATTATTCTCGTTGTTATATATTTTATGCAGCTCTAGAAATAGATGCGAAGGATTTTTTGTTTTTATTGTATTATACTGAAATTCTAAATACCGAGTTTACGTAAGAATTGTGAACCCCAATACAAGGTCAATTTTTTAAAATTTATATCCACCATTTGGTCATAAATACTTGCAATAATCGCTTGTTTCGTTTCTCTTTATTATCTGGCAGTTTAAGAACTAAATTTTTATGCTTTAAAGTCCAGTGGGGTACCAAGTGATTTGTGTATAAAATCTTACTTTTAACATAGTACACCTAAATAGTTGCAGCTTATAACTTCGTTTTGTTATTAAATTTCATTAGTGTCAAATAAAACTTACATTGAAGTCATACAAGGATGTTCAAAATGATTATTCTCGTTGTTATATATTTTATGCAGCTCTAGAAATAGATGCGAAGGATTTTTTATTTTTATTGTATTATACTTAATTTCTAAAAACCGAGTTTACGTAAGAATTGTGAACTCCAATACAAGGTCAATTTTTTAAAATTTATATCCACCATTTGGTCATGAATAGTTGCAATAATCGCATGTTTCTTTTCTCTTTGTTATATGGAATTTTTATGAACTGAATTCATATGCTTTAAAGTCCAATGGGGTACCACGTGACTTGGGTATAAAATCATTCCTTTTACAAAGCACACCTAAATAGTTGCAGCCTATAACCTCGTTTTGCTATTAAATTTCATTAGTATCAAATAAAACTTACATTGAAGGCATACAAGGATGTTCAAAATGATTATTAACGTTGTTATATTTTTTATGCAGCTCTAGAAATAGATGCGAAGGATTTTTTGTTTTTATTGTATTATACTGAATTTCTAAAAACCGAGTTTACGTAAATATTGTAAACTCCAATACAAGGTCAATTTTTAAAATTTGATTTCCACCATTTGGTCATGAATAGTTGCAATAATCGCTTGTTTCTTTTCACCTTGTTATATGGCATTTTTATGAACTGAATTCATATGCTTTAAAGTCCAATGGGGTACCACGTGACTTGGGTAAAATATCATTCCTTTCACAAAGCACACCTAAATAGTTCCAGCTTATAACTTCGTTTTGCTATTAAATTTCATTAGTGTCAAAAAAAACTTACATTGAAGGCATACAAGGATGTTCAAAGTGATTATTTTAGTTGTTATATATTTTATGCAGCTGTAGAAATAGATGCGAAGGATTTTTTGTTTTTATTGTATTATACTGAAATTCTAAATACCGAGTTTACGTAAGAATTGTGAACCCCAATACAAGGTCAATTTTTTAAAATTTATATCCACCATTTGGTCATGAATAATTGCAATAATCGCTTGTTTCGTTTCTCTTTATTATCTGGCAGTTTAAGAACTAAATTTTTATGCTTTAAAGTCCAGTGGGGTACCAAGTGATTTGTGTATAAAATCTTACTTTTTACATATTACACCTAAATAGTTGCAGCTTATAACTTCGTTTTGCTTTTAAATTTCATTATTGTCAAATAAAACTTACATTGAAGGCATACAAGGATGTTCAAAATGATTATTCTCGTTGTTATATATTTTATGCAGCTCTAGAAATAGATGCGAAGGACTTTTTATTTTTATTGTATTATACTGAAATTCTAAATACCGAGTTTACGTAAATATTGTAAACTCCAATACAAGGTCAATTTTTTAAAATTTATATCCACCATTTGGTCATGAATAGTTGCAATAATCGCTTGTTTCTTTTCTCCTTGTTATACGGCATTTTTATGAACTGAATTCATATGCTTTAAAGTCCAATGGGGTACCAAGTGATTTGTGTATAAAATCTAACTTTTTACATAGTACACCTAAATAGTTGCAGCTAATAACTTCGTTTTGCTTTTAAATTTCATTATTGTCAAATAAAACTTACATTTAAGGCATACAAGGATGTTCAAAATGATTATTCTCGTTGTTATATATTTTATTCAGCTCTAGAAATAGATGCGAAGGACTTTTTATTTTTATTGTATAAATTTTAAAAAATTGACCTTGTATTGGAGTTCACAATTCTTACGTAAACTCGGTATTTAGAATTTCAGTATAATACAATAAAAATAAAAAATCCTTCGCATCTATTTCTAGAGCTGCATAAAATATATAACAACGAGAATAATCATTTTGAACATCCTTGTATGCCTTCAATATAAGTTTTATTTGACACTAATGAAATTTAATAGCAAAACGAAATTATAAGCTAGAACTATTTAGGTGTACTATGTAAAAAGTAAGATTTTATACACAAATCACTTGGTACCCCATTGGACTTTAAAGCATATGAATTCAGTTCATAAAAATGCCATATAACAAGGAGAAAAGAAACAAGCGATTATTGCAACTATTCATGACCAAATGGTGGATATAAATTTTAAAAAATTGACCTTGTATTGGAGTTCACAATTCTTACGTTAACTCGGTATTTAGAATTTCAGTATAATACAATAAAAATAAAAAATCCTTCGCATCTATTTCTAGAGCTGCATAAAATATATAACAACGAGAATAATCATTTTGAACATCCTTGTATGCCTTCAATATAAGTTTTATTTGACACTAATGAAATTTAATAACAAAACGAAGTTATAAGCTGGAATTATTTAGGTGTACTATGTAAAAAGTTAGATTTTATACACAAATCACTTGGTACCCCATTGGACTTTAAAGCATATGAATTCAGTTCATAAAAATGCCATATAACAAGGAGAAAAGAAACAAGCGATTATTGCAACTATTCATGACCAAATGGTGGATATAAATTTTAAAAAATTGACCTTGTATTGGAGTTCACAATTCTTACGTTAACTCGGTATTTAGAATTTCAGTATAATACAATAAAAATAAAAAGTCCTTCGCATCTATTTCTAGAGCTGCATAAAATATATAACAACGAAAATAATCACTTTGAACATCCCTGTATGCCTTCAATGTAAGTTTTATTTGACACTAATGAAATTTAGTAGCAAAACGAAGTTATAAGCCGGAACTATTTAGGTGTGCTGTGTGAAAGGAATGATTTTTTACCCAAGTCACGTGGTACCCCATTGGACTTTAAAGCATATGAATTCAGTTCATAAAAATGCCATATAACAAGCTGAAAAGAAACAAGCGATTATTGCAACTATTCATGACCAAATGGTGGAAATCAAATTTTAAAAATTGACCTTGTATTGGAGTTTACAATATTTACGTAAACTCGGTTTTTAGAAATTAAGTATAATACAATAAAAACAAAAAATCATTCGCATCTATTTCTAGAGCTGCATAAAAATATAACAACGAGAATAATCATTTTGAACATCCTTGTATGCCTTCAATGTAAGTTTTATTTGACACTAATGAAATTTAATAGCAAAACGAAGTTATAAGCTGGATCTATTTAGGTGTACTATGTAAAAAGTAAGATTTTATACACAAATCAGTCGGTACCCCATTGGACTTTAAAGCATCAAAATTTAGTTCTTAAACTGCCAGATAATAAAGAGAAACGAAACAAGCGATTATTGCAACTATTCATGTCCAAATGGTGGATATAAATTTTAAAAAATTAAACTTGTATTGGAGTTTACAATATTTACGTAAACTCGGTTTTTAGAAATTCAGTATAATACTATAAAAACAAAAAATCCTTCGCATGTATTTCTGGAGCTGCATAAAATACATAACAACGAGAATAATCATTTTGAACATCCGTGTATGCCTTCAATGTAAGTTTTATTTGACAATAATGAAATTTAAAAGCAAAACGAAGTTATAAGCTGCAACTATTTAGGTGTACTATGTAAAAAGTAAGATTTTATACACAAATCACTTGGTACCCCACTGGACTTTAAAGCATAAAAATTTAGTTCTTAAACTGCCAGATAATAAAGAGAAACGAAACAAGCGATTATTGCAATTATTCATGACCAAATGGTGGTTATAAATTTTAAAAAATTGACCTTGTATTGGGGTTCACAATTCTTACGTAAACTCGGTATTTAGAATTTCAGTATAATACAATAAAAACAAAAAATTCTTCGCATCTATTTCTAGAGCTGCATAAAATATATAACAACGAAAATAATCAATTTGAACATCCTTGTATGCCTTCAATGTAAGTTTTTTTTGACACTAATGAAATTTAGTAGCAAAACGAAGTTATAAGCCGGAACTATTTAGGTGTGCTGTGTGAAAGGAATGATTTTTTACCCAAGTCACGTTGTACCCCATTAGACTTTAAAGCATATGAATTCAGTTCATAAAAATGCCATATAACAAGCTGAAAAGAAACAAGCGATTATTGCAACTATTCATGACCAAATGGTGGAAATCAAATTTTAAAAATTGACCTTGAATTGGAGTTTACAATATTTACGTAAACTCGGTTTTTAGAAATTCAGTATAATACAATAAAAACAAAAAATCCTTCGCATCTATTTCTAGAGCTGCATAAAAAATATAACAACGATAATAATCATTTTGAACATCCTTGTATGCCTTCTATTTAAGTTTTTTTTTATTCAAATGAAATTTAAAAGCAAAACGAGGTTATAGGCTGCAACTATTTAGGTGTGCTTTGTGAAAGGAATGATTTTATACCCAAGTCACGTGGTACCCCATTGGACTTTAAAGCATATGAATTCAGTTCATAAAAATTCCATATTACAAAAAGAAAAGAAACAAGCGATTATTGCAACTATTCATGACCAAATGGTGGAAATCAAATTTTAAAAAATTGACCTTGTATTGGAGTTCACAATTCTTACGTAAACTCGGTATTTAGAATTTCAGAATAATACAATAAAAACAAAAAATCCTTCGCATCTATTTCTAGAGCTGCATAAAATATATAACAACGAAAATAATCACTTTGAACATCCCTGTATGCCTTCAATGTAAGTTTTATTTGACACTAATGAAATTTAGTAGCAAAACGAAGTTATAAGCCGGAACTATTTAGGTGTGCTGTGTGAAAGGAATGATTTTTTACCCAAGTCACGTGGTACCCCATTGGACTTTAAAGCATATGAATTCAGTTCATAAAAATGCCACATAACAAGCTGAAAAGAAACAAGCGATTATTGCAACTATTCATGACCAAATGGTGGAAATCAAATTTTAAAAATTGACCTTGTATTGGAGTTTACAATATTTACGTAAACTCGGTTTTTAGAAATTAAGTATAATACAATAAAAACAAAAAATCATTCGCATCTATTTCTAGAGCTGCATAAAAATATAACAACGAGAATAATCATTTTGAACATCCTTGTATGCCTTCAATGTAAGTTTTATTTGACACTAATGAAATTTAATAGCAAAACGAAGTTATAAGCTGGATCTATTTATGTGTACTATGTAAAAAGTAAGATTTTATACACAAATCAGTCGGTACCCCATTGGACTTTAAAGCATCAAAATTTAGTTCTTAAACTGCCAGATAATAAAGAGAAACGAAACAAGCGATTATTGCAACTATTCATGTCCAAATGGTGGATATAAATTTTAAAAAATTAAACTTGTATTGGAGTTTACAATATTTACGTAAACTCGGTTTTTAGAAATTCAGTATAATACTATAAAAACATAAAATCATTCGCATCTATTTCTAGAGCTGCATAAAAAATATAACAACCTTAATAATCATTTTGAACATCCTTGTATGCCTTCAATGTAAGTTTTATTTGACACTAATGAAATTTAGTAGCAAAACGAAGTTATAAGCCGGAACTATTTAGGTGTGCTTTGTGAAAGGAATGATATTTTACCCAAGTCACGTGGTACCCCATTGGACTTTAAAGCATATGAATTCAGTTCATAAAAATGCCATATAACAAGCTGAAAAGAAACAAGCGATTATTGCAACTATTCATGACCAAATGGTGGAAATCAAATTTTAAAAATTGACCTTGTATTGGAGTTTACAATATTTACGTAAACTCGGTTTTTAGAAATTAAGTATAATACAATAAAAACAAAAAATCCTTCGCATCTATTTCTACAGCTGCATAAAAATATAACAACGCGAATATTCATTTTGAACATCCTTGTATGCCTTCAATGTAAGTTTTATTTGACACTAATGAAATTTAATAGCAAAACGAAGTTATAAGCTGGATCTATTTAGGTGTACTATGTAAAAAGTAAGATTTTATACACAAATCACTTGGTACCCCATTGGACTTTAAAGCATCAAAATTTAGTTCTTAAACTGCCAGATAATAAAGAGAAACGAAACAAGCGATTATTGCAACTATTCATGTCCAAATGGTGGATATAAATTTTAAAAAATTAAACTTGTATTGGAGTTTACAATATTTACGTAAACTCGGTATTTAGAAATTCAGTATAATACTATAAAAACAAAAAATCCTTCGCATGTATTTCTGGAGCTGCATAAAATACATAACAACGAGAATAATCATGTTGAACATCCGTGTATGCCTTCAATGTAAGTTTTATTTGACAATAATGAAATTTAAAAGCAAAACGAAGTTATAAGCTGCAACTATTTAGGTGTACTATGTAAAAAGTAAGATTTTATACACAAATCACTTGGTACCCCACTGGACTTTAAAGCATAAAAATTTAGTTCTTAAACTGCCAGATAATAAAGAGAAACGAAACAAGCGATTATTGCAATTATTCATGACCAAATGGTGGTTATAAATTTTAAAAAATTGACCTTGTATTGGGGTTCACAATTCTTACGTAAACTCGGTATTTAGAATTTCAGTATAATACAATAAAAACAAAAAATTCTTCGCATCTATTTCTAGAGCTGCATAAAATATATAACAACGAAAATAATCAATTTGAACATCCTTGTATGCCTTCAATGTAAGTTTTTTTTGACACTAATGAAATTTAGTAGCAAAACGAAGTTATAAGCCGGAACTATTTAGGTGTGCTGTGTGAAAGGAATGATTTTTTACCCAAGTCACGTGGTACCCCATTAGACTTTAAAGCATATGAATTCAGTTCATAAAAATGCCATATAACAAGCTGAAAAGAAACAAGCGATTATTGCAACTATTCATGACCAAATGGTGGAAATCAAATTTTAAAAATTGACCTTGTATTGGAGTTTACAATATTTACGTAAACTCGGTTTTTAGAAATTCAGTATAATACAATAAAAACAAAAAATCCTTCGCATCTATTTCTAGAGCTGCATAAAAAATATAACAACGATAATAATCATTTTGAACATCCTTGTATGCCTTCTATTTAAGTTTTTTTTTATTCAAATGAAATTTAAAAGCAAAACGAGGTTATAGGCTGCAACTATTTAGGTGTGCTTTGT
This sequence comes from Anthrax anthrax, assembly GCA_963971155.1. Classification (NCBI taxonomy): domain Eukaryota; kingdom Metazoa; phylum Arthropoda; class Insecta; order Diptera; family Bombyliidae; genus Anthrax; species Anthrax anthrax. The sequence continues at coordinate 133,187 of CAXAQU010000283.1, forward strand.
GAAAGGAATGATTTTATACCCAAGTCACGTGGTACCCCATTGGACTTTAAAGCATATGAATTCAGTTCATAAAAATTCCATATTACAAAAAGAAAAGAAACAAGCGATTATTGCAACTATTCATGACCAAATGGTGGAAATCAAATTTTAAAAAATTGACCTTGTATTGGAGTTCACAATTCTTACGTAAACTCGGTATTTAGAATTTCAGAATAATACAATAAAAACAAAAAATCCTTCGCATCTATTTCTAGAGCTGCATAAAATATATAACAACGAAAATAATCATTTTGAACATCCTTGTATGCCTGCAATGTAAGTTTTATTTGACACTAATGAAATTTAATAGCAAAACGAAGTTATAAGCTGGATCTATTTAGGTGTACTATGTAAAAAGTAAGATTTTATACACAAATCACTTGGTACCCCATTGGACTTTAAAGCATCAAAATTTAGTTCTTAAACTGCCAGATAATAAAGAGAAACGAAACAAGCGATTATTGCAACTATTCATGTCCAAATGGTGGATATAAATTTTAAAAAATTAAACTTGTATTGGAGTTTACAATATTTACGTAAACTCGGTTTTTAGAAATTCAGTATAATATTATAAAAACAAAAAATCATTCGCATCTATTTCTAGAGCTGCACAAAAATATAAGAACGCGAATAATCATTTTGAACATCCTTGTATGCCTTCAATGTAAGTTTTATTTGACACTAATGAAATTTAATAGCAAAACGAGGTTATAGGCTGCAACTATTTGGGTGTGCTTTGTGAAAGGAATGATTTTATACCCAAGTCACGTGGTACCCCATTGGACTTTAAAGCATATGAATTCAGTTCATAAAAATGCCATATAACAAATAGAAAAGAAACATGCGATTATTGCAACTATTCATGTCCAAATGGTGGATATAAATTTTAAAAAATTAAACTTGTATTGGAGTTTACAATATTTACGTAAACTCGGTTTTTAGAAATTCAGTATAATACTATAAAAACAAAAAATCATTCGCATCTATTTCTAGAGCTGCATAAAATATATAACAACGAGAATAATCATTTTGAACATCCTTGTATGCCTTCAATGTAAGTTTTATTTGACAATAATGAAATTTAAAAGCAAAACGAAGTTATAAGCTGCAACTATTTAGGTGTACTATGTAAAAAGTAAGATTTTATACACAAATCACTTGGTACCCCACTGGACTTTAAAGCATAAAAATTTAGTTCTTAAACTGCCAGATAATAAAGAGAAACGAAACAAGCGATTATTGCAATTATTCATGACCAAATGGTGGTTATAAATTTTAAAAAATTGACCTTGTATTGGGGTTCACAATTCTTACGTAAACTCGGTATTTAGAATTTCAGTATAATACAATAAAAACAAAAAATCCTTCGCATCTATTTCTACAGCTGCATAAAATATATAACAACGATAATAATCATTTTGAACATCCTTGTATGCCTTCAATGTAAGTTTTATTTGACACTAATGAAATTTAGTAGCAAAACGAAGTTATAAGCCGGAACTATTTAGGTGTGCTGTGTGAAAGGAATGATTTTTTACCCAAGTCACGTGGTACCCCATTGGACTTTAAAGCATATGAATTCAGTTCATAAAAATGCCATATAACAAGCTGAAAAGAAACAAGCGATTATTGCAACTATTCATGACCAAATGGTGGAAATCAAATTTTAAAAATTGACCTTGTATTGGAGTTTACAATATTTACGTAAACTCGGTTTTTAGAAATTCAGTATAATACAATAAAAACAAAAAATCCTTCGCATCTATTTCTAGAGCTGCATAAAAAATATAACAACGATAATAATCATTTTGAACATCCTTGTATGCCTTCTATATAAGTTTTTTTTTTATTCAAATGAAATTTAAAAGCAAAACGAAGTTATAGGCTGCAACTATTTAGGTGTGCTTTGTGAAAGGAATGATTTTATACCCAAGTCACGTGGTACCCCATTGGACTTTAAAGCATATGAATTCAGTTCATAAAAATTCCATATTACAAAAAGAAAAGAAACAAGCGATTATTGCAACTATTCATGACCAAATGGTGGAAATCAAATTTTAAAAAATTGACCTTGTATTGGAGTTTACAATATTTACGTAAACTCGGTTTTTAGAAATTAAGTATAATACAATAAAAACAAAAAATCCTTCGCATCTATTTCTAGAGCTGCATAAAAATATAACAACGCGAATAATCATTTTGAACATCCTTGTATGCCTTCAATGTAAGTTTTATTTGACACTAATAAAATTTAATAGCAAAACGAAGTTATAAGCTGGATCTATTTAGGTGTACTATGTAAAAAGTAAGATTTTATACACAAATCACTTGGTACCCCATTGGACTTTAAAGCATCAAAATTTAGTTCTTAAACTGCCAGATAATAAAGAGAAACGAAACAAGCGATTATTGCAACTATTCATGTCCAAATGGTGGATATAAATTTTAAAAAATTAAACTTGTATTGGAGTTTACAATATTTACGTAAACTCGGTTTTTAGAAATTCAGTATAATATTATAAAAACAAAAAATCATTCGCATCTATTTCTAGAGCTGCACAAAAATATAAGACCGCGAATAATCATTTTGAACATCCTTGTATGCCTTCAATGTAAGTTTTATTTGACACTAATGAAATTTAATAGCAAAACGAGGTTATAGGCTGCAACTATTTGGGTGTGCTTTGTGAAAGGAATGATTTTATACCCAAGTCACGTGGTACCCCATTGGACTTTAAAGCATATGAATTCAGTTCATAAAAATGCCATATTACAAAGAGAAAAGAAACAAGCGATTATTGCAACTATTCATGTCCAAATGGTGGATATAAATTTTAAAAAATTAAACTTGTATTGGAGTTTACAATATTTACGTAAACTCGGTATTTAGAAATTCAGTATAATACTATAAAAACAAAAAAATAATTCGTATCTATTTCTAGAGCTGCATAAAAAATATAACAACGAGAATAATCATTTTGAACATCCTTGTATGCCTTCTATATAAGTTTTTTTCGACACTAATGAAATTTAATAGCAAAACGAAATTATAAGCTAGAACTATTTAGGTGTACTATGTAAAAAGTAAGATTTTATACACAAATCACTTGGTACCCCATTGGACTTTAAAGCATAAAAATTTAGTTCTTAAACTGCCAGATAATAAAGAGAAACGAAACAAGCGATTATTGCAATTATTCATGACCAAATGGTAGATATAAATTTTAAAAAATTGACCTTGTATTGAAGTTTACAATATTTACGTAAACTCGGTTTTTAGAAATTCAGTATAATATTATAAAAACAAAAAATCATTCGCATCTATTTCTAGAGCTGCACAAAAATATAAGAACGCGAATAATCATTTTGAACATCCTTGTATGCCTTCAATGTAAGTTTTATTTGACACTAATGAAATTTAATAGCAAAACGAGGTTATAGGCTGCAACTATTTGGGTGTGCTTTGTGAAAGGAATGATTTTATACCCAAGTCACGTGGTACCCCATTGGACTTTAAAGCATATGAATTCAGTTCATAAAAATGCCATATTACAAAGAGAAAAGAAACAAGCGATTATTGCAACTATTCATGTCCAAATGATGGATATAAATTTTAAAAAATTGACCTTGTATTGGAGTTCACATTTCTTACGTTAATTCGGTATTTAGAATTTCAGTATAATACAATAAAAATAAAAAGTCCTTCGCATCTATTTCTAGAGCTGCATAAAATATATAACAACGATAATAATCATTTTGAACATCCTTGTATGCCTTCAATGTAAGTTTTATTTGACAATAATGAAATTTAAAACCAAAACGAAGTTATAAGCTGCAACTATTTAGGTGTACTATGTAAAAAGTAAGATTTTATACACAAATCACTTGGTACCCCACTGGACTTTAAAGCATAAAAATTTGGTTCTTAAACTGCCAGATAATAAAGAGAAACGAAACAAGCGATTATTGCAATTATTCATGACCAAATGGTGGATATAAATTTTAAAAAATTGACCTTGTATTGGGGTTCACAATTCTTACGTAAACTCGGTATTTAGAATTTCAGTATAATACAATAAAAACAAAAAATCCTTCGCATCTATTTCTACAGCTGCATAAAATATATAACAACTAAAATAATCACTTTGAACATCCTTGTATGCCTTCAATGTAAGTTTTTTTTGACACTAATGAAATTTAATAGCAAAACGAAGTTATAAGCTGGAACTATTTAGGTGTGCTTTGTGAAAGGAATGATATTTTACCCAAGTCACGTGGTACCCCATTGGACTTTAAAGCATATGAATTGAGTTCATAAAAATGCCATATAACAAGGTGAAAAGAAACAAGCGATTATTGCAACTATTCATGACCAAATGGTGGAAATCAAATTTTAAAAATTGACCTTGTATTGGAGTTCACAATTCTTACGTAAACTCGGTATTTAGAATTTCAGAATAATACAATAAAAATATAAAATCCTTCGCATCTATTTCTAGAGCTGCATAAAATATATAACAACGAGAATAATCATTTTGAACATCCTTGTATGACTTCAATGTAAGTTTTATTTGACACTAATGAAATTTAATAGCAAAACGAAGTTATAAGCCGGAACTATTTAGGTGTGCTGTGTCAAAGGAATGATTTTTTACCCAAGTCACGTGGTACCCCATTGGACTTTAAAGCATATGAATTCAGTTCATAAAAATGCCATATAACAAGCTGAAAAGAAACAAGCGATTATTGCAACTATTCATGACCAAATGGTGGAAATCAAATTTTAAAAATTGACCTTGTATTGGAGTTTACAATATTTACGTAAACTCGGTATTTAGAATTTCAGTATAATACAATAAAAACAAAAAATCCTTCGCATCTATTTCTAGAGCTGCATAAAATATATAACAACGAAAATAATCACTTTGAACATCCTTGTATGCCTTCAATGTAAGTTTTATTTGACACTAATGAAATTTAGTAGCAAAACGAAGTTATAAGCCGGAACTATTTAGGTGTACTATGTAAAAAGTAAGATTTTATACACAAATCACTTGGTACCCCACTGGACTTTAAAGCATAAAAATTTAGTTCTTAAACTGCCAGATAATAAAGAGAAACGAAACAAGCGATTATTGCAATTATTCATGACCAAATGGTGGATATAAATTTTAAAAAATTGACCTTGTATTGGGGTTCACAATTCTTACGTAAACTCGGTATTTAGAATTTCAGTATAATACAATAAAAACAAAAAATCCTTCGCATCTATTTCTAGAGCTGCATAAAATATATAACAACGAAAATAATCACTTTGAACATCCTTGTATGCCTTCAATGTAAGTTTTATTTGACACTAATGAAATTTAATAGCAAAACGAAGTTATAAGCCGGAACTATTTAGGTGTGCTGTGTGAAAGGAATGATTTTTTACCCAAGTCACGTGGTACCCCATTGGACTTTAAAGCATATGAATTCAGTTCATAAAAATGCCATATAACAAGCTGAAAAGAAACAAGCGATTATTGCAACTATTCATGACCAAATGGTGGAAATCAAATTTTAAAAATTGACCTTGTATTGGAGTTTACAATATTTACGTAAACTCGGTTTTTAGAAATTCAGTATAATACAATAAAAACAAAAAATCCTTCGCATCTATTTCTAGAGCTGCATAAAAAATATAACAACGATAATAATCATTTTGAACATCCTTGTATGCCTTCTATATAAGTTTTTTTTATTAAAATGAAATTTAAAAGCAAAACGAGGTTATAGGCTGCAACTATTTAGGAGTGCTTTGTGAAAGGAATGATTTTATACCCAAGTCACGTGGTACCCCATTGGACTTTAAAGCATATGAATTCAGTTCATAAAAATGCCATATTACAAAGAGAAAAGAAACAAGCGATTATTGCAACTATTCATGTCCAAATGGTGGATATAAATTTTAAAAAATTGACCTTGTATTGGAGTTCACATTTCTTACGTTAATTCGGTATTTAGAATTTCAGTATATTACAATAAAAATAAAAAGTCCTTCGCATCTATTTCTAGAGCTGCATAAAATATATAACAACGATAATAATCATTTTGAACATCCTTGTATGCCTTCAATGTAAGTTTTATTTGACAATAATGAAATTTAAAAGCAAAACGAAGTTATAAGCTGCAACTATTTAGGTGTACTATGTAAAAAGTAAGATTTTATACACAAATCACTTGGTACCCCACTGGACTTTAAAGCATAAAAATTTAGTTCTTAAACTGCCAGATAATAAAGAGAAACGAAACAAGCGATTATTGCAATTATTCATGACCAAATGGTGGATATAAATTTTAAAAAATTGACCTTGTATTGGGGTTCACAATTCTTACGTAAACTCGGTATTAAGAATTTCAGTATAATACAATAAAAACAAAAAATCCTTCGCATCTATTTCTACAGCTGCATAAAATATATAACAACTAAAATAATCACTTTGAACATCCTTGTATGCCTTCATAGTAAGTTTTTTTTGACACTAATGAAATTTAATAGCAAAACGAAGTTATAAGCTGGAACTATTTAGGTGTGCTTTGTGAAAGGAATGATATTTTACCCAAGTCACGTGGTACCCCATTGGACTTTAAAGCATATGAATTCAGTTCATAAAAATGCCATATAACAAGGTGAAAAGAAACAAGCGATTATTGCAACTATTCATGACCAAATGGTGGAAATCAAATTTTAAAAATTGACCTTGTATTGGAGTTCACAATTCTTACGTAAACTCGGTACTTAGAATTTCAGAATAATACAATAAAAATAAAAAATCCTTCGCATCTATTTCTAGAGCTGCATAAAATATATAACAACGAGAATAATCATTTTGAACATCCTTGTATGACTTCAATGTAAGTTTTATTTGACACTAATGAAATTTAATAACAAAACGAAGTTATAAGCTGGAATTATTTAGGTGTACTATGTAAAAAGTTAGATTTTATACACAAATCACTTGGTACCCCATTGGACTTTAAAGCATATGAATTCAGTTCATAAAAATGCCATATAACAAGGAGAAAAGAAACATGCGATTATTGCAACTATTCATGACCAAATGGTGGATATAAATTTTAAAAAATTGACCTTGTATTGGAGTTCACATTTCTTACGTTAATTCGGTATTTAGAATTTCAGTATAATACAATAAAAATAAAAAGTCCTTCGCATCTATTTCTAGAGCTGCATAAAATATATAACAACGAGAATAATCATTTTGAACATCCTTGTATGCCTTCAATGTAAGTTTTATTTGACAATAATGAAATTTAAAAGCAAAACGAAGTTATAAGCAGGAACTATTTAGGTGTACTATGTAAAAAGTAAGATTTTATACACAAATCACTTGGTACCCCACTGGACTTTAAAGCATAAAAATTTAGTTCTTAAACTGCCAGATAATAAAGAGAAACGAAACAAGCGATTATTGCAATTATTCATGACCAAATGGTAGATATAAATTTTAAAAAATTGACCTTGTATTGGGGTTCACAATTCTTACGTAAACTCGGTATTTAGAATTTCAGTATAATACAATAAAAACAAAAAATCCTTCGCATCTATTTCTAGAGCTGCATCAAATATATAACAACGAAAATAATCAATTTGAACATCCTTGTATGCCTTCAATGTAAGTTTTATTTGACACTAATGAAATTTAATAGCAAAACGAGGTTATAGGCTGCAACTATTTGGGTGTGCTTTGTGAAAGGAATGATTTTATACCCAAGTCACGTGGTACCCCATTGGACTTTAAAGCATATGAATTCAGTTCATAAAAATGCCATATTACAAAGAGAAAAGAAACAAGCGATTATTGCAACTATTCATGTCCAAATGGTGGATATACATTTTAAAAAATTAAACTTGTATTGGAGTTTACAATATTTACGTAAACTCGGTTTTTAGAAATTCAGTATAATATTATAAAAACAAAAAATCATTCGCATCTATTTCTAGAGCTGCACAAAAATATAAGAACGCGAATAATCATTTTGAACATCCTTGTATGCCTTCAATGTAAGTTTTATTTGACACTAATGAAATTTAATAGCAAAACGAGGTTATAGGCTGCAACTATTTGGGTGTGCTTTGTGAAAGGAATGATTTTATACCCAAGTCACGTGGTACCCCATTGGACTTTAAAGCATATGAATTCAGTTCATAAAATGCCATATTACAAAGAGAAAAGAAACAAGCGATTATTGCAACTATTCATGTCCAAATGGTGGATATAAATTTTTAAAAATTAAACTTGTATTGGAGTTTACAATATTTACGTAAACTCGGTATTTAGAAATTCAGTATAATACTATAAAAACAAAAAATAATTCGTATCTATTTCTAGAGCTGCATAAAAAATATAACAACGAGAATAATCATTTTGAACATCCTTGTATGCCTTCTATATAAGTTTTTTTCGACACTAATGAAATTTAATAGCAAAACGAAATTATAAGCTAGAACTATTTAGGTGTACTATGTAAAAAGTAAGATTTTATACACAAATCACTTGGTACCCCACTGGACTTTAAAGCATAAAAATTTAGTTCTTAAACTGCCAGATAATAAAGAGAAACGAAACAAGCGATTATTGCAATTATTCATGACCAAATGGTAGATATAAATTTTAAAAAATTGACCTTGTATTGGGGTTCACAATTCTTACGTAAACTCGGTATTTAGAATTTCAGTATAATACAATAAAAACAAAAAATCCTTCGCATCTATTTCTAGAGCTGCATCAAATATATAACAACGAAAACAATCAATTTGAACATCCTTGTATGCCTTCAATGTAAGTTTTATTTGACACTAATGAAATTTAGTTGCAAAACGAAGTTATAAGCCGGAACTATTTAGGTGTACTATGTAAAAAGTAAGATTTTATACACAAATCACTTGGTACCCCACTGGACTTTAAAGCATAAAAATTTAGTTCTTAAACTGCCAGATAATAAAGAGAAACGAAACAAGCGATTATTGCAACTATTCATGTCCAAATGGTGGATATACATTTTAAAAAATTAAACTTGTATTGGAGTTTACAATATTTACGTAAACTCGGTTTTTAGAAATTCAGTATAATATTATAAAAACAAAAAATCATTCGCATCTATTTCTAGAGCTGCACAAAAATATAAGAACGCGAATAATCATTTTGAACATCCTTGTATGCCTTCAATGTAAGTTTTATTTGACACTAATGAAATTTAATAGCAAAACGAGGTTATAGGCTGCAACTATTTGGGTGTGCTTTGTGAAAGGAATGATTTTATACCCAAGTCACGTGGTACCCCATTGGACTTTAAAGCATATGAATTCAGTTCATAAAAATGCCATATTACAAAGTGAAAAGAAACAAGCGATTATTGCAACTATTCATGTCCAAATGGTGGATATAAATTTTAAAAAATTGACCTTGTATTGGAGTTCACATTTTTTACGTTAATTCGGTATTTAGAATTTCAGTATAATACAATAAAAATAAAAAGTCCTTCGCATCTATTTCTAGAGCTGCATAAAATATATAACAACGATAATAATCATTTTGAACATCCTTGTATGCCTTCAATGTAAGTTTTATTTGACAATAATGAAATTTAAAAGCAAAACGAAGTTATAAGCTGCAACTATTTAGGTGTACTATGTAAAAAGTAAGATTTTATACACAAATCACTTGGTACCCCACTGGACTTTAAAGCATAAAAATTTGGTTCTTAAACTGCCAGATAATAAAGAGAAACGAAACAAGCGATTATTGCAATTATTCATGACCAAATGGTGGATATAAATTTTAAAAAATTGACCTTGTATTGGGGTTCACAATTCTTACGTAAACTCGGTATTTAGAATTTCAGTATAATACAATAAAAACAAAAAATCCTTCGCATCTATTTCTACAGCTGCATAAAATATATAACAACTAAAATAATCACTTTGAACATCCTTGTATGCCTTCAATGTAAGTTTTTTTTGACACTAATGAAATTTAATAGCAAAACGAAGTTATAAGCTGGAACTATTTAGGTGTGCTTTGTGAAAGGAATGATATTTTACCCAAGTCACGTGGTACCCCATTGGACTTTAAAGCATATGAATTCAGTTCATAAAAATGCCATATAACAAGGTGAAAAGAAACAAGCGATTATTGCAACTATTCATGACCAAATGGTGGAAATCAAATTTTAAAAATTGACCTTGTATTGGAGTTCACAATTCTTACGTAAACTCGGTATTTAGAATTTCAGAATAATACAATAAAAATATAAAATCCTTCGCATCTATTTCTAGAGCTGCATAAAATATATAACAACGAGAATAATCATTTTGAACATCCTTGTATGACTTCAATGTAAGTTTTATTTGACACTAATGAAATTTAATAGCAAAACGAAGTTATAAGCCGGAACTATTTAGGTGTGCTGTGTGAAAGGAATGATTTTTTACCCAAGTCACGTGGTACCCCATTGGACTTTAAAGCATATGAATTCAGTTCATAAAAATGCCATATAACAAGGAGAAAAGAAACAAGCGATTATTGCAACTATTCATGACCAAATGGTGGAAATCAAATTTTAAAAATTGACCTTGTATTGGAGTTTACAATATTTACGTAAACTCGGTATTTAGAATTTCAGTATAATACAATAAAAACAAAAAATCCTTCGCATCTATTTCTAGAGCTGCATAAAATATATAACAACGAAAATAATCACTTTGAACATCCTTGTATGCCTTCAATGTAAGTTTTATTTGACACTAATGAAATTTAGTAGCAAAACGAAGTTATAAGCCGGAACTATTTAGGTGTACTATGTAAAAAGTAAGATTTTATACACAAATCACTTGGTACCCCACTGGACTTTAAAGCATAAAAATTTAGTTCTTAAACTGCCAGATAATAAAGAGAAACGAAACAAGCGATTATTGCAATTATTCATGACCAAATGGTGGATATAAATTTTAAAAAATTGACCTTGTATTGGGGTTCACAATTCTTACGTAAACTCGGTATTTAGAATTTCAGTATAATACAATAAAAACAAAAAATCCTTCGCATCTATTTCTAGAGCTGCATAAAATATATAACAACTAAAATAATCACTTTGAACATCCTTGTATGCCTTCAATGTAAGTTTTATTTGACACTAATGAAATTTAATAGCAAAACGAAGTTATAAGCCGGAACTATTTAGGTGTGCTGTGTGAAAGGAATGATTTTTTACCCAAGTCACGTGGTACCCCATTGGACTTTAAAGCATATGAATTCAGTTCATAAAAATGCCATATAACAAGTTGAAAAGAAACAAGCGATTATTGCAACTATTCATGACCAAATGGTGGAAATCAAATTTTAAAAATTGACCTTGTGTTGGAGTTTACAATATTTACGTAAACTCGGTTTTTAGAAATTCAGTATAATACAATAAAAACAAAAAATCCTTCGCATCTATTTCTAGAGCTGCATAAAAAATATAACAACGATAATAATCATTTTGAACATCCTTGTATGCCTTCTATATAAGTTTTTTTTATTAAAATGAAATTTAAAAGCAAAACGAGGTTATAGGCTGCAACTATTTAGGAGTGCTTTGTGAAAGGAATGATTTTATACCCAAGTCACGTGGTACCCCATTGGACTTTAAAGCATATGAATTCAGTTCATAAAAAATCCATATTACAAAGAGAAAAGAAACAAGCGATTATTGCAACTATTCATGACCAAATGGTGGAAATCAAATTTTAAAAAATTGACCTTGTATTGGAGTTTACAATATTTACGTAAACTCGGTTTTTAGAAATTAAGTATAATACAATAAAAACAAAAAATCATTCGCATCTATTTCTAGAGCTGCATAAAAATATAACAACGCGAATAATCATTTTGAACATCCTTGTATGCCTTCAATGTAAGTATTATTTGACACTAATGAAATTTAATAGCAAAACGAAGTTATAAGCTGCAACTATTTAGGTGTACTATGTAAAAAGTAAGATTTTATACACAAATCACTTGGTACCCCACTGGACTTTAAAGCATAAAAATTTAGTTCTTAAACTGCCAGATAATAAAGAGAAACGAAACAAGCGATTATTGCAACTATTCATGTCCAAATGGTGGATATAAATTTTAAAAAATTAAACTTGTATTGGAGTTTACAATATTTACGTAAACTCGGTTTTTAGAAATTCAGTATAATATTATAAAAACAAAAAATCATTCGCATCTATTTCTAGAGCTGCACAAAATTATAAGAACGCGAATAATCATTTTGAACATCCTTGTATGCCTTCAATGTAAGTTTTATTTGACACTAATGAAATTTAATAGCAAAACGAGGTTATAGGCTGCAACTATTTGGGTGTGCTTTGTGAAAGGAATGATTTTATACCCAAGTCACGTGGTACCCCATTGGACTTTAAAGCATATGAATTCAGTTCATAAAAATGCCATATTACAAAGAGAAAAGAAACAAGCGATTATTGCAACTATTCATGTCCAAATGGTGGATATAAATTTTAAAAAATTGACCTTGTATTGGAGTTCACATTTCTTACGTTAATTCGGTATTTAGAATTTCAGTATATTACAATAAAAATAAAAAGTCCTTCGCATCTATTTCTAGAGCTGCATAAAATATATAACAACGATAATAATCATTTTGAACATCCTTGTATGCCTTCAATGTAAGTTTTATTTGACAATAATGAAATTTAGTTGCAAAACGAAGTTATAAGCTGCAACTATTTAGGTGTACTATGTAAAAAGTAAGATTTTATACACAAATCACTTGGTACCCCACTGGACTTTAAAGCATAAAAATTTAGTTCTTAAACTGCCAGATAATAAAGAGAAACGAAACAAGCGATTATTGCAATTATTCATGACCAAATGGTGGATATAAATTTTAAAAAATTGACCTTGTATTGGGGTTCACAATTCTTACGTAAACTCGGTATTTAGAATTTCAGTATAATACAATAAAAACAAAAAATCCTTCGCATCTATTTCTACAGCTGCATAAAATATATAACAACTAAAATAATCACTTTGAACATCCTTGTATGCCTTCATAGTAAGTTTTTTTTGACACTAATGAAATTTAATAGCAAAACGAAGTTATAAGCTGGAACTATTTAGGTGTGCTTTGTGAAAGGAATGATATTTTACCCAAGTCACGTGGTACCCCATTGGACTTTAAAGCATATGAATTCAGTTCATAAAAATGCCATATAACAAGGTGAAAAGAAACAAGCGATTATTGCAACTATTCATGACCAAATGGTGGAAATCAAATTTTAAAAATTGACCTTGTATTGGAGTTCACAATTCTTACGTAAACTCGGTATTTAGAATTTCAGAATAATACAATAAAAATAAAAAATCCTTCGCATCTATTTCTAGAGCTGCATAAAATATATAACAACGAGAATAATCATTTTGAACATCCTTGTATGACTTCAATGTAAGTTTTATTTGACACTAATGAAATTTAATAACAAAACGAAGTTATAAGCTGGAATTATTTAGGTGTACTATGTAAAAAGTTAGATTTTATACACAAATCACTTGGTACCCCATTGGACTTTAAAGCATATGAATTCAGTTCATAAAAATGCCATATAACAAGGAGAAAAGAAACAAGCGATTATTGCAACTATTCATGACCAAATGGTGGATATAAATTTTAAAAAATTGACCTTGTATTGGAGTTCACATTTCTTACGTTAATTCGGTATTTAGAATTTCAGTATAATACAATAAAAATAAAAAGTCCTTCGCATCTATTTCTAGAGCTGCATAAAATATATAACAACGAGAATAATCATTTTGAACATCCTTGTATGCCTTCAATGTAAGTTTTATTTGACAATAATGAAATTTAAAAGCAAAACGAAGTTATAAGCAGGAACTATTTAGGTGTACTATGTAAAAAGTAAGATTTTATACACAAATCACTTGGTACCCCACTGGACTTTAAAGCATAAAAATTTAGTTCTTAAACTGCCAGATAATAAAGAGAAACGAAACAAGCGATTATTGCAATTATTCATGACCAAATGGTGGATATAAATTTTAAAAAATTGACCTTGTATTGGGGTTCACAATTCTTACGTAAACTCGGTATTTAGAATTTCAGTATAATACAATAAAAACAAAAAATCCTTCGCATCTATTTCTACAGCTGCATAAAATATATAACAACTAAAATAATCACTTTGAACATCCTTGTATGCCTTCAATGTAAGTTTTTTTTGACACTAATGAAATTTAATAGCAAAACGAAGTTATAAGCTGGAACTATTTAGGTGTGCTTTGTCAAAGGAATGATATTTTACCCAAGTCACGTGGTACCCCATTGGACTTTAAAGCATATGAATTCAGTTCATAAAAATGCCATATAACAAGCTGAAAAGAAACAAGCGATTATTGCAACTATTCATGACCAAATGGTGGAAATCAAATTTTAAAAATTGACCTTGTATTGGAGTTCACAATTCTTACGTAAACTCGGTATTTAGAATTTCAGAATAATACAATAAAAATCAAAAATCCTTCGCATCTATTTCTAGAGCTGCATAAAATATATAACAACGAGAATAATCATTTTGAACATCCTTGTATGACTTCAATGTAAGTTTTATTTGACAGTAATGAAATTTAATAACAAAACGAAGTTATAAGCTGGAATTATTTAGGTGTACTATGTAAAAAGTTAGATTTTATACACAAATCACTTGGTACCCCATTGGACTTCAAAGCATATGAATTCAGTTCATAAAAATGCCATATAACAAGGAGAAAAGAAAGAAGCGATTATTGCAACTATTCATGACCAAATGGTGGATATAAATTTTAAAAAATTTACCTTGTATTGGAGTTCACATTTCTTACGTAAACTCGGTTTTTAGAAATTAAGTATAATACAATAAAAACAAAAAATCCTTCGCATCTATTTCTAGAGCTGCATAAAAATATAACAACGCGAATAATCATTTTGAACATCCTTGTATGCCTTCAATGTAAGTTTTATTTGACAATAATGAAATTTAAAAGCAAAACGAAGTTATAAGCTGCAACTATTTAGGTGTACTATGTAAAAAGTAAGATTTTATACACAAATCACTTGGTACCCCACTGGACTTTAAAGCAAAAAAATTTAGTTCTTAAACTGCCAGATAATAAAGAGAAACGAAACAAGCGATTATTGCAACTATTCATGACCAAATGGTGGATATAAATTTTAAAAAATTGACCTTGTATTGGAGTTCACAATTCTTACGTAAACTCGGTATTTAGAATTTCAGAATAATACAATAAAAATAAAAAATCCTTCGCATCTATTTCTAGAGCTGCATAAATATATAACAACGAAAATAATCAATTTGAACATCCTTGTATGCCTTCAATGTAAGTTTTATTTGACACTAATGAAATTTAGTAGCAAAACGAAGTTATAAGCCGGAACTATTTAGGTGTGCTGTGTGAAAGGAATGATTTTTTACCCAAGTCACGTGGTACCCCATTGGACTTTAAAGCATATGAATTCAGTTCATAAAAATGCCATATAACAAGCTGAAAAGAAACAAGTGATTATTGCAACTATTCATGACAAAATGGTGGAAATCAAATTTTAAAAATTGACCTTGTATTGGAGTTTACAATATTTACGTAAACTCGGTTTTTAGAAATTCAGTATAATACAATAAAAACAAAAAATCCTTCGCATCTATTTCTAGAGCTGCATAAAAAATATAACAACGATAATAATCATTTTGAACATCCTTGTATGCCTTCAATGTAAGTTTTATTTGACACTAATGAAATTTAATAGCAAAACGAAGTTATAAGCTGGATCTATTTAGGTGTACTATGTAAAAAGTAAGATTTTATACACAAATCACTTGGTACCCCATTGGACTTTAAAGCATCAAAATTTAGTTCTTAAACTGCCAGATAATAAAGAGAAACGAAACAAGCGATTATTGCAACTATTCATTCCAAATGGTGGATATAAATTTTAAAAAATTAAACTTGTATTGGAGTTTACAATATTTACGTAAACTCGGTTTTTAAAAATTCAGTATAATATTATAAAAACAAAAAATCCATCGCATCTATTTCTAGAGCTGCACAAAAATATAAGAACGCGAATAATCATTTTGAATATCCTTGTATGCCTTCAATGTAAGTTTTATTTCACACTAATGAAATTTAGTAGCAAAACGAAGTTATAAGCCGGAACTATTTAGGTGTGCTGTGTGAAAGGAATGATTTTTTACCCAAGTCACGTGGTACCCCATTGGACTTTAAAGCATATGAATTCAGTTCATAAAAATGCCATATAACAAGCTGAAAAGAAACAAGTGATTATTGCAACTATTCATGACCAAATGGTGGAAATCAAATTTTAAAAATTGACCTTGTATTGGAGTTTACAATATTTACGTAAACTCGGTTTTTAGAAATTCAGTTTAATACAATAAAAACAAAAAATCCTTCGCATCTATTTCTAGAGCTGCATAAAAAATATAACAACGATAATAATCATTTTGAACATCCTTGTATGCCTTCAATGTAAGTTTTATTTGACACTAATGAAATTTAATAGCAAAACGAAGTTATAAGCTGGATCTATTTAGGTGTACTATGTAAAAAGTAAGATTTTATACACAAATCACTTGGTACCCCATTGGACTTTAAAGCATCAAAATTTAGTTCTTAAACTGCCAGATAATAAAGAGAAACGAAACAAGCGATTATTGCAACTATTCATGTCCAAATGGTGGATATAAATTTTAAAAAATTAAACTTGTATTGGAGTTTACAATATTCACGTAAACTCGGTTTTTAGAAATTCAGTATAATATTATAAAAACAAAAAATCCATCGCATCTATTTCTAGAGCTGCACAAAAATATAAGAACGCGAATAATCATTTTGAACATCCTTGTATGCCTTCAATGTAAGTTTTATTTGACACTAATGAAATTTAATAACAAAACGAAGTTATAAGCTGGAATTATTTAGGTGTACTATGTAAAAAGTTAGATTTTATACACAAATCACTTGGTACCCCATTGGACTTTAAAGCATATGAATTCAGATCATAAAAATGCCATATAACAAGGTGAAAAGAAACAAGCGATTATTGCAACTATTCATGACCAAATGGTGGAAATCAAATTTTAAAAATTGACCTTGCATTGGAGTTTACAATATTTACGTAAACTCGGTTTTTAGAAATTCAGTATAATATTATAAAAACAAAAAATCATTCGCATCTATTTCTAGAGCTGCACAAAAATATAAGAACGCGAATAATCATTTTGAATATCCTTGTATGCCTTCAATGTAAGTTTTATTTGATACTAATGAAATTTAATAGCAAAACGAGGTTATAGGCTGCAACTATTTGGGTGTGCGTTGTGAAAGGAATGATTTTCTACCCAAGTCACGTGGTATCCCATTGGACTTTAAAGCATATGAATTCAGTTCATAAAAATGCCATATTACAAAGAGAAAAGAAACAAGCGATTATTGCAACTATTCGTGTCCAAATGGTGGATATAAATTTTTAAAAATTAAACTTGTATTGGAGTTTACAAATTTACGTAAACTCGGTTTTTAGAAATTCAGTTTAATACTATAAAAACAAAAAATCATTCGCATCTATTTCTAGAGCTGCATAAAATATATAACAACGAGAATAATCATTTTGAACATCCTTGTATGCCTTCAATGTAAGTTTTATTTGACAATAATGAAATTTAAAAGCAAAACGAAGTTATAAGCTGCAATTATTTAGGTGTACTATGTAAAAAGTAAGATGTTATACACAAATCACTTGGTACCCCACTGGACTTTAAAGCATAAAAATTTAGTTCTTAAACTGCCAGATAATAAAGAGAAACGAAACAAGCGATTATTGCAACTATTCATGTCCAAATGGTGGATATAAATTTTAAAAAATTAAACTTGTATTGGAGTTTACAATATTTACGTAAACTCGGTTTTTAGAAATTCAGTATAATATTATAAAAACAAAAAATCATTCGTATCTATTTCTAGAGCTGCATAAAATATATAACAACGAAAATAATCAATTTGAACATCCTTGTATGCCTTCAATGTAAGTTTTATTTGACACTAATGAAATTTAGTAGCAAAACGAAGTTATAAGGCGGAACTATTTAGGTGTGCTGTGTGAAAGGAATGATTTTTTACCCAAGTCACGTGGTACCCCATTGGACTTTAAAGCATATGAATTCAGTTCATAAAAATGCCATATAACAAGGTGAAAAGAAACAAGCGATTATTGCAACTATTCATGACCAAATGGTGGAAATCAAATTTTAAAAATTGACCTTGTATTGGAGTTTACAATATTTACGTAAACTCGGTTTTTAGAAATTCAGTATAATACAATAAAAACAAAAAATCCTTCGCATCTATTTCTAGAGCTGTATAAAAAATATAACAACGATAATAATCATTTTGAACATCCTTGTATGCCTTCTATATAAGTTTTTTTTTATTCAAATGAAATTTAAAAGCAAAACGAGGTTATAGGCTGCAACTATTTGGGTGTGCTTTGTGAAAGGAATGATCTTATACCCAAGTCACGTGGTATCCCATTGGACTTTAAAGCATATGAATTCAGTTCATAAAAATGCCATATTACAAAGAGAAAAGAAACAAGCGATTATTGCAACTATTCATGTCCAAATGGTGGATATAAATTTTAAAAAATTAAACTTGTATTGGAGTTTACAAATTTACGTAAACTCGGTTTTTAGAATTTCAGTATAATACAATAAAAACAAAAAATCCTTCGCGTCTATTTCTAGAGCTGCATAAAATATATAACAACGAAAATAATCAATTTGAACATCCTTGTATGCCTTCAATGTAAGTTTTATTTGACACTAATGAAATTTAGTAGCAAAACGAAGTTATAAGCCGGAACTATTTAGGTGTGCTGTGTGAAAGGAATGATTTTTTACCCAAGTCACGTGGTACCCCATTGGACTTTAAAGCATATGAATTCAGTTCATAAAAATGCCATATAACAAGCTGAAAAGAAACAAGCGATTATTGCAACTATTCATGACCAAATGGTGGAAATCAAATTTTAAAAATTGACCTTGTATTGGAGTTTACAATATTTACGTAAACTCGGTTTTTAGAAATTCAGTATAATACAATAAAAACAAAAAATCCTTCGCATCTATTTCTAGAGCTGCATAAAAAATATAACAACGAGAATAATCTTTTTGAACATCCTTGTATGCCTTCTATATAAGTTTTTTTTTATTCAAATGAAATTTAAAAGCAAAACGAGGTTATAGGCTGCAACTATTTAGGTGTGCTTTGTGAAAGGAATGATTTTATACCCAAGTCACGTGGTACCCCATTGGACTTTAAAGCATATGAATTCAGTTCATAAAAATTCCATATTACAAAAAGAAAAGAAACAAGCGATTATTGCAACTATTCATGACCAAATGGTGGAAATCAAATTTTAAAAAATTGACCTTGTATTGGAGTTTACAATATTTACGTAAACTCGGTTTTTAGAAATTAAGTATAATACAATAAAAACAAAAAATCCTTCACATCTATTTCTAGAGCTGCATAAAAATATAACAACGCGAATAATCATTTTGAACATCCTTGTATGCCTTCAATGTAAGTTTTATTTGACACTAATGAAATTTAATAGCAAAACGAAGTTATAAGCTGGATCTATTTAGGTGTACTATGTAAAAAGTAAGATTTTATACACAAATCACTTGGTACCCCATTGGACTTTAAAGCATCAAAATTTAGTTCTTAAACTGCCAGATAATAAAGAGAAACGAAACAAGCGATTATTGCAACTATTCATGTCCAAATGGTGGATATAAATTTTAAAAAATTAAACTTGTATTGGAGTTTACAATATTTACGTAAACTCGGTTTTTAGAAATTAAGTATAATACAATAAAAACAAAAAATCCTTCGCATCTATTTCTAGAGCTGCATAAAAATATAACAACGCGAATAATCATTTTGAACATCCTTGTATGCCTTCAATGTAAGTTTTATTTGACACTAATGAAATTTAATAACAAAACGAAGTTATAAGCTGGAATTATTTAGGTGTACTATGTAAAAAGTTAGATTTTATACACAAATCACTTGGTACCCCATTGGACTTTAAAGCATATGAATTCAGTTCATAAAAATGCCATATAACAAGGAGAAAAGAAACAAGCGATTATTGCAACTATTCATGACCAAATAGTGGATATAAATTTTAAAAAATTGACCTTGTATTGGAGTTCCCATTTCTTACGTTAATTCGGTATTTAGAATTTCAGTATAATACAATAAAAATAAAAAGTCCTTCGCATCTATTTCTAGAGCTGCATAAAATATATAACAACGAGAATAATCATTTTGAACATCCTTGTATGCCTTCAATGTAAGTTTTATTTGACAATAATGAAATTTAAAAGCAAAACGAAGTTATAAGCTGCAACTATTTAGGTGTACTATGTAAAAAGTAAGATTTTATACACAAATCACTTGGTACCCCACTGGACTTTAAAGCATAAAAATTTAGTTCTTAAACTGCCAGATAATAAAGAGAAACGAAACAAGCGATTATTGCAATTATTCATGACCAAATGGTGGATATAAATTTTAAAAAATTGACCTTGTATTGGAGTTCACAATTCTTACGTAAACTCGGTATTTAGAATTTCAGAATAATACAATAAAAATAAAAAATCCTTCGCATCTATTTCTAGAGCTGCATAAAATATATAACAACGAAAATAATCAATTTGAACATCCTTGTATGCCTTCAATGTAAGTTTTATTTGACACTAATGAAATTTAGTAGCAAAACGAAGTTATAAGCCGGAACTGTTTAGGTGTGCTGTGTGAAAGGAATGATTTTTTACCCAAGTCACGTGGTACCCCATTGGACTTTAAAGCATATGAATTCAGTTCATAAAAATGCCATATAACAAGCTGAAAAGAAACAAGCGATTATTGCCACTATTCATGACCAAATGGTGGAAATCAAATTTTAAAAATTGACCTTGTATTGGAGTTTACAATATTTACGTAAACTCGGTTTTTAGAAATTCAGTATAATACAATAAAAACAAAAAATCCTTCGCATCTATTTCTAGAGCTGCATAAAAAATATAACAACGATAATAATCATTTTGAACATCCTTGTATGCCTTCTATATAAGTTTTTTTTTATTCAAATGAAATTTAAAAGCAAAACGAGGTTATAGGCTGCAACTATTTAGGTGTGCTTTGTGAAAGGAATGATTTTATACCCAAGTCACGTGGTACCCCATTGGACTTTAAAGCATATGAATTCAGTTCATAAAAATTCCATATTACAAAGAGAAAAGAAACAAGCGATTATTGCAACTATTCATGACCAAATGGTGGAAATCAAATTTTAAAAAATTGACCTTGTATTGGAGTTTACAATATTTACGTAAACTCGGTTTTTAGAAATTAAGTATAATACAATAAAAACAAAAAATCCTTCACATCTATTTCTAGAGCTGCATAAAAATATAACAACGCGAATAATCATTTTGAACATCCTTGTATGCCTTCAATGTAAGTTTTATTTGACACTAATGAAATTTAATAGCAAAACGAAGTTATAAGCTGGATCTATTTAGGTGTACTATGTAAAAAGTAAGATTTTATACACAAATCACTTGGTACCCCATTGGACTTTAAAGCATCAAAATTTAGTTCTTAAACTGCCAGATAATAAAGAGAAACGAAACAAGCGATTATTGCAACTATTCATGTCCAAATGGTGGATATAAATTTTAAAAAATTAAACTTGTATTGGAGTTTACAATATTTACGTAAACTCGGTTTTTAGAAATTAAGTATAATACAATAAAAACAAAAAATCCTTCGCATCTATTTCTAGAGCTGCATAAAAATATAACAACGCGAATAATCATTTTGAACATCCTTGTATGCCTTCAATGTAAGTTTTATTTGACACTAATGAAATTTAATAACAAAACGAAGTTATAAGCTGGAATTATTTAGGTGTACTATGTAAAAAGTTAGATTTTATACACAAATCACTTGGTACCCCATTGGACTTTAAAGCATATGAATTCAGTTCATAAAAATGCCATATAACAAGCTGAAAAGAAACAAGCGATTATTGCAACTATTCATGACCAAATGGTGGAAATCAAATTTTAAAAATTGACCTTGTATTGGAGTTTACAATACTTACGTAAACTCGGTTTTTAGAAATTCAGTATAATACAATAAAAACAAAAAATCCTTCGCATCTATTTCTAGAGCTGCACAAAAATATAAGAACGCGAATAATCATTTTGAACATCCTTGTATGACTTCAATGTAAGTTTTATTTGACACTAATGAAATTTAATAGCAAAACGAGGTTATAGGCTGCAACTATTTGGGTGTGCTTTGTGAAAGGAATGATTTTATACCCAAGTCACGTGGTACCCCATTGGACTTTAAAGCATATGAATTCAGTTCATAAAAATGCCATATTACAAAGAGAAAAGAAACAAGCGATTATTGCAACTATTCATGTCCAAATGGTGGATATAAACTTTAAAAAATTAAACTTGTATTGGAGTTTACAAATTTACGTAAACTCGGTTTTTAGAAATTCAGTATAATACTATAAAAACAAAAAATCCTTCGCATCTATTTCTAGAACTGCATAAAATATATAACAACGAGAATAATCATTTTGAACATCCTTGTATGCCTTCAATGTAAGTTTTATTTGACAATAATGAAATTTAAAAGCAAAACGAAGTTATAAGCTGCAACTATTTAGGTGTACTATGTAAAAAGTAAGATGTTATACACAAATCACTTGGTACCCCATTGGACTTTAAAGCATAAAAATTTAGTTCTTAAACTGCCAGATAATAAAGAGAAACGAAACAAGCGATTATTGCAATTATTCATGACCAAATGGTGGAAATCAAATTTTAAAAATTGACCTTGTATTGGGGTTCACAATTCTTACGTAAACTCGGTATTTAGAATTTCAGTATAATACAATAAAAACAAAAAATCCTTCGCATCTATTTCTAGAGCTGCATAAAAAATATAACAACGATAATAATCATTTTGAACATCCTTGTATGCCTTCAATGTAAGTTTTATTTGACACTAATGAAATTTAATAGCAAAACGAAGTTATAAGCTGGATCTATTTAGGTGTACTATGTAAAAAGTAAGATTTTATACACAAATCACTTGGTACCCCATTGGACTTTAAAGCATCAAAATTTAGTTCTTAAACTGCCAGATAATAAAGAGAAACGAAACAAGCGATTATTGCAACTATTCATTCCAAATGGTGGATATAAATTTTAAAAAATTAAACTTGTATTGGAGTTTACAATATTTACGTAAACTCGGTTTTTAGAAATTCAGTATAATATTATAAAAACAAAAAATCCATCGCATCTATTTCTAGAGCTGCACAAAAATATAAGAACGCGAATAATCATTTTGAATATCCTTGTATGCCTTCAATGTAAGTTTTATTTGACACTAATGAAATTTAATAGCAAAACGAAATTATAAGCTAGAACTATTTAGGTGTACTATGTAAAAAGTAAGATTTTACACACAAATCACTTGGTACCCCACTGGACTTTAAAGCATATGAATTCAGTTCATAAAAATGCCATATAACAAGGAGAAAAGAAACAAGTGATTATTGCAACTATTCATGACCAAATGGTGGAAATCAAATTTTAAAAATTGACCTTGTATTGGAGTTTACAATATTTACGTAAACTCGGTTTTTAGAAATTCAGTTTAATACAATAAAAACAAAAAATCCTTCGCATCTATTTCTAGAGCTGCATAAAAAATATAACAACGATAATAATCATTTTGAACATCCTTGTATGACTTCAATGTAAGTTTTATTTGACACTAATGAAATTTAATAGCAAAACGAAGTTATAAGCTGGAATTATTTAGGTGTACTATGTAAAAAGTTAGATTTTATACACAAATCACTTGGTACCCCATTGGACTTTAAAGCATATGAATTCAGTTCATAAAAATGCCATATAACAAGCTGAAAAGAAACAAGCGATTATTGCAACTATTCATGACCAAATGGTGGAAATCAAATTTTAAAAATTGACCTTGTATTGGAGTTTACAATACTTACGTAAACTCGGTTTTTAGAAATTCAGTATAATACAATAAAAACAAAAAATCCTTCGCATCTATTTCTAGAGCTGCACAAAAATATAAGAACGCGAATAATCATTTTGAACATCCTTGTATGACTTCAATGTAAGTTTTATTTGACACTAATGAAATTTAATAACAAAACGAAGTTATAAGCTGGAATTATTTAGGTGTACTATGTAAAAAGTTAGATTTTATACACAAATCACTTGGTACCCCATTGGACTTTAAAGCATATGAATTCAGTTCATAAAAATGCCATATAACAAGCTGAAAAGAAACAAGTGATTATTGCAACTATTCATGACCAAATGGTGGAAATCAAATTTTAAAAATTGACCTTGTATTGGAGTTTACAATACTTACGTAAACTCGGTTTTTAGAAATTCAGTTTAATACAATAAAAACAAAAAATCCTTCGCATCTATTTCTAGAGCTGCATAAAAAATATAACAACGATAATAATCATTTTGAACATCCTTGTATGCCTTCAATGTAAGTTTTATTTGACACTAATGAAATTTAATAACAAAACGAAGTTATAAGCTGGAATTATTTAGGTGTACTATGTAAAAAGTTAGATTTTATACACAAATCACTTGGTACCCCATTGGACTTTAAAGCATATGAATTCAGTTCATAAAAATGCCATATAACAAGCTGAAAAGAAACAAGCGATTATTGCAACTATTCATGACCAAATGGTGGAAATCAAATTTTAAAAATTGACCTTGTATTGGAGTTTACAATACTTACGTAAACTCGGTTTTTAGAAATTCAGTATAATACAATAAAAACAAAAAATCCTTCGCATCTATTTCTAGAGCTGCACAAAAATATAAGAACGCGAATAATCATTTTGAACATCCTTGTATGACTTCAATGTAAGTTTTATTTGACACTAATGAAATTTAATAGCAAAACGAGGTTATAGGCTGCAACTATTTGGGTGTGCTTTGTGAAAGGAATGATTTTATACCCAAGTCACGTGGTACCCCATTGGACTTTAAAGCATATGAATTCAGTTCATAAAAATGCCATATTACAAAGAGAAAAGAAACAAGCGATTATTGCAACTATTCATGTCCAAATGGTGGATATAAACTTTAAAAAATTAAACTTGTATTGGAGTTTACAAATTTACGTAAACTCGGTTTTTAGAAATTCAGTATAATACTATAAAAACAAAAAATCCTTCGCATCTATTTCTAGAACTGCATAAAATATATAACAACGAGAATAATCATTTTGAACATCCTTGTATGCCTTCAATGTAAGTTTTATTTGACAATAATGAAATTTAAAAGCAAAACGAAGTTATAAGCTGCAACTATTTAGGTGTACTATGTAAAAAGTAAGATGTTATACACAAATCACTTGGTACCCCATTGGACTTTAAAGCATAAAAATTTAGTTCTTAAACTGCCAGATAATAAAGAGAAACGAAACAAGCGATTATTGCAATTATTCATGACCAAATGGTGGAAATCAAATTTTAAAAATTGACCTTGTATTGGGGTTCACAATTCTTACGTAAACTCGGTATTTAGAATTTCAGTATAATACAATAAAAACAAAAAATCCTTCGCATCTATTTCTAGAGCTGCATAAAAAATATAACAACGATAATAATCATTTTGAACATCCTTGTATGCCTTCAATGTAAGTTTTATTTGACACTAATGAAATTTAATAGCAAAACGAAGTTATAAGCTGGATCTATTTAGGTGTACTATGTAAAAAGTAAGATTTTATACACAAATCACTTGGTACCCCATTGGACTTTAAAGCATCAAAATTTAGTTCTTAAACTGCCAGATAATAAAGAGAAACGAAACAAGCGATTATTGCAACTATTCATTCCAAATGGTGGATATAAATTTTAAAAAATTAAACTTGTATTGGAGTTTACAATATTTACGTAAACTCGGTTTTTAGAAATTCAGTATAATATTATAAAAACAAAAAATCCATCGCATCTATTTCTAGAGCTGCACAAAAATATAAGAACGCGAATAATCATTTTGAATATCCTTGTATGCCTTCAATGTAAGTTTTATTTCACACTAATGAAATTTAGTAGCAAAACGAAGTTATAAGCCGGAACTATTTAGGTGTGCTGTGTGAAAGGAATGATTTTTTACCCAAGTCACGTGGTACCCCATTGGACTTTAAAGCATATGAATTCAGTTCATAAAAATGCCATATAACAAGCTGAAAAGAAACAAGTGATTATTGCAACTATTCATGACCAAATGGTGGAAATCAAATTTTAAAAATTGACCTTGTATTGGAGTTTACAATATTTACGTAAACTCGGTTTTTAGAAATTCAGTTTAATACAATAAAAACAAAAAATCCTTCGCATCTATTTCTAGAGCTGCATAAAAAATATAACAACGATAATAATCATTTTGAACATCCTTGTATGCCTTCAATGTAAGTTTTATTTGACACTAATGAAATTTAATAGCAAAACGAAGTTATAAGCTGGATCTATTTAGGTGTACTATGTAAAAAGTAAGATTTTATACACAAATCACTTGGTACCCCATTGGACTTTAAAGCATCAAAATTTAGTTCTTAAACTGCCAGATAATAAAGAGAAACGAAACAAGCGATTATTGCAACTATTCATGTCCAAATGGTGGATATAAATTTTAAAAAATTAAACTTGTATTGGAGTTTACAATATTCACGTAAATTCGGTTTTTAGAAATTCAGTATAATATTATAAAAACAAAAAATCCATCGCATCTATTTCTAGAGCTGCACAAAAATATAAGAACGCGAATAATCATTTTGAACATCCTTGTATGCCTTCAATGTAAGTTTTATTTGACACTAATGAAATTTAATAACAAAACGAAGTTATAAGCTGGAATTATTTAGGTGAACTATGTAAAAAGTTAGATTTTATACACAAATCACTTGGTACCCCATTGGACTTTAAAGCATATGAATTCAGATCATAAAAATGCCATATAACAAGGTGAAAAGAAACAAGCGATTATTGCAATTATTCATGACCAAATGGTGGAAATCAAATTTTAAAAATTGACCTTGCATTGGAGTTTACAATATTTACGTAAACTCGGTTTTTAGAAATTCAGTATAATATTATAAAAACAAAAAATCATTCGCATCTATTTCTAGAGCTGCACAAAAATATAAGAACGCGAATAATCATTTTGAATATCCTTGTATGCCTTCAATGTAAGTTTTATTTGATACTAATGAAATTTAATAGCAAAACGAGGTTATAGGCTGCAACTATTTGGGTGTGCGTTGTGAAAGGAATGATTTTCTACCCAAGTCACGTGGTATCCCATTGGACTTTAAAGCATATGAATTCAGTTCATAAAAATGCCATATTACAAAGAGAAAAGAAACAAGCGATTATTGCAACTATTCGTGTCCAAATGGTGGATATAAATTTTTAAAAATTAAACTTGTATTGGAGTTTACAAATTTACGTAAACTCGGTTTTTAGAAATTCAGTATAATACTATAAAAACAAAAAATCATTCGCATCTATTTCTAGAGCTGCATGAAATATATAACAACGAGAATAATCATTTTGAACATCCTTGTATGCCTTCAATGTAAGTTTTATTTGACAATAATGAAATTTAAAAGCAAAACGAAGTTATAAGCTGCAATTATTTAGGTGTACTATGTAAAAAGTAAGATGTTATACACAAATCACTTGGTACCCCACTGGACTTTAAAGCATAAAAATTTAGTTCTTAAACTGCCAGATAATAAAGAGAAACGAAACAAGCGATTATTGCAACTATTCATGTCCAAATGGTGGATATAAATTTTAAAAAATTAAACTTGTATTGGAGTTTACAATATTTACGTAAACTCGGTTTTTAGAAATTCAGTATAATATTATAAAAACAAAAAATCATTCGTATCTATTTCTAGAGCTGCATTAAATATATAACAACGAAAATAATCAATTTGAACATCCTTGTATGCCTTCAATGTAAGTTTTATTTGACACTAATGAAATTTAGTAGCAAAACGAAGTTATAAGGCGGAACTATTTAGGTGTGCTGTGTGAAAGGAATGATTTTTTACCCAAGTCACGTGGTACCCCATTGGACTTTAAAGCATATGAATTCAGTTCATAAAAATGCCATATAACAAGGTGAAAAGAAACAAGCGATTATTGCAACTATTCATGACCAAATGGTGGAAATCAAATTTTAAAAATTGACCTTGTATTGGAGTTTACAATATTTACGTAAACTCGGTTTTTAGAAATTCAGTATAATACAATAAAAACAAAAAATCCTTCGCATCTATTTCTAGAGCTGTATAAAAAATATAACAACGATAATAATCATTTTGAACATCCTTGTATGCCTTCTATATAAGTTTTTTTTTATTCAAATGAAATTTAAAAGCAAAACGAGGTTATAGGCTGCAACTATTTGGGTGTGCTTTGTGAAAGGAATGATCTTATACCCAAGTCACGTGGTATCCCATTGGACTTTAAAGCATATGAATTCAGTTCATAAAAATGCCATATTACAAAGAGAAAAGAAACAAGCGATTATTGCAACTATTCATGTCCAAATGGTGGATATAAATTTTAAAAAATTAAACTTGTATTGGAGTTTACAAATTTACGTAAACTCGGTTTTTAGAATTTCAGTATAATACAATAAAAACAAAAAATCCTTCGCGTCTATTTCTAGAGCTGCATAAAATATATAACAACGAAAATAATCAATTTGAACATCCTTGTATGCCTTCAATGTAAGTTTTATTTGACACTAATGAAATTTAGTAGCAAAACGAAGTTATAAGCCGGAACTATTTAGGTGTGCTGTGTGAAAGGAATGATTTTTTACCCAAGTCACGTGGTACCCCATTGGACTTTAAAGCATATGAATTCAGTTCATAAAAATGCCATATAACAAGCTGAAAAGAAACAAGCGATTATTGCAACTATTCATGACCAAATGGTGGAAATCAAATTTTAAAAATTGACCTTGTATTGGAGTTTACAATATTTACGTAAACTCGGTTTTTAGAAATTCAGTATAATACAATAAAAACAAAAAATCCTTCGCATCTATTTCTAGAGCTGCATAAAAAATATAACAACGAGAATAATCTTTTTGAACATCCTTGTATGCCTTCTATATAAGTTTTTTTTTATTCAAATGAAATTTAAAAGCAAAACGAGGTTATAGGCTGCAACTATTTAGGTGTGCTTTGTGAAAGGAATGATTTTATACCCAAGTCACGTGGTACCCCATTGGACTTTAAAGCATATGAATTCAGTTCATAAAAATTCCATATTACAAAAAGAAAAGAAACAAGCGATTATTGCAACTATTCATGACCAAATGGTGGAAATCAAATTTTAAAAAATTGACCTTGTATTGGAGTTTACAATATTTACGTAAACTCGGTTTTTAGAAATTAAGTATAATACAATAAAAACAAAAAATCCTTCACATCTATTTCTAGAGCTGCATAAAAATATAACAACGCGAATAATCATTTTGAACATCCTTGTATGCCTTCAATGTAAGTTTTATTTGACACTAATGAAATTTAATAGCAAAACGAAGTTATAAGCTGGATCTATTTAGGTGTACTATGTAAAAAGTAAGATTTTATACACAAATCACTTGGTACCCCATTGGACTTTAAAGCATCAAAATTTAGTTCTTAAACTGCCAGATAATAAAGAGAAACGAAACAAGCGATTATTGCAACTATTCATGTCCAAATGGTGGATATAAATTTTAAAAAATTAAACTTGTATTGGAGTTTACAATATTTACGTAAACTCGGTTTTTAGAAATTAAGTATAATACAATAAAAACAAAAAATCCTTCGCATCTATTTCTAGAGCTGCATAAAAATATAACAACGCGAATAATCATTTTGAACATCCTTGTATGCCTTCAATGTAAGTTTTATTTGACACTAATGAAATTTAATAACAAAACGAAGTTATAAGCTGGAATTATTTAGGTGTACTATGTAAAAAGTTAGATTTTATACACAAATCACTTGGTACCCCATTGGACTTTAAAGCATATGAATTCAGTTCATAAAAATGCCATATAACAAGGAGAAAAGAAACAAGCGATTATTGCAACTATTCATGACCAAATAGTGGATATAAATTTTAAAAAATTGACCTTGTATTGGAGTTCCCATTTCTTACGTTAATTCGGTATTTAGAATTTCAGTATAATACAATAAAAATAAAAAGTCCTTCGCATCTATTTCTAGAGCTGCATAAAATATATAACAACGAAAATAATCAATTTGAACATCCTTGTATGCCTTCAATGTAAGTTTTATTTGACACTAATGAAATTTAGTAGCAAAACGAAGTTATAAGCCGGAACTGTTTAGGTGTGCTGTGTGAAAGGAATGATTTTTTACCCAAGTCACGTGGTACCCCATTGGACTTTAAAGCATATGAATTCAGTTCATAAAAATGCCATATAACAAGCTGAAAAGAAACAAGCGATTATTGCCACTATTCATGACCAAATGGTGGAAATCAAATTTTAAAAATTGACCTTGTATTGGAGTTTACAATATTTACGTAAACTCGGTTTTTAGAAATTCAGTATAATACAATAAAAACAAAAAATCCTTCGCATCTATTTCTAGAGCTGCATAAAAAATATAACAACGATAATAATCATTTTGAAC
Organism: Anthrax anthrax; assembly: GCA_963971155.1. Lineage (NCBI taxonomy): Eukaryota > Metazoa > Arthropoda > Insecta > Diptera > Bombyliidae > Anthrax > Anthrax anthrax. Next base: position 164,233 of record CAXAQU010000283.1, read on the forward strand.
ATCCTTGTATGCCTTCAATGTAAGTTTTATTTGACAATAATGAAATTTAAAAGCAAAACGAAGTTATAAGCTGCAACTATTTAGGTGTACTATGTAAAAAGTAAGATTTTATACACAAATCACTTGGTACCCCACTGGACTTTAAAGCATAAAAATTTAGTTCTTAAACTGCCAGATAATAAAGAGAAACGAAACAAGCGATTATTGCAATTATTCATGACCAAATGGTGGATATAAATTTTAAAAAATTGACCTTGTATTGGAGTTCACAATTCTTACGTAAACTCGGTATTTAGAATTTCAGAATAATACAATAAAAATAAAAAATCCTTCGCATCTATTTCTAGAGCTGCATAAAATATATAACAACGAAAATAATCAATTTGAACATCCTTGTATGCCTTCAATGTAAGTTTTATTTGACACTAATGAAATTTAGTAGCAAAACGAAGTTATAAGCCGGAACTGTTTAGGTGTGCTGTGTGAAAGGAATGATTTTTTACCCAAGTCACGTGGTACCCCATTGGACTTTAAAGCATATGAATTCAGTTCATAAAAATGCCATATAACAAGCTGAAAAGAAACAAGCGATTATTGCCACTATTCATGACCAAATGGTGGAAATCAAATTTTAAAAATTGACCTTGTATTGGAGTTTACAATATTTACGTAAACTCGGTTTTTAGAAATTCAGTATAATACAATAAAAACAAAAAATCCTTCGCATCTATTTCTAGAGCTGCATAAAAAATATAACAACGATAATAATCATTTTGAACATCCTTGTATGCCTTCTATATAAGTTTTTTTTTATTCAAATGAAATTTAAAAGCAAAACGAGGTTATAGGCTGCAACTATTTAGGTGTGCTTTGTGAAAGGAATGATTTTATACCCAAGTCACGTGGTACCCCATTGGACTTTAAAGCATATGAATTCAGTTCATAAAAATTCCATATTACAAAGAGAAAAGAAACAAGCGATTATTGCAACTATTCATGACCAAATGGTGGAAATCAAATTTTAAAAAATTGACCTTGTATTGGAGTTTACAATATTTACGTAAACTCGGTTTTTAGAAATTAAGTATAATACAATAAAAACAAAAAATCCTTCACATCTATTTCTAGAGCTGCATAAAAATATAACAACGCGAATAATCATTTTGAACATCCTTGTATGCCTTCAATGTAAGTTTTATTTGACACTAATGAAATTTAATAGCAAAACGAAGTTATAAGCTGGATCTATTTAGGTGTACTATGTAAAAAGTAAGATTTTATACACAAATCACTTGGTACCCCATTGGACTTTAAAGCATCAAAATTTAGTTCTTAAACTGCCAGATAATAAAGAGAAACGAAACAAGCGATTATTGCAACTATTCATGTCCAAATGGTGGATATAAATTTTAAAAAATTAAACTTGTATTGGAGTTTACAATATTTACGTAAACTCGGTTTTTAGAAATTAAGTATAATACAATAAAAACAAAAAATCCTTCGCATCTATTTCTAGAGCTGCATAAAAATATAACAACGCGAATAATCATTTTGAACATCCTTGTATGCCTTCAATGTAAGTTTTATTTGACACTAATGAAATTTAATAACAAAACGAAGTTATAAGCTGGAATTATTTAGGTGTACTATGTAAAAAGTTAGATTTTATACACAAATCACTTGGTACCCCATTGGACTTTAAAGCATATGAATTCAGTTCATAAAAATGCCATATAACAAGCTGAAAAGAAACAAGCGATTATTGCAACTATTCATGACCAAATGGTGGAAATCAAATTTTAAAAATTGACCTTGTATTGGAGTTTACAATACTTACGTAAACTCGGTTTTTAGAAATTCAGTATAATACAATAAAAACAAAAAATCCTTCGCATCTATTTCTAGAGCTGCACAAAAATATAAGAACGCGAATAATCATTTTGAACATCCTTGTATGACTTCAATGTAAGTTTTATTTGACACTAATGAAATTTAATAGCAAAACGAGGTTATAGGCTGCAACTATTTGGGTGTGCTTTGTGAAAGGAATGATTTTATACCCAAGTCACGTGGTACCCCATTGGACTTTAAAGCATATGAATTCAGTTCATAAAAATGCCATATTACAAAGAGAAAAGAAACAAGCGATTATTGCAACTATTCATGTCCAAATGGTGGATATAAACTTTAAAAAATTAAACTTGTATTGGAGTTTACAAATTTACGTAAACTCGGTTTTTAGAAATTCAGTATAATACTATAAAAACAAAAAATCCTTCGCATCTATTTCTAGAACTGCATAAAATACATAACAACGAGAATAATCATTTTGAACATCCTTGTATGCCTTCAATGTAAGTTTTATTTGACAATAATGAAATTTAAAAGCAAAACGAAGTTATAAGCTGCAACTATTTAGGTGTACTATGTAAAAAGTAAGATGTTATACACAAATCACTTGGTACCCCATTGGACTTTAAAGCATAAAAATTTAGTTCTTAAACTGCCAGATAATAAAGAGAAACGAAACAAGCGATTATTGCAATTATTCATGACCAAATGGTGGAAATCAAATTTTAAAAATTGACCTTGTATTGGGGTTCACAATTCTTACGTAAACTCGGTATTTAGAATTTCAGTATAATACAATAAAAACAAAAAATCCTTCGCATCTATTTCTAGAGCTGCATAAAATATATAACAACGAAAATAATCAATTTGAACATCCTTGTATGCCTTCAATGTAAGTTTTATTTGACACTAATGAAATTTAGTAGCAAAACGAAGTTATAAGCCGGAACTATTTAGGTGTGCTGTGTGAAAGGAATGATTTTTTACCCAAGTCACGTGGTACCCCATTGGACTTTAAAGCATATGAATTCAGTTCATAAAAATGCCATATAACAAGCTGAAAAGAAACAAGCGATTATTGCAACTATTCATGACCAAATGGTGGAAATCAAATTTTAAAAATTGACCTTGTATTGGAGTTTACAATATTTACGTAAACTCGGTTTTTAGAAATTCAGTATAATACAATAAAAACAAAAAATCCTTCGCATCTATTTCTAGAGCTGCATAAAAAATATAACAACGATAATAATCATTTTGAACATCCTTGTATGCCTTCTATATAAGTTTTTTTTTATTCAAATGAAATTTAAAAGCAAAACGAGGTTATAGGCTGCAACTATTTAGGTGTGCTTTGTGAAAGGAATGATTTTATACCCAAGTCACGTGGTACCCCATTAGACTTTAAAGCGTATGAATTCAGTTCATAAAAATTGCATATTACAAAGAGAAAAGAAACAAGCGATTATTGCAACTATTCATGACCAAATGGTGGAAATCAAATTTTAAAAAATTGACCTTGTATTGGAGTTTACAATATTTACGTAAACTCGGTTTTTAGAAATTAAGTATAATACAATAAAAACAAAAAATCCTTCGCATCTATTTCTAGAGCTGCATAAAAATATAACAACGCGAATAATCATTTTGAACATCCTTGTATGCCTTCAATGTAAGTTTTATTTGACACTAATGAAATTTAATAGCAAAACGAAGTTATAAGCTGGATCTATTTAGGTGTACTATGTAAAAAGTAAGATTTTATACACAAATCACTTGGTACCCCATTGGACTTTAAAGCATATGAATTCAGTTCGTAAAAATGCCATATAACAAAGAGAAAAGAAACAAGCGATTATTGCAACTATTCATGACCAAATGGTGGAAATCAAATTTTTAAAAATTAAACTTGTATTGGAGTTTACAATATTTACGTAAACTCGGTTTTTAGAAATTAAGTATAATATTATAAAAACAAAAAATCATTCGCATCTATTTCTAGAGCTGCACAAAAATATAACAACGCGAATAATCATTTTGAACATCCTTGTATGCCTTCAATGTAAGTTTTATTTGACACTAATGAAATTTAATAGCTAAACGAGGTTATAGGCTGCAACTATTTGGGTGTGCTGTGTGAAAGGAATGATTTTATACCCAAGTCACGTGGTACCCCATTGGACTTTAAAGCATATGAATTCAGTTCATAAAAATTCCATATTACAAAGAGAAAAGAAACAAGCGATTATTGCAACTATTCATGACCAAATGGTGGAAATCAAATTTTAAAAAATTGACCTTGTATTGGAGTTTACAATATTTACGTAAACTCGGTTTTTAGAAATTCAGTATAATATTATAAAAACAAAAAATCATTCGCATCTATTTCTGGAGCTGCACAAAAATATAACAACGCGAATAATCATTTTGAACATCCTTGTATGCCTTCAATGTAAGTTTTATTTGACACTAATGAAATTTAATAGCAAAACGAGGTTATAGGCTGCAACTATTTGGGTGTGCTTTGTGAAAGGAATGATTTTATACATAAGTCACGTGGTACCCCATTGGACTTTAAAGCATATGAATTTAGTTCATAAAAATGCCATATTACAAAGAGAAAAGAAACAAGCGATTATTGCAACTATTCATGTCCAAATGGTGGATATAAATTTTAAAAAATTAAACTTATATTGGAGTTCACAATTTTTACGTTAATTCGGTATTTAGAATTTCAGTATAATACAATAAAAATAAAAAGTCCTTCGCATCTATTTCTAGAGCTGCATAAAATATATAACAACGAGAATAATCATTTTGAACATCCTTGTATGCCTTCAATGTAAGTTTTATTTGACAATAATGAAATTTAAAAGCAAAACGAAGTTATAAGCTGGAACTATTTAGGTGTACTATGTAAAAAGTAAGATTTTATACACAAATCACTTGGTACCCCACTGGACTTTAAAGCATAAAAATTTAGTTCTTAAACTGCCAGATAATAAAGAGAAACGAAACAAGCGATTATTGCAATTATTCATGACCAAATGGTGGATATAAATTTTAAAAAATTGACCTTGTATTGGGGTTCACAATTCTTATGTAAACTCGGTATTTAGAATTTCAGTATAATACAATAAAAACAAAAAATCCTTCGCATCTATTTCTACAGCTGCATAAAATATATAACAACTAAAATAATCACTTTGAACATCCTTGTATGCCTTCAATGTAAGTTTTTTTTGACACTAATGAAATTTAATAGCAAAACGCAGTTATAAGCTGGAACTATTTAGGTGTGTTTTGTGAAAAGTTAGATTTTATACACAAATCACTTGGTACCCCATTGGACTTTAAAGCATATGAATTCAGTTCATAAAAATGCCATATAACAAGGAGAAAAGAAACAAGCGATTATTGCAACTATTCATGACCAAATGGTGGATATAAATTTTAAAAAATTGACCTTGTATTGGAGTTCACATTTCTTACGTTAATTCGGTATTTAGAATTTCAGTATAATACAATAAAAATAAAAAGTCCTTCGCATCTATTTCTAGAGCTGCATAAAATATATAACAACGAGAATAATCATTTTGAACATCCTTGTATGCCTTCAATGTAAGTTTTATTTGACAATAATGAAATTTAAAAGCAAAACGAAGTTATAAGCTGCAACTATTTAGGTGTACTATGTAAAAAGTAAGATTTTATACACAAATCACTTGGTACCCCACTGGACTTTAAAGCATAAAAATTTAGTTCTTAAACTGCCAGATAATAAAGAGAAACGAAACAAGCGATTATTGCAATTATTCATGACCATATTGATATAAATTTTAAAAAATTGACCTTGTATTGGAGTTCACAATTCTTACGTAAACTCGGTATTTAGAATTTCAGAATAATACAATAAAAATAAAAAATCCTTCGCATCTATTTCTAGAGCTGCATAAAATATATAACAACGAGAATAATCATTTTGAACATCCTTGTATGCCTTCAATATAAGTTTTTTTTGACACTAATGAAATTTAATAGCAAAACGAAGTTATAAGCTGGAACTATTTAGGTGTGCTTTGTGAAAGGAATGATATTTTACCCAAGTCACGTGGTACCCCATTGGACTTTAAAGCATATGAATTCAGTTCATAAAAATGCCATATAACAAGGTGAAAAGAAACAAGCGATTATTGCAACTATTCATGACCAAATGGTGGAAATCAAATTTTAAAAATTGACCTTGTATTGGAGTTTACAATATTTACGTAAACTCGGTTTTTAGAAATTCAGTATAATACAATAAAAACAAAAAATCCTTCGCATCTATTTCTAGAGCTGCACAAAAATATAACAACGCGAATAATCATTTTGAACATCCTTGTATGCCTTCAATGTAAGTTTTATTTGACACTAATGAAATTTAATAGCAAAACGAGGTTATAGGCTGCAACTATTTGGGTGTGCTTTGTGAAAGGAATGATTTTATACCCAAGTCACGTGGTACCCCATTGGACTTTAAAGCATATGAATTCAGTTCATAAAAATGCCATATAACAAGGTGAAGAGAAACAAGCGATTATTGCAACTATTCATGACCAAATGGTGGAAATCAAATTTTAAAAATTGACCTTGTATTGGAGTTTACAATATTTACGTAAACTCGGTTTTTAGAAATTCAGTATAATACAATAAAAACAAAAAATCCTTCGCATCTATTTCTAGAGCTGCATAAAATATGTAACAACGAGAATAATCATTTTGAACATCCTTGTATGCCTTCAATGTAAGTTTTATTTGACACTAATGAAATTTAATAGCAAAACGAGGTTATAGGCTGCAACTATTTAGGTGTGCTTTGTGAAAGGAATGATTTTAAACCCAAGTCACGTGGTACCCCATTGGACTTTAAAGCATATGAATTCAGTTCATAAAAATTCCATATAACAAAGAGAAAAGAAACATGCGATTATTGCAACTATTCATGACCAAATGGTGGATATAAATTTTAAAAAATTGACCTTGTATTGGGGTTCACAATTCTTATGTAAACTCGGTATTTAGAATTTCAGTATAATACAATAAAAACAAAAAATCCTTCGCATCTATTTCTACAGCTGCATAAAATATATAACAACTAAAATAATCACTTTGAACATCCTTGTATGCCTTCAATGTAAGTTTTTTTTGACACTAATGAAATATAATAGCAAAACGAAGTTATAAGCTGGAACTATTTAGGTGTGCTTTGTGAAAGGAATGATATTTTACCCAAGTCACGTGGTACCCCATTGGACTTTAAAGCATATGAACTCAGTTCATAAAAATGCCATATAACAAGGTGAAAAGAAACAAGCGATTATTGCAACTATTCATGACCAAATGGTGGAAATCAAATTTTAAAAATTGACCTTGTATTGGAGTTCACAATTCTTACGTAAACTCGGTATTTAGAATTTCAGAATAATACAATAAAAATAAAAAATCCTTCGCATCTATTTCTAGAGCTGCATAAAATATATAACAACGAGAATAATCATTTTGAACATCCTTGTATGACTTCAATGTAAGTTTTATTTGACACTAATGAAATTTAATAGCAAAACGAAGTTATAAGCTGGATCTATTTAGGTGTACTATGTAAAAAGTAAGATTTTATACACAAATCACTTGGTACCCCATTGGACTTTAAAGCATATGAATTCAGTTCATAAAAATGCCATATAACAAGCTGAAAAGAAACAAGCGATTATTGCAACTATTCATGACCAAATGGTGGAAATCAAATTTTAAAAATTGACCTTGTATTGGAGTTTACAATACTTACGTAAACTCGGTTTTTAGAAATTCAGTATAATACAATAAAAACAAAAAATCCTTCGCATCTATTTCTAGAGCTGCACAAAAATATAAGAACGCGAATAATCATTTTGAACATCCTTGTATGACTTCAATGTAAGTTTTATTTGACACTAATGAAATTTAATAGCAAAACGAGGTTATAGGCTGCAACTATTTGGGTGTGCTTTGTGAAAGGAATGATTTTATACCCAAGTCACGTGGTACCCCATTGGACTTTAAAGCATATGAATTCAGTTCATAAAAATGCCATATTACAAAGAGAAAAGAAACAAGCGATTATTGCAACTATTCATGTCCAAATGGTGGATATAAACTTTAAAAAATTAAACTTGTATTGGAGTTTACAAATTTACGTAAACTCGGTTTTTAGAAATTCAGTATAATACTATAAAAACAAAAAATCCTTCGCATCTATTTCTAGAACTGCATAAAATATATAACAACGAGAATAATCATTTTGAACATCCTTGTATGCCTTCAATGTAAGTTTTATTTGACAATAATGAAATTTAAAAGCAAAACGAAGTTATAAGCTGCAACTATTTAGGTGTACTATGTAAAAAGTAAGATGTTATACACAAATCACTTGGTACCCCATTGGACTTTAAAGCATAAAAATTTAGTTCTTAAACTGCCAGATAATAAAGAGAAACGAAACAAGCGATTATTGCAATTATTCATGACCAAATGGTGGAAATCAAATTTTAAAAATTGACCTTGTATTGGGGTTCACAATTCTTACGTAAACTCGGTATTTAGAATTTCAGTATAATACAATAAAAACAAAAAATCCTTCGCATCTATTTCTAGAGCTGCATAAAATATATAACAACGAAAATAATCAATTTGAACATCCTTGTATGCCTTCAATGTAAGTTTTATTTGACACTAATGAAATTTAGAAGCAAAACGAAGTTATAAGCCGGAACTATTTAGGTGTGCTGTGTGAAAGGAATGATTTTTTACCCAAGTCACGTGGTACCCCATTGGACTTTAAAGCATATGAATTCAGTTCATAGAAAAGCCATATAACAAGCTGAAAAGAAACAAGCGATTATTGCAACTATTCATGACCAAATGGTGGAAATCAAATTTTAAAAATTGACCTTGTATTGGAGTTTACAATATTTACGTAAACTCGGTTTTTAGAAATTCAGTATAATACAATAAAAACAAAAAATCCTTCGCATCTATTTCTAGAGCTGCACAAAAATATAACAACGCGAATAATCATTTTGAACATCCTTGTATGCCTTCAATGTAAGTTTTATTTGACACTAATGAAATTTAATAGCAAAACGAGGTTATAGGCTGCAACTATTTGGGTGTGCTTTGTGAAAGGAATGATTTTATACCCAAGTCACGTGGTACCCCATTGGACTTTAAAGCATATGAATTCAGTTCATAAAAATGCCATATAACAAGGTGAAGAGAAACAAGCGATTATTGCAACTATTCATGACCAAATGGTGGAAATCAAATTTTAAAAATTGACCTTGTATTGGAGTTTACAATATTTACGTAAACTCGGTTTTTAGAAATTCAGTATAATACAATAAAAACAAAAAATCCTTCGCATCTATTTCTAGAGCTGCATAAAATATGTAACAACGAGAATAATCATTTTGAACATCCTTGTATGCCTTCAATGTAAGTTTTATTTGACACTAATGAAATTTAATAGCAAAACGAGGTTATAGGCTGCAACTATTTAGGTGTGCTTTGTGAAAGGAATGATTTTAAACCCAAGTCACGTGGTACCCCATTGGACTTTAAAGCATATGAATTCAGTTCATAAAAATTCCATATAACAAAGAGAAAAGAAACATGCGATTATTGCAACTATTCATGACCAAATGGTGGATATAAATTTTAAAAAATTGACCTTGTATTGGGGTTCACAATTCTTATGTAAACTCGGTATTTAGAATTTCAGTATAATACAATAAAAACAAAAAATCCTTCGCATCTATTTCTAGAGCTGCACAAAAATATAAGAACGCGAATAATCATTTTGAACATCCTTGTATGACTTCAATGTAAGTTTTATTTGACACTAATGAAATTTAATAGCAAAACGAGGTTATAGGCTGCAACTATTTGGGTGTGCTTTGTGAAAGGAATGATTTTATACCCAAGTCACGTGGTACCCCATTGGACTTTAAAGCATATGAATTCAGTTCATAAAAATGCCATATAACAAGCTGAAAAGAAACAAGCGATTATTGCCACTATTCATGACCAAATGGTGGAAATCAAATTTTAAAAATTGACCTTGTATTGGAGTTTACAATATTTACGTAAACTCGGTTTTTAGAAATTCAGTATAATACAATAAAAACAAAAAATCCTTCGCATCTATTTCTAGAGCTGCATAAAAAATATAACAACGATAATAATCATTTTGAACATCCTTGTATGCCTTCTATATAAGTTTTTTTTTATTCAAATGAAATTTAAAAGCAAAACGAGGTTATAGGCTGCAACTATTTAGGTGTGCTTTGTGAAAGGAATGATTTTATACCCAAGTCACGTGGTACCCCATTGGACTTTAAAGCATATGAATTCAGTTCATAAAAATTCCATATTACAAAGAGAAAAGAAACAAGCGATTATTGCAACTATTCATGACCAAATGGTGGAAATCAAATTTTAAAAATTGACCTTGTATTGGAGTTTACAATATTTACGTAAACTCGGTTTTTAGAAATTCAGTATAATACAATAAAAACAAAAAATCCTTCGCATCTATTTCTAGAGCTGCATAAAAAATATAACAACGATAATAATCATTTTGAACATCCTTGTATGCCTTCTATATAAGTTTTTTTTTATTCAAATGAAATTTAAAAGCAAAACGAGGTTATAGGCTGCAACTATTTAGGTGTGCTTTGTGAAAGGAATGATTTTATACCCAAGTCACGTGGTACCCCATTGGACTTTAAAGCATATGAATTCAGTTCATAAAAATTCCATATTACAAAGAGAAAAGAAACAAGCGATTATTGCAACTATTCATGACCAAATGGTGGAAATCAAATTTTAAAAAATTGACCTTGTATTGGAGTTTACAATATTTACGTAAACTCGGTTTTTAGAAATTAAGTATAATACAATAAAAACAAAAAATCCTTCACATCTATTTCTAGAGCTGCATAAAAAATATAACAACGATAATAATCATTTTGAACATCCTTGTATGCCTTCTATATAAGTTTTTTTTTATTCAAATGAAATTTAAAAGCAAAACGAGGTTATAGGCTGCAACTATTTAGGTGTGCTTTGTGAAAGGAATGATTTTAAACCCAAGTCACGTGGTACCCCATTGGACTTTAAAGCATATGAATTCAGTTCATAAAAATTCCATATAACAAAGAGAAAAGAAACATGCGATTATTGCAACTATTCATGACCAAATGGTGGATATAAATTTTAAAAAATTGACCTTGTATTGGGGTTCACAATTCTTATGTAAACTCGGTATTTAGAATTTCAGTATAATACAATAAAAACAAAAAATCCTTCGCATCTATTTCTAGAGCTGCACAAAAATATAAGAACGCGAATAATCATTTTGAACATCCTTGTATGACTTCAATGTAAGTTTTATTTGACACTAATGAAATTTAATAGCAAAACGAGGTTATAGGCTGCAACTATTTGGGTGTGCTTTGTGAAAGGAATGATTTTATACCCAAGTCACGTGGTACCCCATTGGACTTTAAAGCATATGAATTCAGTTCATAAAAATGCCATATAACAAGCTGAAAAGAAACAAGCGATTATTGCCACTATTCATGACCAAATGGTGGAAATCAAATTTTAAAAATTGACCTTGTATTGGAGTTTACAATATTTACGTAAACTCGGTTTTTAGAAATTCAGTATAATACAATAAAAACAAAAAATCCTTCGCATCTATTTCTAGAGCTGCATAAAAAATATAACAACGATAATAATCATTTTGAACATCCTTGTATGCCTTCTATATAAGTTTTTTTTTATTCAAATGAAATTTAAAAGCAAAACGAGGTTATAGGCTGCAACTATTTAGGTGTGCTTTGTGAAAGGAATGATTTTATACCCAAGTCACGTGGTACCCCATTGGACTTTAAAGCATATGAATTCAGTTCATAAAAATTCCATATAACAAAGAGAAAAGAAACATGCGATTATTGCAACTATTCATGACCAAATGGTGGATATAAATTTTAAAAAATTGACCTTGTATTGGGGTTCACAATTCTTATGTAAACTCGGTATTTAGAATTTCAGTATAATACAATAAAAACAAAAAATCCTTCGCATCTATTTCTAGAGCTGCACAAAAATATAAGAACGCGAATAATCATTTTGAACATCCTTGTATGACTTCAATGTAAGTTTTATTTGACACTAATGAAATTTAATAGCAAAACGAGGTTATAGGCTGCAACTATTTGGGTGTGCTTTGTGAAAGGAATGATTTTATACCCAAGTCACGTGGTACCCCATTGGACTTTAAAGCATATGAATTCAGTTCATAAAAATGCCATATAACAAGCTGAAAAGAAACAAGCGATTATTGCCACTATTCATGACCAAATGGTGGAAATCAAATTTTAAAAATTGACCTTGTATTGGAGTTTACAATATTTACGTAAACTCGGTTTTTAGAAATTCAGTATAATACAATAAAAACAAAAAATCCTTCGCATCTATTTCTAGAGCTGCATAAAAAATATAACAACGATAATAATCATTTTGAACATCCTTGTATGCCTTCTATATAAGTTTTTTTTTATTCAAATGAAATTTAGTAGCAAAACGAAGTTATAAGCCGGAACTGTTTAGGTGTGCTGTGTGAAAGGAATGATTTTTTACCCAAGTCACGTGGTACCCCATTGGACTTTAAAGCATATGAATTCAGTTCATAAAAATGCCATATAACAAGCTGAAAAGAAACAAGCGATTATTGCCACTATTCATGACCAAATGGTGGAAATCAAATTTTAAAAATTGACCTTGTATTGGAGTTTACAATATTTACGTAAACTCGGTTTTTAGAAATTCAGTATAATACAATAAAAACAAAAAATCCTTCGCATCTATTTCTAGAGCTGCATAAAAAATATAACAACGATAATAATCATTTTGAACATCCTTGTATGCCTTCTATATAAGTTTTTTTTTATTCAAATGAAATTTAAAAGCAAAACGAGGTTATAGGCTGCAACTATTTAGGTGTGCTTTGTGAAAGGAATGATTTTATACCCAAGTCACGTGGTACCCCATTGGACTTTAAAGCATATGAATTCAGTTCATAAAAATTCCATATTACAAAGAGAAAAGAAACAAGCGATTATTGCAACTATTCATGACCAAATGGTGGAAATCAAATTTTAAAAAATTGACCTTGTATTGGAGTTTACAATATTTACGTAAACTCGGTTTTTAGAAATTAAGTATAATACAATAAAAACAAAAAATCCTTCACATCTATTTCTAGAGCTGCATAAAAATATAACAACGCGAATAATCATTTTGAACATCCTTGTATGCCTTCAATGTAAGTTTTATTTGACACTAATGAAATTTAATAGCAAAACGAAGTTATAAGCTGGATCTATTTAGGTGTACTATGTAAAAAGTAAGATTTTATACACAAATCACTTGGTACCCCATTGGACTTTAAAGCATCAAAATTTAGTTCTTAAACTGCCAGATAATAAAGAGAAACGAAACAAGCGATTATTGCAACTATTCATGTCCAAATGGTGGATATAAATTTTAAAAAATTAAACTTGTATTGGAGTTTACAATATTTACGTAAACTCGGTTTTTAGAAATTAAGTATAATACAATAAAAACAAAAAATCCTTCGCATCTATTTCTAGAGCTGCATAAAAATATAACAACGCGAATAATCATTTTGAACATCCTTGTATGCCTTCAATGTAAGTTTTATTTGACACTAATGAAATTTAATAACAAAACGAAGTTATAAGCTGGAATTATTTAGGTGTACTATGTAAAAAGTTAGATTTTATACACAAATCACTTGGTACCCCATTGGACTTTAAAGCATATGAATTCAGTTCATAAAAATGCCATATAACAAGCTGAAAAGAAACAAGCGATTATTGCAACTATTCATGACCAAATGGTGGAAATCAAATTTTAAAAATTGACCTTGTATTGGAGTTTACAATACTTACGTAAACTCGGTTTTTAGAAATTCAGTATAATACAATAAAAACAAAAAATCCTTCGCATCTATTTCTAGAGCTGCACAAAAATATAAGAACGCGAATAATCATTTTGAACATCCTTGTATGACTTCAATGTAAGTTTTATTTGACACTAATGAAATTTAATAGCAAAACGAGGTTATAGGCTGCAACTATTTGGGTGTGCTTTGTGAAAGGAATGATTTTATACCCAAGTCACGTGGTACCCCATTGGACTTTAAAGCATATGAATTCAGTTCATAAAAATGCCATATTACAAAGAGAAAAGAAACAAGCGATTATTGCAACTATTCATGTCCAAATGGTGGATATAAACTTTAAAAAATTAAACTTGTATTGGAGTTTACAAATTTACGTAAACTCGGTTTTTAGAAATTCAGTATAATACTATAAAAACAAAAAATCCTTCGCATCTATTTCTAGAACTGCATAAAATATATAACAACGAGAATAATCATTTTGAACATCCTTGTATGCCTTCAATGTAAGTTTTATTTGACAATAATGAAATTTAAAAGCAAAACGAAGTTATAAGCTGCAACTATTTAGGTGTACTATGTAAAAAGTAAGATGTTATACACAAATCACTTGGTACCCCATTGGACTTTAAAGCATAAAAATTTAGTTCTTAAACTGCCAGATAATAAAGAGAAACGAAACAAGCGATTATTGCAATTATTCATGACCAAATGGTGGAAATCAAATTTTAAAAATTGACCTTGTATTGGGGTTCACAATTCTTACGTAAACTCGGTATTTAGAATTTCAGTATAATACAATAAAAACAAAAAATCCTTCGCATCTATTTCTAGAGCTGCATAAAATATATAACAACGAAAATAATCAATTTGAACATCCTTGTATGCCTTCAATGTAAGTTTTATTTGACACTAATGAAATTTAGTAGCAAAACGAAGTTATAAGCCGGAACTATTTAGGTGTGCTGTGTGAAAGGAATGATTTTTTACCCAAGTCACGTGGTACCCCATTGGACTTTAAAGCATATGAATTCAGTTCATAAAAATGCCATATAACAAGCTGAAAAGAAACAAGCGATTATTGCAACTATTCATGACCAAATGGTGGAAATCAAATTTTAAAAATTGACCTTGTATTGGAGTTTACAATATTTACGTAAACTCGGTTTTTAGAAATTCAGTATAATACAATAAAAACAAAAAATCCTTCGCATCTATTTCTAGAGCTGCATAAAAAATATAACAACGATAATAATCATTTTGAACATCCTTGTATGCCTTCTATATAAGTTTTTTTTTATTCAAATGAAATTTAAAAGCAAAACGAGGTTATAGGCTGCAACTATTTAGGTGTGCTTTGTGAAAGGAATGATTTTATACCCAAGTCACGTGGTACCCCATTAGACTTTAAAGCGTATGAATTCAGTTCATAAAAATTGCATATTACAAAGAGAAAAGAAACAAGCGATTATTGCAACTATTCATGACCAAATGGTGGAAATCAAATTTTAAAAAATTGACCTTGTATTGGAGTTTACAATATTTACGTAAACTCGGTTTTTAGAAATTAAGTATAATACAATAAAAACAAAAAATCCTTCGCATCTATTTCTAGAGCTGCATAAAAATATAACAACGCGAATAATCATTTTGAACATCCTTGTATGCCTTCAATGTAAGTTTTATTTGACACTAATGAAATTTAATAGCAAAACGAAGTTATAAGCTGGATCTATTTAGGTGTACTATGTAAAAAGTAAGATTTTATACACAAATCACTTGGTACCCCATTGGACTTTAAAGCATATGAATTCAGTTCGTAAAAATGCCATATAACAAAGAGAAAAGAAACAAGCGATTATTGCAACTATTCATGACCAAATGGTGGAAATCAAATTTTTAAAAATTAAACTTGTATTGGAGTTTACAATATTTACGTAAACTCGGTTTTTAGAAATTAAGTATAATATTATAAAAACAAAAAATCATTCGCATCTATTTCTAGAGCTGCACAAAAATATAACAACGCGAATAATCATTTTGAACATCCTTGTATGCCTTCAATGTAAGTTTTATTTGACACTAATGAAATTTAATAGCTAAACGAGGTTATAGGCTGCAACTATTTGGGTGTGCTGTGTGAAAGGAATGATTTTATACCCAAGTCACGTGGTACCCCATTGGACTTTAAAGCATATGAATTCAGTTCATAAAAATTCCATATTACAAAGAGAAAAGAAACAAGCGATTATTGCAACTATTCATGACCAAATGGTGGAAATCAAATTTTAAAAAATTGACCTTGTATTGGAGTTTACAATATTTACGTAAACTCGGTTTTTAGAAATTCAGTATAATATTATAAAAACAAAAAATCATTCGCATCTATTTCTGGAGCTGCACAAAAATATAACAACGCGAATAATCATTTTGAACATCCTTGTATGCCTTCAATGTAAGTTTTATTTGACACTAATGAAATTTAATAGCAAAACGAGGTTATAGGCTGCAACTATTTGGGTGTGCTTTGTGAAAGGAATGATTTTATACATAAGTCACGTGGTACCCCATTGGACTTTAAAGCATATGAATTTAGTTCATAAAAATGCCATATTACAAAGAGAAAAGAAACAAGCGATTATTGCAACTATTCATGTCCAAATGGTGGATATAAATTTTAAAAAATTAAACTTATATTGGAGTTCACAATTTTTACGTTAATTCGGTATTTAGAATTTCAGTATAATACAATAAAAATAAAAAGTCCTTCGCATCTATTTCTAGAGCTGCATAAAATATATAACAACGAGAATAATCATTTTGAACATCCTTGTATGCCTTCAATGTAAGTTTTATTTGACAATAATGAAATTTAAAAGCAAAACGAAGTTATAAGCTGGAACTATTTAGGTGTACTATGTAAAAAGTAAGATTTTATACACAAATCACTTGGTACCCCACTGGACTTTAAAGCATAAAAATTTAGTTCTTAAACTGCCAGATAATAAAGAGAAACGAAACAAGCGATTATTGCAATTATTCATGACCAAATGGTGGATATAAATTTTAAAAAATTGACCTTGTATTGGGGTTCACAATTCTTATGTAAACTCGGTATTTAGAATTTCAGTATAATACAATAAAAACAAAAAATCCTTCGCATCTATTTCTACAGCTGCATAAAATATATAACAACTAAAATAATCACTTTGAACATCCTTGTATGCCTTCAATGTAAGTTTTTTTTGACACTAATGAAATTTAATAGCAAAACGAAGTTATAAGCTGGAACTATTTAGGTGTGTTTTGTGAAAAGTTAGATTTTATACACAAATCACTTGGTACCCCATTGGACTTTAAAGCATATGAATTCAGTTCATAAAAATGCCATATAACAAGGAGAAAAGAAACAAGCGATTATTGCAACTATTCATGACCAAATGGTGGATATAAATTTTAAAAAATTGACCTTGTATTGGAGTTCACATTTCTTACGTTAATTCGGTATTTAGAATTTCAGTATAATACAATAAAAATAAAAAGTCCTTCGCATCTATTTCTAGAGCTGCATAAAATATATAACAACGAGAATAATCATTTTGAACATCCTTGTATGCCTTCAATGTAAGTTTTATTTGACAATAATGAAATTTAAAAGCAAAACGAAGTTATAAGCTGCAACTATTTAGGTGTACTATGTAAAAAGTAAGATTTTATACACAAATCACTTGGTACCCCACTGGACTTTAAAGCATAAAAATTTAGTTCTTAAACTGCCAGATAATAAAGAGAAACGAAACAAGCGATTATTGCAATTATTCATGACCATATTGATATAAATTTTAAAAAATTGACCTTGTATTGGAGTTCACAATTCTTACGTAAACTCGGTATTTAGAATTTCAGAATAATACAATAAAAATAAAAAATCCTTCGCATCTATTTCTAGAGCTGCATAAAATATATAACAACGAGAATAATCATTTTGAACATCCTTGTATGCCTTCAATATAAGTTTTTTTTGACACTAATGAAATTTAATAGCAAAACGAAGTTATAAGCTGGAACTATTTAGGTGTGCTTTGTGAAAGGAATGATATTTTACCCAAGTCACGTGGTACCCCATTGGACTTTAAAGCATATGAATTCAGTTCATAAAAATGCCATATAACAAGGTGAAAAGAAACAAGCGATTATTGCAACTATTCATGACCAAATGGTGGAAATCAAATTTTAAAAATTGACCTTGTATTGGAGTTTACAATATTTACGTAAACTCGGTTTTTAGAAATTCAGTATAATACAATAAAAACAAAAAATCCTTCGCATCTATTTCTAGAGCTGCACAAAAATATAACAACGCGAATAATCATTTTGAACATCCTTGTATGCCTTCAATGTAAGTTTTATTTGACACTAATGAAATTTAATAGCAAAACGAGGTTATAGGCTGCAACTATTTGGGTGTGCTTTGTGAAAGGAATGATTTTATACCCAAGTCACGTGGTACCCCATTGGACTTTAAAGCATATGAATTCAGTTCATAAAAATGCCATATAACAAGGTGAAGAGAAACAAGCGATTATTGCAACTATTCATGACCAAATGGTGGAAATCAAATTTTAAAAATTGACCTTGTATTGGAGTTTACAATATTTACGTAAACTCGGTTTTTAGAAATTCAGTATAATACAATAAAAACAAAAAATCCTTCGCATCTATTTCTAGAGCTGCATAAAATATGTAACAACGAGAATAATCATTTTGAACATCCTTGTATGCCTTCAATGTAAGTTTTATTTGACACTAATGAAATTTAATAGCAAAACGAGGTTATAGGCTGCAACTATTTAGGTGTGCTTTGTGAAAGGAATGATTTTAAACCCAAGTCACGTGGTACCCCATTGGACTTTAAAGCATATGAATTCAGTTCATAAAAATTCCATATAACAAAGAGAAAAGAAACATGCGATTATTGCAACTATTCATGACCAAATGGTGGATATAAATTTTAAAAAATTGACCTTGTATTGGGGTTCACAATTCTTATGTAAACTCGGTATTTAGAATTTCAGTATAATACAATAAAAACAAAAAATCCTTCGCATCTATTTCTACAGCTGCATAAAATATATAACAACTAAAATAATCACTTTGAACATCCTTGTATGCCTTCAATGTAAGTTTTTTTTGACACTAATGAAATATAATAGCAAAACGAAGTTATAAGCTGGAACTATTTAGGTGTGCTTTGTGAAAGGAATGATATTTTACCCAAGTCACGTGGTACCCCATTGGACTTTAAAGCATATGAACTCAGTTCATAAAAATGCCATATAACAAGGTGAAAAGAAACAAGCGATTATTGCAACTATTCATGACCAAATGGTGGAAATCAAATTTTAAAAATTGACCTTGTATTGGAGTTCACAATTCTTACGTAAACTCGGTATTTAGAATTTCAGAATAATACAATAAAAATAAAAAATCCTTCGCATCTATTTCTAGAGCTGCATAAAATATATAACAACGAGAATAATCATTTTGAACATCCTTGTATGACTTCAATGTAAGTTTTATTTGACACTAATGAAATTTAATAGCAAAACGAAGTTATAAGCTGGATCTATTTAGGTGTACTATGTAAAAAGTAAGATTTTATACACAAATCACTTGGTACCCCATTGGACTTTAAAGCATATGAATTCAGTTCATAAAAATGCCATATAACAAGCTGAAAAGAAACAAGCGATTATTGCAACTATTCATGACCAAATGGTGGAAATCAAATTTTAAAAATTGACCTTGTATTGGAGTTTACAATACTTACGTAAACTCGGTTTTTAGAAATTCAGTATAATACAATAAAAACAAAAAATCCTTCGCATCTATTTCTAGAGCTGCACAAAAATATAAGAACGCGAATAATCATTTTGAACATCCTTGTATGACTTCAATGTAAGTTTTATTTGACACTAATGAAATTTAATAGCAAAACGAGGTTATAGGCTGCAACTATTTGGGTGTGCTTTGTGAAAGGAATGATTTTATACCCAAGTCACGTGGTACCCCATTGGACTTTAAAGCATATGAATTCAGTTCATAAAAATGCCATATTACAAAGAGAAAAGAAACAAGCGATTATTGCAACTATTCATGTCCAAATGGTGGATATAAACTTTAAAAAATTAAACTTGTATTGGAGTTTACAAATTTACGTAAACTCGGTTTTTAGAAATTCAGTATAATACTATAAAAACAAAAAATCCTTCGCATCTATTTCTAGAACTGCATAAAATATATAACAACGAGAATAATCATTTTGAACATCCTTGTATGCCTTCAATGTAAGTTTTATTTGACAATAATGAAATTTAAAAGCAAAACGAAGTTATAAGCTGCAACTATTTAGGTGTACTATGTAAAAAGTAAGATGTTATACACAAATCACTTGGTACCCCATTGGACTTTAAAGCATAAAAATTTAGTTCTTAAACTGCCAGATAATAAAGAGAAACGAAACAAGCGATTATTGCAATTATTCATGACCAAATGGTGGAAATCAAATTTTAAAAATTGACCTTGTATTGGGGTTCACAATTCTTACGTAAACTCGGTATTTAGAATTTCAGTATAATACAATAAAAACAAAAAATCCTTCGCATCTATTTCTAGAGCTGCATAAAATATATAACAACGAAAATAATCAATTTGAACATCCTTGTATGCCTTCAATGTAAGTTTTATTTGACACTAATGAAATTTAGAAGCAAAACGAAGTTATAAGCCGGAACTATTTAGGTGTGCTGTGTGAAAGGAATGATTTTTTACCCAAGTCACGTGGTACCCCATTGGACTTTAAAGCATATGAATTCAGTTCATAGAAAAGCCATATAACAAGCTGAAAAGAAACAAGCGATTATTGCAACTATTCATGACCAAATGGTGGAAATCAAATTTTAAAAATTGACCTTGTATTGGAGTTTACAATATTTACGTAAACTCGGTTTTTAGAAATTCAGTATAATACAATAAAAACAAAAAATCCTTCGCATCTATTTCTAGAGCTGCACAAAAATATAACAACGCGAATAATCATTTTGAACATCCTTGTATGCCTTCAATGTAAGTTTTATTTGACACTAATGAAATTTAATAGCAAAACGAGGTTATAGGCTGCAACTATTTGGGTGTGCTTTGTGAAAGGAATGATTTTATACCCAAGTCACGTGGTACCCCATTGGACTTTAAAGCATATGA
This sequence comes from Anthrax anthrax, assembly GCA_963971155.1. Taxonomy (NCBI): domain Eukaryota; kingdom Metazoa; phylum Arthropoda; class Insecta; order Diptera; family Bombyliidae; genus Anthrax; species Anthrax anthrax. The sequence goes on from CAXAQU010000283.1 coordinate 185,414, forward strand.
ATTCAGTTCATAAAAATGCCATATAACAAGGTGAAGAGAAACAAGCGATTATTGCAACTATTCATGACCAAATGGTGGAAATCAAATTTTAAAAATTGACCTTGTATTGGAGTTTACAATATTTACGTAAACTCGGTTTTTAGAAATTCAGTATAATACAATAAAAACAAAAAATCCTTCGCATCTATTTCTAGAGCTGCATAAAATATGTAACAACGAGAATAATCATTTTGAACATCCTTGTATGCCTTCAATGTAAGTTTTATTTGACACTAATGAAATTTAATAGCAAAACGAGGTTATAGGCTGCAACTATTTAGGTGTGCTTTGTGAAAGGAATGATTTTAAACCCAAGTCACGTGGTACCCCATTGGACTTTAAAGCATATGAATTCAGTTCATAAAAATTCCATATAACAAAGAGAAAAGAAACATGCGATTATTGCAACTATTCATGACCAAATGGTGGATATAAATTTTAAAAAATTGACCTTGTATTGGGGTTCACAATTCTTATGTAAACTCGGTATTTAGAATTTCAGTATAATACAATAAAAACAAAAAATCCTTCGCATCTATTTCTAGAGCTGCACAAAAATATAAGAACGCGAATAATCATTTTGAACATCCTTGTATGACTTCAATGTAAGTTTTATTTGACACTAATGAAATTTAATAGCAAAACGAGGTTATAGGCTGCAACTATTTGGGTGTGCTTTGTGAAAGGAATGATTTTATACCCAAGTCACGTGGTACCCCATTGGACTTTAAAGCATATGAATTCAGTTCATAAAAATGCCATATTACAAAGAGAAAAGAAACAAGCGATTATTGCAACTATTCATGTCCAAATGGTGGATATAAACTTTAAAAAATTAAACTTGTATTGGAGTTTACAAATTTACGTAAACTCGGTTTTTAGAAATTCAGTATAATACAATAAAAACAAAAAATCCTTCGCATCTATTTCTAGAGCTGCATAAAATATGTAACAACGAGAATAATCATTTTGAACATCCTTGTATGCCTTCAATGTAAGTTTTATTTGACACTAATGAAATTTAATAGCAAAACGAGGTTATAGGCTGCAACTATTTAGGTGTGCTTTGTGAAAGGAATGATTTTAAACCCAAGTCACGTGGTACCCCATTGGACTTTAAAGCATATGAATTCAGTTCATAAAAATTCCATATAACAAAGAGAAAAGAAACATGCGATTATTGCAACTATTCATGACCAAATGGTGGATATAAATTTTAAAAAATTGACCTTGTATTGGAGTTTACAATATTTACGTAAACTCGGTTTTTAGAAATTCAGTATAATACAATAAAAACAAAAAATCCTTCGCATCTATTTCTAGAGCTGCACAAAAATATAACAACGCGAATAATCATTTTGAACATCCTTGTATGCCTTCAATGTAAGTTTTATTTGACACTAATGAAATTTAATAGCAAAACGAGGTTATAGGCTGCAACTATTTGGGTGTGCTTTGTGAAAGGAATGATTTTATACCCAAGTCACGTGGTACCCCATTGGACTTTAAAGCATATGAATTCAGTTCATAAAAATGCCATATTACAAAGAGAAAAGAAACAAGCGATTATTGCAACTATTCATGTCCAAATGGTGGATATAAACTTTAAAAAATTAAACTTGTATTGGAGTTTACAAATTTACGTAAACTCGGTTTTTAGAAATTCAGTATAATACTATAAAAACAAAAAATCCTTCGCATCTATTTCTAGAACTGCATAAAATATATAACAACGAGAATAATCATTTTGAACATCCTTGTATGCCTTCAATGTAAGTTTTATTTGACACTAATGAAATTTAATAGCAAAACGAGGTTATAGGCTGCAACTATTTAGGTGTGCTTTGTGAAAGGAATGATTTTAAACCCAAGTCACGTGGTACCCCATTGGACTTTAAAGCATATGAATTCAGTTCATAAAAATTCCATATAACAAAGAGAAAAGAAACATGCGATTATTGCAACTATTCATGACCAAATGGTGGATATAAATTTTAAAAAATTGACCTTGTATTGGGGTTCACAATTCTTATGTAAACTCGGTATTTAGAATTTCAGTATAATACAATAAAAACAAAAAATCCTTCGCATCTATTTCTAGAGCTGCACAAAAATATAAGAACGCGAATAATCATTTTGAACATCCTTGTATGACTTCAATGTAAGTTTTATTTGACACTAATGAAATTTAATAGCAAAACGAGGTTATAGGCTGCAACTATTTGGGTGTGCTTTGTGAAAGGAATGATTTTATACCCAAGTCACGTGGTACCCCATTGGACTTTAAAGCATATGAATTCAGTTCATAAAAATGCCATATAACAAAGAGAAAAGAAACAAGCGATTATTGCAACTATTCATGACCAAATGGTGGAAATCAAATTTTTAAAAATTAAACTTGTATTGGAGTTTACAATATTTACGTAAACTCGGTTTTTAGAAATTCAGTATAATATTATAAAAACAAAAAATCATTCGCATCTATTTCTGGAGCTGCACAAAAATATAACAACGCGAATAATCATTTTGAACATCCTTGTATGCCTTCAATGTAAGTTTTATTTGACACTAATGAAATTTAATAGCAAAACGAGGTTATAGGCTGCAACTATTTGGGTGTGCTTTGTGAAAGGAATGATTTTATACATAAGTCACGTGGTACCCCATTGGACTTTAAAGCATATGAATTCAGTTCATAAAAATTCCATATTACAAAGAGAAAAGAAACAAGCGATTATTGCAACTATTCATGACCAAATGGTGGAAATCAAATTTTAAAAAATTGACCTTGTATTGGAGTTTACAATATTTACGTAAACTCGGTTTTTAGAAATTAAGTATAATACAATAAAAACAAAAAATCCTTCACATCTATTTCTAGAGCTGCATAAAAATATAACAACGCGAATAATCATTTTGAACATCCTTGTATGCCTTCAATGTAAGTTTTATTTGACACTAATGAAATTTAATAGCAAAACGAAGTTATAAGCTGGATCTATTTAGGTGTACTATGTAAAAAGTAAGATTTTATACACAAATCACTTGGTACCCCATTGGACTTTAAAGCATCAAAATTTAGTTCTTAAACTGCCAGATAATAAAGAGAAACGAAACAAGCGATTATTGCAACTATTCATGTCCAAATGGTGGATATAAATTTTAAAAAATTGACCTTGTATTGGGGTTCACAATTCTTATGTAAACTCGGTATTTAGAATTTCAGTATAATACAATAAAAACAAAAAATCCTTCGCATCTATTTCTAGAGCTGCACAAAAATATAAGAACGCGAATAATCATTTTGAACATCCTTGTATGACTTCAATGTAAGTTTTATTTGACACTAATGAAATTTAATAGCAAAACGAGGTTATAGGCTGCAACTATTTGGGTGTGCTTTGTGAAAGGAATGATTTTATACCCAAGTCACGTGGTACCCCATTGGACTTTAAAGCATATGAATTCAGTTCATAAAAATGCCATATTACAAAGAGAAAAGAAACAAGCGATTATTGCAACTATTCATGTCCAAATGGTGGATATAAACTTTAAAAAATTAAACTTGTATTGGAGTTTACAAATTTACGTAAACTCGGTTTTTAGAAATTCAGTATAATACTATAAAAACAAAAAATCCTTCGCATCTATTTCTAGAACTGCATAAAATATATAACAACGCGAATAATCATTTTGAACATCCTTGTATGCCTTCAATGTAAGTTTTATTTGACACTAATGAAATTTAATAACAAAACGAAGTTATAAGCTGGAATTATTTAGGTGTACTATGTAAAAAGTTAGATTTTATACACAAATCACTTGGTACCCCATTGGACTTTAAAGCATATGAATTCAGTTCATAAAAATGCCATATAACAAGCTGAAAAGAAACAAGCGATTATTGCAACTATTCATGACCAAATGGTGGAAATCAAATTTTAAAAATTGACCTTGTATTGGAGTTTACAATATTTACGTAAACTCGGTTTTTAGAAATTCAGTATAATACAATAAAAACAAAAAATCCTTCGCATCTATTTCTAGAGCTGCACAAAAATATAACAACGCGAATAATCATTTTGAACATCCTTGTATGCCTTCAATGTAAGTTTTATTTGACACTAATGAAATTTAATAGCAAAACGAGGTTATAGGCTGCAACTATTTGGGTGTGCTTTGTGAAAGGAATGATTTTATACCCAAGTCACGTGGTACCCCATTGGACTTTAAAGCATATGAATTCAGTTCATAAAAATGCCATATAACAAGGTGAAGAGAAACAAGCGATTATTGCAACTATTCATGACCAAATGGTGGAAATCAAATTTTAAAAATTGACCTTGTATTGGAGTTTACAATATTTACGTAAACTCGGTTTTTAGAAATTCAGTATAATACAATAAAAACAAAAAATCCTTCGCATCTATTTCTAGAGCTGCATAAAATATGTAACAACGAGAATAATCATTTTGAACATCCTTGTATGCCTTCAATGTAAGTTTTATTTGACACTAATGAAATTTAATAGCAAAACGAGGTTATAGGCTGCAACTATTTAGGTGTGCTTTGTGAAAGGAATGATTTTAAACCCAAGTCACGTGGTACCCCATTGGACTTTAAAGCATATGAATTCAGTTCATAAAAATTCCATATAACAAAGAGAAAAGAAACATGCGATTATTGCAACTATTCATGACCAAATGGTGGATATAAATTTTAAAAAATTGACCTTGTATTGGGGTTCACAATTCTTATGTAAACTCGGTATTTAGAATTTCAGTATAATACAATAAAAACAAAAAATCCTTCGCATCTATTTCTACAGCTGCATAAAATATATAACAACTAAAATAATCACTTTGAACATCCTTGTATGCCTTCAATGTAAGTTTTTTTTGACACTAATGAAATATAATAGCAAAACGAAGTTATAAGCTGGAACTATTTAGGTGTGCTTTGTGAAAGGAATGATATTTTACCCAAGTCACGTGGTACCCCATTGGACTTTAAAGCATATGAACTCAGTTCATAAAAATGCCATATAACAAGGTGAAAAGAAACAAGCGATTATTGCAACTATTCATGACCAAATGGTGGAAATCAAATTTTAAAAATTGACCTTGTATTGGAGTTCACAATTCTTACGTAAACTCGGTATTTAGAATTTCAGAATAATACAATAAAAATAAAAAATCCTTCGCATCTATTTCTAGAGCTGCATAAAATATATAACAACGAGAATAATCATTTTGAACATCCTTGTATGACTTCAATGTAAGTTTTATTTGACACTAATGAAATTTAATAGCAAAACGAAGTTATAAGCTGGATCTATTTAGGTGTACTATGTAAAAAGTAAGATTTTATACACAAATCACTTGGTACCCCATTGGACTTTAAAGCATATGAATTCAGTTCGTAAAAATGCCATATAACAAAGAGAAAAGAAACAAGCGATTATTGCAACTATTCATGACCAAATGGTGGAAATCAAATTTTTAAAAATTAAACTTGTATTGGAGTTTACAATATTTACGTAAACTCGGTTTTTAGAAATTAAGTATAATATTATAAAAACAAAAAATCATTCGCATCTATTTCTAGAGCTGCACAAAAATATAACAACGCGAATAATCATTTTGAACATCCTTGTATGCCTTCAATGTAAGTTTTATTTGACACTAATGAAATTTAATAGCTAAACGAGGTTATAGGCTGCAACTATTTGGGTGTGCTGTGTGAAAGGAATGATTTTATACCCAAGTCACGTGGTACCCCATTGGACTTTAAAGCATATGAATTCAGTTCGTAAAAATGCCATATAACAAAGAGAAAAGAAACAAGCGATTATTGCAACTATTCATGACCAAATGGTGGAAATCAAATTTTTAAAAATTAAACTTGTATTGGAGTTTACAATATTTACGTAAACTCGGTTTTTAGAAATTAAGTATAATATTATAAAAACAAAAAATCATTCGCATCTATTTCTAGAGCTGCACAAAAATATAACAACGCGAATAATCATTTTGAACATCCTTGTATGCCTTCAATGTAAGTTTTATTTGACACTAATGAAATTTAATAGCAAAACGAGGTTATAGGCTGCAACTATTTGGGTGTGCTTTGTGAAAGGAATGATTTTATACATAAGTCACGTGGTACCCCATTGGACTTTAAAGCATATGAATTCAGTTCATAAAAATTCCATATTACAAAGAGAAAAGAAACAAGCGATTATTGCAACTATTCATGACCAAATGGTGGAAATCAAATTTTAAAAAATTGACCTTGTATTGGAGTTTACAATATTTACGTAAACTCTGTTTTTAGAAATTAAGTATAATACAATAAAAACAAAAAATCCTTCACATCTATTTCTAGAGCTGCATAAAAATATAACAACGCGAATAATCATTTTGAACATCCTTGTATGCCTTCAATGTAAGTTTTATTTGACACTAATGAAATTTAATAGCAAAACGAAGTTATAAGCTGGATCTATTTAGGTGTACTATGTAAAAAGTAAGATTTTATACACAAATCACTTGGTACCCCATTGGACTTTAAAGCATCAAAATTTAGTTCTTAAACTGCCAGATAATAAAGAGAAACGAAACAAGCGATTATTGCAACTATTCATGTCCAAATGGTGGATATAAATTTTAAAAAATTAAACTTGTATTGGAGTTTACAATATTTACGTAAACTCGGTTTTTAGAAATTAAGTATAATACAATAAAAACAAAAAATCCTTCGCATCTATTTCTAGAGCTGCATAAAAATATAACAACGCGAATAATCATTTTGAACATCCTTGTATGCCTTCAATGTAAGTTTTATTTGACACTAATGAAATTTAATAACAAAACGAAGTTATAAGCTGGAATTATTTAGGTGTACTATGTAAAAAGTTAGATTTTATACACAAATCACTTGGTACCCCATTGGACTTTAAAGCATATGAATTCAGTTCATAAAAATGCCATATAACAAGCTGAAAAGAAACAAGCGATTATTGCAACTATTCATGACCAAATGGTGGAAATCAAATTTTAAAAATTGACCTTGTATTGGAGTTTACAATACTTACGTAAACTCGGTTTTTAGAAATTCAGTATAATACAATAAAAACAAAAAATCCTTCGCATCTATTTCTAGAGCTGCACAAAAATATAAGAACGCGAATAATCATTTTGAACATCCTTGTATGACTTCAATGTAAGTTTTATTTGACACTAATGAAATTTAATAGCAAAACGAGGTTATAGGCTGCAACTATTTGGGTGTGCTTTGTGAAAGGAATGATTTTATACCCAAGTCACGTGGTACCCCATTGGACTTTAAAGCATATGAATTCAGTTCATAAAAATGCCATATTACAAAGAGAAAAGAAACAAGCGATTATTGCAACTATTCATGTCCAAATGGTGGATATAAACTTTAAAAAATTAAACTTGTATTGGAGTTTACAAATTTACGTAAACTCGGTTTTTAGAAATTCAGTATAATACTATAAAAACAAAAAATCCTTCGCATCTATTTCTAGAACTGCATAAAATATATAACAACGAGAATAATCATTTTGAACATCCTTGTATGCCTTCAATGTAAGTTTTATTTGACAATAATGAAATTTAAAAGCAAAACGAAGTTATAAGCTGCAACTATTTAGGTGTACTATGTAAAAAGTAAGATGTTATACACAAATCACTTGGTACCCCATTGGACTTTAAAGCATAAAAATTTAGTTCTTAAACTGCCAGATAATAAAGAGAAACGAAACAAGCGATTATTGCAATTATTCATGACCAAATGGTGGAAATCAAATTTTAAAAATTGACCTTGTATTGGGGTTCACAATTCTTACGTAAACTCGGTATTTAGAATTTCAGTATAATACAATAAAAACAAAAAATCCTTCGCATCTATTTCTAGAGCTGCATAAAATATATAACAACGAAAATAATCAATTTGAACATCCTTGTATGCCTTCAATGTAAGTTTTATTTGACACTAATGAAATTTAGTAGCAAAACGAAGTTATAAGCCGGAACTATTTAGGTGTGCTGTGTGAAAGGAATGATTTTTTACCCAAGTCACGTGGTACCCCATTGGACTTTAAAGCATATGAATTCAGTTCATAAAAATGCCATATAACAAGCTGAAAAGAAACAAGCGATTATTGCAACTATTCATGACCAAATGGTGGAAATCAAATTTTAAAAATTGACCTTGTATTGGAGTTTACAATATTTACGTAAACTCGGTTTTTAGAAATTCAGTATAATACAATAAAAACAAAAAATCCTTCGCATCTATTTCTAGAGCTGCATAAAAAATATAACAACGATAATAATCATTTTGAACATCCTTGTATGCCTTCTATATAAGTTTTTTTTTATTCAAATGAAATTTAAAAGCAAAACGAGGTTATAGGCTGCAACTATTTAGGTGTGCTTTGTGAAAGGAATGATTTTATACCCAAGTCACGTGGTACCCCATTAGACTTTAAAGCGTATGAATTCAGTTCATAAAAATTGCATATTACAAAGAGAAAAGAAACAAGCGATTATTGCAACTATTCATGACCAAATGGTGGAAATCAAATTTTAAAAAATTGACCTTGTATTGGAGTTTACAATATTTACGTAAACTCGGTTTTTAGAAATTAAGTATAATACAATAAAAACAAAAAATCCTTCGCATCTATTTCTAGAGCTGCATAAAAATATAACAACGCGAATAATCATTTTGAACATCCTTGTATGCCTTCAATGTAAGTTTTATTTGACACTAATGAAATTTAATAGCAAAACGAAGTTATAAGCTGGATCTATTTAGGTGTACTATGTAAAAAGTAAGATTTTATACACAAATCACTTGGTACCCCATTGGACTTTAAAGCATATGAATTCAGTTCGTAAAAATGCCATATAACAAAGAGAAAAGAAACAAGCGATTATTGCAACTATTCATGACCAAATGGTGGAAATCAAATTTTTAAAAATTAAACTTGTATTGGAGTTTACAATATTTACGTAAACTCGGTTTTTAGAAATTAAGTATAATATTATAAAAACAAAAAATCATTCGCATCTATTTCTAGAGCTGCACAAAAATATAACAACGCGAATAATCATTTTGAACATCCTTGTATGCCTTCAATGTAAGTTTTATTTGACACTAATGAAATTTAATAGCTAAACGAGGTTATAGGCTGCAACTATTTGGGTGTGCTGTGTGAAAGGAATGATTTTATACCCAAGTCACGTGGTACCCCATTGGACTTTAAAGCATATGAATTCAGTTCATAAAAATTCCATATTACAAAGAGAAAAGAAACAAGCGATTATTGCAACTATTCATGACCAAATGGTGGAAATCAAATTTTAAAAAATTGACCTTGTATTGGAGTTTACAATATTTACGTAAACTCGGTTTTTAGAAATTCAGTATAATATTATAAAAACAAAAAATCATTCGCATCTATTTCTGGAGCTGCACAAAAATATAACAACGCGAATAATCATTTTGAACATCCTTGTATGCCTTCAATGTAAGTTTTATTTGACACTAATGAAATTTAATAGCAAAACGAGGTTATAGGCTGCAACTATTTGGGTGTGCTTTGTGAAAGGAATGATTTTATACATAAGTCACGTGGTACCCCATTGGACTTTAAAGCATATGAATTTAGTTCATAAAAATGCCATATTACAAAGAGAAAAGAAACAAGCGATTATTGCAACTATTCATGTCCAAATGGTGGATATAAATTTTAAAAAATTAAACTTATATTGGAGTTCACAATTTTTACGTTAATTCGGTATTTAGAATTTCAGTATAATACAATAAACATAAAAAGTCCTTCGCATCTATTTCTAGAGCTGCATAAAATATATAACAACGAGAATAATCATTTTGAACATCCTTGTATGCCTTCAATGTAAGTTTTATTTGACAATAATGAAATTTAAAAGCAAAACGAAGTTATAAGCTGGAACTATTTAGGTGTACTATGTAAAAAGTAAGATTTTATACACAAATCACTTGGTACCCCACTGGACTTTAAAGCATAAAAATTTAGTTCTTAAACTGCCAGATAATAAAGAGAAACGAAACAAGCGATTATTGCAATTATTCATGACCAAATGGTGGATATAAATTTTAAAAAATTGACCTTGTATTGGGGTTCACAATTCTTATGTAAACTCGGTATTTAGAATTTCAGTATAATACAATAAAAACAAAAAATCCTTCGCATCTATTTCTACAGCTGCATAAAATATATAACAACTAAAATAATCACTTTGAACATCCTTGTATGCCTTCAATGTAAGTTTTTTTTGACACTAATGAAATTTAATAGCAAAACGAAGTTATAAGCTGGAACTATTTAGGTGTGTTTTGTGAAAAGTTAGATTTTATACACAAATCACTTGGTACCCCATTGGACTTTAAAGCATATGAATTCAGTTCATAAAAATGCCATATAACAAGGAGAAAAGAAACAAGCGATTATTGCAACTATTCATGACCAAATGGTGGATATAAATTTTAAAAAATTGACCTTGTATTGGAGTTCACATTTCTTACGTTAATTCGGTATTTAGAATTTCAGTATAATACAATAAAAATAAAAAGTCCTTCGCATCTATTTCTAGAGCTGCATAAAATATATAACAACGAGAATAATCATTTTGAACATCCTTGTATGCCTTCAATGTAAGTTTTATTTGACAATAATGAAATTTAAAAGCAAAACGAAGTTATAAGCTGCAACTATTTAGGTGTACTATGTAAAAAGTAAGATTTTATACACAAATCACTTGGTACCCCACTGGACTTTAAAGCATAAAAATTTAGTTCTTAAACTGCCAGATAATAAAGAGAAACGAAACAAGCGATTATTGCAATTATTCATGACCATATTGATATAAATTTTAAAAAATTGACCTTGTATTGGAGTTCACAATTCTTACGTAAACTCGGTATTTAGAATTTCAGAATAATACAATAAAAATAAAAAATCCTTCGCATCTATTTCTAGAGCTGCATAAAATATATAACAACGAGAATAATCATTTTGAACATCCTTGTATGCCTTCAATATAAGTTTTTTTTGACACTAATGAAATTTAATAGCAAAACGAAGTTATAAGCTGGAACTATTTAGGTGTGCTTTGTGAAAGGAATGATATTTTACCCAAGTCACGTGGTACCCCATTGGACTTTAAAGCATATGAATTCAGTTCATAAAAATGCCATATAACAAGGTGAAAAGAAACAAGCGATTATTGCAACTATTCATGACCAAATGGTGGAAATCAAATTTTAAAAATTGACCTTGTATTGGAGTTTACAATATTTACGTAAACTCGGTTTTTAGAAATTCAGTATAATACAATAAAAACAAAAAATCCTTCGCATCTATTTCTAGAGCTGCACAAAAATATAACAACGCGAATAATCATTTTGAACATCCTTGTATGCCTTCAATGTAAGTTTTATTTGACACTAATGAAATTTAATAGCAAAACGAGGTTATAGGCTGCAACTATTTGGGTGTGCTTTGTGAAAGGAATGATTTTATACCCAAGTCACGTGGTACCCCATTGGACTTTAAAGCATATGAATTCAGTTCATAAAAATGCCATATAACAAGGTGAAGAGAAACAAGCGATTATTGCAACTATTCATGACCAAATGGTGGAAATCAAATTTTAAAAATTGACCTTGTATTGGAGTTTACAATATTTACGTAAACTCGGTTTTTAGAAATTCAGTATAATACAATAAAAACAAAAAATCCTTCGCATCTATTTCTAGAGCTGCATAAAATATGTAACAACGAGAATAATCATTTTGAACATCCTTGTATGCCTTCAATGTAAGTTTTATTTGACACTAATGAAATTTAATAGCAAAACGAGGTTATAGGCTGCAACTATTTAGGTGTGCTTTGTGAAAGGAATGATTTTAAACCCAAGTCACGTGGTACCCCATTGGACTTTAAAGCATATGAATTCAGTTCATAAAAATTCCATATAACAAAGAGAAAAGAAACATGCGATTATTGCAACTATTCATGACCAAATGGTGGATATAAATTTTAAAAAATTGACCTTGTATTGGGGTTCACAATTCTTATGTAAACTCGGTATTTAGAATTTCAGTATAATACAATAAAAACAAAAAATCCTTCGCATCTATTTCTACAGCTGCATAAAATATATAACAACTAAAATAATCACTTTGAACATCCTTGTATGCCTTCAATGTAAGTTTTTTTTGACACTAATGAAATATAATAGCAAAACGAAGTTATAAGCTGGAACTATTTAGGTGTGCTTTGTGAAAGGAATGATATTTTACCCAAGTCACGTGGTACCCCATTGGACTTTAAAGCATATGAACTCAGTTCATAAAAATGCCATATAACAAGGTGAAAAGAAACAAGCGATTATTGCAACTATTCATGACCAAATGGTGGAAATCAAATTTTAAAAATTGACCTTGTATTGGAGTTCACAATTCTTACGTAAACTCGGTATTTAGAATTTCAGAATAATACAATAAAAATAAAAAATCCTTCGCATCTATTTCTAGAGCTGCATAAAATATATAACAACGAGAATAATCATTTTGAACATCCTTGTATGACTTCAATGTAAGTTTTATTTGACACTAATGAAATTTAATAACAAAACGAAGTTATAAGCTGGAATTATTTAGGTGTACTATGTAAAAAGTTAGATTTTATACACAAATCACTTGGTACCCCATTGGACTTTAAAGCATATGAATTCAGTTCATAAAAATGCCATATAACAAGGAGAAAAGAAACAAGCGATTATTGCAACTATTCATGACCAAATGGTGGATATAAATTTTAAAAAATTGACCTTGTATTGGAGTTCACATTTCTTACGTTAATTCGGTATTTAGAATTTCAGTATAATACAATAAACATAAAAAGTCCTTCAGATCTATTTCTAGAGCTGCATAAAATATATAACAACGAGAATAATCATTTTGAACATCCTTGTATGCCTTCAATGTAAGTTTTATTTGACACTAATGAAATTTAATAACAAAACGAAGTTATAAGCTGGAATTATTTAGGTGTACTATGTAAAAAGTTAGATTTTATACACAAATCACTTGGTACCCCATTGGACTTTAAAGCATATGAATTCAGTTCATAAAAATGCCATATAACAAGGAGAAAAGAAACAAGCGATTATTGCAACTATTCATGACCAAATGGTGGATATAAATTTTAAAAAATTGACCTTGTATTGGAGTTCACAATTCTTACGTAAACTCGGTATTTAGAATTTCAGAATAATACAATAAAAATAAAAAATCCTTCGCATCTATTTCTAGAGCTGCATAAAATATATAACAACGAAAATAATCAATTTGAACATCCTTGTATGCCTTCAATGTAAGTTTTATTTGACACTAATGAAATTTAGTAGCAAAACGAAGTTATAAGCCGGAACTGTTTAGGTGTGCTGTGTGAAAGGAATGATTTTTTACCCAAGTCACGTGGTACCCCATTGGACTTTAAAGCATATGAATTCAGTTCATAAAAATGCCATATAACAAGCTGAAAAGAAACAAGCGATTATTGCCACTATTCATGACCAAATGGTGGAAATCAAATTTTAAAAATTGACCTTGTATTGGAGTTTACAATACTTACGTAAACTCGGTTTTTAGAAATTCAGTATAATACAATAAAAACAAAAAATCCTTCGCATCTATTTCTAGAGCTGCACAAAAATATAAGAACGCGAATAATCATTTTGAACATCCTTGTATGACTTCAATGTAAGTTTTATTTGACACTAATGAAATTTAATAGCAAAACGAGGTTATAGGCTGCAACTATTTGGGTGTGCTTTGTGAAAGGAATGATTTTATACCCAAGTCACGTGGTACCCCATTGGACTTTAAAGCATATGAATTCAGTTCATAAAAATGCCATATTACAAAGAGAAAAGAAACAAGCGATTATTGCAACTATTCATGACCAAATGGTGGAAATCAAATTTTAAAAAATTGACCTTGTATTGGAGTTTACAATATTTACGTAAACTCGGTTTTTAGAAATTCAGTATAATACAATAAAAACAAAAAATCCTTCGCATCTATTTCTAGAGCTGCATAAAAAATATAACAACGATAATAATCATTTTGAACATCCTTGTATGCCTTCTATATAAGTTTTTTTTTATTCAAATGAAATTTAAAAGCAAAACGAGGTTATAGGCTGGAACTATTTAGGTGTGCTTTGTGAAAGGAATGATTTTATACCCAAGTCACGTGGTACCCCATTGGACTTTAAAGCATATGAATTCAGTTCATAAAAATTCCATATTACAAAGAGAAAAGAAACAAGCGATTATTGCAACTATTCATGACCAAATGGTGGAAATCAAATTTTAAAAAATTGACCTTGTATTGGAGTTTACAATATTTACGTAAACTCGGTTTTTAGAAATTAAGTATAATACAATAAAAACAAAAAATCCTTCACATCTATTTCTAGAGCTGCATAAAAATATAACAACGCGAATAATCATTTTGAACATCCTTGTATGCCTTCAATGTAAGTTTTATTTGACACTAATGAAATTTAATAGCAAAACGAAGTTATAAGCTGGATCTATTTAGGTGTACTATGTAAAAAGTAAGATTTTATACACAAATCACTTGGTACCCCATTGGACTTTAAAGCATCAAAATTTAGTTCTTAAACTGCCAGATAATAAAGAGAAACGAAACAAGCGATTATTGCAACTATTCATGTCCAAATGGTGGATATAAATTTTAAAAAATTAAACTTGTATTGGAGTTTACAATATTTACGTAAACTCGGTTTTTAGAAATTAAGTATAATACAATAAAAACAAAAAATCCTTCGCATCTATTTCTAGAGCTGCATAAAAATATAACAACGCGAATAATCATTTTGAACATCCTTGTATGCCTTCAATGTAAGTTTTATTTGACACTAATGAAATTTAATAACAAAACGAAGTTATAAGCTGGAATTATTTAGGTGTACTATGTAAAAAGTTAGATTTTATACACAAATCACTTGGTACCCCATTGGACTTTAAAGCATATGAATTCAGTTCATAAAAATGCCATATAACAAGCTGAAAAGAAACAAGCGATTATTGCCACTATTCATGACCAAATGGTGGAAATCAAATTTTAAAAATTGACCTTGTATTGGAGTTTACAATATTTACGTAAACTCGGTTTTTAGAAATTCAGTATAATACAATAAAAACAAAAAATCCTTCGCATCTATTTCTAGAGCTGCACAAAAATATAAGAACGCGAATAATCATTTTGAACATCCTTGTATGCCTTCAATGTAAGTTTTATTTGACACTAATGAAATTTCATAGCAAAACGAGGTTATAGGCTGCAACTATTTGGGTGTGCTTTGTGAAAGGAATGATTTTATACCCAAGTCACGTGGTACCCCATTGGACTTTAAAGCATATGAATTCAGTTCATAAAAATGCCATATTACAAAGAGAAAAGAAACAAGCGATTATTGCAACTATTCATGTCCAAATGGTGGATATAAACTTTAAAAAATTAAACTTGTATTGGAGTTTACAAATTTACGTAAACTCGGTTTTTAGAAATTCAGTATAATACTATAAAAACAAAAAATCATTCGCATCTATTTCTAGAACTGCATAAAATATATAACAACGAGAATAATCATTTTGAACATCCTTGTATGCCTTCAATGTAAGTTTTATTTGACAATAATGAAATTTAAAAGCAAAACGAAGTTATAAGCTGCAACTATTTAGGTGTACTATGTAAAAAGTAAGATGTTATACACAAATCACTTGGTACCCCATTGGACTTTAAAGCATAAAAATTTAGTTCTTAAACTGCCAGATAATAAAGAGAAACGAAACAAGCGATTATTGCAATTTCTCATGACCAAATGGTGGTTATAAATTTTAAAAAATTGACCTTGTATTGGGGTTCACAATTCTTACGTAAACTCGGTATTTAGAATTTCAGTATAATACAATAAAAACAAAAAATCCTTCGCATCTATTTCTAGAGCTGCATAAAAATATAACAACGCGAATAATCATTTTGAACATCCTTGTATGCCTTCAATGTAAGTTTTATTTGACACTAATGAAATTTAATAGCAAAACGAAGTTATAAGCTGGATCTATTTAGGTGTACTATGTAAAAAGTAAGATTTTATACACAAATCACTTGGTACCCCATTGGACTTTAAAGCATATGAATTCAGTTCGTAAAAATGCCATATAACAAAGAGAAAAGAAACAAGCGATTATTGCAACTATTCATGACCAAATGGTGGAAATCAAATTTTTAAAAATTAAACTTGTATTGGAGTTTACAATATTTACGTAAACTCGGTTTTTAGAAATTCAGTATAATATTATAAAAACAAAAAATCATTCGCATCTATTTCTAGAGCTGCACAAAAATATAACAACGCGAATAATCATTTTGAACATCCTTGTATGCCTTCAATGTAAGTTTTATTTGACACTAATGAAATTTAATAGCAAAACGAGGTTATAGGCTGCAACTATTTGGGTGTGCTGTGTGAAAGGAATGATTTTATACCCAAGTCACGTGGTACCCCATTGGACTTTAAAGCATATGAATTCAGTTCATAAAAATTCCATATTACAAAGAGAAAAGAAACAAGCGATTATTGCAACTATTCATGACCAAATGGTGGAAATCAAATTTTAAAAATTGACCTTGTATTGGAGTTTACAATATTTACGTAAACTCGGTTTTTAGAAATTCAGTATAATACAATAAAAACAAAAAATCCTTCGCATCTATTTCTAGAGCTGCATAAAAAATATAACAACGATAATAATCATTTTGAACATCCTTGTATGCCTTCTATATAAGTTTTTTTTTATTCAAATGAAATTTAAAAGCAAAACGAGGTTATAGGCTGCAACTATTTAGGTGTGCTTTGTGAAAGGAATGATTTTATACCCAAGTCACGTGGTACCCCATTGGACTTTAAAGCATATGAATTCAGTTCATAAAAATTCCATATTACAAAGAGAAAAGAAACAAGCGATTATTGCAACTATTCATGACCAAATGGTGGAAATCAAATTTTAAAAAATTGACCTTGTATTGGAGTTTACAATATTTACGTAAACTCGGTTTTTAGAAATTAAGTATAATACAATAAAAACAAAAAATCCTTCGCATCTATTTCTAGAGCTGCATAAAAATATAACAACGCGAATAATCATTTTGAACATCCTTGTATGCCTTCAATGTAAGTTTTATTTGACACTAAAGAAATTTAATAGCAAAACGAAGTTATAAGCTGGATCTATTTAGGTGTACTATGTAAAAAGTAAGATTTTATACACAAATCACTTGGTACCCCATTGGACTTTAAAGCATATGAATTCAGTTCGTAAAAATGCCATATAACAAAGAGAAAAGAAACAAGCGATTATTGCAACTATTCATGACCAAATGGTGGAAATCAAATTTTTAAAAATTAAACTTGTATTGGAGTTTACAATATTTACGTAAACTCGGTTTTTAGAAATTCAGTATAATATTATAAAAACAAAAAATCATTCGCATCTATTTCTAGAGCTGCACAAAAATATAACAACGCGAATAATCATTTTGAACATCCTTGTATGCCTTCAATGTAAGTTTTATTTGACACTAATGAAATTTAATAGCAAAACGAGGTTATAGGCTGCAACTATTTGGGTGTGCTGTGTGAAAGGAATGATTTTATACCCAAGTCACGTGGTACCCCATTGGACTTTAAAGCATATGAATTCAGTTCATAAAAATTCCATATTACAAAGAGAAAAGAAACAAGCGATTATTGCAACTATTCATGACCAAATGGTGGAAATCAAATTTTAAAAAATTGACCTTGTATTGGAGTTTACAATATTTACGTAAACTCGGTTTTTAGAAATTCAGTATAATATTATAAAAACAAAAAATCATTCCCATCTATTTCTGGAGCTGCACAAAAATATAACAACGCGAATAATCATTTTGAACATCCTTGTATGCCTTCAATGTAAGTTTTATTTGACACTAATGAAATTTAATAGCAAAACGAGGTTATAGGCTGCAACTATTTGGGTGTGCTTTGTGAAAGGAATGATTTTATACATAAGTCACGTGGTACCCCATTGGACTTTAAAGCATATGAATTCAGTTCATAAAAATGCCATATTACAAAGAGAAAAGAAACAAGCGATTATTGCAACTATTCATGTCCAAATGGTGGATATAAATTTTAAAAAATTAAACTTATATTGGAGTTCACAATTTTTACATTAATTCGGTATTTAGAATTTCAGTATAATACAATAAAAATAAAAAGTCCTTCGCATCTATTTCTAGAGCTGCATAAAATATATAACAACGAGAATAATCATTTTGAACATCCTTGTATGCCTTCAATGTAAGTTTTATTTGACAATAATGAAATTTAAAAGCAAAACGAAGTTATAAGCTGGAACTATTTAGGTGTACTATGTAAAAAGTAAGATTTTATACACAAATCACTTGGTACCCCACTGGACTTTAAAGCATAAAAATTTAGTTCTTAAACTGCCAGATAATAAAGAGAAACGAAACAAGCGATTATTGCAATTATTCATGACCAAATGGTGGATATAAATTTTAAAAAATTGACCTTGTATTGGGGTTCACAATTCTTATGTAAACTCGGTATTTAGAATTTCAGTATAATACAATAAAAACAAAAAATCCTTCGCATCTATTTCTACAGCTGCATAAAATATATAACAACTAAAATAATCACTTTGAACATCCTTGTATGCCTTCAATGTAAGTTTTTTTTGACACTAATGAAATTTAATAGCAAAACGAAGTTATAAGCTGGAACTATTTAGGTGTGCTTTGTGAAAGGAATGATATTTTACCCAAGTCACGTGGTACCCCATTGGACTTTAAAGCATATGAATTCAGTTCATAAAAATGCCATATAACAAGGTGAAAAGAAACAAGCGATTATTGCAACTATTCATGACCAAATGGTGGAAATCAAATTTTAAAAATTGACCTTGTATTGGAGTTCACAATTCTTACGTAAACTCGGTATTTAGAATTTCAGAATAATACAATAAAAATAAAAAATCCTTCGCATCTATTTCTAGAGCTGCATAAAATATATAACAACGAGAATAATCTTTTTGAACATCCTTGTATGACTTCAATGTAAGTTTTATTTGACACTAATGAAATTTAATAACAAAACGAAGTTATAAGCTGGAATTATTTAGGTGTACTATGTAAAAAGTTAGATTTTATACACAAATCACTTGGTACCCCATTGGACTTTAAAGCATATGAATTCAGTTCATAAAAATGCCATATAACAAGGAGAAAAGAAACAAGCGATTATTGCAACTATTCATGACCAAATGGTGGATATAAATTTTAAAAAATTGACCTTGTATTGGAGTTCACATTTCTTACGTTAATTCGGTATTTAGAATTTCAGTATAATACAATAAAAATAAAAAGTCCTTCGCATCTATTTCTAGAGCTGCATAAAATATATAACAACGAGAATAATCATTTTGAACATCCTTGTATGCCTTCAATGTAAGTTTTATTTGACAATAATGAAATTTAAAAGCAAAACGAAGTTATAAGCTGCAACTATTTAGGTGTACTATGTGAAAAGTAAGATTTTATACACAAATCACTTGGTACCCCATTGGACTTTAAAGCATAAAAATTTAGTTCTTATACTGCCAGATAATAAAGAGAAACGAAACAAGCGATTATTGCAATTATTCATGACCATATTGATATAAATTTTAAAAAATTGACCTTGTATTGGAGTTCACAATTCTTACGTAAACTCGGTATTTAGAATTTCAGAATAATACAATAAAAATAAAAAATCCTTCGCATCTATTTCTAGAGCTGCATAAAATATATAACAACGAGAATAATCATTTTGAACATCCTTGTATGCCTTCAATGTAAGTTTTATTTGACACTAATGAAATTTAATAGCAAAACGAGGTTATAGGCTGCAACTATTTAGGTGTGCTTTGTGAAAGGAATGATTTTAAACCCAAGTCACGTGGTACCCCATTGGACTTTAAAGCATATGAATTCAGTTCATAAAAATTCCATATAACAAAGAGAAAAGAAACATGCGATTATTGCAACTATTCATGACCAAATGGTGGATATAAATTTTAAAAAATTGACCTTGTATTGGAGTTCACAATTCTTACGTAAACTCGGTATTTAGAATTTCAGAATAATACAATAAAAATAAAAAATCCTTCGCATCTATTTCTAGAGCTGCATAAAATATATAACAACGAGAATAATCTTTTTGAACATCCTTGTATGACTTCAATGTAAGTTTTATTTGACACTAATGAAATTTAATAACAAAACGAAGTTATAAGCTGGAATTATTTAGGTGTACTATGTAAAAAGTTAGATTTTATACACAAATCACTTGGTACCCCATTGGACTTTAAAGCATATGAATTCAGTTCATAAAAATGTCATATAACAAGGAGAAAAGAAACAAGCGATTATTGCAACTATTCATGACCAAATGGTGGATATAAATTTTAAAAAATTGACCTTGTATTGGAGTTTACAATATTTACGTAAACTCGGTTTTTAGAAATTCAGTATAATACAATAAAAACAAAAAATCCTTCGCATCTATTTCTAGAGCTGCATAAAAAATATAACAACGATAATAATCATTTTGAACATCCTTGTATGCCTTCAATGTAAGTTTTATTTGACACTAATGAAATTTAATAGCAAAACGAGGTTATAGGCTGCAACTATTTGGGTGTGCTTTGTGAAAGGAATGATTTTATACATAAGTCACGTGGTACCCCATTGGACTTTAAAGCATATGAATTCAGTTCATAAAAATGCCATATTACAAAGAGAAAAGAAACAAGCGATTATTGCAACTATTCATGTCCATATGGTGGATATAAATTTTAAAAAATTAAACTTATATTGGAGTTCACAATTCTTACGTTAACTCGGTATTTAGAATTTCAGTATAATACAATAAAAATAAAAAGTCCTTCGCATCTATCTCTAGAGCTGCATAAAATATATAACAACGAGAATAATCATTTTGAACATCCTTGTATGCCTTCAATGTAAGTTTTATTTGACAATAATGAAATTTAAAAGCAAAACGAAGTTATAAGCTGGAACTATTTAGGTGTACTATGTAAAAAGTAAGATTTTATACACAAATCACTTGGTACCCCACTGGACTTTAAAGCATAAAAATTTAGTTCTTAAACTGCCAGATAATAAAGAGAAACGAAACAAGCGATTATTGCAATTATTCATGACCAAATGGTGGATATAAATTTTAAAAAATTGACCTTGTATTGGGGTTCACAATTCTTATGTAATCTCGGTATTTAGAATTTCAGTATAATACAATAAAAACAAAAAATCCTTCGCATCTATTTCTACAGCTGCATAAAATATATAACAACTAAAATAATCACTTTGAACATCCTTGTATGCCTTCAATGTAAGTTTTTTTTGACACTAATGAAATTTAATAGCAAAACGAAGTTATAAGCTGGAACTATTTAGGTGTGCTTTGTGAAAGGAATGATATTTTACCCAAGTCACGTGGTTCCCCATTGGACTTTAAAGCATATGAACTCAGTTCATAAAAATGCCATATAACAAGGTGAAAAGAAACAAGCGATTATTGCAACTATTCATGACCAAATGGTGGAAATCAAATTTTAAAAAATTGACCTTGTATTGGAGTTCACAATTCTTACGTAAACTCGGTATTTAGAATTTCAGAATAATACAATAAAAATAAAAAATCCTTCGCATCTATTTCTAGAGCTGCATAAAATATATAACAACGAGAATAATCATTTTGAACATCCTTGTATGACTTCAATGTAAGTTTTATTTGACACTAATGAAATTTAATAACAAAACGAAGTTATAAGCTGGAATTATTTAGGTGTACTATGTAAAAAGTTAGATTTTATACACAAATCACTTGGTACCCCATTGGACTTTAAAGCATATGAATTCAGTTCATAAAAATGCCATATAACAAGGAGAAAAGAAACAAGCGATTATTGCAACTATTCATGACCAAATGGTGGATATAAATTTTAAAAAATTGACCTTGTATTGGAGTTCACATTTCTTACGTTAATTCGGTATTTAGAATTTCAGTATAATACAATAAACATAAAAAGTCCTTCGCATCTATTTCTAGAGCTGCATAAAATATATAACAACGAGAATAATCATTTTGAACATCCTTGTATGCCTTCAATGTAAGTTTTATTTGACAATAATGAAATTTAAAAGCAAAACGAAGTTATAAGCTGCAACTATTTAGGTGTACTATGTAAAAAGTAAGTTTTTTTACACAAATCACTTGGTACCCCACTGGACTTTAAAGCATAAAAATTTAGTTCTTAAACTGCCAGATAATAAAGAGAAACGAAACAAGCGATTATTGCAATTATTCATGACCAAATGGTGGATATAAATTTTAAAATATTGACCTTGTATTGGGGTTCACAATTCTTACGTAAACTCGGTATTTAGAATTTCAGTATAATACAATAAAAACAAAAAATCCTTCGCATCTATTTCTACAGCTGCATACAATATATAACAACTAAAATAATCACTTTGAACATCCTTGTATGCCTTCAATGTAAGTTTTTTTTGACATTAATGAAATTTAATAGCAAAACGAAGTTATAAGCTGAAACTATTTAGGTGTGCTTTGTGAAAGGAATGATATTTTACCCAAGTCACGTGGTACCCCATTGGACTTTAAAGCATATGAATTCAGTTCATAAAAATGCCATATAACAAGCTGAAAAGAAACAAGCGATTATTGCAACTATTCATGACCAAATGGTGGAAATCAAATTTTAAAAATTGACCTTGTATTGGAGTTCACAATTCTTACGTAAACTCGGTATTTAGAATTTCAGAATAATACAATAAAAATAAAAAATCCTTCGCATCTATTTCTAGAGCTGCATAAAATATATAACAACGAGAATAATCATTTTGAACATCCTTGTATGACTCCAATGTAAGTTTTATTTGACACTAATGAAATTTAATAACAAAACGAAGTTATAAGCTGGAATTATTTAGGTGTACAATGTAAAAAGTTAGATTTTATACACAAATCACTTGGTACCCCATTGGACTTTAAAGCATATGAATTCAGTTCATAAAAATGCCATATAACAAGCTGAAAAGAAACAAGCGATTATTGCAACTATTCATGACCAAATGGTGGATATAAATTTTAAAAAATTGACCTTGTATTGGAGTTCACATTTCTTACGTTAATTCGGTATTTAGAATTTCAGTATAATACAATAAAAATAAAAAGTCCTTCGCATCTATTTCTAGAGCTGCATAAAATATATAACAACGAGAATAATCATTTTGAACATCCTTGTATGCCTTCAATGTAAGTTTTATTTGACAATAATGAAATTTAAAAGCAAAACGAAGTTATAAGCTGCAACTATTTAGGTGTACTATGTAAAAAGTAAGATTTTATACACAAATCACTTGGTACCCCACTGGACTTTAAAGCATAAAAATTTAGTTCTTAAACTGCCAGATAATAAAGAGAAACGAAACAAGCGATTATTGCAATTATTCATGACCAAATGGTGGATATAAATTTTAAAAAATTGACCTTGTATTGGAGTTCACAATTCTTACGTAAACTCGGTATTTAGAATTTCAGAATAATACAATAAAAATAAAAAATCCTTCGCATCTATTTCTAGAGCTGCATAAAATATATAACAACGAGAATAATCATTTTGAACATCCTTGTATGCCTTCAATATAAGTTTTTTTTGACACTAATGAAATTTAATAGCAAAACGAAGTTATAAGCTGGAACTATTTAGGTGTGCTTTGTGAAAGGAATGATATTTTACCCAAGTCACGTGGTACCCCATTGGACTTTAAAGCATATGAATTCAGTTCATAAAAATGCCATATAACAAGGTGAAAAGAAACAAGCGATTATTGCAACTATTCATGACCAAATGGTGGAAATCAAATTTTAAAAATTGACCTTGTATTGGAGTTTACAATATTTACGTAAACTCGGTTTTTAGAAATTCAGTATAATACAATAAAAACAAAAAATCCTTCGCATCTATTTCTAGAGCTGCACAAAAATATAACAACGCGAATAATCATTTTGAACATCCTTGTATGCCTTCAATGTAAGTTTTATTTGACACTAATGAAATTTTATAGCAAAACGAGGTTATAGGCTGCAACTATTTGGGTGTGCTTTGTGGAAGGAATGATTTTATACCCAAGTCACGTGGTACCCCATTGGACTTTAAAGCATATGAATTCAGTTCATAAAAATGCCATATAACAAGGTGAAAAGAAACAAGCGATTATTGCAACTATTCATGACCAAATGGTGGAAATCAAATTTTAAAAATTGACTTTGTATTGGAGTTTACAATATTTACGTAAACTCGGTTTTTAGAAATTCAGTATAATACAATAAAAACAAAAAATCCTTCGCATCTATTTCTAGAGCTGCATAAAAAATATAACAACGTTAATAATCATTTTGAACATCCTTGTATGCCTTCAATGTAAGTTTTATTTGACACTAATGAAATTTAATAGCAAAACGAGGTTATAGGCTGCAACTATTTAGGTGTGCTTTGTGAAAGGAATGATTTTAAACCCAAGTCACGTGGTACCCCATTGGACTTTAAAGCATATGAATTCAGTTCATAAAAATTCCATATAACAAAGAGAAAAGAAACATGCGATTATTGCAACTATTCATGACCAAATGGTGGATATAAATTTTAAAAAATTAAACTTGTATTGGAGTTCACAATATTTACGTAAACTCGGTTTTTAGAAATTAAGTATAATACAATAAAAACAAAAAATCATTCGCATCTATTCCTAGAGCTGCATAAAATATATAACAACGAGAATAATCATTTTGAACATTCTTGTATGCCTTCAATGTAAGTTTTATTTGACAATAATGAAATTTAAAAGCAAAACGAAGTTATAAGCTGCAACTATTTAGGTGTACTATGTAAAAAGTAAGATTTTATACACAAATCACTTGGTACCCCATTGGACTTTAAAGCATAAAAATTTAGTTCTTAAACTGCCAGATAATAAAGAGAAACGAAACAAGCGATTATTGCAACTATTCATGACCAAATGGTGGAAATCAAATTTTAAAAAATTGACCTTGTATTGGAGTTTACAATATTTACGTAAACTCGGTTTTTAGAAATTAAGTATAATACAATAAAAATAAAAAGTCCTTCGAATCTATTTCTAGAGCTGCATAAAATATATAACAACGAGAATAATCACTTTGAACATCCTAGTATGCCTTCAATGTAAGTTTTATTTGACACTAATGAAATTTAGTAGCAAAACGAAGTTATAAGCCGGAACTATTTAGGTGTGCTGTGTGAAAGGAATGATTTTTTACCCAAGTCACGTGGTACCCCATTGGACTTTAAAGCATATGAATTCAGTTCATAAAAATGCCATATAACAAGGTGAAAAGAAACAAGCGATTATTGCAACTATTCATGACTAAATGGTGGAAATCAAATTTTAAAAATTGACCTTGTATTGGAGTTTACAATATTTACGTAAACTCGGTTTTTAGAAATTCAGTATAATACAATAAAAACAAAAAATCCTTCGCATCTATTTCTAGAGCTGCACAAAAATATAACAACGCGAATAATCATTTTGAACATCCTTGTATGCCTTCAATGTAAGTTTTATTTGACACTAATGAAATTTAATAGCAAAACGAGGTTATAGGCTGCAACTATTTGGGTGTGCTTTGTGAAAGGAATGATTTTATACCCAAGTCACGTGGTACCCCATTGGACTTTAAAGCATATGAATTCAGTTCATAAAAATTCCATATTACAAAGAGAAAAGAAACAAGCCATTATTGCAACTATTCATGACCAAATGGTGGAAATCAAATTTTAAAAAATTGACCTTGTATTGGAGTTTACAATATTTACGTAAACTCGGTTTTTAGAAATTCAGAATAATACAATAAAAATAAAAAATCCTTCGCATCTATTTCTAGAGCTGCATAATATATATAACAACGAGAATAATCATTTTGAACATCCTTGTATGCCTTCAATGTAAGTTTTATTTGACAATAATGAAATTTAAAAGCAAAACGAAGTTATAAGCTGCAACTATTTAGGTGTACTATGTAAAAAGTAAGATTTTATACACAAATCACTTGGTACCCCATTGGACTTTAAAGCATAAAAATTTAGTTCTTAAACTGCCAGATAATAAAGAGAAACGAAACAAGCGATTATTGTAACTATTCATGACCAAATGGTGGATATAAATTTTAAAAAATTGACCTTGTATTGGAGTTCACAATTCTTACGTAAACTCGGTATTTAGAATTTCAGTATAATACAATAAAAACAAAAAATCCTTCGCATCTATTCCTAGAGCTGCATAAAATATATAACAACGAGAATAATCATTTTGAACATCCTTGTATGCCTTCAATGTAAGTTTTATTTGACACTAATGAAATTTAATAGCAAAACGAGGTTATAGGCTGCAACTATTTGGGTGTGCTTTGTGAAAGGAATGATTTTATACCCAAGTCACGTGGTACCCCATTGGACTTTAAAGCATATGAATTCAGTTCATAAAAATGCCATATAACAAGGTGAAAAGAAACAAGCGATTATTGCAACTATTCATGACCAAATGGTGGAAATCAAATTTTAAAAATTGACTTTGTATTGGAGTTTACAATATTTACGTAAACTCGGTTTTTAGAAATTCAGTATAATACAATAAAAACAAAAAATCCTTCGCATCTATTTCTAGAGCTGCATAAAATATATAACAACTAAAATAATCATTTTGAACATCCTTGTATGCCTTCAATGTAAGTTTTATTTGACACTAATGAAATTTAATAGCAAAACGAGGTTATAGGCTGCAACTATTTAGGTGTGCTTTGTGAAAGGAATGATTTTAAACCCAAGTCACGTGGTACCCCATTGGACTTTAAAGCATATGAATTCAGTTCATAAAAATTCCATATAACAAAGAGAAAAGAAACATGCGATTATTGCAACTATTCATGACCAAATGGTGGATATAAATTTTAAAAAATTGACCTTGTATTGGAGTTCACAATTCTTACGTAAACTCGGTATTTAGAATTTCAGAATAATACAATAAAAATAAAAAATCCTTCGCATCTATTTCTAGAGCTGCATAAAATATATAACAACGAGAATAATCTTTTTGAACATCCTTGTATGACTTCAATGTAAGTTTTATTTGACACTAATGAAATTTAATAACAAAACGAAGTTATAAGCTGGAATTATTTAGGTGTACTATGTAAAAAGTTAGATTTTATACACAAATCACTTGGTACCCCATTGGACTTTAAAGCATATGAATTCAGTTCATAAAAATGCCATATAACAAGGAGAAAAGAAACAAGCGATTATTGCAACTATTCATGACCAAATGGTGGATATAAATTTTAAAAAATTGACCTTGTATTGGAGTTCACAATTCTTACGTAAACTCGGTATTTAGAATTTCAGAATAATACAATTAAAATAAAAAATCCTTCGCATCTATTTCTAGAGCTGCATAATATATATAACAACGAGAATAATCATTTTGAACATCCTTGTATGCCTTCAATGTAAGTTTTATTTGACAATAATGAAATTTAAAAGCAAAACGAAGTTATAAGCTGCAACTATTTAGGTGTACTATGTAAAAAGTAAGATTTTATACACAAATCACTTGGTACCCCATTGGACTTTAAAGCATAAAAATTTAGTTCTTAAACTGCCAGATAATAAAGAGAAACGAAACAAGCGATTATTGCAACTATTCATGACCAAATGGTGGAAATCAAATTTTAAAAAATTGACCTTGTATTGGAGTTTACAATATTTACGTAAACTCGGTTTTTAGAAAATAAATATAATACAATAAAAACAAAAAATCATTCGCATCTATTTCTAGAGCTGCATAAAATATATAACAACGAGAATAATCATTTTGAACATCCTTGTATGACTTCAATGTAAGTTTTATTTGACACTAATGAAATTTAATAACAAAACGAAGTTATAAGCTGGAATTATTTAGGTGTACTATGTAAAAAGTAAGATTTTATACACAAATCACTTGGTACCCCATTGGACTTTAAAGCATATGAATTCAGTTCATAAAAATGCCATATAACAAGGAGAAAAGAAACAAGCGATTATTGCAACTATTCATGACCAAATGGTGGATATAAATTTTAAAAAATTGACCTTGTATTGGAGTTCACATTTCTTACGTTAAATCGGTATTTAGAATTTCAGTATAATACAATAAAAATAAACAGTCCTTCGAATCTATTTCTAGAGCTGCATAAAATATATAACAACGAGAATAATCACTTTGAACATCCTTGTATGCCTTCAATGTAAGTTTTATTTGACACTAATGAAATTTAGTAGCAAAACGAAGTTATAAGCCGGAACTATTTAGGTGTGCTGTGTGAAAGGAATGATTTTTTACCCAAGTCACGTGGTACCCCATTGGACTTTAAAGCATATGAATTCAGTTCATAAAAATGCCATATAACAAGGTGAAAAGAAACAAGCGATTATTGCAACTATTCATGACCAAATGGTGGAAATCAAATTTTAAAAATTGACCTTGTATTGGAGTTTACAATATTTACGTAAACTCGGTTTTTAGAAAATAAATATAATACAATAAAAACAAAAAATCATTCGCATCTATTTCTAGAGCTGCATAAAATATATAACAACGAGAATAATCATTTTGAACATCCTTGTATGACTTCAATGTAAGTTTTATTTGACACTAATGAAATTTAATAACAAAACGAAGTTATAAGCTGGAATTATTTAGGTGTACTATGTAAAAAGTAAGATTTTATACACAAATCACTTGGTACCCCATTGGACTTTAAAGCATAAAAATTTAGTTCTTAAACTGCCAGATAATAAAGAGAAACGAAACAAGCGATTATTGCAACTATTCATGACCAAATGGTGGAAATCAAATTTTAAAAAATTGACCTTGTATTGGAGTTTACAATATTTACGTAAACTCGGTTTTTAGAAATTAAGTATAATACAATAAAAACAAAAAATCATTCGCATCTATTTCTAGAGCTGCATAAAAATATAACAACGCGAATAATCATTTTGAACATCCTTGTATGCCTTCAATGTAAGTTTTATTTGACACTAATGAAATTTAGTAGCAAAACGAAGTTATAAGCCGGAACTATTTAGGTGTGCTTTGTGAAAGGAATGATTTTTTACCCAAGTCACGTGGTACCCCATTGGACTTTAAAGCATATGAATTCAGTTCATAAAAATGCCATATAACAAGGAGAAAAGAAACAAGCGATTATTGCAACTATTCATGACCAAATGGTGGATATAAATTTTAAAAAATTGACCTTGTATTGGAGTTCACATTTCTTACGTTAAATCGGTATTTAGAATTTCAGTATAATACAATAAAAATAAACAGTCCTTCGAATCTATTTCTAGAGCTGCATAAAATATATAACAACGAGAATAATCACTTTGAACATCCTTGTATGCCTTCAATGTAAGTTTTATTTGACACTAATGAAATTTAGTAGCAAAACGAAGTTATAAGCTGGAACTATTTAGGTGTACTATGTAAAAAGTTAGATTTTATACACAAATCACTTGGTACCCCATTGGACTTTAAAGCATATGAATTCAGTTCATAAAAATGCCATATAACAAGGAGAAAAGAAACAAGCGATTATTGCAACTATTCATGACCAAATGGTGGATATAAATTTTAAAAAATTGACCTTGTATTGGAGTTCACAATTCTTACGTAAACTCGGTATTTAGAATTTCAGAATAATACAATAAAAATAAAAAATCCTTCGCATCTATTTCTAGAGCTGCATAATATATATAACAACGAGAATAATCATTTTGAACATCCTTGTATGCCTTCAATGTAAGTTTTATTTGACAATAATGAAATTTAAAAGCAAAACGAAGTTATAAGCTGCAACTATTTAGGTGTACTATGTAAAAAGTAAGATTTTATACACAAATCACTTGGTACCCCATTGGACTTTAAAGCATAAAAATTTAGTTCTTAAACTGCCAGATAATAAAGAGAAACGAAACAAGCGATTATTGCAACTATTCATGACCAAATGGTGGAAATCAAATTTTAAAAAATTGACCTTGTATTGGAGTTTACAATATTTACGTAAACTCGGTTTTTAGAAATTAAGTATAATACAATAAAAACAAAAAATCATTCGCATCTATTTCTAGAGCTGCATAAAATATATAACAACGAGAATAATCATTTTGAACATCCTTGTATGCCTTCAATGTAAGTTTTATTTGACAATAATGAAATTTAAAAGCAAAACGAAGTTATAAGCTGCAACTATTTAGGTGTACTATGTAAAAAGTAAGATTTTATACACAAATCACTTGGTACCCCATTGGACTTTAAAGCATAAAAATTTAGTTCTTAAACTGCCAGATAATAAAGAGAAAAGAAACAAGCGATTATTGCAACTATTCATGACCAAATGGTGGAAATCAAATTTTAAAAAATTGACCTTGTGTTGGAGTTTACAATATTTACGTAAACTCGGTTTTTAGAAATTAAGTATAATACAATAAAAACAAAAAATCATTTGCATCTATTTCTAGAGCTGCACAAAAATATAACAACGCGAATAATCATTTTGAACATCCTTGTATGCCTTCAATGTAAGTTTTATTTGACACTAATGAAATTTAGTAGCAAAACGAAGTTATAAGCCGGAACTATTTAGGTGTGCTGTGTGAAAGGAATGATTTTTTACCCAAGTCACGTGGTACCCCATTGGACTTTAAAGCATATGAATTCAGTTCATAAAAATGCCATATAACAAGGAGAAAAGAAACAAGCGATTATTGCAACTATTCATGACCAAATGGTGGATATAAATTTTAAAAAATTGACCTTGTATTGGAGTTCACATTTCTTACGTTAAATCGGTATTTAGAATTTCAGTATAATACAATAAAAATAAAAAGTCCTTCGAATCTATTTCTAGAGCTGCATAAAATATATAACAACGAGAATAATCACTTTGAACATCCTTGTATGCCTTCAATGTAAGTTTTATTTGACACTAATGAAATTTAGTAGCAAAACGAAGTTATAAGCTGGAACTATTTAGGTGTACTATGTAAAAAGTAAGATTTTATACACAAATCACTTGGTACCCCATTGGACTTTAAAGCATAAAAATTTAGTTCTTAAACTGCCAGATAATAAAGAGAAACGAAACAAGCGATTATTGCAACTATTCATGACCAAATGGTGGAAATCAAATTTTAAAAAATTGACCTTGTATTGGAGTTTACAATATTTACGTAAACTCGGTTTTTAGAAATTAAGTATAATACAATATAAATAAAAAGTCCTTCGAATCTATTTCTAGAGCTGCATAAAATATATAACAACGAGAATAATCACTTTGAACATCCTAGTATGCCTTCAATGTAAGTTTTATTTGACACTAAAGAAATTTAGTAGCAAAACGAAGTTATAAGCCGGAACTATTTAGGTGTGCTGTGTGAAAGGAATGATTTTTTACCCAAGTCACGTGGTACCCCATTGGACTTTAAAGCATATGAATTCAGTTCATAAAAATGCCATATAACAAGGTGAAAAGAAACAAGCGATTATTGCAACTATTCATGACCAAATGGTGGAAATCAAATTTTAAAAAATTGACCTTGTATTGGAGTTTACAATATTTACGTAAACTCGGTTTTTAGAAATTCAGTATAATACAATAAAAACAAAAAATCCTTCGCATCTATTTCTAGAGCTGCATAAAAAATATAACAACGATAATAATCATTTTGAACATCCTTGTATGCCTTCTATATAAGTTTTTTTTTATTCAAATGAAATTTAAAAGCAAAACGAGGTTATAGGCTGCAACTATTTAGGTGTGCTTTGTGAAAGGAATGATTTTATACCCAAGTCACGTGGTACCCCATTGGACTTTAAAGCATATGAATTCAGTTCATAAAAATTCCATATTACAAAGAGAAAAGAAACAAGCGATTATTGCAACTATTCATGACCAAATGGTGGAAATCAAATTTTAAAAATTGACCTTGTATTGGAGTTTACAATATTTACGTAAACTCGGTTTTTAGAAATTCAGTATAATACAATAAAAACAAAAAATCCTTCGCATCTATTTCTAGAGCTGCACAAAAATATAACAACGCGAATAATCATTTTGAACATCCTTGTATGCCTTCAATGTAAGTTTTATTTGACACTAATGAAATTTAATAGCAAAACGAGGTTATAGGCTGCAACTATTTGGGTGTGCTTTGTGAAAGGAATGATTTTATACCCAAGTCATGTGGTACCCCATTGGACTTTAAAGCATATGAATTCAGTTCATAAAAATGCCATATAACAAGGTGAAAAGAAACAAGCGATTATTGCAACTATTCATGACCAAATGGTGGAAATCAAATTTTAAAAATTGACCTTGTATTGGAGTTTACAATATTTACGTAAACTCGGTTTTTAGAAATTCAGTATAATACAATAAAAACAAAAAATCCTTCGCATCTATTTCTAGAGCTGCATAAAAAATATAACAACGTTAATAATCATTTTGAACATCCTTGTATGCCTTCAATGTAAGTTTTATTTGACACTAATGAAATTTAATAGCAAAACGAGGTTATAGGCTGCAACTATTTAGGTGTGCTTTGTGAAAGGAATGATTTTAAACCCAAGTCACGTGGTACCCCATTGGACTTTAAAGCATATGAATTCAGTTCATAAAAATTCCATATAACAAAGAGAAAAGAAACATGCGATTATTGCAACTATTCATGACCAAATGGTGGATATAAATTTTAAAAAATTGACCTTGTATTGGAGTTCACAATTCTTACGTAAACTCGGTATTTAGAATTTCAGAATAATACAATAAAAATAAAAAATCCTTCGCATCTATTTCTAGAGCTGCATAAAATATATAACAACGAGAATAATCTTTTTGAACATCCTTGTATGACTTCAATGTAAGTTTTATTTGACACTAATGAAATTTAATAACAAAACGAAGTTATAAGCTGGAATTATTTAGGTGTACTATGTAAAAAGTTAGATTTTATACACAAATCACTTGGTACCCCATTGGACTTTAAAGCATATGAATTCAATTCATAAAAATGCCATATAACAAGGAGAAAAGAAACAAGCGATTATTGCAACTATTCATGACCAAATGGTGGATATAAATTTTAAAAAATTGACCTTGTATTGGAGTTCACAATTCTTACGTAAACTCGGTATTTAGAATTTCAGAATAATACAATAAAAATAAAAAATCCTTCGCATCTATTTCTAGAGCTGCATAATATATATAACAACGAGAATAATCATTTTGAACATCCTTGTATGCCTTCAATGTAAGTTTTATTTGACAATAATGAAATTTAAAAGCAAAACGAAGTTATAAGCTGCAACTATTTAGGTGTACTATGTAAAAAGTAAGATTTTATACACAAATCACTTGGTACCCCATTGGACTTTAGAGCATAAAAATTTAGTTCTTAAACTGCCAGATAATAAAGAGAAACGAAACAAGCGATTATTGCAACTATTCATGACCAAATGGTGGAAATCAAATTTTAAAAAATTGACCTTGTATTGGAGTTTACAATATTTACGTAAACTCGGTTTTTAGAAATTAAGTATAATACAATAAAAACAAAAAATCATTCGCATCTATTTCTAGAGCTGCATAAAATATATAACAACGAGAATAATCATTTTGAACATCCTTGTATGCCTTCAATGTAAGTTTTATTTGACAATAATGAAATTTAAAAGCAAAACGAAGTTATAAGCTGCAACTATTTAGGTGTACTATGTAAAAAGTAAGATTTTATACACAAATCACTTGGTACCCCATTGGACTTTAAAGCATAAAAATTTAGTTCTTAAACTGCCAGATAATAAAGAGAAAAGAAACAAGCGATTATTGCAACTATTCATGACCAAATGGTGGAAATCAAATTTTAAAAAATTGACCTTGTATTGGAGTTTACAATATTTACGTAAACTCGGTTTTTAAAAATTAAGTATAATACAATAAAAACAAAAAATCATTCGCATCTATTTCTAGAGCTGCATAAAAATATAACAACGCGAATACTCATTTTGAACATCCTTGTATGACTTTAATGTAAGTTTTATTTGACACTAATGAAATTTAATAATAAAACGAAGTTATAAGCTGGAATTATTTAGGTGTACTATGTAAAAAGTTAGATTTTATACACAAATCACTTGGTACCCCATTGGACTTTAAAGCATATGAATTCAGTTCATAAAAATGCCATATAACAAGGAGAAAAGAAACAAGCGATTATTGCAACTATTCATGACCAAATGGTGGATATAAATTTTAAAAAATTGACCTTGTATTGGAGTTCACATTTCTTACGTTAATTCGGTATTTAGAATTTCAGTATAATACAATAAAAATAAAAAGTCCTTCGAATCTATTTCTAGAGCTGCATAAAATATATAACAACGAGAATAATCACTTTGAACATCCTTGTATGCCTTCAATGTAAGTTTTATTTGACACTAATGAAATTTAGTAGCAAAACGAAGTTATAAGCCGGAACTATTTAGGTGTGCTGTGTGAAAGGAATGATTTTTTACCCAAGTCACGTGGTACCCCATTGGACTTTAAAGCATATGAATTCAGTTCATAAAAATGCCATATAACAAGGTGAAAAGAAACAAGCGATTATTGCAACTATTCATGACCAAATGGTGGAAATCAAATTTTAAAAATTGACCTTGTATTGGAGTTTACAATATTTACGTAAACTCGGTTTTTAGAAATTAAGTATAATACAATAAAAACAAAAAATCATTCGCATCTATTTCAAGAGCTGCATAAAAATATAACAACGCGAATAATCATTTTGAACATCCTTGTATGCCTTCAATGTAAGTTTTATTTGACACTAATGAAATTTAGTAGCAAAACGAAGTTATAAGCCGGAACTATTTAGGTGTGCTGTGTGAAAGGAATGATTTTTTACCCAAGTCACGTGGTACCCCATTGGACTTTAAAGCATATGAATTCAGTTCATAAAAATGCCATATAACAAGGAGAAAAGAAACAAGGGGTTATTGCAACTATTCATGACCAAATGGTGGATATAAATTTTAAAAAATTGACCTTGTATTGGAGTTCACATTTCTTACGTTAAATCGGTATTTAGAATTTCAGTATAATACAATAAAAATAAAAAGTCCTTCGAATCTATTTCTAGAGCTGCATAAAATATATAACAACGAGAATAATCACTTTGAACATCCTTGTATGCCTTCAATGTAAGTTTTATTTGACACTAATGAAATTTAGTAGCAAAACGAAGTTATAAGCCGGAACTATTTAGGTGTGCTGTGTGAAAGGAATGATTTTTTACCCAAGTCACGTGGTACCCCATTGGACTTTAAAGCATATGAATTCAGTTCATAAAAATGCCATATAACAAGGTGAAAAGAAACAAGCGATTATTGCAACTATTCATGACCAAATGGTGGAAATCAAATTTTAAAAATTGACCTTGTATTGGAGTTTACAATATTTACGTAAACTCGGTTTTTAGAAATTAAGTATAATACAATAAAAACAAAAAATCCTTCGCATCTATTCCTAGAGCTGCATAAAATATATAACAACGAGAATAATCATTTTGAACATCCTTGTATGCCTTCTATATAAGTTTTATTTGACACTAATGAAATTTAAAAGCAAAACGAGGTTATAGGCTGCAAGTATGTAGGTGTACTATGTAAAAAGTAAGATTTTATACACAAATCACTTGGTACCCCATTGGACTTTAAAGTATATGAATTCAGTTCATAAAAATGCCATATAACAAAGAGAAAAGAAACAAGCGATTATTGCAACTATTCATGACCAAATGGTGGAAATCAAATTTTAAAAATTGACCTTGTATTGGAGTTTACAATATTTACGTAAACTCGGTTTTTAGAAATTCAGTATAATACAATAAAAACAAAAAATCCTTCGCATCTATTTCTAGAGCTGCATAAAAAATATAACAACGATAATAATCATTTTGAACATCCTTGTATGCCTTCTATATAAGTTTTTTTTTATTCAAATGAAATTTAAAAGCAAAACGAGGTTATAGGCTGCAACTATTTAGGTGTGCTTTGTGAAAGGAATGATTTTATACCCAAGTCACGTGGTACCCCATTGGACTTTAAAGCATATGAATTCAGTTCATAAAAATTCCATATTACAAAGAGAAAAGAAACAAGCGATTATTGCAACTATTCATGACCAAATGGTGGAAATCAAATTTTAAAAAATTGACCTTGTATTGTAGTTTACAATATTTACGTAAACTCGGTTTTTAGAAATTAAGTATAATACAATAAAAACAAAAAAATCATTCGCATCTATTTCTAGAGCTGCATAAAAATATAACAACGCGAATAATCATTTTGAACATCCTTGTATGCCTTCTATATAAGTTTTATTTGACACTAATGAAATTTAAAAGCAAAACGAGGTTATAGGCTGCAAGTATTTAGGTGTACTATGTAAAAAGTAAGATTTTATACACAAATCACTTGGTACCCCATTGGACTTTAAAGTATATGAATTCAGTTCATAAAAATGCCATATAACAAAGAGAAAAGAAACAAGCGATTATTGCAACTATTCATGACCAAATGGTGGAAATCAAATTTTAAAAATTGACCTTGTATTGGAGTTTACAATATTTACGTAAACTCGGTTTTTAGAAATTCAGTATAATACAATAAAAACAAAAAATCCTTCGCATCTATTTCTAGAGCTGCATAAAAAATATAACAACGATAATAATCATTTTGAACATCCTTGTATGCCTTCTATATAAGTTTTATTTGACACTAATGAAATTTAAAAGCAAAACGAAGTTATAAGCTGCAACTATTTAGGTGTACTATGTAAAAAGTAAGATTTTATACACAAATCACTTGGTACCCCACTGGACTTTAAAGTATATGAATTCAGTTCATAAAAATGCCATATAACAAAGAGAAAAGAAACAAGCGATTATTGCAACTATTCATGACCAAATGGTGGAAATCAAATTTTAAAAATTGACCTTGTATTGGAGTTTACAATATTTACGTAAACTCGGTTTTTAGAAATTCAGTATAATACAATAAAAACAAAAAATCCTTCGCATCTATTCCTAGAGCTGCATAAAAAATATAACAACGATAATAATCATTTTGAACATCCTTGTATGCCTTCTATATAAGTTTTATTTGACACTAATGAAATTTAAAAGCAAAACGAGGTTATAGGCTGCAAGTATTTAGGTGTACTATGTAAAAAGTAAGATTTTATACACAAATCACTTGGTACCCCATTGGACTTTAAAGTATATGAATTCAGTTCATAAAAATGCCATATAACAAAGAGAAAAGAAACAAGCGATTATTGCAACTATTCATGACCAAATGGTGGAAATCAAATTTTAAAAATTGACCTTGTATTGGAGTTTACAATATTTACGTAAACTCGGTTTTTAGAAATTCAGTATAATACAATAAAAACAAAAAATCCTTCGCATCTATTTCTAGAGCTGCATAAAAAATATAACAACGATAATAATCATTTTGAACATCCTTGTATGCCTTCTATATAAGTTTTTTTTTATTCAAATGAAATTTAAAAGCAAAACGAGGTTATAGGCTGCAACTATTTAGGTGTGCTTTGTGAAAGGAATGATTTTATACCCGAATCACGTGGTACCCCATTGGACTTTAAAGCATATGAATTCAGTTCATAAAAATTCCATATTACAAAGAGAAAAGAAACAAGCGATTATTGCAACTATTCATGACCAAATGGTGGAAATCAAATTTTAAAAAATTGACCTTGTATTGTAGTTTACAATATTTACGTAAACTCGGTTTTTAGAAATTAAGTATAATACAATAAAAACAAAAAAATCATTCGCATCTATTTCTAGAGCTGCATAAAAATATAACAACGCGAATAATCATTTTGAACATCCTTGTATGCCTTCAATGTAAGTTTTATTTGACAATAATGAAATTTAGTAGCAAAACGAAGTTATAAGCCGGAACTATTTAGGTGTGCTGTGTGAAAGGAATGATTTTTTACCCAAGTCACGTGGTACCCCATTGGACTTTAAAGCATATGAATTCAGTTCATAAAAATGCCATATAACAAGGTGAAAAGA
Organism: Anthrax anthrax; assembly: GCA_963971155.1. Taxonomy (NCBI): domain Eukaryota; kingdom Metazoa; phylum Arthropoda; class Insecta; order Diptera; family Bombyliidae; genus Anthrax; species Anthrax anthrax. The sequence goes on from CAXAQU010000283.1 coordinate 224,026, forward strand.
AACAAGCGATTATTGCAACTATTCATGACCAAATGGTGGAAATCAAATTTTAAAAATTGACCTTGTATTGGAGTTCACATTTCTTACGTTAATTCGGTATTTAGAATTTCAGTATAATACAATAAAAATAAAAAGTCCTTCGAATCTATTTCTACAGCTGCATAAAATATATAACAACGAGAATAATCATTTTGAACATCCTTGTATGCCTTCAATGTAAGTTTTATTTGACAATAATGAAATTTAAAAGCAAAACGAAGTTATAAGCTGCAACTATTTAGGTGTACTATGTAAAAAGTTAGATTTTATACACAAATCACTTGGTACCCCATTGGACTTTAAAGCATATGAATTCAGTTCATAAAAATGCCATATAACGAGGAGAAAAGAAACAAGCGATTATTGCAACTATTCATGACCAAATGGTGGATATAAATTTTAAAAAATTGACCTTGTATTGGAGTTCACATTTCTTACGTTAATTCGGTATTTAGAAATTCAGTATAATACAATAAAAATAAAAAGTCCTTCGCATCTATTTCTAGAGCTGCATAAAATATATAACAACGAGAATAATCATTTTGAACATCCTTGTATGCCTTCAATGTAAGTTTTATTTGACAATAATGAAATTTAAAAGCAAAACGAAGTTATAAGCTGCAACTATTTAGGTGAACTATGTAAAAGTAAGATTTTATACACAAATCACTTGGTACCCCACTGGACTTTAAAGCATAAAAATTTAGTTCTTAAACTGCCAGATAATAAAGAGAAACGAAACAAGCGATTATTGCAATTATTCATGACCAAATGGTGGATATAAATTTTAAAAAATTGACCTTGTATTGGAGTTCACATTTCTTACGTTAATTCGGTATTTAGAATTTCAGTATAATACAATAAAAATAAAAAGTCCTTCGAATCTATTTCTAGAGCTGCATAAAATATATAACAACGAGAATAATCATTTTGAACATCCTTGTATGCCTTCAATGTAAGTTTTATTTGACAATAATGAAATTTAAAAGCAAAACGAAGTTATAAGCTGCAACTATTTAGGTGTACTATGTAAAAAGTAAGATTTTATACACAAATCACTTGGTACCCCACTGGACTTTAAAGCATAAAAATTTAGTTCTTAAACTGCCAGATAATAAAGAGAAACGAAACAAGCGATTATTGCAATTATTCATGACCAAATGGTGGATATAAATTTTAAAAAATTGACCTTGTATTGGAGTTCACATTTCTTACGTTAATTCGGTATTTAGAATTTCAGTATAATACAATAAAAACAAAAAAATCATTCGCATCTATTTCTAGAGCTGCATAAAAATATAACAACGCGAATAATCATTTTGAACATCCTTGTATGCCTTCTATATAAGTTTTATTTGACACTAATGAAATTTAAAAGCAAAACGAGGTTATAGGCTGCAAGTATTTAGGTGTACTATGTAAAAAGTAAGATTTTATACACAAATCACTTGGTACCCCATTGGACTTTAAAGTATATGAATTCAGTTCATAAAAATGCTATATAACAAAGAGAAAAGAAACAAGCGATTATTGCAACTATTCATGACCAAATGGTGGAAATCAAATTTTAAAAATTGACCTTGTATTGGAGTTTACAATATTTACGTAAACTCGGTTTTTAGAAATTCAGTATAATACAATAAAAACAAAAAATCCTTCGCATCTATTTCTAGAGCTGCATAAAAAATATAACAACGATAATAATCATTTTGAACATCCTTGTATGCCTTCTATATAAGTTTTATTTGACACTAATGAAATTTAAAAGCAAAACGAAGTTATAAGCTGCAACTATTTAGGTGTACTATGTAAAAAGTAAGATTTTATACACAAATCACTTGGTACCCCACTGGACTTTAAAGTATATGAATTCAGTTCATAAAAATGCCATATAACAAAGAGAAAAGAAACAAGCGATTATTGCAACTATTCATGACCAAATGGTGGAAATCAAATTTTAAAAATTGACCTTGTATTGGAGTTTACAATATTTACGTAAACTCGGTTTTTAGAAATTCAGTATAATACAATAAAAACAAAAAATCCTTCGCATCTATTTCTAGAGCTGCATAAAAAATATAACAACGATAATAATCATTTTGAACATCCTTGTATGCCTTCTATATAAGTTTTATTTGACACTAATGAAATTTAAAAGCAAAACGAGGTTATAGGCTGCAAGTATTTAGGTGTACTATGTAAAAAGTAAGATTTTATACACAAATCACTTGGTACCCCATTGGACTTTAAAGTATATGAATTCAGTTCATAAAAATGCCATATAACAAAGAGAAAAGAAACAAGCGATTATTGCAACTATTCATGACCAAATGGTGGAAATCAAATTTTAAAAATTGACCTTGTATTGGAGTTTACAATATTTACGTAAACTCGGTTTTTAGAAATTCAGTATAATACAATAAAAACAAAAAATCCTTCGCATCTATTTCTAGAGCTGCATAAAAAATATAACAACGATAATAATCATTTTGAACATCCTTGTATGCCTTCTATATAAGTTTTTTTTTATTCAAATGAAATTTAAAAGCAAAACGAGGTTATAGGCTGCAACTATTTAGGTGTGCTTTGTGAAAGGAATGATTTTATACCCGAATCACGTGGTACCCCATTGGACTTTAAAGCATATGAATTCAGTTCATAAAAATTCCATATTACAAAGAGAAAAGAAACAAGCGATTATTGCAACTATTCATGACCAAATGGTGGAAATCAAATTTTAAAAAATTGACCTTGTATTGTAGTTTACAATATTTACGTAAACTCGGTTTTTAGAAATTAAGTATAATACAATAAAAACAAAAAAATCATTCGCATCTATTTCTAGAGCTGCATAAAAATATAACAACGCGAATAATCATTTTGAACATCCTTGTATGCCTTCAATGTAAGTTTTATTTGACAATAATGAAATTTAGTAGCAAAACGAAGTTATAAGCCGGAACTATTTAGGTGTGCTGTGTGAAAGGAATGATTTTTTACCCAAGTCACGTGGTACCCCATTGGACTTTAAAGCATATGAATTCAGTTCATAAAAATGCCATATAACAAGGTGAAAAGAAACAAGCGATTATTGCAACTATTCATGACCAAATGGTGGAAATCAAATTTTAAAAATTGACCTTGTATTGGAGTTCACATTTCTTACGTTAATTCGGTATTTAGAATTTCAGTATAATACAATAAAAATAAAAAGTCCTTCGAATCTATTTCTACAGCTGCATAAAATATATAACAACGAGAATAATCATTTTGAACATCCTTGTATGCCTTCAATGTAAGTTTTATTTGACAATAATGAAATTTAAAAGCAAAACGAAGTTATAAGCTGCAACTATTTAGGTGTACTATGTAAAAAGTTAGATTTTATACACAAATCACTTGGTACCCCATTGGACTTTAAAGCATATGAATTCAGTTCATAAAAATGCCATATAACGAGGAGAAAAGAAACAAGCGATTATTGCAACTATTCATGACCAAATGGTGGATATAAATTTTAAAAAATTGACCTTGTATTGGAGTTCACATTTCTTACGTTAATTCGGTATTTAGAAATTCAGTATAATACAATAAAAATAAAAAGTCCTTCGCATCTATTTCTAGAGCTGCATAAAATATATAACAACGAGAATAATCATTTTGAACATCCTTGTATGCCTTCAATGTAAGTTTTATTTGACAATAATGAAATTTAAAAGCAAAACGAAGTTATAAGCTGCAACTATTTAGGTGAACTATGTAAAAGTAAGATTTTATACACAAATCACTTGGTACCCCACTGGACTTTAAAGCATAAAAATTTAGTTCTTAAACTGCCAGATAATAAAGAGAAACGAAACAAGCGATTATTGCAATTATTCATGACCAAATGGTGGATATAAATTTTAAAAAATTGACCTTGTATTGGAGTTCACATTTCTTACGTTAATTCGGTATTTAGAATTTCAGTATAATACAATAAAAATAAAAAGTCCTTCGAATCTATTTCTAGAGCTGCATAAAATATATAACAACGAGAATAATCATTTTGAACATCCTTGTATGCCTTCAATGTAAGTTTTATTTGACAATAATGAAATTTAAAAGCAAAACGAAGTTATAAGCTGCAACTATTTAGGTGTACTATGTAAAAAGTAAGATTTTATACACAAATCACTTGGTACCCCACTGGACTTTAAAGCATAAAAATTTAGTTCTTAAACTGCCAGATAATAAAGAGAAACGAAACAAGCGATTATTGCAATTATTCATGACCAAATGGTGGATATAAATTTTAAAAAATTGACCTTGTATTGGAGTTCACATTTCTTACGTTAATTCGGTATTTAGAATTTCAGTATAATACAATAAAAACAAAAAAATCATTCGCATCTATTTCTAGAGCTGCATAAAAATATAACAACGCGAATAATCATTTTGAACATCCTTGTATGCCTTCTATATAAGTTTTATTTGACACTAATGAAATTTAAAAGCAAAACGAGGTTATAGGCTGCAAGTATTTAGGTGTACTATGTAAAAAGTAAGATTTTATACACAAATCACTTGGTACCCCATTGGACTTTAAAGTATATGAATTCAGTTCATAAAAATGCCATATAACAAAGAGAAAAGAAACAAGCGATTATTGCAACTATTCATGACCAAATGGTGGAAATCAAATTTTAAAAATTGACCTTGTATTGGAGTTTACAATATTTACGTAAACTCGGTTTTTAGAAATTCAGTATAATACAATAAAAACAAAAAATCCTTCGCATCTATTTCTAGAGCTGCATAAAAAATATAACAACGATAATAATCATTTTGAACATCCTTGTATGCCTTCTATATAAGTTTTATTTGACACTAATGAAATTTAAAAGCAAAACGAAGTTATAAGCTGCAACTATTTAGGTGTACTATGTAAAAAGTAAGATTTTATACACAAATCACTTGGTACCCCACTGGACTTTAAAGTATATGAATTCAGTTCATAAAAATGCCATATAACAAAGAGAAAAGAAACAAGCGATTATTGCAACTATTCATGACCAAATGGTGGAAATCAAATTTTAAAAATTGACCTTGTATTGGAGTTTACAATATTTACGTAAACTCGGTTTTTAGAAATTCAGTATAATACAATAAAAACAAAAAATCCTTCGCATCTATTTCTAGAGCTGCATAAAAAATATAACAACGATAATAATCATTTTGAACATCCTTGTATGCCTTCTATATAAGTTTTATTTGACACTAATGAAATTTAAAAGCAAAACGAGGTTATAGGCTGCAAGTATTTAGGTGTACTATGTAAAAAGTAAGATTTTATACACAAATCACTTGGTACCCCATTGGACTTTAAAGTATATGAATTCAGTTCATAAAAATGCCATATAACAAAGAGAAAAGAAACAAGCGATTATTGCAACTATTCATGACCAAATGGTGGAAATCAAATTTTAAAAATTGACCTTGTATTGGAGTTTACAATATTTACGTAAACTCGGTTTTTAGAAATTCAGTATAATACAATAAAAACAAAAAATCCTTCGCATCTATTTCTAGAGCTGCATAAAAAATATAACAACGATAATAATCATTTTGAACATCCTTGTATGCCTTCTATATAAGTTTTTTTTTATTCAAATGAAATTTAAAAGCAAAACGAGGTTATAGGCTGCAACTATTTAGGTGTGCTTTGTGAAAGGAATGATTTTATACCCGAATCACGTGGTACCCCATTGGACTTTAAAGCATATGAATTCAGTTCATAAAAATTCCATATTACAAAGAGAAAAGAAACAAGCGATTATTGCAACTATTCATGACCAAATGGTGGAAATCAAATTTTAAAAAATTGACCTTGTATTGTAGTTTACAATATTTACGTAAACTCGGTTTTTAGAAATTAAGTATAATACAATAAAAACAAAAAAATCATTCGCATCTATTTCTAGAGCTGCATAAAAATATAACAACGCGAATAATCATTTTGAACATCCTTGTATGCCTTCAATGTAAGTTTTATTTGACAATAATGAAATTAAGTAGCAAAACGAAGTTATAAGCCGGAACTATTTAGGTGTGCTGTGTGAAAGGAATGATTTTTTACCCAAGTCACGTGGTACCCCATTGGACTTTAAAGCATATGAATTCAGTTCATAAAAATGCCATATAACAAGGTGAAAAGAAACAAGCGATTATTGCAACTATTCATGACCAAATGGTGGAAATCAAATTTTAAAAATTGACCTTGTATTGGAGTTCACATTTCTTACGTTAATTCGGTATTTAGAATTTCAGTATAATACAATAAAAATAAAAAGTCCTTCGAATCTATTTCTACAGCTGCATAAAATATATAACAACGAGAATAATCATTTTGAACATCCTTGTATGCCTTCAATGTAAGTTTTATTTGACAATAATGAAATTTAAAAGCAAAACGAAGTTATAAGCTGCAACTATTTAGGTGTACTATGTAAAAAGTTAGATTTTATACACAAATCACTTGGTACCCCATTGGACTTTAAAGCATATGAATTCAGTTCATAAAAATGCCATATAACGAGGAGAAAAGAAACAAGCGATTATTGCAACTATTCATGACCAAATGGTGGATATAAATTTTAAAAAATTGACCTTGTATTGGAGTTCACATTTCTTACGTTAATTCGGTATTTAGAAATTCAGTATAATACAATAAAAATAAAAAGTCCTTCGCATCTATTTCTAGAGCTGCATAAAATATATAACAACGAGAATAATCATTTTGAACATCCTTGTATGCCTTCAATGTAAGTTTTATTTGACAATAATGAAATTTAAAAGCAAAACGAAGTTATAAGCTGCAACTATTTAGGTGAACTATGTAAAAGTAAGATTTTATACACAAATCACTTGGTACCCCACTGGACTTTAAAGCATAAAAATTTAGTTCTTAAACTGCCAGATAATAAAGAGAAACGAAACAAGCGATTATTGCAATTATTCATGACCAAATGGTGGATATAAATTTTAAAAAATTGACCTTGTATTGGAGTTCACATTTCTTACGTTAATTCGGTATTTAGAATTTCAGTATAATACAATAAAAATAAAAAGTCCTTCGAATCTATTTCTAGAGCTGCATAAAATATATAACAACGAGAATAATCATTTTGAACATCCTTGTATGCCTTCAATGTAAGTTTTATTTGACAATAATGAAATTTAAAAGCAAAACGAAGTTATAAGCTGCAACTATTTAGGTGTACTATGTAAAAAGTAAGATTTTATACACAAATCACTTGGTACCCCACTGGACTTTAAAGCATAAAAATTTAGTTCTTAAACTGCCAGATAATAAAGAGAAACGAAACAAGCGATTATTGCAATTATTCATGACCAAATGGTGGATATAAATTTTAAAAAATTGACCTTGTATTGGAGTTCACATTTCTTACGTTAATTCGGTATTTAGAATTTCAGTATAATACAATAAAAATAAAAAGTCCTTCGAATCTATTTCTACAGCTGCATAAAATATATAACAACGAGAATAATCATTTTGAACATCCTTGTATGCCTTCAATGTAAGTTTTATTTGACAATAATGAAATTTAAAAGCAAAACGAAGTTATAAGCTGCAACTATTTAGGTGTACTATGTAAAAAGTTAGATTTTATACACAAATCACTTGGTACCCCATTGGACTTTAAAGCATATGAATTCAGTTCATAAAAATGCCATATAACGAGGAGAAAAGAAACAAGCGATTATTGCAACTATTCATGACCAAATGGTGGATATAAATTTTAAAAAATTGACCTTGTATTGGAGTTCACATTTCTTACGTTAATTCGGTATTTAGAATTTCAGTATAATACAATAAAAATAAAAAGTCCTTCGCATCTATTTCTAGAGCTGCATAAAATATATAACAACGAGAATAATCATTTTGAACATCCTTGTATGCCTTCAATGTAAGTTTTATTTGACAATAATGAAATTTAAAAGCAAAACGAAGTTATAAGCTGCAACTATTTAGGTGTACTATGTAAAAAGTAAGATTTTATACACAAATCACTTGGTACCCCACTGGACTTTAAAGCATAAAAATTTAGTTCTTAAACTGCCAGATAATAAAGAGAAACGAAACAAGCGATTATTGCAATTATTCATGACCAAATGGTGGATATAAATTTTAAAAAATTGACCTTGTATTGGAGTTCACATTTCTTACGTTAATTCGGTATTTAGAATTTCAGTATAATACAATAAAAATAAAAAGTCCTTCGCATCTATTTCTAGAGCTGCATAAAATATATAACAACGAGAATAATCACTTTGAACATCCTTGTATGCCTTCAATGTAAGTTTTATTTGACACTAATGAAATTTAGTAGCAAAACGAAGTTATAAGCCGGAACTATTTAGGTGTGCTGTGTGAAAGGAATGATTTTTTACCCAAGTCACGTGGTACCCCATTGGACTTTAAAGCATATGAATTCAGTTCATAAAAATGCCATATAACAAAGAGAAAAGAAACAAGCGATTATTGCAACTATTCATGACCAAATGGTGGAAATCAAATTTTAAAAATTGACCTTGTATTGGAGTTTACAATATTTACGTAAACTCGGTTTTTAGAAATTCAGTATAATACAATAAAAACAAAAAATCCTTCGCATCTATTTCTAGAGCTGCATAAAAAATATAACAACGATAATAATCATTTTGAACATCCTTGTATGCCTTCTATATAAGTTTTTTTTTATTCAAATGAAATTTAAAAGCAAAACGAGGTTATAGGCTGCAACTATTTAGGTGTGCTTTGTGAAAGGAATGATTTTATACCCGAATCACGTGGTACCCCATTGGACTTTAAAGCATATGAATTCAGTTCATAAAAATTCCATATTACAAAGAGAAAAGAAACAAGCGATTATTGCAAGTATTCATGACCAAATGGTGGAAATCAAATTTTAAAAAATTGACCTTGTATTGTAGTTTACAATATTTACGTAAACTCGGTTTTTAGAAATTAAGTATAATACAATAAAAACAAAAAAATCATTCGCATCTATTTCTAGAGCTGCATAAAAATATAACAACGCGAATAATCATTTTGAACATCCTTGTATGCCTTCAATGTAAGTTTTATTTGACAATAATGAAATTTAGTAGCAAAACGAAGTTATAAGCCGGAACTATTTAGGTGTGCTGTGTGAAAGGAATGATTTTTTACCCAAGTCACGTGGTACCCCATTGGACTTTAAAGCATATGAATTCAGTTCATAAAAATGCCTTATAACAAGGTGAAAAGAAACAAGCGATTATTGCAACTATTCATGACCAAATGGTGGAAATCAAATTTTAAAAATTGACCTTGTATTGGAGTTCACATTTCTTACGTTAATTCGGTATTTAGAATTTCAGTATAATACAATAAAAATAAAAAGTCCTTCGAATCTATTTCTACAGCTGCATAAAATATATAACAACGAGAATAATCATTTTGAACATCCTTGTATGCCTTCAATGTAAGTTTTATTTGACAATAATGAAATTTAAAAGCAAAACGAAGTTATAAGCTGCAACTATTTAGGTGTACTATGTAAAAAGTTAGATTTTATACACAAATCACTTGGTACCCCATTGGACTTTAAAGCATATGAATTCAGTTCATAAAAATGCCATATAACGAGGAGAAAAGAAACAAGCGATTATTGCAACTATTCATGACCAAATGGTGGATATAAATTTTAAAAAATTGACCTTGTATTGGAGTTCACATTTCTTACGTTAATTCGGTATTTAGAAATTCAGTATAATACAATAAAAATAAAAAGTCCTTCGCATCTATTTCTAGAGCTGCATAAAATATATAACAACGAGAATAATCATTTTGAACATCCTTGTATGCCTTCAATGTAAGTTTTATTTGACAATAATGAAATTTAAAAGCAAAACGAAGTTATAAGCTGCAACTATTTAGGTGAACTATGTAAAAGTAAGATTTTATACACAAATCACTTGGTACCCCACTGGACTTTAAAGCATAAAAATTTAGTTCTTAAACTGCCAGATAATAAAGAGAAACGAAACAAGCGATTATTGCAATTATTCATGACCAAATGGTGGATATAAATTTTAAAAAATTGACCTTGTATTGGAGTTCACATTTCTTACGTTAATTCGGTATTTAGAATTTCAGTATAATACAATAAAAATAAAAAGTCCTTCGAATCTATTTCTAGAGCTGCATAAAATATATAACAACGAGAATAATCATTTTGAACATCCTTGTATGCCTTCAATGTAAGTTTTATTTGACAATAATGAAATTTAAAAGCAAAACGAAGTTATAAGCTGCAACTATTTAGGTGTACTATGTAAAAAGTAAGATTTTATACACAAATCACTTGGTACCCCACTGGACTTTAAAGCATAAAAATTTAGTTCTTAAACTGCCAGATAATAAAGAGAAACGAAACAAGCGATTATTGCAATTATTCATGACCAAATGGTGGATATAAATTTTAAAAAATTGACCTTGTATTGGAGTTCACATTTCTTACGTTAATTCGGTATTTAGAATTTCAGTATAATACAATAAAAATAAAAAGTCCTTCGAATCTATTTCTACAGCTGCATAAAATATATAACAACGAGAATAATCATTTTGAACATCCTTGTATGCCTTCAATGTAAGTTTTATTTGACAATAATGAAATTTAAAAGCAAAACGAAGTTATAAGCTGCAACTATTTAGGTGTACTATGTAAAAAGTTAGATTTTATACACAAATCACTTGGTACCCCATTGGACTTTAAAGCATATGAATTCAGTTCATAAAAATGCCATATAACGAGGAGAAAAGAAACAAGCGATTATTGCAACTATTCATGACCAAATGGTGGATATAAATTTTAAAAAATTGACCTTGTATTGGAGTTCACATTTCTTACGTTAATTCGGTATTTAGAATTTCAGTATAATACAATAAAAATAAAAAGTCCTTCGCATCTATTTCTAGAGCTGCATAAAATATATAACAACGAGAATAATCATTTTGAACATCCTTGTATGCCTTCAATGTAAGTTTTATTTGACAATAATGAAATTTAAAAGCAAAACGAAGTTATAAGCTGCAACTATTTAGGTGTACTATGTAAAAAGTAAGATTTTATACACAAATCACTTGGTACCCCACTGGACTTTAAAGCATAAAAATTTAGTTCTTAAACTGCCAGATAATAAAGAGAAACGAAACAAGCGATTATTGCAATTATTCATGACCAAATGGTGGATATAAATTTTAAAAAATTGACCTTGTATTGGAGTTCACATTTCTTACGTTAATTCGGTATTTAGAATTTCAGTATAATACAATAAAAATAAAAAGTCCTTCGCATCTATTTCTAGAGCTGCATAAAATATATAACAACGAGAATAATCACTTTGAACATCCTTGTATGCCTTCAATGTAAGTTTTATTTGACACTTATGAAATTTAGTAGCAAAACGAAGTTATAAGCCGGAACTATTTAGGTGTGCTGTGTGAAAGGAATGATTTTTTACCCAAGTCACGTGGTACCCCATTGGACTTTAAAGCATATGAATTCAGTTCATAAAAATGCCATATAACAAGGTGAAAAGAAACAAGCGATTATTGCAACTATTCATGACCAAATGGTGGAAATCAAATTTTAAAAATTGACCTTGTATTGGAGTTTACAATATTTACGTAAACTCGGTTTTTAGAAATTCAGTATAATACAATAAAAACAAAAAATCCTTCGCATCTATTTCTAGAGCTGCATAAAAAATATAACAACGATAATAATCATTTTGAACATCCTTGTATGCCTTCTATATAAGTTTTTTTTTATTCAAATGAAATTTAAAAGAAAAACGAGGTTATAGGCCGGAACTATTTAGGTGTGCTGTGTGAAAGGAATGATTTTATACCCAAGTCACGTGGTACCCCATTGGACTTTAAAGCATATGAATTCAGTTCATAAAAATTCCATATTACAAAGAGAAAAGAAACAAGCGATTATTGCAACTATTCATGACCAAATGGTGGAAATCAAATTTTAAAAAATTGACCTTGTATTGGAGTTTACAATATTTACGTAAACTCGGTTTTTAGAAATTAAGTATAATACAATAAAAACAAAAAAATCATTCGCATCTATTTCTAGAGCTGCATCAAAATATAACAACGATAATAATCATTTTGAACATCCTTGTATGCCTTCAATGTAAGTTTTATTTGACACTAATGAAATTTAGTAGCAAAACGAAGTTATAAGCCGGAACTATTTAGGTGTGCTGTGTGAAAGGAATGATTTTTTACCCAAGTCACGTGGTACCCCATTGGACTTTAAAGCATATGAATTCAGTTCATAAAAATGCCATATAACAAGGAGAAAAGAAACAAGCGATTATTGCAACTATTCATGACCAAATGGTGGATATAAATTTTAAAAAATTGACCTTGTATTGGAGTTTACAATATTTACGTATACTCGGTTTTTAGAAATTCAGTATAATACAATAAAAACAAAAAATCCTTCGCATCTATTTCTAGAGCTGCATAAAAAATATAACAACGATTATAATCATTTTGAACATCCTTGTATGACTTCAATGTAAGTTTTATTTGACACTAATGAAATTTAATAACAAAACGAAGTTATAAGCTGGAATTATTTAGGTGTACTATGTAAAAAGTTAGATTTTATACACAAATCACTTGGTACCCCATTGGACTTTAAAGCATATGAATTCAGTTCATAAAAATGCCATATAACAAGGAGAAAAGAAACAAGCGATTATTGCAACTATTCATGACCAAATGGTGGATATAAATTTTAAAAAATTGACCTTGTATTGGAGTTCACATTTCTTACGTTAATTCGGTATTTAGAATTTCAGTATAATACAATAAAAATAAAAAGTCCTTCGCATCTATTTCTAGAGCTGCATAAAATATATAACAACGAGAATAATCATTTTGAACATCCTTGTATGCCTTCAATGTAAGTTTTATTTGACAATAATGAAATTTAAAAGCAAAACGAAGTTATAAGCTGGAATTATTTAGGTGTACTATGTAAAAAGTAAGATTTTATACACAAATCACTTGGTACCCCACTGGACTTTAAAGCATAAAAATTTAGTTCTTAAACTGCCAGATAATAAAGAGAAACGAAACAAGCGATTATTGCAATTATTCATGACCAAATGGTGGATATAAATTTTAAAAAATTGACCTTGTATTGGAGTTCACAATTCTTACGTAAACTCGGTATTTAGAATTTCAGAATAATACAATAAAAATAAAAAATCCTTCGCATCTATTTCTAGAGCTGCATAAAATATATAACAACGAGAATAATCACTTTGAACACCCTTGTATGCCTTCAATGTAAGTTTTTTTTGACTCTAATGAAATTTAATAGCAAAACGAAGTTATAAGCTGGAACTATTTAGGTGTGCTTTGTGAAAGGAATGATATTTTACCCAAGTCACGTGGTACCCCATTGGACTTTAAAGCATATGAATTCAGTTCATAAAAATGCTATATAACAAGGTGAAAAGAAACAAGCGATTATTGCAACTATTCATGACCAAATGGTGGAAATCAAATTTTAAAAATTGACCTTGTATTGGAGTTTACAATATTTACGTAAACTCGGTTTTTAGAAATTCAGTATAATACAATAAAAACAAAAAATCCTTCGCATCTATTTCTAGAGCTGCATAAAATATATAACAACGAGAATAATCATTTTGAACACCCTTGTATGCCTTCAATGTAAGTTTTTTTTGACACTAATGAAATTTAATAGCAAAACGAAGTTATAAGCTGGAACTATTTAGGTGTGCTTTGTGAAAGGAATGATATTTTACCCAAGTCACGTGGTACCCCATTGGACTTTAAAGCATATGAATTCAGTTCATAAAAATGCTATATAACAAGGTGAAAAGAAACAAGCGATTATTGCAACTATTCATGACCAAATGGTGGAAATCAAATTTTAAAAAATTGACCTTGTATTGGAGTTCACAATTCTTACGTAAACTCGGTATTTAGAATTTCAGAATAATACAATAAAAATAAAAAATCCTTCGCATCTATTTCTAGAGCTGCATAAAATATATAACAACGAGAATAATCTTTTTGAACATCCTTGTATGACTTCAATGTAAGTTTTATTTGACACTAATGAAATTTAATAACAAAACGAAGTTATAAGCTGGAATTATTTAGGTGTACTATGTAAAAAGTTAGATTTTATACACAAATCACTTGGTACCCCATTGGACTTTAAAGCATATGAATTCAGTTCATAAAAATGCCATATAACAAGGAGAAAAGAAACAAGCGATTATTGCAAGTATTCATGACCAAATGGTGGATATAAATTTTAAAAAATTGACCTTGTATTGGAGTTCACATTTCTTACGTTAATTCGGTATTTAGAATTTCAGTATAATACAATAAAAATAAAAAGTCCTTCGAATCTATTTCTACAGCTGCATAAAATATATAACAACGAGAATAATCACTTTGAACATCCTTGTATGCCTTCAATGTAAGTTTTATTTGACACTAATGAAATTTAGTAGCAAAACGAAGTTATAAGCCGGAACTATTTAGGTGTGCTGTGTGAAAGGAATGATTTTTTACCCAAGTCACGTGGTACCCCATTGGACTTTAAAGCATATGAATTCAGTTCATAAAAATGCCATATAACAATGTGAAAAGAAACAAGCGATTATTGCAACTATTCATGACCAAATGGTGGAAATCAAATTTTAAAAATTGACCTTGTATTGGAGTTTACAATATTTACGTAAACTCGGTTTTTAGAAATTCAGTATAATACAATAAAAACAAAAAATCCTTCGCATCTATTTCTAGAGCTGCATAAAAAATATAACAACGATAATAATCATTTTGAACATCCTTGTATGCCTTCTATATAAGTTTTTTTTTATTCAAATGAAATTTAAAAGAAAAACGAGGTTATAGGCTGCAACTATTTAGGTGTGCTTTGTGAAAGGAATGATTTTATACCCAAGTCACGTGGTACCCCATTGGACTTTAAAGCATATGAATTCAGTTCATAAAAATTCCATATTACAAAGAGAAAAGAAACAAGCGATTATTGCAACTATTCATGACCAAATGGTGGAAATTAAATTTTAAAAAATTGACCTTGTATTGCAGTTTACAATATTTACGTAAACTCGGTTTTTAGAAATTAAGTATAATACAATAAAAACAAAAAATCCTTCGCATCTATTTCTAGAGCTGCATAAAAAATATAACAACGATAATAATCATTTTGAACATCCTTGTATGCCTTCAATGTAAGTTTTATTTGACACTAATGAAATTTAATAACAAAACGAAGTTATAAGCTGGAATTATTTAGGTGTACAATGTAAAAAGTTAGATTTTATACACAAATCACTTGGTACCCCATTTAACTTTAAAGCATATGAATTCAGTTCATAAAAATGCCATATAACAAGGAGAAAAGAAACAAGCGATTATTGCAACTATTCATGACCAAATGGTGGATATAAATTTTAAAAAATTGACCTTGTATTGGAGTTCACATTTCTTACGTTAATTCGGTATTTAGAATTTCAGTATAATACAATAAAAATAAAAAGTCCTTCGAATCTATTTCTAGAGCTGCATAAAATATATAACAACGAGAATAATCACTTTGAACATCCTTGTATGCCTTCAATGTAAGTTTTATTTGACACTAATGAAATTTAGTAGCAAAACGAAGTTATAAGCCGGAACTATTTAGGTGTGCTGTGTGAAAGGAATGATTTTTTACCCAAGTCACGTGGTACCCCATTGGACTTTAAAGCATATGAATTCAGTTCATAAAAATGCCATATAACAAGGTGAAAAGAAACAAGCGATTATTGCAACTATTCATGACCAAATGGTGGAAATCAAATTTTAAAAATTGACCTTGTATTGGAGTTTACAATATTTACGTAAACTCGGTTTTTAGAAATTCAGTATAATACAATAAAAACAAAAAATCCTTCGCATCTATTTCTAGAGCTGCATAAAAAATATAACAACGATAATAATCATTTTGAACATCCTTGTATGCCTTCTATATAAGTTTTTTTTTATTCAAATGAAATTTAAAAGCAAAACGAGGTTATAGGCTGCAACTATTTAGGTGTGCTTTGTGAAAGGAATGATTTTATACCCAAGTCACGTGGTACCCCATTGGACTTTAAAGCATATGAATTCAGTTCATAAAAATTCCATATTACAAAGAGAAAAGAAACAAGCGATTATTGCAACTATTCATGACCAAATGGTGGAAATCAAATTTTAAAAAATTGACCTTGTATTGCAGTTTACAATATTTACGTAAACTCGGTTTTTAGAAATTAAGTATAATACAATAAAAACAAAAAATCATTCGCATCTATTTCTAGAGCTGCATAAAAATATAACAACGCGAATAATCATTTTGAACATCCTTGTATGCCTTCAATGTAAGTTTTATTTGACAATAATGAAATTTAAAAGCAAAACGAAGTTATAAGCTGCAACTATTTAGGTGTACTATGTAAAAAGTAAGATTTTATACACAAATCACTTGGTACCCCACTGGACTTTAAAGCATAAAAATTTAGTTCTTAAACTGCCAGATAATAAAGAGAAACGAAACAAGCGATTATTGCAACTATTCATGACCAAATGGTGGAAATCAAATTTTAAAAAATTGACCTTGTATTGGAGTTTACAATATTTACGTAAACTCGGTTTTTAGAAATTAAGTATAATACAATAAAAACAAAAAATCATTCGCATCTATTTCTAGAGCTGCATCAAATATATAACAACGAGAATAATCATTTTGAACATCCTTGTATGACTTCAATGTAAGTTTTATTTGACACTAATGAAATTTAATAACAAAACGAAGTTATAAGCTGGAATTATTTAGGTGTACAATATAAAAAGTTAGATTTTATACACAAATCACTTGGTACCCCATTTAACTTTAAAGCATATGAATTCAGTTCATAAAAATGCCATATAACAAGGAGAAAAGAAACAAGCGATTATTGCAACTATTCATGACCAAATGGTGGATATAAATTTTAAAAAATTGACCTTGTATTGGAGTTCACATTTCTTACGTTAATTCGGTATTTAGAATTTCAGTATAATACAATAAAAATAAAAAGTCCTTCAAATCTATTTCTAGAGCTGCATAAAATATATAACAACGAGAATAATCATTTTGAACATCCTTGTATGCCTTCAATGTAAGTTTTATTTGACAATAATGAAATTTAAAAGCAAAACGAAGTTATAAGCCGGAACTATTTAGGTGTGCTGTGTGAAAGGAATGATTTTTTACCCAAGTCACGTGGTACCCCATTGGACTTTAAAGCATATGAATTCAGTTCATAAAAATGCCATATAACAAGGAGAAAAGAAACAAGCGATTATTGCAACTATTCATGACCAAATGGTGGATATAAATTTTAAAAAATTGACCTTGTATTGGAGTTCACATTTCTTACGTTAATTCGGTATTTAGAATTTCAGTATAATACAATAAAAATAAAAAGTCCTTCGCATCTATTTCTAGAGCTGCATAAAATATATAACAACGAGAATAATCATTTTGAACATCCTTGTATGCCTTCAATGTAAGTTTTATTTGACAATAATGAAATTTAAAAGCAAAACGAAGTTATAAGCTGCAACTATTTAGGTGTACTATGTAAAAAGTAAGATTTTATACACAAATCACTTGGTACCCCACTGGACTTTAAAGCATAAAAATTTAGTTCTTAAACTGCCAGATAATAAAGAGAAACGAAACAAGCGATTATTGCAACTATTCATGACCAAATGGTGGAAATCAAATTTTAAAAAATTGACCTTGTATTGGAGTTTACAATATTTACGTAAACTCGGTTTTTAGAAATTAAGTATAATACAATAAAAACAAAAAATCATTCGCATCTATTTCTAGAGCTGCATAAAAATATAACAACGCGAATAATCATTTTGAACATCCTTGTATGCCTTCAATGTAAGTTTTATTTGACACTAATGAAATTTAGTAGCAAAACGAAGTTATAAGCCGGAACTATTTAGGTGTGCTGTGTGAAAGGAATGATTTTTTACCCAAGTCACGTGGTACCCCATTGGACTTTAAAGCATATGAATTCAGTTCATAAAAATGCCATATAACAAGGAGAAAAGAAACAAGCGATTATTGCAACTATTCATGACCAAATGGTGGATATAAATTTTAAAAAATTGACCTTGTATTGGAGTTCACATTTCTTACGTTAATTCGGTATTTAGAATTTCAGTATAATACAATAAAAATAAAAAGTCCTTCGCATCTATTTCTAGAGCTGCATAAAATATATAACAACGAGAATAATCATTTTGAACATCCTTGTATGCCTTCAATGTAAGTTTTATTTGACAATAATGAAATTTAAAAGCAAAACGAAGTTATAAGCTGCAACTATTTAGGTGTACTATGTAAAAAGTAAGATTTTATACACAAATCACTTGGTACCCCACTGGACTTTAAAGCATAAAAATTTAGTTCTTAAACTGCCAGATAATAAAGAGAAACGAAACAAGCGATTATTGCAATTATTCATGACCAAATGGTGGATATAAATTTTAAATAATTGACCTTGTATTGGAGTTCACAATTCTTACGTAAACTCGGTTTTTAGAAATTAAGTATAATACAATAAAAACAAAAAATCCTTCGCATCTATTTCTAGAGCTGCACAAAAATATAACAACGATAATAATCATTTTGAACATCCTTGTATGCCTTCAATGTAAGTTTTATTTGACACTAATGAAATTTAATAGCAAAACGAGGTTATAGGCTGCAACTATTTGGGTGTGCTTTGTGAAAGGAATGATATTTTACCCAAGTCACGTGGTACCCCATTGGACTTTAAAGCATATGAATTCAGTTCATAAAAATGCCATATAACAAGGTGAAAAGAAACAAGCGATTATTGCAATTATTCATGACCAAATGGTGGATATAAATTTTAAAAAATTGACCTTGTATTGGAGTTTACAATATTTACGTAAACTCGGTTTTTAGAAATTAAGTATAATACAATAAAAACAAAAAATCCTTCGCATCTATTTCTAGAGCTGCACAAAAATATAACAACGATAATAATCATTTTGAACATCCTTGTATGCCTTCAATGTAAGTTTTATTTGACACTAATGAAATTTAATAGCAAAACGAGGTTATAGGCTGCAACTATTTGGGTGTGCTTTGTGAAAGGAATGATATTTTACCCAAGTCACGTGGTACCCCATTGGACTTTAAAGCATATGAACTCAGTTCATAAAAATGCCATATAACAAGGTGAAAAGAAACAAGCGATTATTGCAATTATTCATGACCAAATGGTGGATATAAATTTTAAAAAATTGACCTTGTATTGGAGTTTACAATATTTACGTAAACTCGGTTTTTAGAAATTAAGTATAATACAATAAAAACAAAAAATCCTTCGCATCTATTTCTAGAGCTGCACAAAAATATAACAACGATAATAATCATTTTGAACATCCTTGTATGCCTTCAATGTAAGTTTTATTTGACACTAATGAAATTTAATAGCAAAACGAGGTTATAGGCTGCAACTATTTGGGTGTGCTTTGTGAAAGGAATGATATTTTACCCAAGTCACGTGGTACCCCATTGGACTTTAAAGCATATGAATTCAGTTCATAAAAATGCCATATAACAAGGTGAAAAGAAACAAGCGATTATTGCAATTATTCATGACCAAATGGTGGATATAAATTTTAAAAAATTGACCTTGTATTGGAGTTTACAATATTTACGTAAACTCGGTTTTTAGAAATTAAGTATAATACAATAAAAACAAAAAATCCTTCGCATCTATTTCTAGAGCTGCACAAAAATATAACAACGAGAATAATCATTTTGAACATCCTTGTATGCCTTCTATATAAGTTTTATTTGACACTAATTAAATTTGAAAGCAAAACGAAGTTATAGGCTGCAACTATTTAGGTGTGCTTTGTGAAAGGAATGATTTTATACCCAAGTCACGTGGTACCCCATTGGACTTTAAAGCATATGAATTCAGTTCATAAAAATTCCATATTACAAAGAGAAAAGAAACAAGCGATTATTGCAACTATTCATGACCAAATGGTGGAAATCAAATTTTAAAAAATTGACCTTGTATTGCAGTTTACAATATTTAGGTAAACTCGGTTTTTAGAAATTAAGTATAATACAATAAAAACAAAAAATCATTCGCATCTATTTCTAGAGCTGCATAAAAATATAACAACGAGAATAATCATTTTGAACATCCTTGTATGCCTTCAATGTAAGTTTTATTTGACAATAATGAAATTTAAAAGCAAAACGAAGTTATAAGCAGCAACTATTTAGGTGTACTATGTAAAAAGTAAGATTTTATACACAAATCACTTGGTACCCCACTGGACTTTAAAGCATAAAAATTTAGTTCTTAAACTGCCAGATAATAAAGAGAAACGAAACAAGCGATTATTGCAACTATTCATGACCAAATGGTGGAAATCAAATTTTAAAAAATTGACCTTGTATTGGAGTTTACAATATTTACGTAAACTCGGTTTTTAGAAATTAAGTATAATACAATAAAAACAAAAAATCATTCGCATCTATTTCTAGAGCTGCATAAAATATATAACAACGAGAATAATCATTTTGAACATCCTTGTATGCCTTCAATGTAAGTTTTATTTGACACTAATGAAATTTAATAACAAAACGAAGTTATAAGCTGGAATTATTTAGGTGTACAATGTAAAAAGTTAGATTTTATACACAAATCACTTGGTACCCCATTTAACTTTAAAGCATATGAATTCAGTTCATAAAAATGCCATATAACAAGGAGAAAAGAAACAAGCGATTATTGCAACTATTCATGACCAAATGGTGGATATAAATTTTAAAAAATTGACCTTGTATTGGAGTTCACATTTCTTACGTTAATTCGGTATTTAGAATTTCAGTATAATACAATAAAAATAAAAAGTCCTTCGAATCTATTTCTAGAGCTGCATAAAATATATAACAACGAGAATAATCACTTTGAACATCCTTGTATGCCTTCAATGTAAGTTTTATTTGACACTAATGAAATTTAGTAGCAAAACGAAGTTATAAGCCGGAACTATTTAGGTGTGCTGTGTGAAAGGAATGATTTTTTACCCAAGTCACGTGGTACCCCATTGGACTTTAAAGCATATGAATTCAGTTCATAAAAATGCCATATAACAAGGAGAAAAGAAACAAGCGATTATTGCAACTATTCATGACCAAATGGTGGAAATCAAATTTTAAAAATTGACCTTGTATTGGAGTTTACATTATTTACGTAAACTCGGTTTTTAGAAATTCAGTATAATACAATAAAAACAAAAAATCCTTCGAATCTATTTCTAGAGCTGCATAAAATATATAACAACGAGAATAATCACTTTGAACATCCTTGTATGCCTTCAATGTAAGTTTTATTTGACACTAATGAAATTTAGTAGCAAAACGAAGTTATAAGCTGGAACTATTTAGGTGTGCTGTGTGAAAGGAATGATTTTTTACCCAAGTCACGTGATACCCCATTGGACTTTAAAGCATATGAATTCAGTTCATAAAAATGCCATATAACAAGGTGAAAAGAAACAAGCGATTATTGCAACTATTCATGACCAAATGGTGGAAATCAAATTTTAAAAATTGACCTTGTATTGGAGTTTACAATATTTACGTAAACTCGGTTTTTAGAAATTCAGTATAATACAATAAAAACAAAAAATCCTTCGCATCTATTTCTAGAGCTGCATAAAAAATATAACAACGATAATAATCATTTTGAACATTCTTGTATGCCTTCTATATAAGTTTTTTTTTATTCAAATGAAATTTAAAAGCAAAACGAGGTTATAGGCTGCAACTATTTAGGTGTGCTTTGTGAAAGGAATGATTTTATACCCAAGTCACGTGGTACCCCATTGGACTTTAAAGCATATGAATTCAGTTCATAAAAATTCCATATTACAAAGAGAAAAGAAACAAGCGATTATTGCAACTATTCATGACCAAATGGTGGAAATCAAATTTTAAAAATTGACCTTGTATTGGAGTTTACAATATTTACGTAAACTCGGTTTTTAGAAATTCAGTATAATACAATAAAAACAAAAAATCCTTCGCATCTATTTCTAGAGCTGCATAAAAAATATAACAACGATAATAATCATTTTGAACATCCTTGTATGCCTTCTATATAAGTTTTTTTTTATTCAAATGAAATTTAAAAGCAAAACGAGATTATAGGCTGCAACTATTTAGGTGTGCTTTGTGAAAGGAATGATTTTATACCCAAGTCACGTGGTACCCCATTGGACTTTAAAGCATATGAATTCAGTTCATAAAAATTCCATATTACAAAGAGAAAAGAAACAAGCGATTATTGCAACTATTCATGACCAAATGGTGGAAATCAAATTTTAAAAAATTGACCTTGTATTGGAGTTTACAATATTTACGTAAACTCGGTTTTTAGAAATTCAGTATAATACAATAAAAACAAAAAATCCTTCGCATCTATGTATTTCTACAGCTGCATAAAAAATATAACAACGATAATAATCATTTTGAACATCCTTGTATGCCTTCTATATAAGTTTTTTTTTATTCAAATGAAATTTAAAAGCAAAACGAGGTTATAGGCTGCAACTATTTAGGTGTGCTTTGTGAAAGGAATGATTTTATACCCAAGTCACGTGGTACCCCATTGGACTTTAAAGCATATGAATTCAGTTCATAAAAATTCCATATTACAAAGAAAAAAGAAACAAGCGATTATTGCAACTATTCATGACCAAATGGTGGAAATCAAATTTTAAAAAATTGACCTTGTATTGGAGTTTACAATATTTACGTAAACTCGGTTTTTAGAAATTCAGTATAATACAATAAAAACAAAAAATCCTTCGCATCTATTTCTAGAGCTGCATAAAAAATATAACAACGATAATAATCATTTTGAACATCCTTGTATGCCTTCTATATAAGTTTTTTTTTACTCAAATGAAATTTAAAAGCAAAACGAGATTATAGGCTGCAACTATTTAGGTGTGCTTTGTGAAAGGAATGATTTTATACCCAAGTCACGTGGTACCCCATTGGACTTTAAAGCATATGAATTCAGTTCATAAAAATGCCATATAACAAGGTGAAAAGAAACAAGCGATTATTGCAACTATTCATGACCAAATGGTGGAAATCAAATTTTAAAAAATTGACCTTGTATTGGAGTTTACAATATTTACGTAAACTCGGTTTTTAGAATTTAAGTATAATACAATAAAAACAAAAAATCCTTCGCATCTATTTCTAGAGCTGCATAAAAAATATAACAATGATAATAATCATTTTGAACATCTTTGTATGCCTTCTATATAAGTTTTTTTTTATTCAAATGAAATTTAAAAGCAAAACGAGGTTATAGGCTGCAACTATTTAGGTGTGCTTTGTGAAAGGAATGATTTTATACCCAAGTCACGTGGTACCCCATTGGACTTTAAAGCATATGAATTCAGTTCATAAAAATTCCATATTACAAAGAGAAAAGAAACAAGCGATTATTGCAACTATTCATGACCAAATGGTGGAAATCAAATTTTAAAAATTGACCTTGTATTGGAGTTTACAATATTTACGTAAACTCGGTTTTTAGAAATTCAGTATAATACAATAAAAACAAAAAATCCTTCGCATCTATTTCTAGAGCTGCATAAAAAATATAACAACGATAATAATCATTTTGAACATCCTTGTATGCCTTCTATATAAGTTTTTTTTTATTCAAATGAAATTTAAAAGCAAAACGAGATTATAGGCTGCAACTATTTAGGTGTGCTTTGTGAAAGGAATGATTTTATACCCAAGTCACGTGGTACCCCATTGGACTTTAAAGCATATGAATTCAGTTCATAAAAATTCCATATTACAAAGAGAAAAGAAACAAGCGATTATTGCAACTATTCATGACCAAATGGTGGAAATCAAATTTTAAAAAATTGACCTTGTATTGGAGTTTACAATATTTACGTAAACTCGGTTTTTAGAAATTCAGTATAATACAATAAAAACAAAAAATCCTTCGAATCTATTTCTAGAGCTGCATAAAATATATAACAACGAGAATAATCACTTTGAACATCCTTGTATGCCTTCAATGTAAGTTTTATTTGACACTAATGAAATTTAGTAGCAAAACGAAGTTATAAGCTGGAACTATTTAGGTGTGCTGTGTGAAAGGAATGATTTTTTACCCAAGTCACGTGATACCCCATTGGACTTTAAAGCATATGAATTCAGTTCATAAAAATTCCATATTACAAAGAGAAAAGAAACAAGCGATTATTGCAACTATTCATGACCAAATGGTGGAAATCAAATTTTAAAAATTGACCTTGTATTGGAGTTTACAATATTTACGTAAACTCGGTTTTTAGAAATTCAGTATAATACAATAAAAACAAAAAATCCTTCGCATCTATTTCTAGAGCTGCATAAAAAATATAACAACGATAATAATCATTTTGAACATTCTTGTATGCCTTCTATATAAGTTTTTTTTTATTCAAATGAAATTTAAAAGCAAAACGAGGTTATAGGCTGCAACTATTTAGGTGTGCTTTGTGAAAGGAATGATTTTATACCCAAGTCACGTGGTACCCCATTGGACTTTAAAGCATATGAATTCAGTTCATAAAAATGCCATATAACAAGGAGAAAAGAAACAAGCGATTATTGCAACTATTCATGACCAAATGGTGGATATAAATTTTAAAAAATTGACCTTGTATTGGAGTTCACATTTCTTACGTTAATTCGGTATTTAGAATTTCAGTATAATACAATAAAAATAAAAAGTCCTTCGCATCTATTTCTAGAGCTGCATAAAATATATAACAACGAGAATAATCATTTTGAACATCCTTGTATGCCTTCAATGTAAGTTTTATTAGACAATAATGAAATTTAAAAGCAAAACGAAGTTATAAGCTGCAACTATTTAGGTGTACTTTGTGAAAGGAATGATTTTATACCCAAGTCACGTGGTACCCCATTGGACTTTAAAGCATATGAATTCAGTTCATAAAAATTCCATATTACAAAGAGAAAAGAAACAAGCGATTATTGCAACTATTCATGACCAAATGGTGGAAATCAAATTTTAAAAATTGACCTTGTATTGGAGTTTACAATATTTACGTAAACTCGGTTTTTAGAAATTCAGTATAATACAATAAAAACAAAAAATCCTTCGCATCTATTTCTAGAGCTGCATAAAAAATATAACAACGATAATAATCATTTTGAACATCCTTGTATGCCTTCTATATAAGTTTTTTTTTATTCAAATGAAATTTAAAAGCAAAACGAGATTATAGGCTGCAACTATTTAGGTGTGCTTTGTGAAAAGAATGATTTTATACCCAAGTCACGTGGTACCCCATTGGACTTTAAAGCATATGAATTCAGTTCATAAAAATTCCATATTACAAAGAGAAAAGAAACAAGCGATTATTGCAACTATTCATGACCAAATGGTGGAAATCAAATTTTAAAAAATTGACCTTGTATTGGAGTTTACAATATTTACGTAAACTCGGTTTTTAGAAATTCAGTATAATACAATAAAAACAAAAAATCCTTCGAATCTATTTCTAGAGCTGCATAAAATATATAACAACGAGAATAATCACTTTGAACATCCTTGTATGCCTTCAATGTAAGTTTTATTTGACACTAATGAAATTTAGTAGCAAAACGAAGTTATAAGCTGGAACTATTTAGGTGTGCTGTGTGAAAGGAATGATTTTTTACCCAAGTCACGTGATACCCCATTGGACTTTAAAGCATATGAATTCAGTTCATAAAAATTCCATATTACAAAGAGAAAAGAAACAAGCGATTATTGCAACTATTCATGACCAAATGGTGGAAATCAAATTTTAAAAATTGACCTTGTATTGGAGTTTACAATATTTACGTAAACTCGGTTTTTAGAAATTCAGTATAATACAATAAAAACAAAAAATCCTTCGCATCTATTTCTAGAGCTGCATAAAAAATATAACAACGATAATAATCATTTTGAACATTCTTGTATGCCTTCTATATAAGTTTTTTTTTATTCAAATGAAATTTAAAAGCAAAACGAGGTTATAGGCTGCAACTATTTAGGTGTGCTTTGTGAAAGGAATGATTTTATACCCAAGTCACGTGGTACCCCATTGGACTTTAAAGCATATGAATTCAGTTCATAAAAATTCCATATTACAAAGAGAAAAGAAACAAGCGATTATTGCAACTATTCATGACCAAATGGTGGAAATCAAATTTTAAAAATTGACCTTGTATTGGAGTTTACAATATTTACGTAAACTCGGTTTTTAGAAATTCAGTATAATACAATAAAAACAAAAAATCCTTCGCATCTATTTCTAGAGCTGCATAAAAAATATAACAACGATAATAATCATTTTGAACATCCTTGTATGCCTTCTATATAAGTTTTTTTTTATTCAAATGAAATTTAAAAGCAAAACGAGATTATAGGCTGCAACTATTTAGGTGTGCTTTGTGAAAGGAATGATTTTATACCCAAGTCACGTGGTACCCCATTGGACTTTAAAGCATATGAATTCAGTTCATAAAAATTCCATATTACAAAGAGAAAAGAAACAAGCGATTATTGCAACTATTCATGACCAAATGGTGGAAATCAAATTTTAAAAAATTGACCTTGTATTGGAGTTTACAATATTTACGTAAACTCGGTTTTTAGAAATTCAGTATAATACAATAAAAACAAAAAATCCTTCGAATCTATTTCTAGAGCTGCATAAAATATATAACAACGAGAATAATCACTTTGAACATCCTTGTATGCCTTCAATGTAAGTTTTATTTGACACTAATGAAATTTAGTAGCAAAACGAAGTTATAAGCTGGAACTATTTAGGTGTGCTGTGTGAAAGGAATGATTTTTTACCCAAGTCACGTGATACCCCATTGGACTTTAAAGCATATGAATTCAGTTCATAAAAATTCCATATTACAAAGAGAAAAGAAACAAGCGATTATTGCAACTATTCATGACCAAATGGTGGAAATCAAATTTTAAAAATTGACCTTGTATTGGAGTTTACAATATTTACGTAAACTCGGTTTTTAGAAATTCAGTATAATACAATAAAAACAAAAAATCCTTCGCATCTATTTCTAGAGCTGCATAAAAAATATAACAACGAGAATAATCATTTTGAACATTCTTGTATGCCTTCTATATAAGTTTTTTTTTATTCAAATGAAATTTAAAAGCAAAACGAGGTTATAGGCTGCAACTATTTAGGTGTGCTTTGTGAAAGGAATGATTTTATACCCAAGTCACGTGGTACCCCATTGGACTTTAAAGCATATGAATTCAGTTCATAAAAATTCCATATTACAAAGAGAAAAGAAACAAGCGATTATTGCAACTATTCATGACCAAATGGTGGAAATCAAATTTTAAAAATTGACCTTGTATTGGAGTTTACAATATTTACGTAAACTCGGTTTTTAGAAATTCAGTATAATACAATAAAAACAAAAAATCCTTCGCATCTATTTCTAGAGCTGCATAAAAAATATAACAACGATAATAATCATTTTGAACATTCTTGTATGCCTTCTATATAAGTTTTTTTTTATTCAAATGAAATTTAAAAGCAAAACGAGGTTATAGGCTGCAACTATTTAGGTGTGCTTTGTGAAAGGAATGATTTTATACCCAAGTCACGTGGTACCCCATTGGACTTTAAAGCATATGAATTCAGTTCATAAAAATTCCATATTACAAAGAGAAAAGAAACAAGCGATTATTGCAACTATTCATGACCAAATGGTGGAAATCAAATTTTAAAAATTGACCTTGTATTGGAGTTTACAATATTTACGTAAACTCGGTTTTTAGAAATTCAGTATAATACAATAAAAACAAAAAATCCTTCGCATCTATTTCTAGAGCTGCACAAAAATATAACAACGATAATAATCATTTTGAACATCCTTGTATGCCTTCAATGTAAGTTTTATTTGACACTAATGAAATTTAATAGCAAAACGAGGTTATAGGCTGCAACTATTTGGGTGTGCTTTGTGAAAGGAATGATATTTTACCCAAGTCACGTGGTACCCCATTGGACTTTAAAGCATATGAATTCAGTTCATAAAAATGCCATATAACAAGGTGAAAAGAAACAAGCGATTATTGCAATTATTCATGACCAAATGGTGGATATAAATTTTAAAAAATTGACCTTGTATTGGAGTTCACAATTCTTACGTAAACTCGGTATTTAGAATTTCAGAATAATACAATAAAAATAAAAAATCCTTCGTATCTATTTCTAGAGCTGCATAAAATATATAACAACGAGAATAATCATTTTGAACATCCTTGTATGCCTTCAATGTAAGTTTTTTTTGACACTAATGAAATTTAATAGCAAAACGAAGTTATAAGCTGGAACTATTTAGGTGTGCTTTGTGAAAGGAATGATATTTTACCCAAATCACGTGGTACCCCATTGGACTTTAAAGCATATGAATTCAGTTCATAAAAATTCCATATAACAAGGTGAATAGAAACAAGCGATTATTGCAACTATTCATGACCAAATGGTGGAAATCAAATTTTAAAAATTGACCTTGTATTGGAGTTTACAATATTTACGTAAACTCGGTTTTTAGAAATTCAGTATAATACAATAAAAACAAAAAATCCTTCGCATCTATTTCTAGAGCTGCATAAAAAATATAACAACGATAATAATCATTTTGAACATCCTTGTATGCCTTCAATGTAAGTTTTATTTGACACTAATGAAATTTAATAACAAAACGAAGTTATAAGCTGGAACTATTTAGGTGTACTATGTAAAAAGTAAGATTTTATACACAAATCACTCGTACCCCATTGGACTTTAAAGCATATGAATTCAGTTCATAAAAATGCCATATAACAAGGAGAAAAGAAACAAGCGATTATTGCAACTATTCATGACCAAATGGTGGATATAAATTTTAAAAAATTGACCTTGTATTGGAGTTCACATTTCTTACGATAATTCGGTATTTAGAATTTCAGTATAATACTATAAAAATAAAAAGTCCTTCGCATCTATTTCTAGAGCTGCATAAAATATATAACAACGAGAATAATCATTTTGAACATCCTTGTATGCCTTCAATGTAAGTTTTATTTGACTCTAATGAAATTTAAAAGCAAAACGAAGTTATAAGCCGGAACTATTTAGGTGTGCTTTGTGAAAGGAATGATTTTTTACCCAAGTCACGTGGTACCCCATTGGACTTTAAAGCATATGAATTCAGTTCATAAAAATGCCATATAACAAGGTGAAAAGAAACAAGCGATTATTGCAACTATTCATGACCAAATGGTGGAAATCAAATTTTAAAAATTGACCTTGTATTGGAGTTTACAATATTTACGTAAACTCGGTTTTTAGAAATTCAGTATAATACAATAAAAACAAAAAATCCTTCGCATCTATTTCTAGAGCTGCATAAAAAATATAACAACGATAATAATCATTTTGAACATCCTTGTATGCCTTCAATGTAAGTTTTTTTTGACAATAATGAAATTTAGTAGCAAAACGAAGTTATAAGCCGGAACTATTTAGGTGTGCTGTGTGAAAGGAATGATTTTTTACCCAAGTCACGTGGTACCCCATTGGACTTTAAAGCATATGAATTCAGTTCATAAAAATGCCATATTACAAAGAGAAAAGAAACAAGCGATTATTGCAACTATTCATGACCAAATGGTGGAAATCAAATTTTAAAAAATTGACCTTGTATTGGAGTTTACAATATTTACGTAAACTCGGTTTTTAGAAATTCAGTATAATACAATAAAAACAAAAAATCCTTCGCATCTATTTCTAGAGCTGCATAAAAAATATAACAACGATAATAATCATTTTGAACATGCTTGTATGCCTTCTATATAAGTTTTTTTTTATTCAAATGAAATTTAAAAGCAAAACGAGGTTATAGGCTGCAACTATTTAGGTGTGCTTTGTGAAAGGAATGATTTTATACCCAAGTCACGTGGTACCCCATTGGACTTTAAAGCATATGAATTCAGTTCATAAAAATTCCATATTACAAAGAGAAAAGAAACAAGCGATTATTGCAACTATTCATGACCAAATGGTGGAAATCAAATTTTAAAAAATTGACCTTGTATTGGAGTTTACAATATTTACGTAAACTCGGTTTTTAGAAATTAAGTATAATACAATAAAAACAAAAAATCATTCGCATCTATTTCTAGAGCTGCATAAAAATATAACAACGATAATAATCATTTTGAACATCCTTGTATGCCTTCAATGTAAGTTTTTTTTGACACTAATGAAATTTAGTAGCAAAACGAAGTTATAAGCTGGAACTATTTAGGTGTACTATGTAAAAAGTAAGATTTTATACACAAATCACTTGGTACCCCACTGGACTTTAAGGCATAAAAATTTAGTTCTTAAACTGCCAGATAATAAAGAGAAACGAAACTAGCGATTATTGCAATTATTCATGACCAAATGGTGGATATAAATTTTAAAAAATTGACCTTGTATTGGAGTTCACAATTTTTACGTAAACTCGGTATTTAGAATTTCAGAATAATACAATAAAAATAAAAAATCCTTCGCATCTATTTCTAGAGCTGCATAAAATATATAACAACGAGAATAATCATTTTGAACATCCTTGTATGCCTTCAATGTAAGTTTTTTTTGACAATAATGAAATTTAGTAGCAAAACGAAGTTATAAGCCGGAACTATTTAGGTGTGCTGTGTGAAAGGAATGATTTTTTACCCAAGTCACGTGGTACCCCATTGGACTTTAAAGCATATGAATTCAGTTCATAAAAATGCCACATAACAAGGTGAAAAGAAACAAGCGATTATTGCAACTATTCATGACCAAATGGTGGAAATCAAATTTTAAAAATTGACCTTGTATTGGAGTTTACAATATTTACGTAAACTCGGTTTTTAGAAATTCAGTATAATACAATAAAAACAAAAAATCCTTCGCATATATTTCTAGAGCTGCATAAAAAATATAACAACGATAATAATCATTTTGAACATCCTTGTATGCCTTCTATATAAGTTTTTTTTTATTCAAATGAAATTTAAAAGCAAAACGAGGTTATAGGCTGCAACTATTTAGGTGTGCTTTGTGAAAGGAGTGATTTTATACCCAAGTCACGTGGTACCCCATTGGACTTTAAAGCATATGAATTCAGTTCATAAAAATTCCATATTACAAAGAGAAAAGAAACAAGCGATTATTGCAACTATTCATGACCAAATGGTGGAAATCAAATTTTAAAAAATTGACCTTGTATTGGAGTTTACAATATTTACGTAAACTCGGTTTTTAGAAATTAAGTATAATACAATAAAAACAAAAAATCATTCGCATCTATTTCTAGAGCTGCATAAAAATATAACAACGCGAATAATCATTTTGAACATCCTTGTATGCCTTCAATGTAAGTTTTTTTTGACACTAATGAAATTTAATAGCAATACGAAGTTATAAGCTGGAACTATTTAGGTGTGCTTTGTGAAAGGAATGATATTTTACCCAAGTCACGTGGTACCCCATTGGACTTTAAAGCATATGAATTCAGTTCATAAAAATGCCATATAACAAGGTGAAAAGAAACAAGCGATTATTGCAACTATTCATGACCAAATGGTGGAAATCAAATTTTAAAAATTGACCTTGTATTGGAGTTCACAATTCTTACGTAAACTCGGTATTTAGAATTTCAGAATAATACAATAAAAATAAAAAATCCTTCGCATCTATTTCTAGAGCTGCATAAAATATATAACAACGAGAATAATCATTTTGAACATCCTTGTATGACTTCAATGTAAGTTTTATTTGAGACTAATGAAATTTAATAACAACACGAAGTTATAAGCTGCAACTATTTAGGTGTACTATGTAAAAAGTAAGATTTTATACACAAATCACTTGGTACCCCACTGGACTTTAAAGCATAAAAATTTAGTTCTTAAACTGCCAGATAATAAAGAGAAACGAAACAAGCGATTATTGCAATTATTCATGACCAAATGGTGGATATAAATTTTAAAAAATTGACCTTGTATTGGAGTTCACATTTCTTACGTTAATTCGGTATTTAGAATTTCAGTATAATACAATAAAAATAAAAAGTCCTTCGCATCTATTTCTACAGCTGCATAAAATATATAACAACGAGAATAATCATTTTGAACATCCTTGTATGCCTTCAATGTAAGTTTTATTTGACAATAATGGAATTTAAAAGCAAAACGAAGTTATAAGCTGCAACTATTTAGGTGTACTATGTAAAAAGTAAGATTTTATACACAAATCACTTGGTACCCCACTGGACTTTAAAGCATAAAAATTTAGTTCTTAAACTGCCAGATAATAAAGAGAAACGAAACAAGCGATTATTGCAATTATTCATGACCAAATGGTGGATATAAATTTTAAAAAATTGACCTTGTATTGGAGTTCACAATTCTTACGTAAACTCGGTATTTAGAATTTCAGAATAATACAATAAAAATAAAAAATCCTTCGAATCTATTTCTAGAGCTGCATAAAATATATAACAACGAGAATAATCATTTTGAACATCCTTGTATGCCTTCAATGTAAGTTTTTTTTGACACTAATGAAATTTAATAGCAAAACGAAGTTATAAGCTGCAACTATTTAGGTGTGCTTTGTGAAAGGAATGATATTTTACCCAAGTCACGTGGTACCCCATTGGACTTTAAAGCATATGAATTCAGTTCATAAAAATGCCATATAACAAAGAGAAAAGAAACAAGCGATTATTGCAACTATTCATGACCAAATGGTGGAAATCAAATTTTAAAAATTGACCTTGTATTGGAGTTTACAATATTTACGTAAACTCGGTTTTTAGAAATTCAGTATAATACAATAAAAACAAAAAATCCTTCGCATCTTTTTGTAGAGCTGCACAAAAATATAACAACGCGAATAATCATTTTGAACATCCTTGTATGCCTTCAATGTAAGTTTTATTTGACACTAATGAAATTTAATAGCAAAACGAGGTTATAGGCTGCAACTATTTGGGTGTGCTTTGTGGAAGGAATGATTTTTTACCCAAGTCACGTGGTACCCCATTGGACTTTAAAGCATATGAATTCAGTTGATAAAAATGCCATATAACAAGGTGAAAAGAAACAAGCGATTATTGCAACTATTCATGACCAAATGGTGGAAATCAAATTTTAAAAATTGACCTTGTATTGGAGTTTACAATATTTACGTAAACTCGGTTTTTAGAAATTCAGTATAATACAATAAAAACAAAAAATCCTTCGCATCTATTTCTAGAGCTGCATAAAAAATATAACAACGTTAATAATCATTTTGAACATCCTTGTATGCCTTCAATGTAAGTTTTATTTGACACTAATGAAATTTAATAGCAAAACGAGGTTATAGGCTGCAACTATTTAGGTGTGCTTTGTGAAAGGAATGATTTTAAACCCAAGTCACGTGGTACCCCATTGGACTTTAAAGCATATGAATTCAGTTCATAAAAATTCCATATAACAAAGAGAAAAGAAACATGCGATTATTGCAACTATTCATGACCAAATGGTGGAAATCAAATTTTAAAAAATTGACCTTGTATTGGAGTTCACAATTCTTACGTAAACTCGGTATTTAGAATTTCAGAATAATACAATAAAAATAAAAAATCCTTCGCATCTATTTCTAGAGCTGCATAAAATATATAACAACGAGAATAATCTTTTTGAACATCCTTGTATGACTTCAATGTAAGTTTTATTTGACACTAATGAAATTTAATAACAAAACGAAGTTATAAGCTGGAATTATTTAGGTGTACTATGTAAAAAGTTAGATTTTATACACAAATCACTTGGTACCCCATTGGACTTTAAAGCATATGAATTCAGTTCATAAAAATGCCATATAACAAGGAGAAAAGAAACAAGCGATTATTGCAACTATTCATGACCAAATGGTGGATATAAATTTTAAAAAATTGACCTTGTATTGGAGTTCACATTTCTTACGTTAATTCGGTATTTAGAATTTCAGTATAATACAATAAAAATAAAAAGTCCTTCGCATCTATTTCTAGAGCTGCATAAAATATATAACAACGAGAATAATCATTTTGAACATCCTTGTATGCCTTCAATGTAAGTTTTATTTGACAATAATGAAATTTAAAAGCAAAACGAAGTTATAAGCTGCAACTATTTAGGTGTACTATGTAAAAAGTAAGATTTTATACACAAATCACTTGGTACCCCACTGGACTTTAAAGCATAAAAATTTAGTTCTTAAACTGCCAGATAATAAAGAGAAACGAAACAAGCGATTATTGCAATTATTCATGACCAAATGGTGGATATAAATTTTACAAAATTGACCTTGTATTGGAGTTCACAATACTTACGTAAACTCGGTATTTAGAATTTCAGAATAATACAATAAAAATAAAAAATCCTTCGCATCTATTTCTACAGCTGCATAAAATATATAACAACGAGAATAATCATTTTGAACATCCTTGTATGACTTCAATGTAGGTTTTATTTGACACTAATGAAATTT
This sequence comes from Anthrax anthrax, assembly GCA_963971155.1. NCBI lineage: Eukaryota > Metazoa > Arthropoda > Insecta > Diptera > Bombyliidae > Anthrax > Anthrax anthrax. The sequence continues at coordinate 258,971 of CAXAQU010000283.1, forward strand.
AATAACAAAACGAAGTTATAAGCTGGAATTATTTAGGTGTACTATGTAAAAAGTTAGATTTTATACACAAATCACTTGGTACCCCATTGGACTTTAAAGCATATGAATTCAGTTCATAAAAATGCCATATAACAAGGAGAAAAGAAACAAGCGATTATTGCAATTATTCATGACCAAATGGTAGATATAAATTTTAAAAAATTGACCTTGTATTGGAGTTCACATTTCTTACGTTAATTCGGTATTTAGAATTTCAGTATAATACAATAAAAATAAAAAGTCCTTCGAATCTATTTCTAGAGCTGCATAAAATATATAACAACGAGAATAATCACTTTGAACATCCTTGTATGCCTTCAATGTAAGTTTTATTTGACACTAATGAAATTTAGTAGCAAAACGAAGTTATAAGCCGGAACTATTTAGGTGTGCTGTGTGAAAGGAATGAATTTTTACCCAAGTCACGTGGTACCCCATTGGACTTTAAAGCATATGAATTCAGTTCATAAAAATACCATATAACAAGGTGAAAAGAAACAAGCGATTATTGCAACTATTCATGACCAAATGGTGGAAATCAAATTTTAAAAATTGACCTTGTATTGGAGTTTACAATATTTACGTAAACTCGGTTTTTAGAAATTCATTATAATACTATAAAAACAAAAAATCCTTCGCATCTATTTCTAGAGCTGCATAAAAAATATAACAACGATAATAATCATTTTGAACATCTTTGTATGCCTTCTATATAAGTTTTTTTTTATTCAAATGAAATTTAAAAGCAAAACGAGGTTATAGGCTGCAACTATTTAGGTGTGCTTTGTGAAAGGAATGATTTTATACCCAAGTCACGTGGTACCCCATTGGACTTTAAAGCATATGAATTCAGTTCATAAAAATTCCATATTACAAAGAGAAAAGAAACAAGCGATTATTGCAACTATTCATGACCAAATGGTGGAAATCAAACTTTAAAAAATTGACCTTGTATTGGAGTTTACAATATTTACGTAAACTCGGTTTTTAGAAATTAAGTATAATACAATAAAAACAAAAAATCATTCGCATCTATTTCTAGAGCTGCATAAAAATATAACAACGAGAATAATCATTTTGAACATCCTCGTATGCCTTCAATGTAAGTTTTATTTGACAATAATGAAATTTAAAAGCAAAACGAAGTTATAAGCTGCAACTATTTAGGTGTACTATGTAAAAAGTAAGATTTTATACACAAATCACTTGGTACCCCACTGGACTTTAAAGCATAAAAATTTAGTTCTTAAACTGCCAGATAATAAAGAGAAACGAAACAAGCGATTATTGCAACTATTCATGACCAAATGGTGGAAATCAAATTTTAAAAAATTGACCTTGTATTGGAGTTTACAATATTTACGTAAACTCGGTTTTTAGAAATTCAGTATAATACTATAAAAACAAAAAATCCTTCGCATCTATTTCTAGAGCTGCATAAAATATATAACAACGAGAATAATCATTTTGAACATCCTTGTATGACTTCAATGTAAGTTTTATTTGACACTAATGAAATTTAATAACAAAACGAAGTTATAAGCTGGAATTATTTAGGTGTACTATGTAAAAAGTTAGATTTTATACACAAATCACTTGGTACCCCATTGGACTTTAAAGCATATGAATGCAGTTCATAAAAATGCCATATAACAAGGAGAAAAGAAACAAGCGATTATTGCAACTATTCATGACCAAATGGTGGATATAAATTTTAAAAAATTGACCTTGTATTGGAGTTCACATTTCTTACGTTAATTCGGTATTTAGAATTTCAGTATAATACAATAAAAACAAAAAATCCTTCGCATCTATTTCTAGAGCTGCATAAAATATATAACAACGAGAATAATCATTTTGAACATCCTTGTATGCCTTCAATGTTTGTTTTATATGACACTAATGAAATTTAGTAGCAAAACGAAGTTATAAGCCGGAACTATTTAGGTGTGCTGTGTGAAAGGAATGATTTTTTACCCAAGTCACGTCGTACCCCATTGGACTTTAAAGCATATGAATTCAGTTCATAAAAATGCCATATAACAAGGTGAAAAGAAACAAGCGATTATTGCAACTATTCATGACCAAATGGTGGAAATCAAATTTTAAAAATTGACCTTGTATTGGAGTTTACAATATTTACGTAAACTCGGTTTTTAGAAATTCAGTATAATACAATAAAAACAAAAAGTCCTTCGCATCTATTTCTAGAGCTGCATAAAAAATATAACAACGATAATAATCATTTTGAACATCCTTGTATGCCTTCTATATAAGTTTTTTTTTATTCAAATGAAATTTAAAAGCAAAACGAGGTTATAGGCTGCAACTATTTAGGTGTGCTTTGTGAAAGGAATGATTTTATACCCAAGTCACGTGGTACCCCATTGGACTTTAAAGCATATGAATTCAGTTCATAAAAATTCCATATTACAAAGAGAAAAGAAACAAGCGATTATTGCAACTATTCATGACCAAATGGTGGAAATCAAATTTTAAAAAATTGACCTTGTATTGGAGTTTACAATATTTACGTAAACTCGGTTTTTAGAAATTAAGTATAATACAATAAAAACAAAAAATCATTCGCATCTATTTCTAGAGCTGCATAAAAATATAACAACGCGAATAATCATTTTGAACATCCTTGTATGCCTTCAATGTAAGTTTTATTTGACACTAATGAAATTTAGTAGCAAAACGAAGTTATAAGCCGGAACTATTTAGGTGTGCTGTGTGAAAGGAATGATTTTTTACCCAAGTCACGTGGTACCCCATTGGACTTTAAAGCATATGAATTCAGTTCATAAAAATGCCATATAACAAGGTGATAAGAAACAAGCGATTATTGCAACTATTCATGACCAAATGGTGGAAATCAAATTTTAAAAATTAACCTTGTATTGGAGTTTACAATATTTACGTAAACTCGGTTTTTAGAAATTCAGTATAATACAATAAAAACAAAAAATCCTTCGCATCTATTTCTAGAGCTGCATAAAAAATATAACAACGATAATAATCATTTTGAACATGCTTGTATGCCTTCTATATAAGTTTTTTTTTATTCAAATGAAATTTAAAAGCAAAACGAGGTTATAGGCTGCAACTATTTAGGTGTGCTTTGTGAAAGGAATGATTTTATACCCAAGTCACGTGGTACCCCATTGGACTTTAAAGCATATGAATTCAGTTCATAAAAATTCCATATTACAAAGAGAAAAGAAACAAGCGATTATTGCAACTATTCATGACCAAATGGTGGAAATCAAATTTTAAAAATTGACCTTGTATTGGAGTTTACAATATTTACGTAAACTCGGTTTTTAGAAATTCAGTATAATACAATAAAAACAAAAAATCCTTCGCATCTATTTCTAGAGCTGCATAAAAAATATAACAACGATAATAATCATTTTGAACATCCTTGTATGCCTTCTATATACATAAGTTTTTTTTTATTCAAATGAAATTTAAAAGCAAAACGAGGTTATAGGCTGCAACTATTTAGGTGTGCTTTGTGAAAGGAATGATTTTATACCCAAGTCACGTGGTACCCCATTGGACTTTAAAGCATATGAATTCAGTTCATAAAAATTCCATATTACAAAGAGAAAAGAAACAAGCGATTATTGCAACTATTCATGACCAAATGGTGGAAATCAAATTTTAAAAATTGACCTTGTATTGGAGTTTACAATATTTACGTAAACTCGGTTTTTAGAAATTCAGTATAATACAATAAAAACAAAAAATCCTTCGCATCTACTTCTAGAGCTGCATAAAATATATAACAACGAAAATAATCATTTTGAACATCCTTATATGCCTTCTATATAAGTTCTATTTGACACTAATGAAATTTGAAAGCAAAACGAAGTTATAGGCTGCAACTATTTAGGTGTGCTTTGTGAAAGGAATGATTTTATACCCAAGTCACGTGGTACCCCATTGGACTTTAAAGCATATGAAATCAGTTCATAAAAATTCCATATTACAAAGAGAAAAGAAACAAGCGATTATTGCAACTATTCATGACCAAATGGTGGAAATCAAAATTTAAAAATTGACCTTGTATTGGAGTTTACAATATTTACGTAAACTCGGTTTTTAGAAATTCAGTATAATACAATAAAAACAAAAAGTCCTTCGCATCTATTTCTAGAGCTGCATAAAAAATATAACAACGATAATAATCATTTTGAACATCCTTGTATGCCTTCTATATAAGTTTTTTTTTATTCAAATGAAATTTGAAAGCAAAACGAAGTTATAGGCTGCAACTATTTAGGTGTGCTTTGTGAAAGGAATGATTTTATACCCAAGTCACGTGGTACCCCATTGGACTTTAAAGCATATGAATTCAGTTCATAAAAATTCCATATTACAAAGAGAAAAGAAACAAGCGATTATTGCAACTATTCATGACCAAATGGTGGAAATCAAAATTTAAAAATTGACCTTGTATTGGAGTTTACAATATTTACGTAAACTCGGTTTTTAGAAATTCAGTATAATACAATAAAAACAAAAAATCCTTCGCATCTACTTCTAGAGCTGCATAATATATATAACAACGACAATAATCATTTTGAACATCCTTATATGCCTTCTATATAAGTTTTATTTGACACTAATGAAATTTGAAAGCAAAACGAAGTTATAGGCTGCAACTATTTAGGTGTGCTTTGTGAAAGGAATGATTTTATACCCAAGTCACGTGGTACCCCATTGGACTTTAAAGCATATGAATTCAGTTCATAAAAATTCCAGATTACAAAGAGAAAAGAAACAAGCGATTATTGCAACTATTCATGACCAAATGGTGGAAATCAAAATTTAAAAATTGACCTTGTATTGGAGTTTACAATATTTACGTAAACTCGGTTTTTAGAAATTCAGTATAATACAATAAAAACAAAAAATCCTTTGCATCTACTTCTAGAGCTGCATAAAATATATAACAACGAGAATAATCATTTTGAACATCCTTATATGCCTTCTATATAAGTTTCATTTGACACTAATGAAATTTCAAAGCAAAACGAAGTTATAGGCTGCAACTATTTAGGTGTGCTTTGTGAAAGGAATGATTTTATACCCAAGTCACGTGGTACCCCATTGGACTTTAAAGCATATGAATTCAGTTCATAAAAATTCCATATTACAAAGAGAAAAGAAACAAGCGATTATTGCAACTATTCATGACCAAATGGTGGATATAAATTTTAAAAAATTGACCTTGTATTGGAGTTTACAATATTTACGTAAACTCGGTTTTTAGAAATTCAGTATAATACAATAAAAACAAAAAATCCTTCGCATCTACTTCTAGAGCTGCATAAAATATATAACAACGAGAATAATCATTTTGAACATCCTTGTATGCCTTCTATATAAGTTTTATTTGACACTAATGAAATTTGAAAGCAAAACGAAGTTATAGGCTGCAACTATTTAGGTGTGCTTTGTGAAAGGAATGATTTTATACCCAAGTCACGTGGTACCCCATTGGACTTTAAAGCATATGAATTCAGTTCATAAAAATGCCATATAACAAGGTGAAAAGAAACAAGCGATTATTGCAACTATTCATGACCAAATGGTGGAAATCAAATTTTAAAAATTGACCTTGTATTGGAGTTTACAATATTTACGTAAACTCGGTTTTTAGAAATTCAGTATAATACAATAAAAACAAAAAGTCCTTCGAATCTATTTCTAGAGCTGCATAAAATATATAACAACGAGAATAATCACTTTGAACATCCTTGTATGCCTTCAATGTAAGTTTTATTTGACACTAATGAAATTTAGTAGCAAAACGAAGTTATAAGCTGGAACTATTTAGGTGTGCTGTGTGAAAGGAATGATTTTTTACCCAAGTCACGTGGTACCCCATTGGACTTCAAAGCATATGAATTCAGTTCATAAAAATGCCATATAACAAGGTGAAAAGAAACAAGCGATTATTGCAACTATTCATGACCAAATGGTGGAAATCAAATTTTAAAAATTGACCTTGTATTGGAGTTTACAATATTTACGTAAACTCGGTTTTTAGAAATTCAGTATAATACAATAAAAACAAAAAATCCTTCGCATCTATTTCTAGAGCAGCATAAAAAATATAACAACGATAATAATCATTTTGAACATCCTTGTATGCCTTCTATATAAGTTTTTTTTTATTCAAATGAAATTTAAAAGCAAAACGAGGTTATAGGCTGCAACTATTTAGGTGTGCTTTGTGAAAGGAATGATTTTATACCCAAGTCACGTGGTACCCCATTGGACTTTAAAGCATATGAATTCAGTTCATAAAAATTCCATATTACAAAGAGAAAAGAAACAAGCGATTATTGCAACTATTCATGACCAAATGGTGGAAATCAAATTTTAAAAATTGACCTTGTATTGGAGTTTACAATATTTACGTAAACTCGGTTTTTAGAAATTCAGTATAATACAATAAAAACAAAAAATCCTTCGCATCTACTTCTAGAGCTGCATAAAATATATAACAACGAGAATAATCATTTTGAACATCCTTGTATGCCTTCTATATAAGTTTTATTTGACACTAATGAAATTTGAAAGCAAAACGAAGTTATAGGCTGCAACTATTTAGGTGTGCTTTGTGAAAGGAATGATTTTATACCCAAGTCACGTGGTACCCCATTGGACTTTAAAGCATATGAATTCAGTTCTTAAAAATTCCATATTACAAAGAAAAAAGAAACAAACGATTATTGCAACTATTCATGACCAAATGGTGGAAATCAAATTTTAAAAAATTGACCTTGTATTGGAGTTTACAATATTTACGTAAACTCGGTTTTTAGAAATTCAGTATAATACAATAAAAACAAAAAGTCCTTCGCATCTATTTCTAGAGCTGCATAAAAAATATAACAACGATAATAATCATTTTGAACATCCTTGTATGCCTTCTATATAAGTTTTTTTTTATTCAAATGAAATTTAAAAGCAAAACGAGGTTATAGGCTGCAACTATTTAGGTGTGCTTTGTGAAAGGAATGATTTTATACCCAAGTCACGTGGTACCCCATTGGACTTTAAAGCATATGAATTCAGTTCATAAAAATTCCATATTACAAAGAGAAAAGAAACAAGCGATTATTGCAACTATTCATGACCAAATGGTGGAAATCAAATTTTAAAAAATTGACCTTGTATTGGAGTTTACAATATTTACGTAAACTCGGTTTTTAGAAATTAAGTATAATACAATAAAAACAAAAAATCATTCGCATCTATTTCTAGAGCTGCATAAAAATATAACAACGCGAATACTCATTTTGAACATCCTTGTATGCCTTCAATGTAAGTTTTATTTGACACTAATGAAATTTAATAGCAAAACGAAGTTATAAGCCGGAACTATTTAGGTGTGCTGTGTGAAAGGAATGATTTTTTACCCAAGTCACGTGGTACCCCATTGGACTTCAAAGCATATGAATTCAGTTCATAAAAATGCCATATAACAAGGTGAAAAGAAACAAGCGATTATTGCAACTATTCATGACCAAATGGTGGAAATCAAATTTTAAAAATTGACCTTGTATTGGAGTTTACAATATTTACGTAAACTCGGTTTTTAGAAATTCAGTATAATACAATAAAAACAAAAAATCCTTCGCATCTATTTCTAGAGCTGCATAAAAAATATAACAACGATAATAATCATTTTGAACATCCTTGTATGCCTTCTATATAAGTTTTTTTTTATTCAAATGAAATTTAAAAGCAAAACGAGGTTATAGGCTGCAACTATTTAGGTGTGCTTTGTGAAAGGAATGATTTTATACCCAAGTCACGTGGTACCCCATTGGACTTTAAAGCATATGAATTCAGTTCATAAAAATTCCATATTACAAAGAGAAAAGAAACAAGCGATTATTGCAACTATTCATGACCAAATGGTGGAAATCAAAATTTAAAAATTGACCTTGTATTGGAGTTTACAATATTTACGTAAACTCGGTTTTTAGAAATTCAGTATAATACAATAAAAACAAAAAATCCTTCGCATCTATTTCTAGAGCTGCATAAAATATATAACAACGATAATAATCATTTTGAACATCCTTGTATGCCTTCTATATAAGTTTTTTTTTATTCAAATGAAATTTAAAAGCAAAACGAGGTTATAGGCTGCAACTATTTAGGTGTGCTTTGTGAAAGGAATGATTTTATACCCAAGTCACGTGGTACCCCATTGGACTTTAAAGCATATGAATTCAGTTCATAAAAATTCCATATTACAAAGAGAAAAGAAACAAGCGATTATTGCAACTATTCATGACCAAATGGTGGAAATCAAATTTTAAAAAATTGACCTTGTATTGGAGTTTACAATATTTACGTAAACTCGGTTTTTAAAAATTAAGTATAATACAATAAAAACAAAAAATCATTCGCATCTATTTCTAGAGCTGCATAAAAATATAACAACGCGAATACTCATTTTGAACATCCTTGTATGCCTTCAATGTAAGTTTTATTTGACACTAATGAAATTTAATAACAAAACGAAGTTATAAGCCGGAACTATTTAGGTGTGCTGTGTGAAAGGAATGATTTTTTACCCAAGTCACGTGGTACCCCATTGGACTTCAAAGCATATGAATTCAGTTCATAAAAATGCCATATAACAAGGTGAAAAGAAACAAGCGATTATTGCAACTATTCATGACCAAATGGTGGAAATCAAATTTTAAAAATTGACCTTGTATTGGAGTTTACAATATTTACGTAAACTCGGTTTTTAGAAATTAAGTATAATACAATAAAAACAAAAAATCATTCGCATCTATTTCTAGAGCTGCATAAAAATATAACAACGCGAATAATCATTTTGAACATCCTTGTATGACTGCAATGTAAGTTTTATTTGACACTAATGAAATTTAATAACAAAACGAAGTTATAAGCTGGAATTATTTAGGTGTACTATGTAAAAAGTTAGATTTTATACACAAATCACTTGGTACCCCATTGGACTTTAAAGCATATGAATTCAGTTCATAAAAATGCCATATAACAAGGAGAAAAGAAACAAGCGATTATTGCAACTATTCATGACCAAATGGTGGATATAAATTTTAAAAAATTGACCTTGTATTGGAGTTCACATTTCTTACGTTAATTCGGTATTTAGAATTTCAGTATAATACAATAAAAATAAGAAGTCCTTCGAATCTATTTCTAGAGCTGCATAAAATATATAACAACGAGAATAATCACTTTGAACATCCTTGTATGCGTTCAATGTAAGTTTTATTTGACACTAATGAAATTTAAAAGCAAAACGAAGTTATAAGCCGGAACTATTTAGGTGTGCTGTGTGAAAGGAATGATTTTTTACCCAAGTCACGTGGTACCCCATTGGACTTTAAAGCATATGAATTCAGTTCATAAAAATGCCATATAACAAGGTGAAAAGAAACAAGCGATTATTGCAACTATTCATGACCAAATGGTGGAAATCAAATTTTAAAAATTGACCTTGTATTGAAGTTTACAATATTAACGTAAACTCGGTTTTTAGAAATTAAGTATAATACAATAAAAACAAAAAATCCTTCGCATCTATTTCTTGAGCTGCATAAAAAATATAACAACGATAATAATCATTTTGAACATCCTTGTATGCCTTCTATATAAGTTTTTTTTTATTCAAATGAAATTTAAAAGCAAAACGAGGTTATAGGCTGCAACTATTTAGGTGTGCTTTGTGAAAGGAATGATTTTATACCCAAGTCACGTGGTACCCCATTGGACTTTAAAGCATATGAATTCAGTTCATAAAAATTCCATATTACAAAGAGAAAAGAAACAAGCGATTATTGCAACTATTCATGACCAAATGGTGGAAATCAAATTTTAAAAAATTGACCTTGTATTGGAGTTTACAATATTTACGTAAACTCGGTTTTTAAAAATTAAGTATAATACAATAAAAACAAAAAATCATTCGCATCTATTTCTAGAGCTGCATAAAAATATAACAACGCGAATACTCATTTTGAACATCCTTGTATGCCTTCAATGTAAGTTTTATTTGACACTAATGAAATTTAATAACAAAACGAAGTTATAAGCCGGAACTATTTAGGTGTGCTGTGTGAAAGGAATGATTTTTTACCCAAGTCACGTGGTACCCCATTGGACTTCAAAGCATATGAATTCAGTTCATAAAAATGCCATATAACAAGGTGAAAAGAAACAAGCGATTATTGCAACTATTCATGACCAAATGGTGGAAATCAAATTTTAAAAATTGACCTTGTATTGGAGTTTACAATATTTACGTAAACTCGGTTTTTAGAAATTCAGTATAATACAATAAAAACAAAAAATCCTTCGCATCTATTTCTAGAGCTGCATAAAAAATATAACAACGATAATAATCATTTTGAACATCCTTGTATGCCTTCTATATAAGTTTTTTTTTATTCAAATGAAATTTAAAAGCAAAACGAGGTTATAGGCTGCAACTATTTAGGTGTGCTTTGTGAAAGGAATGATTTTATACCCAAGTCACGTGGTACCCCATTGGACTTTAAAGCATATGAATTCAGTTCATAAAAATTCCATATTACAAAGAGAAAAGAAAAAAGCGATTATTGCAACTATTCATGACCAAATGGTGGAAATCAAATTTTAAAAAATTGACCTTGTATTGGAGTTTACAATATTTACGTAAACTCGGTTTTTAGAAATTCAGTATAATACAATAAAAACAAAAAATCCTTCGCATCTATTTCTAGAGCTGCATAAAATATATAACAACGATAATACTCATTTTGAACATCCTTGTATGCCTTCTATATAAGTTTTTTTTTATTCAAATGAAATTTAAAAGCAAAACGAGGTTATAGGCTGCAACTATTTAGGTGTGCTTTGTGAAAGGAACGATTTTACACCCAAGTCAAGTGGTACCCCATTGGACTTTAAAGCATATGAATTCAGTTCATAAAAATTCCATATTACAAAGAGAAAAGAAACAAGCGATTATTGCAACTATTCATGACCAAATGGTGGATATAAATTTTAAAAAATTGACCTTGTATTGGAGTTCACATTTCTTACGTTAATTCGGTATTTAGAATGTCAGTATAATACAATAAAAATAAAAAGTCCTTCGAATTTATTTCTAGAGCTGCATAAAATATATAACAACGAGAATAATCACTTTGAACATCCTTGTATGCCTTCAATGTAAGTTTTATTTGACACTAATGAAATTTAGTAGCAAAACGAAGTTATAAGCCGGAACTATTAAGGTGTGCTGTGTGAAAGGAATGATTTTTTACCCAAGTCACGTGGTACCCCATTGGACTTTAAAGCATATGAATTCAGTTCATAAAAATGCCATATAACAAGCTGAAAAGAAACAAGCGATTATTGCAACTATTCATGACCAAATGGTGGATATAAATTTTAAAAAATTGACCTTGTATTGGAGTTCACATTTCTTACGTTAATTCGGTATTTAGAATTTCAGTATAATACAATAAAAATAAAAAGTCCTTCGAATCTATTTCTAGAGCTGCATAAAATATATAACAACGAGAATAATCACTTTGAACATCCTTGTATGCCTTCAATGTAAGTTTTATTTGACACTAATGAAATTTAGTAGCAAAACGAAGTTATAAGCCGGAACTATTTAGGTGTGCTGTGTGAAAGGAATGATTTTTTACCCAAGTCACGTGGTACCCATTGGACTTTAAAGCATATGAATTCAGTTCATAAAAATGCCATATAACAAGGTGAAAAGAAACAAGCGATTATTGCAACTATTCATGACCAAATGGTGGAAATCAAATTTTAAAAATTGACCTTGTATTGGAGTTTACATTATTTACGTAAACTCGGTTTTTAGAAATTCAGTATAATACAATAAAAACAAAAAATTCTTCGAATCTATTTCTAGAGCTGCATAAAATATATAACAACGAGAATAATCACTTTGAACATCCTTGTATGCCTTCAATGTAAGTTTTATTTGACACTAATGAAATTTAGTAGCAAAACGAAGTTATAAGCTGGAACTATTTAGGTGTGCTGTGTGAAAGGAATGATTTTTTACCCAAGTCACGTGATACCCCATTGGACTTTAAAGCATATGAATTCAGTTCATAAAAATGCCATATAACAAGGTGAAAAGAAACAAGCGATTATTGCAACTATTCATGACCAAATGGTGGAAATCAAATTTTAAAAATTGACCTTGTATTGGAGTTTACAATATTTACGTAAACTCGGTTTTTAGAAATTCAGTATAATACAATAAAAACAAAAAATCCTTCGCATCTATTTCTAGAGCTGCATAAAAAATATAACAACGATAATAATCATTTTGAACATTCTTGTATGCCTTCTATATAAGTTTTTTTTTATTCAAATGAAATTTAAAAGCAAAACGAGGTTATAGGCTGCAACTATTTAGGTGTGCTTTGTGAAAGGAATGATTTTATACCGAAGTCACGTGGTACCCCATTGGACTTTAAAGCATATGAATTCAGTTCATAAAAATTCCATATTACAAAGAGAAAAGAAACAAGCGATTATTGCAACTATTCATGACCAAATGGTGGAAATCAAATTTTAAAAAATTGACCTTGTATTGGAGTTTACAATATTTACGTAAACTCGGTTTTTAGAAATTCAGTATAATACAATAAAAACAAAAAATCCTTCGCATCTATGTATTTCTACAGCTGCATAAAAAATATAACAACGATAATAATCATTTTGAACATCCTTGTATGCCTTCTATATAAGTTTTTTTTTATTCAAATGAAATTTAAAAGCAAAACGAGGTTATAGGCTGCAACTATTTAGGTGTGCTTTGTGAAAGGAATGATTTTATACCCAAGTCACGTGGTACCCCATTGGACTTTAAAGCATATGAATTCAGTTCATAAAAATTCCATATTACAAAGAGAAAAGAAACAAGCGATTATTGCAACTATTCATGACCAAATGGTGGAAATCAAATTTTAAAAATTGACCTTGTATTGGAGTTTACAATATTTACGTAAACTCGGTTTTTAGAAATTCAGTATAATACAATAAAAACAAAAAATCCTTCGCATCTATTTCTAGAGCTGCATAAAAAATATAACAACGATAATAATCATTTTGAACATCCTTGTATGCCTTCTATATAAGTTTTTTTTTATTCAAATGAAATTTAAAAGCAAAACGAGATTATAGGCTGCAACTATTTAGGTGTGCTTTGTGAAAGGAATGATTTTATACCCAAGTCACGTGGTACCCCATTGGACTTTAAAGCATATGAATTCAGTTCATAAAAATTCCATATTACAAAGAGAAAAGAAACAAGCGATTATTGCAACTATTCATGACCAAATGGTGGAAATCAAATTTTAAAAAATTGACCTTGTATTGGAGTTTACAATATTTACGTAAACTCGGTTTTTAGAAATTCAGTATAATACAATAAAAACAAAAAATCCTTCGCATCTATGTATTTCTACAGCTGCATAAAAAATATAACAACGATAATAATCATTTTGAACATCCTTGTATGCCTTCAATGTAAGTTTTTTTTGACAATAATGAAATTTAAAAGCAAAACGAGGTTATAGGCTGCAACTATTTAGGTGTGCTTTGTGAAAGGAATGATTTTATACCCAAGTCACGTGGTACCCCATTGGACTTTAAAGCATATGAATTCAGTTCATAAAAATTCCATATTACAAAGAAAAAAGAAACAAGCGATTATTGCAACTATTCATGACCAAATGGTGGAAATCAAATTTTAAAAAATTTACCTTGTATTGGAGTTTACAATATTTACGTAAACTCGGTTTTTAGAAATTCAGTATAATACAATAAAAACAAAAAATCCTTCGCATCTATTTCTAGAGCTGCATAAAAAATATAATAACGATAATAATCATTTTGAACATCCTTGTATGCCTTCTATATAAGTTTTTTTTTACTCAAATGAAATTTAAAAGCAAAACGAGATTATAGGCTGCAACTATTTAGGTGTGCTTTGTGAAAGGAATGATTTTATACCCAAGTCACGTGGTACCCCATTGGACTTTAAAGCATATGAATTCAGTTCATAAAAATGCCATATAACAAGGTGAAAAGAAACAAGCGATTATTGCAACTATTCATGACCAAATGGTGGAAATCAAATTTTAAAAAATTGACCTTGTATTGGAGTTTACAATATTTACGTAAACTCGGTTTTTAGAAATTAAGTATAATACAATAAAAACAAAAAATCCTTCGCATCTATTTCTAGAGCTGCATAAAAAATATAACAATGATAATAATCATTTTGAACATCCTTGTATGCCTTCTATATAAGTTTTTTTTTATTCAAATGAAATTTAAAAGCAAAACGAGGTTATAGGCTGCAACTATTTAGGTGTGCTTTGTGAAAGGAATGATTTTATACCCAAGTCACGTGGTACCCCATTGGACTTTAAAGCATATGAATTCAGTTCATAAAAATTCCATATTACAAAGAGAAAAGAAACAAGCGATTATTGCAACTATTCATGACCAAATGGTGGAAATCAAATTTTAAAAAATTGACCTTGTATTGGAGTTTACAATATTTACGTAAACTCGGTTTTTAGAAATTAAGTATAATACAATAAAAACAAAAAATCATTCGCATCTATTTCTAGAGCTGCATAAAAATATAACAACGCGAATAATCATTTTGAACATCCTTGTATGCCTTCAATGTAAGTTTTATTTGACACTAATGAAATTTAATAGCAAAACGAAGTTATAAGCCGGAACTATTTAGGTGTGCTGTGTGAAAGGAATGATTTTTTACCCAAGTCACGTGGTACCCCATTGGACTTTAAAGCATATGAATTCAGTTCATAAAAATGCCATATAACAAGGTGAAAAGAAACAAGCGATTATTGCAACTATTCATGACCAAATGGTGGAAATCAAATTTTAAAAATTGACCTTGTATTGGAGTTTACAATATTTACGTAAACTCGGTTTTTAGAAATTCAGTATAATACAATAAAAACAAAAAATCCTTCGCATCTATTTCTAGAGCTGCATAAAAAATATAACAACGATAATAATCATTTTGAACATCCTTGTATGCCTTCTATATAAGTTTTTTTTTATTCAAATGAAATTTAAAAGCAAAACGAGGTTATAGGCTGCAACTATTTAGGTGTGCTTTGTGAAAGGAATGATTTTATACCCAAGTCACGTGGTACCCCATTGGACTTTAAAGCATATGAATTCAGTTCATAAAAATTCCATATTACAAAGAGAAAAGAAACAAGCGATTATTGCAACTATTCATGACCAAATGGTGGAAATCAAATTTTAAAAAATTGACCTTGTATTGGAGTTTACAATATTTACGTAAACTCGGTTTTTAGAAATTCAGTATAATACAATAAAAACAAAAAATCCTTCGCATCTATTTCTAGAGCTGCATAAAATATATGACAACGATAATAATCATTTTGAACATCCTTGTATGCGTTCTATATAAGTTTTTTTTTATTCAAATGAAATTTAAAAGCAAAACGAGGTTATAGGCTGCAACTATTTAGGTGTGCTTTGTGAAAGGAATGATTTTATACCCAAGTCACGTGGTACCCCATTGGACTTTAAAGCATATGAATTCAGTTCATAAAAATTCCATATTACAAAGAGAAAAGAAACAAGCGATTATTGCAACTATTCATGACCAAATGGTGGAAATCAAATTTTAAAAAATTGACCTTGTATTGGAGTTTACAATATTTACGTAAACTCGGTTTTTAGAAATTAAGTATAATACAATAAAAACAAAAAATCCTTCGCATCTATTCCTAGAGCTGCATAAAATATATAACAACGAGAATAATCATTTTGAACATCCTTGTATGCCGTCAATGTAAGTTTTATTTGACACTAATGAAATTTAATAGCAAAACGAGGTTATAGGCTGCAACTATTTAGGTGTGCTTTGTGAAAGGAATGATTTTATACCCAAGTCACGTGGTACCCCATTGGACTTTAAAGCATAAAAATTTAGTTCTTAAACTGCCAGATAATAAAGAGAAACGAAACAAGCGATTATTGCGACTATTCACGACCAAATGGTGGATATAAATTTTAAAAAATTGACCTTGTGTTGGGGTTCACAATACTTACGTAAACTCGGTATTTAGAAATTCAGTATGATACAATAAACACAAAATATCCTTCGCATCTATTTCTAGAGCTGCATAAAATTTATAACAACGAGAATAATCACTTTGAACATCCTTGTATGCCTTCAATGTAAGTTTTATTTGACACTAATGAAATTTAGTAGCAAAACGAAGTTATAAGCCGGAACTATTTAGGTGTGCTGTGTGAAAGGAATGATTTTTTACCCAAGTCACGTGGTACCCCATTGGACTTTAAAGCATATGAATTCAGTTCATAAAAATGCCATATAACAAGGAGAAAAGAAACAAGCGATTATTGCAACCATTCATGACCAAATGGTGGATATAAATTTTAAAAAATTGACCTTGTATTGGAGTTCACATTTCTTACGTTAATTCGGTATTTAGAATTTCAGTATAATACAATAAAAATAAAAAGTCCTTCGAATCTATTTCTAGAGCTGCATAAAATATATAACAACGAGAATAATCACTTTGAACATCCTTGTATGCCTTCAATGTAAGTTTTATTTGACACTAATGAAATTTAGTAGCAAAACGAAGTTATAAGCCGGAACTATTTAGGTGTGCTGTGTGAAAGGAATGATTTTTTACCCAAGTCACGTGGTACCCCATTGGACTTTAAAGCATATGAATTCAGTTCATAAAAATGCCATATAACAAGGTGAAAAGAAACAAGCGATTATTGCAACTATTCATGACCAAATGGTGGAAATCAAATTTTAAAAAATTGACCTTGTATTGGAGTTTACAATATTTACGTAAACTCGGTTTTTAGAAATTCAGTATAATACAATAAAAACAAAAAATCCTTCGCATCTATTTCTAGAGCTGCATAAAAAATATAACAACGATAATAATCATTTTGAACATCCTTGTATGCCTTCTATATAAGTTTTTTTTTATTCAAATGAAATTTAAAAGCAAAACGAGGTTATAGGCTGCAACTATTTAGGTGTGCTTTGTGAAAGGAATGATTTTATACCCAAGTCACGTGGTACCCCATTGGACTTTAAAGCATATGAATTCAGTTCATCAAAATTCCATATTACAAAGAGAAAAGAAACAAGCGATTATTGCAACTATTCATGACCAAATGGTGGAAATCAAATTTTAAAAATTGACCTTGTATTGAAGTTTACAATATTTACGTAAACTCGGTTTTTAGAAATTAAGTATAATACAATAAAAACAAAAAATCCTTCGCATCTATTTCTTGAGCTGCATAAAAAATATAACAACGATAATAATCATTTTGAACATCCTTGTATGCCTTCTATATAAGTTTTTTTTTATTCAAATGAAATTTAAAAGCAAAACGAGGTTATAGGCTGCAACTATTTAGGTGTACTTTGTGAAAGGAATGATTTTATACCCAAGTCACGTGGTACCCCATTGGACTTTAAAGCATATGAATTCAGTTCATAAAAATTCCATATTACAAAGAGAAAAGAAACAAGCGATTATTGCAACTATTCATGACCAAATGGTGGAAATCAAATTTTAAAAAATTGACCTTGTATTGGAGTTTACAATATTTACGTAAACTCGGTTTTTAAAAATTAAGTATAATACAATAAAAACAAAAAATCATTCGCATCTATTTCTAGAGCTGCATAAAAATATAACAACGCGAATACTCATTTTGAACATCCTTGTATGCCTTCAATGTAAGTTTTATTTGACACTAATGAAATTTAATAGCAAAACGAAGTTATAAGCCGGAACTATTTAGGTGTGCTGTGTGAAAGGAATGATTTTTTACCCAAGTCACGTGGTACCCCATTGGACTTCAAAGCATATGAATTCAGTTCATAAAAATGCCATATAACAAGGTGAAAAGAAACAAGCGATTATTGCAACTATTCATGACCAAATGGTGGAAATCAAATTTTAAAAATTGACCTTGTATTGGAGTTTACAATATTTACGTAAACTCGGTTTTTAGAAATTCAGTATAATACAATAAAAACAAAAAATCCTTCGCATCTATTTCTAGAGCTGCATAAAAAATATAACAACGATAATAATCATTTTGAACATCCTTGTATGCCTTCTATATAAGTTTTTTTTTATTCAAATGAAATTTAAAAGCAAAACGAGGTTATAGGCTGCAACTATTTAGGTGTGCTTTGTGAAAGGAATGATTTTATACCCAAGTCACGTGGTACCCCATTGGACTTTAAAGCATATGAATTCAGTTCATAAAAATTCCATATTACAAAGAGAAAAGAAACAAGCGATTATTGCAACTATTCATGACCAAATGGTGGAAATCAAAATTTAAAAATTGACCTTGTATTGGAGTTTACAATATTTACGTAAACTCGGTTTTTAGAAATTCAGTATAATACAATAAAAACAAAAAATCCTTCGCATCTATTTCTAGAGCTGCATAAAATATATAACAACGATAATAATCATTTTGAACATCCTTGTATGCCTTCTATATAAGTTTTTTTTTATTCAAATGAAATTTAAAAGCAAAACGAGGTTATAGGCTGCAACTATTTAGGTGTGCTTTGTGAAAGGAATGATTTTATACCCAAGTCACGTGGTACCCCATTGGACTTTAAAGCATATGAATTCAGTTCATAAAAATTCCATATTACAAAGAGAAAAGAAACAAGCGATTATTGCAACTATTCATGACCAAATGGTGGAAATCAAATTTTAAAAAATTGACCTTGTATTGGAGTTTACAATATTTACGTAAACTCGGTTTTTAGAAATTAAGTATAATACAATAAAAACAAAAAATCATTCGCATCTATTTCTAGAGCTGCATAAAAATATAACAACGCGAATAATCATTTTGAACATCCTTGTATGACTGCAATGTAAGTTTTATTTGACACTAATGAAATTTAATAACAAAACGAAGTTATAAGCTGGAATTATTTAGGTGTACTATGTAAAAAGTTAGATTTTATACACAAATCACTTGGTACCCCATTGGACTTTAAAGCATATGAATTCAGTTCATAAAAATGCCATATAACAAGGAGAAAAGAAACAAGCGATTATTGCAACTATTCATGACCAAATGGTGGATATAAATTTTAAAAAATTGACCTTGTATTGGAGTTCACATTTCTTACGTTAATTCGGTATTTAGAATTTCAGTATAATACAATAAAAATAAAAAGTCCTTCGAATCTATTTCTAGAGCTGCATAAAATATATAACAACGAGAATAATCACTTTGAACATCCTTGTATGCGTTCAATGTAAGTTTTATTTGACACTAATGAAATTTAAAAGCAAAACGAAGTTATAAGCCGGAACTATTTAGGTGTGCTGTGTGAAAGGAATGATTTTTTACCCAAGTCACGTGGTACCCCATTGGACTTTAAAGCATATGAATTCAGTTCATAAAAATGCCATATAACAAGGTGAAAAGAAACAAGCGATTATTGCAACTATTCATGACCAAATGGTGGAAATCAAATTTTAAAAATTGACCTTGTATTGAAGTTTACAATATTTACGTAAACTCGGTTTTTAGAAATTAAGTATAATACAATAAAAACAAAAAATCCTTCGCATCTATTTCTTGAGCTGCATAAAAAATATAACAACGATAATAATCATTTTGAACATCCTTGTATGCCTTCAATGTAAGTTTTATTTGACACTAATGAAATTTAATAACAAAACGAAGTTATAAGCCGGAACTATTTAGGTGTGCTGTGTGAAAGGAATGATTTTTTACCCAAGTCACGTGGTACCCCATTGGACTTTAAAGCATATGAATTCAGTTCATAAAAATTCCATATTACAAAGAGAAAAGAAACAAGCGATTATTGCAACTATTCATGACCAAATGGTGGAAATCAAATTTTAAAAAATTGACCTTGTATTGGAGTTTACAATATTTACGTAAACTCGGTTTTTAGAAATTAAGTATAATACAATAAAAACAAAAAATCATTCGCATCTATTTCTAGAGCTGCATAAAAATATAACAACGCGAATAATCATTTTGAACATCCTTGTATGACTGCAATGTAAGTTTTATTTGACACTAATGAAATTTAATAACAAAACGAAGTTATAAGCTGGAATTATTTAGGTGTACTATGTAAAAAGTTAGATTTTATACACAAATCACTTGGTACCCCATTGGACTTTAAAGCATATGAATTCAGTTCATAAAAATGCCATATAACAAGGAGAAAAGAAACAAGCGATTATTGCAACTATTCATGACCAAATGGTGGATATAAATTTTAAAAAATTGACCTTGTATTGGAGTTCACATTTCTTACGTTAATTCGGTATTTAGAATTTCAGTATAATACAATAAAAATAAAAAGTCCTTCGAATCTATTTCTAGAGCTGCATAAAATATATAACAACGAGAATAATCACTTTGAACATCCTTGTATGCGTTCAATGTAAGTTTTTTTTGACACTAATGAAATTTAAAAGCAAAACGAAGTTATAAGCCGGAACTATTTAGGTGTGCTGTGTGAAAGGAATGATTTTTTACCCAAGTCACGTGGTACCCCATTGGACTTTAAAGCATATGAATTCAGTTCATAAAAATGCCATATAACAAGGTGAAAAGAAACAAGCGATTATTGCAACTATTCATGACCAAATGGTGGAAATCAAATTTTAAAAAATTGACCTTGTATTGGAGTTTACAATATTTACGTAAACTCGGTTTTTAGAAATTCAGTATAATACAATAAAAACAAAAAATCCTTCGCATCTATTTCTAGAGCTGCATAAAAAATATAACAACGATAATAATCATTTTGAACATCCTTGTATGCCTTCTATATAAGTTTTTTTTTATTCAAATGAAATTTAAAAGCAAAACGAGGTTATAGGCTGCAACTATTTAGGTGTGCTTTGTGAAAGGAATGATTTTATACCCAAGTCACGTGGTACCCCATTGGACTTTAAAGCATATGAATTCAGTTCATCAAAATTCCATATTACAAAGAGAAAAGAAACAAGCGATTATTGCAACTATTCATGACCAAATGGTGGAAATCAAATTTTAAAAATTGACCTTGTATTGAAGTTTACAATATTTACGTAAACTCGGTTTTTAGAAATTAAGTATAATACAATAAAAACAAAAAATCCTTCGCATCTATTTCTTGAGCTGCATAAAAAATATAACAACGATAATAATCATTTTGAACATCCTTGTATGCCTTCTAGATAAGTTTTTTTTTATTCAAATGAAATTTAAAAGCAAAACGAGGTTATAGGCTGCAACTATTTAGGTGTGCTTTGTGAAAGGAATGATTTTATACCCAAGTCACGTAGTACCCCATTGGACTTTAAAGCATATGAATTCAGTTCATAAAAATTCCATATTACAAAGAGAAAAGAAACAAGCGATTATTGCAACTATTCATGACCAAATGGTGGAAATCAAATTTTAAAAAATTGACCTTGTATTGGAGTTTACAATATTTACGTAAACTCGGTTTTTAAAAATTAAGTATAATACAATAAAAACAAAAAATCATTCGCATCTATTTCTAGAGCTGCATAAAAATATAACAACGCGAATACTCATTTTGAACATCCTTGTATGCCTTCAATGTAAGTTTTATTTGACACTAATGAAATTTAATAACAAAACGAAGTTATAAGCCGGAACTATTTAGGTGTGCTGTGTGAAAGGAATGATTTTTTACCCAAGTCACGTGGTACCCCATTGGACTTCAAAGCATATGAATTCAGTTCATAAAAATTCCATATAACAAGGTGAAAAGAAACAAGCGATTATTGCAACTATTCATGACCAAATGGTGGAAATCAAATTTTAAAAATTGACCTTGTATTGAAGTTTACAATATTTACGTAAACTCGGTTTTTAGAAATTAAGTATAATACAATAAAAACAAAAAATCCTTCGCATCTATTTCTTGAGCTGCATAAAAAATATAACAACGATAATAATCATTTTGAACATCCTTGTATGCCTTCTATATAAGTTTTTTTTTATTCAAATGAAATTTAAAAGCAAAACGAGGTTATAGGCTGCAACTATTTAGGTGTGCTTTGTGAAAGGAATGATTTTATACCCAAGTCACGTGGTACCCCATTGGACTTTAAAGCATAAAAATTTAGTTCTTAAACTGCCAGATAATAAAGAGAAACGAAACAAGCGATTATTGCGACTATTCATGACCAAATGGTGGAAATCAAATTTTAAAAAATTGACCTTGTATTGGAGTTTACAATATTTACGTAAACTCGGTTTTTAAAAATTAAGTATAATACAATAAAAACAAAAAATCATTCGCATCTATTTCTAGAGCTGCATAAAAATATAAGAACGCGAATACTCATTTTGAACATCCTTGTATGCCTTCAATATAAGTTTTATTTGACACTAATGAAATTTAATAGCAAAACGAAGTTATAAGCCGGAACTATTTAGGTGTGCTGTGTGAAAGGAATGATTTTATACCCAAGTCACGTGGTACCCCATTGGACTTCAAAGCATATGAATTCAGTTCATAAAAATGCCATATAACAAGGTGAAAAGAAACAAGCGATTATTGCAACTATTCATGACCAAATGGTGGAAATCAAATTTTAAAAATTGACCTTGTATTGGAGTTTACAATATTTACGTAAACTCGGTTTTTAGAAATTCAGTATAATACAATAAAAACAAAAAATCCTTCGCATCTATTTCTAGAGCTGCATAAAAAATATAACAACGATAATAATCATTTTGAACATCCTTGTATGCCTTCTATATAAGTTTTTTTTTATTCAAATGAAATTTAAAAGCAAAACGAGGTTATAGGCTGCAACTATTTAGGTGTGCTTTGTGAAAGGAATGATTTTATACCCAAGTCACGTGGTACCCCATTGGACTTTAAAGCATATGAATTCAGTTCATAAAAATTCCATATTACAAAGAGAAAAGAAACAAGCGATTATTGCAACTATTCATGACCAAATGGTGGAAATCAAAATTTAAAAATTGACCTTGTATTGGAGTATACAATATTTACGTAAACTCGGTTTTTAGAAATTCAGTATAATACAATAAAAACAAAAAATCCTTCGCATCTATTTCTAGAGCTGCATAAAATATATAACAACGATAATAATCATTTTCAACATCCTTGTATGCCTTCTATATAAGTTTTTTTTTATTCAAATGAAATTTAAAAGCAAAACGAGGTTATAGGCTGCAACTATTTAGGTGTGCTTTGTGAAAGGAATGATTTTATACCCAAGTCACGTGGTACCCCATTGGACTTTAAAGCATATGAATTCAGTTCATAAAAATTCCATATTACAAAGAGAAAAGAAACAAGCGATTATTGCAACTATTCATGACCAAATGGTGGAAATCAAATTTAAAAAAATTGACCTTGTATTGGAGTTTACAATATTTACGTAAACTCGGTTTTTAGAAATTAAGTATAATACAATAAAAACAAAAAATCCTTCGCATCTATTTCTAGAGCTGCATAAAAATATAACAACGCGAATAATCATTTTGAACATCCTTGTATGACTGCAATGTAAGTTTTATTTGACACTAATGAAATTTAATAACAAAACGAAGTTATAAGCTGGAATTATTTAGGTGTACTATGTAAAAAGTTAGATTTTATACACAAATCACTTGGTACCCCATTGGACTTTAAAGCATATGAATTCAGTTCATAAAAATGCCATATAACAAGGAGAAAAGAAACAAGCGATTATTGCAACTATTCATGACCAAATGGTGGATATAAATTTTAAAAAATTGACCTTGTATTGGAGTTCACATTTCTTACGTTAAATCGGTATTTAGAATTTCAGTATAATACAATAAAAATAAAAAGTCCTTCGAATCTATTTCTAGAGCTGCATAAAATATATAACAACGAGAATAATCACTTTGAACATCCTTGTATGCGTTCAATGTAAGTTTTATTTGACACTAATGAAATTTAAAAGCAAAACGAAGTTATAAGCCGGAACTATTTAGGTGTGCTGTGTGAAAGGAATGATTTTTTACCCAAGTCACGTGGTACCCCATTGGACTTTAAAGCATATGAATTCAGTTCATAAAAATGCCATATAACAAGGTGAAAAGAAACAAGCGATTATTGCAACTATTCATGACCAAATGGTGGAAATCAAAATTTAAAAATTGACCTTGTATTGGAGTTTACAATATTTACGTAAACTCGGTTTTTAGAAATTCAGTATAATACAATAAAAACAAAAAATCCTTCGCATCTATTTCTAGAGCTGCATAAAAAATATAACAACGATAATAATCATTTTGAACATCCTTGTATGCCTTCTATATAAGTTTTTTTTTATTCAAATGAAATTTAAAAGCAAAACGAGGTTATAGGCTGCAACTATTTAGGTGTGCTTTGTGAAAGGAATGATTTTATACCCAAGTCACGTGGTACCCCATTGGACTTTAAAGCATATGAATTCAGTTCATAAAAATTCCATATTACAAAGAGAAAAGAAACAAGCGATTATTGCAACTATTCATGACCAAATGGTGGAAATCAAATTTTAAAAAATTGACCTTGTATTGGAGTTTACAATATTTACGTAAACTCGGTTTTTAAAAATTAAGTATAATACAATAAAAACAAAAAATCATTCGCATCTATTTCTAGAGCTGCATAAAAATATAACAACGCGAATACTCATTTTGAACATCCTTGTATGCGTTCAATGTAAGTTTTATTTGACACTAATGAAATTTAATAACAAAACGAAGTTATAAGCCGGAACTATTTAGGTGTGCTGTGTGAAAGGAATGATTTTTAACCCAAGTCACGTGGTACCCCATTGGACTTCAAAGCATATGAATTCAGTTCATAAAAATGCCATATAACAAGGTGAAAAGAAACAAGCGATTATTGCAACTATTCATGACCAAATGGTGGAAATCAAATTTTAAAAATTGACCTTGTATTGGAGTTTACAATATTTACGTAAACTCGGTTTTTAGAAATTCAGTATAATACAATAAAAACAAAAAATCCTTCGCATCTATTTCTAGAGCTGCATAAAAAATATAACAACGATAATAATCATTTTGAACGTCCTTGTATGCCTTCTATATAAGTTTTTTTTTATTCAAATGAAATTTAAAAGCAAAACGAGGTTATAGGCTGCAACTATTTAGGTGTGCTTTGTGAAAGGAATGATTTTATACCCAAGTCACGTGGTACCCCATTGGACTTTAAAGCATATGAATTCAGTTCATAAAAATTCCATATTACAAAGAGAAAAGAAACAAGCGATTATTGCAACTATTCATGACCAAATGGTGGAAATCAAATTTTAAAAAATTGACCTTGTATTGGAGTTTACAATATTTACGTAAACTCGGTTTTTAGAAATTCAGTATAATACAATAAAAACAAAAAATCCTTCGCATCTATTTCTAGAGCTGCATAAAATATATAACAACGATAATACTCATTTTGAACATCCTTGTATGCCTTCTATATAAGTTTTTTTTTATTCAAATGAAATTTAAAAGCAAAACGAGGTTATAGGCTGCAACTATTTAGGTGTGCTTTGTGAAAGGAACGATTTTATACCCAAGTCACGTGGTACCCCATTGGACTTTAAAGCATATGAATTCAGTTCATAAAAATTCCATATTACAAAGAGAAAAGAAACAAGCGATTATTGCAACTATTCATGACCAAATGGTGGATATAAATTTTAAAAAATTGACCTTGTATTGGAGTTCACATTTCTTACGTTAATTCGGTATTTAGAATGTCAGTATAATACAATAAAAATAAAAAGTCCTTCGAATTTATTTCTAGAGCTGCATAAAATATATAACAACGAGAATAATCACTTTGAACATCCTTGTATGCCTTCTAGATAAGTTTTTTTTTATTCAAATGAAATTTAAAAGCAAAACGAGGTTATAGGCTGCAACTATTTAGGTGTGCTTTGTGAAAGGAATGATTTTATACCCAAGTCACGTGGTACCCCATTGGACTTTAAAGCATATGAATTCAGTTCATAAAAATTCCATATTACAAAGAGAAAAGAAACAAGCGATTATTGCAACTATTCATGACCAAATGGTGGAAATCAAATTTTAAAAAATTGACCTTGTATTGGAGTTTACAATATTTACGTAAACTCGGTTTTTAAAAATTAAGTATAATACAATAAAAACAAAAAATCATTCGCATCTATTTCTAGAGCTGCATAAAAATATAACAACGCGAATACTCATTTTGAACATCCTTGTATGCCTTCAATGTAAGTTTTATTTGACACTAATGAAATTTAATAACAAAACGAAGTTATAAGCCGGAACTATTTAGGTGTGCTGTGTGAAAGGAATGATTTTTTACCCAAGTCACGTGGTACCCCATTGGACTTTAAAGCATATGAATTCAGTTCATAAAAATGCCATATAACAAGGTGAAAAGAAACAAGCGATTATTGCAACTATTCATGACCAAATGGTGGAAATCAAATTTTAAAAATTGACCTTGTATTGGAGTTTACAATATTTACGTAAACTCGGTTTTTAGAAATTCAGTATAATACAATAAAAACAAAAAATCCTTCGCATCTATTTCTAGAGCTGCATAAAAAATATAACAACGATAATAATCATTTTGAACATCCTTGTATGCCTTCTATATAAGTTTTTTTTTATTCAAATGAAATTTAAAAGCAAAACGAGGTTATAGGCTGCAACTATTTAGGTGTGCTTTGTGAAAGGAA
This sequence comes from Anthrax anthrax, assembly GCA_963971155.1. Lineage (NCBI taxonomy): Eukaryota > Metazoa > Arthropoda > Insecta > Diptera > Bombyliidae > Anthrax > Anthrax anthrax. Next base: position 285,955 of record CAXAQU010000283.1, read on the forward strand.
TGATTTTATACCCAAGTCACGTGGTACCCCATTGGACTTTAAAGCATATGAATTCAGTTCATAAAAATTCCATATTACAAAGAGAAAAGAAACAAGCGATTATTGCAACTATTCATGACCAAATGGTGGAAATCAAATTTTAAAAAATTGACCTTGTATTGGAGTTTACAATATTTACGTAAACTCGGTTTTTAAAAATTCAGTATAATACAATAAAAACAAAAAATCCTTCGCATCTATTTCTAGAGCTGCATAAAATATATAACAACGATAATACTCATTTTGAACATCCTTGTATGCCTTCTATATAAGTTTTTTTTTATTCAAATGAAATTTAAAAGCAAAACGAGGTTATAGGCTGCAACTATTTAGGTGTGCTTTGTGAAAGGAATGATTTTATACCCAAGTCACGTGGTACCCCATTGGACTTTAAAGCATATGAATTCAGTTCATAAAAATTCCATATTACAAAGAGAAAAGAAACAAGCGATTATTGCAACTATTCATGACCAAATGGTGGATATAAATTTTAAAAAATTGACCTTGTATTGGAGTTCACATTTCTTACGTTAATTCGGTATTTAGAATGTCAGTATAATACAATAAAAATAAAAAGTCCTTCGAATTTATTTCTAGAGCTGCATAAAATATATAACAACGAGAATAATCACTTTGAACATCCTTGTATGCCTTCAATGTAAGTTTTATTTGACACTAATGAAATTTAGTAGCAAAACGAAGTTATAAGCCGGAACTATTAAGGTGTGCTGTGTGAAAGGAATGATTTTTTACCCAAGTCACGTGGTACCCCATTGGACTTTAAAGCATATGAATTCAGTTCATAAAAATTCCATATTACAAAGAGAAAAGAAACAAGCGATTATTGCAACTATTCATGACCAAATGGTGGAAATCAAATTTTAAAAAATTGACCTTGTATTGGAGTTCACATTTCTTACGTTAATTCGGTATTTAGAATTTCAGTATAATACAATAAAAATAAAAAGTCCTTCGAATCTATTTCTAGAGCTGCATAAAATATATAACAACGAGAATAATCACTTTGAACATCCTTGTATGCCTTCAATGTAAGTTTTATTTGACACTAATGAAATTTAGTAGCAAAACGAAGTTATAAGCCGGAACTATTTAGGTGTGCTGTGTGAAAGGAATGATTTTTTACCCAAGTCACGTGGTACCCCATTGGACTTTAAAGCATATGAATTCAGTTCATAAAAATGCCATATAACAAGGTGAAAAGAAACAAGCGATTATTGCAACTATTCATGACCAAATGGTGGAAATCAAATTTTAAAAATTGACCTTGTATTGAAGTTTACATTATTTACGTAAACTCGGTTTTTAGAAATTCAGTATAATACAATAAAAACAAAAAATTCTTCGAATCTATTTCTAGAGCTGCATAAAATATATAACAACGAGAATAATCACTTTGAACATCCTTGTATGCCTTCAATGTAAGTTTTATTTGACACTAATGAAATTTAGTAGCAAAACGAAGTTATAAGCTGGAACTATTTAGGTGTGCTGTGTGAAAGGAATGATTTTTTACCCAAGTCACGTGATACCCCATTGGACTTTAAAGCATATGAATTCAGTTCATAAAAATGCCATATAACAAGGTGAAAAGAAACAAGCGATTATTGCAACTATTCATGACCAAATGGTGGAAATCAAATTTTAAAAATTGACCTTGTATTGGAGTTTACAATATTTACGTAAACTCGGTTTTTAGAAATTCAGTATAATACTATAAAAACAAAAAATCCTTCGCATCTATTTCTAGAGCTGCATAAAAAATATAACAACGATAATAATCATTTTGAACATTCTTGTATGCCTTCTATATAAGTTTTTTTTTATTCAAATGAAATTTAAAAGCAAAACGAGGTTATAGGCTGCAACTATTTAGGTGTGCTTTGTGAAAGGAATGATTTTATACCCAAGTCACGTGGTACCCCATTGGACTTTAAAGCATATGAATTCAGTTCTTAAAAATTCCATATTACAAAGAGAAAAGAAACAAGCGATTATTGCAACTATTCATGACCAAATGGTGGAAATCAAATTTTAAAAATTGACCTTGTATTGGAGTTTACAATATTTACGTAAACTCGGTTTTTAGAAATTCAGTATAATACAATAAAAACAAAAAATCCTTCGCATCTATTTCTAGAGCTGCATAAAAAATATAACAACGATAATAATCATTTTGAACATCCTTGTATGCCTTCTATATAAGTTTTTTTTTATTCAAATGAAATTTAAAAGCAAAACGAGATTATAGGCTGCAACTATTTAGGTGTGCTTTGTGAAAGGAATGATTTTATACCCAAGTCACGTGGTACCCCATTGGACTTTAAAGCATATGAATTCAGTTCATAAAAATTCCATATTACAAAGAGAAAAGAAACAAGCGATTATTGCAACTATTCATGACCAAATGGTGGAAATCAAATTTTAAAAAATTGACCTTGTATTGGAGTTTACAATATTTACGTAAACTCGGTTTTTAGAAATTCAGTATAATACAATAAAAACAAAAAATCCTTCGCATCTATGTATTTCTACAGCTGCATAAAAAATATAACAACGATAATAATCATTTTGAACATCCTTGTATGCCTTCTATATAAGTTTTTTTTTATTCAAATGAAATTTAAAAGCAAAACGAGGTTATAGGCTGCAACTATTTAGGTGTGCTTTGTGAAAGGAATGATTTTATACCCAAGTCACGTGGTACCCCATTGGACTTTAAAGCATATGAATTCAGTTCATAAAAATTCCATATTACAAAGAAAAAAGAAACAAGCGATTATTGCAACTATTCATGACCAAATGGTGGAAATCAAATTTTAAAAAATTGACCTTGTATTGGAGTTTACAATATTTACGTAAACTCGGTTTTTAGAAATTAAGTATAATACAATAAAAACAAAAAATCCTTCGCATCTATTTCTAGAGCTGCATAAAAAATATAACAATGATAATAATCATTTTGAACATCCTTGTATGCCTTCAATGTAAGTTTTATTTGACACTAATGAAATTTAATAGCAAAACGAAGTTATAAGCCGGAACTATTTAGGTGTGCTGTGTGAAAGGAATGATTTTTTACCCAAGTCACGTGGTACCCCATTGGACTTTAAAGCATATGAATTCAGTTCATAAAAATGCCATATAACAAGGTGAAAAGAAACAAGCGATTATTGCAACTATTCATGACCAAATGGTGGAAATCAAATTTTAAAAATTGACCTTGTATTGGAGTTTACAATATTTACGTAAACTCGGTTTTTAGAAATTCAGTATAATACAATAAAAACAAAAAATCCTTCGCATCTATTTCTAGAGCTGCATAAAAAATATAACAACGATAATAATCATTTTGAACATCCTTGTATGCCTTCTATATAAGTTTTTTTTTATTCAAATGAAATTTAAAAGCAAAACGAGGTTATAGGCTGCAACTATTTAGGTGTGCTTTGTGAAAGGAATGATTTTATACCCAAGTCACGTGGTACCCCATTGGACTTTAAAGCATATGAATTCAGTTCATAAAAATTCCATATTACAAAGAGAAAAGAAACAAGCGATTATTGCAACTATTCATGACCAAATGGTGGAAATCAAATTTTAAAAAATTGACCTTGTATTGGAGTTTACAATATTTACGTAAACTCGGTTTTTAGAAATTCAGTATAATACAATAAAAACAAAAAATCCTTCGCATCTATTTCTAGAGCTGCATAAAATATATGACAACGATAATAATCATTTTGAACATCCTTGTATGCGTTCTATATAAGTTTTTTTTTATTCAAATGAAATTTAAAAGCAAAACGAGGTTATAGGCTGCAACTATTTAGGTGTGCTTTGTGAAAGGAATGATTTTATACCCAAGTCACGTGGTACCCCATTGGACTTTAAAGCATATGAATTCAGTTCATAAAAATTCCATATTACAAAGAGAAAAGAAACAAGCGATTATTGCAACTATTCATGACCAAATGGTGGAAATCAAATTTTAAAAAATTGACCTTGTATTGGAGTTTACAATATTTACGTAAACTCGGTTTTTAGAAATTAAGTATAATACAATAAAAACAAAAAATCCTTCGCATCTATTCCTAGAGCTGCATAAAATATATAACAACGAGAATAATCATTTTGAACATCCTTGTATGCCTTCAATGTAAGTTTTATTTGACACTAATGAAATTTAATAGCAAAACGAGGTTATAGGCTGCAACTATTTAGGTGTGCTTTGTGAAAGGAATGATTTTATACCCAAGTCACGTGGTACCCCATTGGACTTTAAAGCATAAAAATTTAGTTCTTAAACTGCCAGATAATAAAGAGAAACGAAACAAGCGATTATTGCGACTATTCACGACCAAATGGTGGATATAAATTTTAAAAAATTGACCTTGTGTTGGGGTTCACAATTCTTACGTAAACTCGGTATTTAGAAATTCAGTATGATACAATAAACACAAAATATCCTTCGCATCTATTTCTAGAGCTGCATAAAATTTATAACAACGAGAATAATCACTTTGAACATCCTTGTATGCCTTCAATGTAAGTTTTATTTGACACTAATGAAATTTAGTAGCAAAACGAAGTTATAAGCCGGAACTATTTAGGTGTGCTGTGTGAAAGGAATGATTTTTTACCCAAGTCACGTGGTACCCCATTGGACTTTAAAGCATATGAATTCAGTTCATAAAAATGCCATATAACAAGGAGAAAAGAAACAAGCGATTATTGCAACTATTCATGACCAAATGGTGGATATAAATTTTAAAAAATTGACCTTGTATTGGAGTTCACATTTCTTACGTTAATTCGGTATTTAGAATTTCAGTATAATACAATAAAAATAAAAAGTCCTTCGAATCTATTTCTAGAGCTGCATAAAATATATAACAACGAGAATAATCACTTTGAACATCCTTGTATGCCTTCAATGTAAGTTTTATTTGACACTAATGAAATTTAGTAGCAAAACGAAGTTATAAGCCGGAACTATTTAGGTGTGCTGTGTGAAAGGAATGATTTTTTACCCAAGTCACGTGGTACCCCATTGGACTTTAAAGCATATGAATTCAGTTCATAAAAATGCCATATAACAAGGTGAAAAGAAACAAGCGATTATTGCAACTATTCATGACCAAATGGTGGAAATCAAATTTTAAAAATTGACCTTGTATTGGAGTTTACAATATTTACGTAAACTCGGTTTTTAGAAATTCAGTATAATACAATAAAAACAAAAAATCCTTCGCATCTATTTCTTGAGCTGCATAAAAAATATAACAACGATAATAATCATTTTGAACATCCTTGTATGCCTTCTATATAAGTTTTTTTTTATTCAAATGAAATTTAAAAGCAAAACGAGGTTATAGGCTGCAACTATTTAGGTGTGCTTTGTGAAAGGAATGATTTTATACCCAAGTCACGTGGTACCCCATTGGACTTTAAAGCATATGAATTCAGTTCATAAAAATTCCATATTACAAAGAGAAAAGAAACAAGCGATTATTGCAACTATTCATGACCAAATGGTGGAAATCAAATTTTAAAAAATTGACCTTGTATTGGAGTTTACAATATTTACGTAAACTCGGTTTTTAGAAATTCAGTATAATACAATAAAAACAAAAAATCCTTCGCATCTATTTCTAGAGCTGCATAAAATATATGACAACGATAATAATCATTTTGAACATCCTTGTATGCGTTCTATATAAGTTTTTTTTTATTCAAATGAAATTTAAAAGCAAAACGAGGTTATAGGCTGCAACTATTTAGGTGTGCTTTGTGAAAGGAATGATTTTATACCCAAGTCACGTGGTACCCCATTGGACTTTAAAGCATATGAATTCAGTTCATAAAAATTCCATATTACAAAGAGAAAAGAAACAAGCGATTATTGCAACTATTCATGACCAAATGGTGGAAATCAAATTTTAAAAAATTGACCTTGTATTGGAGTTTACAATATTTACGTAAACTCGGTTTTTAGAAATTAAGTATAATACAATAAAAACAAAAAATCCTTCGCATCTATTCCTAGAGCTGCATAAAATATATAACAACGAGAATAATCATTTTGAACATCCTTGTATGCCTTCAATGTAAGTTTTATTTGACACTAATGAAATTTAATAGCAAAACGAAGTTATAAGCCGGAACTATTTAGGTGTGCTGTGTGAAAGGAATGATTTTTTACCCAAGTCACGTGGTACCCCATTGGACTTTAAAGCATATGAATTCAGTTCATAAAAATGCCATATAACAAGGTGAAAAGAAACAAGCGATTATTGCAACTATTCATGACCAAATGGTGGAAATCAAATTTTAAAAATTGACCTTGTATTGGAGTTTACATTATTTACGTAAACTCGGTTTTTAGAAATTAAGTATAATACAATAAAAACAAAAAATCCTTCGCATCTATTTCTTGAGCTGCATAAAAAATATAACAACGATAATAATCATTTTGAACATCCTTGTATGCCTTCTATATAAGTTTTTTTTTATTCAAATGAAATTTAAAAGCAAAACGAGGTTATAGGCTGCAACTATTTAGGTGTGCTTTGTGAAAGGAACGATTTTATACCCAAGTCACGTGGTACCCCATTGGACTTTAAAGCATATGAATTCAGTTCATAAAAATTCCATATTACAAAGAGAAAAGAAACAAGCGATTATTGCAACTATTCATGACCAAATGGTGGAAATCAAATTTTAAAAAATTGACCTTGTATTGGAGTTTACAATATTTACGTAAACTCGGTTTTTAAAAATTAAGTATAATACAATAAAAACAAAAAATCATTCGCATCTATTTCTAGAGCTGCATAAAAATATAACAACGCGAATACTCATTTTGAACATCCTTGTATGCCTTCAATGTAAGTTTTATTTGACACTAATGAAATTTAATAACAAAACGAAGTTATAAGCTGGAATTATTTAGGTGTACTATGTAAAAAGTTAGATTTTATACACAAATCACTTGGTACCCCATTGGACTTTAAAGCATATGAATTCAGTTTATAAAAATGCCATATAACAAGGAGAAAAGAAACAAGCGATTATTGCAACTATTCATGACCAAATGGTGGAAATCAAATTTTAAAAATTGACCTTGTATTGAAGTTTACAATATTTACGTAAACTCGGTTTTTAAAAATTAAGTATAATACAATAAAAACAAAAAATCATTCGCATCTATTTCTAGAGCTGCATAAAAATATAACAACGCGAATACTCATTTTGAACATCCTTGTATGCCTTCAATGTAAGTTTTATTTGACACTAATGAAATTTAATAACAAAACGAAGTTATAAGCCGGAACTATTTAGGTGTGCTGTGTGAAAGGAATGATTTTTTACCCAAGTCACGTGGTACCCCAATGGACTTTAAAGCATATGAATTCAGTTCATAAAAATTCCATATTACAAAGAGAAAAGAAACAAGCGATTATTGCAACTATTCATGACCAAATGGTGGAAATCAAATTTTGAAAAATTGACCTTGTATTGGAGTTTACAATATTTACGTAAACTCGGTTTTTAGAAATTCAGTATAATACAATAAAAACAAAAAATCCTTCGCATCTATTTCTAGAGCTGCATAAAAAATATAACAACGATAATAATCTTTTTGAACATCCTTGTATGCCTTCTATATAAGTTTTTTTTTATTCAAATGAAATTTAAAAGCAAATCGAGGTTATAGGCTGCAACTATTTAGGTGTGCTTTGTGAAAGGAATGATTTTATACCCAAGTCACGTGGTACCCCATTGGACTTTAAAGCATATGAATTCAGTTCATAAAAATTGCATATTACAAAGAGAAAAGAAACAAGCGATTATTGCAACTATTCATGACCAAATGGTGGAAATCAAATTTTAAAAAATTGACCTTGTATTGGAGTTTACAATATTTACGTAAACTCGGTTTTTAGAAATTAAGTATAATACAATAAAAACAAAAAATCCTTCGCATCTATTCCTAGAGCTGCATAAAATATATAACAACGAGAATAATCATTTTGAACATCCTTGTATGCCTTCAATGTAAGTTTTATTTGACACTAATGAAATTTAATAGCAAAACGAGGTTATAGGCTGCAACTATTTAGGTGTGCTTTGTGAAAGGAATGATTTTATACCCAAGTCACGTGGTACCCCATTGGACTTTAAAGCATAAAAATTTAGTTCTTAAACTGCCAGATAATAAAGAGAAACGAAACAAGCGATTATTGCGACTATTCACGACCAAATGGTGGATATAAATTTTAAAAAATTGACCTTGTGTTGGGGTTCACAATACTTACGTAAACTCGGTATTTAGAAATTCAGTATGATACAATAAACACAAAATATCCTTCGCATCTATTTCTAGAGCTGCATAAAATTTATAACAACGAGAATAATCACTTTGAACATCCTTGTATGCCTTCTATATAAGTTTTTTTTTATTAAAATGAAATTTAAAAGCTAAACGAGGTTATAGGCTGCAACTATTTAGGTGTACTATGTAGAAAGTAAGATTTTATACACAAATCACTTGGTTTCCCATTGGACTTTAAAGCATATAAATTCAGTTCATAAAAATGCCATATAACAAAGAGAAAAGAAACAAGCGATTATTGCAACTATTCATGACCAAATGGTGGAAATCATATTTTAAAAAATTGACCTTGTATTGTAGTTTACAATATTTACGTAAACTCGAAACAATATTTACGTATTCATGACCAAATGGTGGATATAAATTTTAAAAAATTGACCTTGTATTGGAGTTTACAATATTTACGTAAACTCGAATTTTAGAAATTCAGTATAATACAATAAAAATAAAAAATCCTACGCATCTATTTCTACAGCTGCATAAAATATATAAAAACGATAATAATCATTTTGAACATCCTTTTATGAGTTCAATGTAAGTTTTATTTGACAATAATGAAATTTAAAAGCAAAAGAAATTATAAGCTGGAACTATTTAGGTGTACTATGTAAAAAGTAAGATTTTATACACAAATCACTTGGTACCCCATTGGACTTTAAAGCATATGAATTCAGTTCATAAAAATGCCATATAACAAAGAGTAAAGAAACAAGCGATTATTGCAACTATTCATGACCAAATGGTGGAAATCAAATTTTAAAAATTGACCTTGTATTGGAGTTTACAATATTTACGTAAACTCGAAACAATATTTACGTATTCATGACCAAATGGTGGATATAAATTTTAAAAAATTGACCTTGTATTGGAGTTGAAAATATTTACGTAAACTCGGATTTTAGAAATTCAGTATAATACAATAAAAACACAAAATCCTTCGCATCTATTTCTACAGCTGCATAAAATATATAACAACGAGAATAATCACTTTGAACATCCTTGTATGCCTTCTATATAAGTTTTTTTTTATTAAAATGAAATTTAAAAGCTTAACGAGGTTATAGGCTGCAACGATTTAGGTGTACTATGTAGAAAGTAAGATTTTATACACAAATCACTTGGTTTCCCATTGGACTTTAAAGCATAAAAATTTAGTTCTTAAACTGCCAGATAATAAAGAGAAACGAAACAAGCGATTATTGCGACTATTCACGACCAAATGGTGGATATAAATTTTAAAAAATTGACCTTGTGTTGGGGTTCACAATACTTACGTAAACTCGGTATTTAGAAATTCAGTATGATACAATAAACACAAAATATCCTTCGCATCTATTTCTAGAGCTGCATAAAATTTATAACAACGAGAATAATCACTTTGAACATCCTTGTATGCCTTCTATATAAGTTTTTTTTTATTAAAATGAAATTTAAAAGCTAAACGAGGTTATAGGCTGCAACTATTTAGGTGTACTATGTAGAAAGTAAGATTTTATACACAAATCACTTGGTTTCCCATTGGACTTTAAAGCATATGAATTCAGTTCATAAAAATGCCATATAACAAAGAGAAAAGAAACAAGCGATTATTGCAACTATTCATGACCAAATGGTGGAAATCATTTTTAAAAAATTGACTTTGTATTGGAGTTTACAATATTTACGTAAACTCGAAACAATATTTACGTATTCATGACCAAATGATGGATATAAATTTTAAAAAATTGACCTTGTATTGGAGTTTACAATATTTACGTAAACTCGGATTTTAGAAATTCAGTATAATACAATAAAAATAAAAAATCCTACGCATCTATTTCTACAGCTGCATAAAATATATAAAAACGATAATAATCATTTTGAACATCCTTTTATGAGTTCAATGTAAGTTTTATTTGACAATAATGAAATTTAAAAGCAAAAGAAATTATAAGCTGGAACTATTTAGGTGTACTATGTAAAAAGTAAGATTTTATACACAAATCACTTGGTACCCCATTGGACTTTAAAGCATATGAATTCAGTTCATAAAAATGCCATATAACAAAGAGTAAAGAAACAAGCGATTATTGCAACTATTCATGACCAAATGGTGGAAATCAAATTTTAAAAATTGACCTTGTATTGGAGTTTACAATATTTACGTAAACTCGAAACAATATTTACGTATTCATGACCAAATGGTGGATATAAATTTTAAAAAATTGACCTTGTATTGGAGTTGAAAATATTTACGTAAACTCGGATTTTAGAAATTCAGTATAATACAATAAAAACACAAAATCCTTCGCATCTATTTCTACAGCTGCATAAAATATATAACAACGAGAATAATCACTTTGAACATCCTTGTATGCCTTCTATATAAGTTTTTTTTTATTAAAATGAAATTTAAAAGCTAAACGAGGTTATAGGCTGCAACTATTTAGGTGTACTATGTAGAAAGTAAGATTTTATACACAAATCACTTGGTTTCCCATTGGACTTTAAAGCATAAAAATTTAGTTCTTAAACTGCCAGATAATAAAGAGAAACGAAACAAGCGATTATTGCGACTATTCACGACCAAATGGTGGATATAAATTTTAAAAAATTGACCTTGTGTTGGGGTTCACAATACTTACGTAAACTCGGTATTTAGAAATTCAGTATGATACAATAAACACAAAATATCCTTCGCATCTATTTCTAGAGCTGCATAAAATTTATAACAACGAGAATAATCACTTTGAACATCCTTGTATGCCTTCTATATAAGTTTTTTTTTATTAAAATGAAATTTAAAAGCTAAACGAGGTTATAGGCTGCAACTATTTAGGTGTACTATGTAGAAAGTAAGATTTTATACACAAATCACTTGGTTTCCCATTGGACTTTAAAGCATATGAATTCAGTTCATAAAAATGCCATATAACAAAGAGAAAAGAAACAAGCGATTATTGCAACTATTCATGACCAAATGGTGGAAATCATATTTTAAAAAATTGACTTTGTATTGGAGTTTACAATATTTACGTAAACTCGAAACAATATTTACGTATTCATGACCAAATGGTGGATATAAATTTTAAAAAATTGACCTTGTATTGGAGTTTACAATATTTACGTAAACTCGGATTTTAGAAATTCAGTATAATACAATAAAAATAAAAAATCCTACGCATCTATTTCTACAGCTGCATAAAATATATAAAAACGATAATAATCATTTTGAACATCCCTTTATAAGTTCAATGTAAGTTTTATTTGACAATAATGAAATTTAAAAGCAAAAGAAATTATAAGCTGGAACTATTTAGGTGTACTATGTAAAAAGTAAGATTTTATACACAAATCACTTGGTTTCCCATTGGACTTTAAAGCATATGAATTCAGTTCATAAAAATGCCATATAACAAAGAGAAAAGAAACAAGCGATTATTGCAACTATTCATGACCAAATGGTGGAAATCATATTTTAAAAAATTGACCTTGTATTGGAGTTTACAATATTTACGTAAACTCGAAACAATATTTACGTATTCATGACCAAATGGTGGATATAAATTTTAAAAAATTGACCTTGTATTGGAGTTTACAATATTTACGTAAACTCGGATTTTAGAAATTCAGTATAATACAATAAAAATAAAAAATCCTACGCATCTATTTCTACAGCTGCATAAAATATATAAAAACGATAATAATAATCATTTTGAACATCCCTTTATGAGTTCAATGTAAGTTTTATTTGACAATAATGAAATTTAAAAGCAAAAGAAATTATAAGCTGGAACTATTTAGGTGTACTATGTAAAAAGTAAGATTTTATACACAAATCACTTGGTTTCCCATTGGACTTTAAAGCATATGAATTCAGTTCATAAAAATGCCATATAACAAGGAGTAAAGAAACAAGCGATTATTGCAACTATTCATGACCAAATGGTGGATATAAATTTTAAAAAATTGACCTTGTATTGGAGTTTACAATATTTACGTAAACTCGGATTTTAGAAATTCAGTATAATACAATAAAAACAAAAAATCCTTCGCATCTATTTCTACAGCTGCATAAAATATATAACAACGAGAATAATCACTTTGAACATTCTTGTATGCCTTCTATAAAAGTTTTTTTTTATTAAAATGAAATTTTTTAGCCAAACGAGGTTATAGCCTGCAACGATTTAGATGTTATTGTGAAAGGATTGATTTTATACCCAAGTCACTTGGTACCCCATTGGACTTTAAAGCATATGAATTCAGTTCATAAATATGCCATATAACAAAGAGAAAAGAAACAAGCGATTATTGCAACTATTCATGTCCAAATGGTGGAAATCAAATTTTAAAAATTGACTTGTATTGGAGTTTACAATATTTACGTAAACTCGGTTTTTAGAAATTCAGTATAATACTATAAAAACAAAAAATCCTTCGCATCTATTTCTAAAGCTGCATAAAATATATAACAACGAGAATAATCATTTTGAACATCCTTGTATGCTTTCAATGTAAGTTTTATTTGACACTAATGAAATTTAAAAGCAAAAGAAATTTTAAGCTGGAACTATTTAGGTGTACTATGTAAAAAGTAAGATTTTATATTAACCAGCTGTGTAGCCTAGTTGTAGTGTGCTAGGTCTACGATCCCAACAGCCGTGGGTTCGAATCCCACCTCGGGTATGAGTCTGACACTACTTCCCCAAATAGCCGTAGACCTCTGTAGTCAGTGCTATTCCCCCCCTGTTAGGATTGTAAATTCATTTACTATTCTAACCTTTATAAATAAAATAAGATTTTATACACAAATCACTTGGTACCCTATTGGACTTTAAAGCATATGAATTCAGTTCATAAAAATGCCATATAACAAAGAGAAAAGAAACAAGCGATTATTGCAACTATTCATGTCCAAATGGTGGAAATCAAATTTTAAAAATTGACTTGTATTGGAGTTTACAATATTTACGTAAACTCGGTTTTTAGAAATTCAGTATAATACTATAAAAACAAAAAATCCTTCGCATCTATTTCTAAAGCTGCATAAAATATATAACAACGAGAATAATCATTTTGAACATCCTTGTATGCTTTCAATGTAAGTTTTATTTGACAATAATGAAATTTAAAAGCAAAACGAAGTTTTAAGCTGCAACTATTCAGGTGTACTTAGTAAAAAGTAAAATTTTATACACAAATCACTTGATGCCCGCTTGGACTTTAAAGCATATACATTAAGTTCTTAAAATGCTAGATAATAAAGAGAAACGAAACAAGCGATTATTGCAAATATTCATGACCAAATGGTGGAAATCAAATTTTAAAAAATTGACCTTGTATTGGGGTTCACAATATTTAGGTAAACTCTGTTTTTAGAAATTCCGTATAATACAATAAAAACAAAAAATCCTTCGCATCTATTTTTGGAGCTGCAAAAAAAATGTAACAACGAGAATAATCACTTTGAACATCCTTGTATGCCTTCAATGAAAGTTTTATTTGACAATAATGAAATTTAAAAGCAAAAGAAATTATAAGCTGGAACTATTCAGGTGTACTTAGTAAAAAGTAAGATTTTATACACAAAACACTTGATGCCCGCTTGGACTTTAAAGCATAAAAATTTAGTTCTTAAAATGCCAGATAATAAAGAGAAACGAAACAAGCGATTATTGCAACTATTCATAACCAAATGGTGGATATAAATTTTAAAAAATTGACCTTGTATTGGGGTTCACAATACTTACGTAAACTCGGTATTTAGAATTTCAGTATAATACAATAAAAACAAAAAATCCTTCGCATCTATTTCAAGAGCTGCATAAAATATATAACAACGAGAATAATCATTTTGAACATCCTTGTATGCCTTCAATGTAAGTTTTATTTGACACTAATGAAATTTAATAGCAAAACGAGGTTATAGGCTGCAACTATTTAGGTGTGCTTTGTGAAAGGAATGATTTTATACCCAAGTCACTTGATGCCCGCTTGGACTTTAAAGCATATACATTTAGTTCTTAAAATGCTAGATAATAAAGAGAAACGAAACAAGCGATTATTGCAAATGTTCATGACCAAATGGTGGAAATCATATTTTAAAAAATTGACCTTGTATTGAGGTTCACAATATTTACGTAAACTCGGTTTTTAGAAATTCAGTATAATACTATAAAAACAAAAAATCCTTCGCATCTATTTCTAGAGCTGCATCAAATATATAACAACGAGAATAATCATTTTGAACATCCTTGTATGCCTTCAATGTAAGTTTTATTTGACACTAATGAAATTTAATAGCAAAACGAGGTTATAGGCTGCAACTATTTAGGTGTGCTTTGTGAAAGGAATGATTTTTTACCCAAGTCACGTGGTACCCCATTGGACTTTAAAGCATATGAATTCAGATCATAAAAATGCCATATAACAAGGAGAAAAGAAACAAGCGATTATTGCAACTATTCATGACCAAATGGTGGATATAAATTTTAAAAAATTGACCTTGGGTTGGGGTTCACAATACTTACGTAAACTCGGTTTTTAGAAATTCAGTATAATACTATAAAAACAAAAAATCCTTCGCATCTATTTCTAGAGCTGCATCAAATATATAACAACGAGAATAATCATTTTGAACATCCTTGTATGCCTTCAATGTAAGTTTTATTTGACACTAATGAAATTTAATAACAAAACGAAGTTATAAGCCAGAATTATTTAGGTGTACTATGTAAAAAGTAAGATTTTATACACAAATCACTTGGTACCCCATTGGACTTTAAAGCATATGAATTCAGTTCATAAAAATGCCATGTAACAAGGAGAAAAGAAACAAGCGATTATTGCAACTATTCATGACCAAATGGTGGATATAAATTTTAAAAAATTGACCTTGTATTGGGGTTCACAATACTTACGTAAACTCGGTATTTAGAAATTCAGTATAATACTATAAAAACAAAAAATCCTTCGCATCTATTTCTAGAGCTGCATAAAAAATATAACAACGAGAATAATCATTTTGAACATCCGTGTATGCCTTCAATGTAAGTTTTATTTGACTCTAATGAAATTTAATAACAAAACGAAGTTATAAGCTGGTATTATTTAGGTGTACTATGTAAAAAGTAAGATTTTATACACAAATCACTTGGTACCCCATTGTACTTTAAAGCATATGAATTCTGTTCATAAAAATGCCATATAACAAGGAGAAAAGAAACAAGCGATTATTGCAACTATTCATGATGAAATGGTGGATATAACTTTTAAAACATTGACCTTGTGTTGGGGTTCACAATTCTTACGTAAACTCGGTATTTAGAAATTAAGAATACTATAATAAAAATAAAAAATCCTTCGCATCTATTTCTAGAGCTGCATAAAATATATAACAACGAGAATAATCATTTTGAACATCCTTGTATGCCTTCAATGTAAGTTTTATTTGACAATAATGAAATTTAAAAGCAAAACGAAGTTATAAGCTGGAACTATTTAGGTGTACTATGTAAAAAGTAAGATTTTATACACAAATCACTTGGTACTCCACTGGACTTTAAAGCATAAAAATTTAGTTCTTAAACTTCCAGATAATAAAGAGAAACGAAACAAGCGATTATTGCAATTATTCATGACCAAATGGTGGATATAAATCTTAAAAAATTGACCTTGTATTGGGGTTTACAATTCCTACGTAAACTCGGTATTTAGAATTTCAGTATAATACAATAAAAATAAAAAATCCTTCGCATCTATTTCTAGAGCTGCATAAAATATATAACAACGAGAATAATCACTTTGAACATCCTTGTATGCCTTCAATGTAAGTTTTTTTTGACACTAATGAAAGTTAATAGCAAAACGAAGTTATAAGCTGGAACTATTTAGGTCTGCTTTGTGAAAGGAATGATTTTTTACCCAAGTCACGTGGTACCCCATTGGACTTTAAAGCATATGAATTCAGTTCATAAAAATGCCATATAACAAGGTGAAAAGAAACAAGCGATTATTGCAACTATTCATGATCAAATGGTGCATATAAATTTTAAAACATTGAAATTGTATTGGGGTTCAAAATTCTTACGTAAACTCGGTATTTAGAATTTCAGTATAATACAATAAAAACAAAAAATCCCTCGCATCTATTTCTAGAGCTGCATAAAATATATAACAACGAGAATAATCATTTTGAACATCCTTGTATGACGTCAATGTAAGTTTTTTTTAACACTAGTGAAATTTAATAGCAAAACGAAGTTATAAGCTGGAATTATTTAGGTGTACTATGTAAAAAGTAAGATTTTATACACAAATAACTTGGTACCCCATTGGACTTTAAAGCATATGAATTCAGTTCATAAAAATGCATTATAACAACGAGAAAAGAAACATGCGATTATTGCAACTATTCATGACCAAATGGTGAAAATCAATTTTAAAAAATTGACCTTGTGTTGGAGTTTACAATATTTAGGTAAACTCTGTTTTTAGAAATTCCGTATAATACAATAAAAACAAAAAATCCTTCGCATCTATTTTTGGAGCTGCAAAAAAAATGTAACAACGAGAATAATCACTTTGAACATCCTTGTATGCCTTCAATGAAAGTTTTATTTGACAATAATGAAATTTAAAAGCAAAAGAAATTATAAGCTGGAACTATTCAGGTGTACTTAGTAAAAAGTAAGATTTTATACACAAAACACTTGATGCCCGCTTGGACTTTAAAGCATAAAAATTTAGTTCTTAAAATGCCAGATAATAAAGAGAAACGAAACAAGCGATTATTGCAACTATTCATAACCAAATGGTGGATATAAATTTTAAAAAATTGACCTTGTATTGGGGTTCACAATACTTACGTAAACTCGGTATTTAGAATTTCAGTATAATACAATAAAAACAAAAAATCCTTCGCATCTATTTCAAGAGCTGCATAAAAATATAACAACGAGAATAATCATTTTGAACATCCTTGTATGCCTTCTATATCAGTTTTTTTTAATTAAAATGAAATTTATTAGCCAAACGAGGTTATAGCCTGCTACGATTTAGGTGTGCTTTGTAAAAGGATTGATTTTATACCCAAGTCACTTGGTACCCCATTGGACTTTAAAGCATATGAATTCAGTTCATAAAAATACATTATAACAACGAGAAAAGAAACATGCGATTATTGCAACTAGTCATGACCAAATGGTGGAAATCAAATTTTAAAAAATTGACCTTGTATTGGGGTTCACAATACTTACGTAAACTCGGTTTTTAGAAATTCAGTATAATACTATAAAAACAAAAAATCTTTCGCATCTATTTCTAGAGCTGCATAAAATATATAACAACGAGAATAATCATTTTGAACATCCTTGTATGCCTTCAATGTAAGTTTTATTTGACAATAATGAAATTTAAAAGCAAAACGAAGTTATAAGCTGCAACTATTCAGGTGTACTTAGTAAAAAGTAAGATTTTATACACAAATCACTTGGTACCCCATTGGACTTTAAAGCATATACATTTAATTCTTAAAATGCTAGATAATAAAGAGAAACGAAACAAGCGATTATTGCAAATATTCATGACCAAATGGTGGAAATCAAATTTTAAAAAATTGACCTTGTATTGGGGTTCACAATATTTACGTAAACTCGGTTTTTAGAAATTCAGTATAATACTATAAAAACAAAAAATCCTTTGCATCTATTTCTAGAGCTGCATCAAATATATAACATATATATATAATCATTTTGAACATCCTTGTATGCCTTCTATATCATTTTTTTAAAATTAAAATGAGATTTATTAGCCAAACGAGGTTATAGCCTGCAACGATTTAGGTGTGCTTTGTGAAAGGAATGATTTTATACCCAAGTCACTTGATGCCCGCTTGGACTTTAAAGCATATACATTTAGTTCTTAAAATGCTAGATAATAAAGAGAAACGAAACAAGCGATTATTGCAAATATTCATGACCAAATGGTGGAAATCAAATTTTAAAAAATTGACCTTGTATTGGAGTTTACAATATTTACGTAAACTCGGTTTTTAGAAATTCAGTATAATACTATCAAAACAAAAAATTCTTCGCATCTATTTCTAGAGCTGCATCAAATATATAACAACGAGAATAATCATTTTGAACATCCTTGTATGCCTTCAATGTAAGTTTTATTTGACACTAATGAAATTTAATAGCAAAACGAGGTTATAGGCTGCAACTATTTAGGTGTGCTTTGTGAAAGGAATGATTTTATACCCAAGTCACTTGATGCCCGCTTGGACTTTAAAGCATATACATTTAGTTCTTAAAATGCTAGATAATAAAGAGGAACGAAACAAGCGATTATTGCAAATGTTCATGACCAAATGGTGGAAATCATATTTTAAAAAATTGACCTTGTATTGAGGTTCACAATATTTACGTAAACTCGGTTTTAAGAAATTCAGTATAATACTATAAAAACAAAAAATCCTTCGCATCTATTCCTAGAGCTGCATAAAATATATAACAACGAGAGTAATCATTTTGAACATCCTTGTATGCCTTCTATATAAGTTTTATTTGACATTAATGAAATTTAAAAGCAAAACGAAGTTATAAGCTGGAACTATTTAGGTGTACTATGTAAAAAGTAAGATTTTATACCCAAGTCACTTGGTACCCCATTGGACTTTAAAGCATAAAAATTTAGTTCTTAAACTGCCAGATAATAAAGAGAAACGAAACAAGCTATTATTGCAACTATTCATGACCAAATGGTAGAAATCAAATTTTAAAAATTGACCTTGTATTGGAGTTTACAATATTTACGTAAACTCGGTTTTTAGAAATTCAGTATAATACAATCAAAACAAAAAATCCTTCGCATCTATTTCTAGAGCTGCATCAAATATATAACAACGAGAATAATCATTTTGAACATCCTTGTATGCCTTCAATGTAAGTTTTATTTGACACTAATGAAATTTAATAGCAAAACGAGGTTATAGGCTGCAACTATTTAGGTGTGCTTTGTGAAAGGAATGATTTTATACCCAAGTCACTTGATGCCCGCTTGGACTTTAAAGCATATACATTTAGTTCTTAAAATGTTAGATAATAAAGAGGAACGAAACAAGCGATTATTGCAAATGTTCATGACCAAATGGAGGAAATCATATTTTAAAAAATTGACCTTGTATTGAGGTTCACAATATTTACGTAAACTCGGTTTTTAGAAATTCAGTATAATACTATAAAAACAAAAAATCCTTCGCATCTATTCCTAGAGCTGCATAAAATATATAACAACGAGAATAATCACTTTGAACATCCTTGTATGCCTTCAATGTAAGTTTTTTTTGACACTAATGAAAGTTAATAGCAAAACGAAGTTATAAGCTGGAACTATTTAGGTCTGCTTTGTGAAAGGAATGATTTTTTACCCAAGTCACGTGGTACCCCATTGGACTTTAAAGCATATGAATTCAGTTCATAAAAATGCCATATAACAAGGAGAAAAGAAACAAGCGATTATTGCAACTATTCATGATCAAATGGTGCATATAAATTTTAAAACATTGAAATTGTATTGGGGTTCAAAATTCTTACGTAAACTCGGTATTTAGAATTTCAGTATAATACAATAAAAATAAAAAATCCCTCGCATCTATTTCTAGAGCTGCATAAAATATATAACAACGAGAATAATCATTTTGAACATCCTTGTATGACTTCAATGTAAGTTTTTTTTAACACTAAAGAAATTTAATAGCAAAACGAAGTTATAAGCTGGAATTATTTAGGTGTACTATGTAAAAAGTAAGATTTTATACACAAATAACTTGGTACCCCATTGGACTTTAAAGCATATGAATTCAGTTCATAAAAATGCATTATAACAACGAGAAAAGAAACATGCGATTATTGCAACTATTCATGACCAAATGGTGAAAATCAAATTTAAAAAATTGACCTTGTGTTGGAGTTTACAATATTTAGGTAAACTCTGTTTTTAGAAATTCCGTATAATACAATAAAAACAAAAAATCCTTCGCATCTATTTTTGGAGCTGCAAAAAAAATGTAACAACGAGAATAATCACTTTGAACATCCTTGTATGCCTTCAATGAAAGTTTTATTTGACAATAATGAAATTTAAAAGCAAAAGAAATTATAAGCTGGAACTATTCAGGTGTACTTAGTAAAAAGTAAGATTTTATACACAAAACACTTGATGCCCGCTTGGACTTTAAAGCATAAAAATTTAGTTCTTAAAATGCCAGATATTAAAGAGAAACGAAACAAGCGATTATTGCAACTATTCATAACCAAATGGTGGATATAAATTTTAAAAAATTGACCTTGTATTGGGGTTCACAATACTTACGTAAACTCGGTATTTAGAATTTCAGTATAATACAATAAAAACAAAAAATCCTTCGCATCTATTTCAAGAGCTGCATAAAAATATAACAACGAGAATAATCATTTTGAACATCCTTGTATGCCTTCTATATCAGTTTTTTTTAATTAAAATGAAATTTATTAGCCAAACGAGGTTATAGCCTGCTACGATTTAGGTGTGCTTTGTAAAAGGATTGATTTTATACCCAAGTCACTTGGTACCCCATTGGACTTTAAAGCATATGAATTCAGTTCATAAAAATACATTATAACAACGAGAAAAGAAACATGCGATTATTGCAACTAGTCATGACCAAATGGTGGAAATCAAATTTTAAAAAATTGACCTTGTATTGGGGTTCACAATACTTACGTAAACTCGGTTTTTAGAAATTCAGTATAATACTATAAAAACAAAAAATCTTTCGCATCTATTTCTAGAGCTGCATAAAATATATAACAACGAGAATAATCATTTTGAACATCCTTGTATGCCTTCAATGTAAGTTTTATTTGACAATAATGAAATTTAAAAGCAAAACGAAGTTATAAGCTGCAACTATTCAGGTGTACTTAGTAAAAAGTAAGATTTTATACACAAATCACTTGATGCCCGCTTGGACTTTAAAGCATATACATTTAATTCTTAAAATGCTAGATAATAAAGAGAAACGAAACAAGCGATTATTGCAAATATTCATGACCAAATGGTGGAAATCAAATTTTAAAAAATTGACCTTGTATTGGGGTTCACAATATTTACGTAAACTCGGTTTTTAGAAATTCAGTATAATACTATAAAAACAAAAAATCCTTTGCATCTATTTCTAGAGCTGCATCAAATATATAACAACGAGAATAATCATTTTGAACATCCTTGTATGCCTTCTATATCATTTTTTTAAAATTAAAATGAGATTTATTAGCCAAACGAGGTTATAGCCTGCAACGATTTAGGTGTGCTTTGTGAAAGGAATGATTTTATACCCAAGTCACTTGATGCCCGCTTGGACTTTAAAGCATATACATTTAGTTCTTAAAATGCTAGATAATAAAGAGAAACGAAACAAGCGATTATTGCAAATATTCATGACCAAATGGTGGAAATCAAATTTTAAAAAATTGACCTTGTATTGGGGTTCACAATATTTACGTAAACTCGGTTTTTAGAAATTCAGTATAATACTATCAAAACAAAAAATCCTTCGCATCTATTTCTAGAGCTGCATCAAATATATATGTAACAACGAGAATAATCATTTTGAACATCCTTGTATGCCTTCAATGTAAGTTTTATTTGACACTAATGAAATTTAATAGCAAAACGAGGTTATAGGCTGCAACTATTTAGGTGTGCTTTGTGAAAGGAATGATTTTATACCCAAGTCACTTGATGCCCGCTTGGACTTTAAAGCATATACATTTAGTTCTTAAAATGCTAGATAATAAAGAGAAACGAAACAAGCTATTATTGCAACTATTCATGACCAAATGGTAGAAATCAAATTTTAAAAATTGACCTTGTATTGGAGTTTACAATATTTACGTAAACTCGGTTTTTAGAAATTCAGTATAATACAATAAAAACAAAAAATCCTTCGCATCTATTTCTACAGCTGCATAAAAAATATAACAACGAGAATAATCATTTTGAACTTACGTTAACTCGGTATTTAGAATTTCAGTACAATACAATAAAAATAAAAAATCCTTCGCATCTATTTCTAGAGCTGCATAAAATATATAACAACGAGAATAATCATTTTGAACATCCTTGTATGCCTTCAATGTAAGTTTTATTTGACACTAATAAAATTTAAAAGCAAAACGAGGTTATAGGCTGCAACTATTTAGGTGTGCTTTGTGAAAGGAATGATTTTTTACCCAAGTCACGTGGTACCCCATTGGACTTTAAAGCATATGAATTCAGATCATAAAAATGCCATATAACAAGGAGAAAAGAAACAAGCGATTATTGCAACTATTCATGACCAAATGGTGGATATAAATTTTAAAAAATTGACCTTGGGTTGGGGTTCACATTACTTACGTAAACTCGGTATTTAGAAATTCAGTATAATACAATAAAAATAAAAAATCCTTCGCATCTATTTCTAGAGCTGCATAAAATATATAACAACGAGAATAATCATTTTGAACATCCTTGTATGCCTTCAATGTAAGTTTTATTTGACACTAATGAAATTTAATAACAAAACGAAGTTATAAGCCAGAATTATTTAGGTGTACTATGTAAAAAGTAAGATTGTATACACAAATCACTTGGTACCCCATTGGACTTTAAAGCATATGAATTCAGTTCATAAAAATGCCATGTAACAAGGAGAAAAGAAACAAGCGATTATTGCAACTATTCATGACCAAATGGTGGATATAAATTTTAAAAAATTGACCTTGTATTGGGGTTCACAATACCCACGTAAACTCGGTATTTAGAAATTCAGTATAATACTATAAAAACAAAAAATCCTTCGCATCTATTTCTAGAGCTGCATAAAAAATATAACAACGAGCATAATCATTTTGAACATCCGTGTATGCCTTCAATGTAAGTTTTATTTGACTCTAATGAAATTTAATAACAAAACGAAGTTATAGGCTGCAACTATTTAGGTGTGCTTTGTGAAAGGAATGATTTTTTACCCAAGTCACGTGGTACCCCATTGGACTTTAAAGCATATGAATTCAGATCATAAAAATGCCATATAACAAGGAGAAAAGAAACAAGCGATTATTGCAACTATTCATGACCAAATGGTGGATATAAATTTTAAAAAATTGACCTTGGGTTGGGGTTCACATTACTTACGTAAACTCGGTATTTAGAAATTCAGTATAATACAATAAAAATAAAAAATCCTTCGCATCTATTTCTAGAGCTGCATAAAATATATAACAACGAGAATAATCATTTTGAACATCCTTGTATGCCTTCAATGTAAGTTTTATTTGACACTAATAAAATTTAAAAGCAAAACGAGGTTATAGGCTGCAACTATTTAGGTGTGCTTTGTGAAAGGAATGATTTTTTACCCAAGTCACGTGGTACCCCATTGGACTTTAAAGCATATGAATTCAGATCATAAAAATGCCATATAACAAGGAGAAAAGAAACAAGCGATTATTGCAACTATTCATGACCAAATGGTGGATATAAATTTTAAAAAATTGACCTTGGGTTGGGGTTCACATTACTTACGTAAACTCGGTATTTAGAAATTCAGTATAATACAATAAAAATAAAAAATCCTTCGCATCTATTTCTAGAGCTGCATAAAATATATAACAACGAGAATAATCATTTTGAACATCCTTGTATGCCTTCAATGTAAGTTTTATTTGACACTAATGAAATTTAATAGCAAAACGAGGTTATAGGCTGCAACTATTTAGGTGTGCTTTGTGAAAGGAATGATTTTATACCCAAGTCACTTGATGCCCGCTTGGACTTTAAAGCATATACATTTAGTTCTTAAAATGCTAGATAATAAAGAGAAACGAAACAAGCGATTATTGCAAATGTTCATGACCAAAATGGTGGAAATCATATTTTAAAAAATTGACCTTGTATTGGGGTTCACAATATTTACGTAAACTCGGTTTTTAGAAATTCAGTATAAGATTTTATACCCAAGTCACTTGGTACCCCATTGGACTTTAAAGCATAAAAATTTAGTTCTTAAACTGCCAGATAATAAAGAGAAACGAAACAAGCTATTATTGCAACTATTCATGACCAAATGGTAGAAATCAAATTTTAAAAATTGACCTTGTATTGGAGTTTACAATATTTACGTAAACTCGGTTTTTAGAAATTCAGTATAATACAATAAAAACAAAAAATCCTTCGCATCTATTTCTACAGCTGCATAAAAAATATAACAACGAGAATAATCATTTTCAACTTACGTTAACTCGGTATTTAGAATTTTAGTACAATACAATAAAAATAAAAAATCCTTCGCATCTATTTCTAGAGCTGCATAAAATATATAACAACGAGAATAATCATTTTGAACATCCTTGTATGCCTTCAATGTAAGTTTTATTTGACACTAATAAAATTTAATAGCAAAACGAGGTTATAGGCTGCAACTATTTAGGTGTGCTTTGTGAAAGGAATGATTTTTTACCCAAGTCACGTGGTACCCCATTGGACTTTAAAGCATATGAATTCAGATCATAAAAATGCCATATAACAAGGAGAAAAGAAACAAGCGATTATTGCAACTATTCATGACCAAATGGTGGATATAAATTTTAAAAAATTGACCTTGGGTTGGGGTTCACAATACTTACGTAAACTCGGTATTTAGAAATTCAGTATAATACAATAAAAATAAAAAATCCTTCGCATCTTTTTCTAGAGCTGCATAAAATATATAACAACGAGAATAATCATTTTGAACATCCTTGTATGCCTTCAATGTAAGTTTTATTTGACACTAATGAAATTTAATAACAAAACGAAGTTATAAGCCGGAATTATTTAGGTGTACTATGTAAAAAGTAAGATTTTATACACAAATCACTTGGTACCCCATTGGACTTTAAAGCATATGAATTCAGTTCATAAAAATGCCATATAACAAGGAGAAAAGAAACAAGCGATTATTGCAACTATTCATGACCAAATGGTGGATATAAATTTTAAAAAATTGACCTTGTATTGGGGTTCACAATACTTACGTAAACTCGGTATTTAGAAATTCAGTATAATACAATAAAAACAAAAAATCCTTCGCATCTATTTCTAGAGCTGCATAAAAAATATAACAACGAGAATAATCATTTTGAACATCCGTGTATGCCTTCAATGTAAGTTTTATTTGACTCTAATGAAATTTAATAACAAAACGAAGTTATAAGCTGGTATTATTTAGGTGTACTATGTAAAAAGTAAGATTTTATACACAAATCACTTGGTACCCCATTGTACTTTAAAGCATATGAATTCTGTTCATAAAAATGCCATATAACAAGGAGAAAAGAAACAAGCGATTATTGCAACTATTCATGATGAAATGGTGGATATAAATTTTAAAACATTGACCTTGTGTTGGGGTTCACAATTCTTACGTAAACTCGGTATTTAGAAATTAAGAATACTATAATAAAAATAAAAAATCCTTCGCATCTATTTCTAGAGCTGCATAAAATATATAACAACGAGAATAATCACTTTGAACATCCTTGTATGCCTTCAATGTAAGTTTTTTTTGACACTAATGAAATTTAATAGCAAAACGAAGTTATAAGCTGGAACTATTTAGGTCTGCTTTGTGAAAGGAATGATTTTTTACCCAAGTCACGTGGTACCCCATTGGACTTTAAAGCATATGAATTCAGTTCATAAAAATGCCATATAACAAGGTGAAAAGAAACAAGCGATTATTGCAACTATTCATGACCAAATGGTGGAAATCAAATTTTAAAAATTGACTTTGTATTGGAGTTTACAATATTTACGTAAACTCGGTTTTTAGAAATTCAGTATAATACAATAAAAACAAAAAATCCTTCGCATCTATTTCTAGAGCTGCATTAAAATATAACAACGCGAATAATCATTTTGAACATCCGTGTATGCCTTCAATGTAAGTTTTATTTGACTCTAATGAAATTTAATAACAAAACGAAGTTATAGGCTGCAACTATTTAGGTGTGCTTTGTGAAAGGAATGATTTTTTACCCAAGTCACGTGGTACCCCATTGGACTTTAAAGCATATGAATTCAGATCATAAAAATGCCATATAACAAGGAGAAAAGAAACAAGCGATTATTGCAACTATTCATGACCAAATGGTGGATATAAATTTTTAAAAATTGACCTTGGGTTGGGGTTCACATTACTTACGTAAACTCGGTATTTAGAAATGCAGTATAATACAATAAAAATAAAAAATCCTTCGCATCTATTTCTAGAGCTGCATCAAATATATAACAACGAGAATAATCATTTTGAACATCCTTGTATGCCTTCTATATCATTTTTTTAAAATTAAAATGAGATTTATTAGCCAAACGAGGTTATAGCCTGCAACGATTTAGGTGTGCTTTGTGAAAGGAATGATTTTATACCCAAGTCACTTGATGCCCGCTTGGACTTTAAAGCATATACATTTAGTTCTTAAAATGCTAGATAATAAAGAGAAACGAAACAAGCGATTATTGCAAATGTTCATGACCAAAATGGTGGAAATCATATTTTAAAAAATTGACCTTGTATTGGGGTTCACAATATTTACGTAAACTCGGTTTTTAGAAATTCAGTATAAGATTTTATACCCAAGTCACTTGGTACCCCATTGGACTTTAAAGCATATACATTTAGTTCTTAAAATGCTAGATAATAAAGAGAAACGAAACAAGCGATTATTGCAAATATTCATGACCAAATGGTGGAAATCACATTTTAAAAAATTGACCTTGTATTGGGGTTCACAATATTTACGTAAACTCGGTTTTTAGAAATTCAGTATAATACTATCAAAACAAAAAATCCTTCGCATCTATTTCTAGAGCTGCATAAAATATATAACAACGAGAATAATCATTTTGAACATCCTTGTATGCCTTCAATGTAAGTTTTATTTGACAATAATGAAATTTAAAAGCAAAACGAAGTTATAAGCTGCAACTATTCAGGTGTACTTAGTAAAAAGTAAGATTTTATACACAAATCACTTGATGCCCGCTTGGACTTTAAAGCATATACATTTAATTCTTAAAATGCTAGATAATAAAGAGAAACGAAACAAGCGATTATTGCAAATATTCATGACCAAATGGTGGAAATCAAATTTTAAAAAATTGACCTTGTATTGGGGTTCACAATATTTACGTAAACTCGGTTTTTAGAAATTCAGTATAATACTATAAAAACAAAAAATCCTTCGCATCTATTTCTAGAGCTGCATCAAATATATAACAACGATAATAATCATTTTGAACATCCTTGTATGCCTTCTATATCATTTTTTTAAAATTAAAATGAGATTTATTAGCCAAACGAGGTTATAGCCTGCAACGATTTAGGTGTGCTTTGTGAAAGGAATGATTTTATACCCAAGTCACTTGATGCCCGCTTGGACTTTAAAGCATATACATTTAGTTCTTGAAATGCTAGATAATAAAGAGAAACGAAACAAGCGATTATTGCAAATATTCATGACCAAATGGTGGAAATCACATTTTAAAAAATTGACCTTGTATTGGGGTTCACAATATTTACGTAAACTCGGTTTTTAGAAATTCAGTATAATACTATCAAAACAAAAAATCCTTCGCATCTATTTCTAGAGCTGCATAAAATATATAACAACGAGAATAATCATTTTGAACATCCTTGTATGCCTTCAATGTAAGTTTTATTTGACAATAATGAAATTTAAAAGCAAAACGAAGTTATAAGCTGCAACTATTCAGGTGTACTTAGTAAAAAGTAAGATTTTATACACAAATCACTTGATGCCCGCTTGGACTTTAAAGCATATACATTTAATTCTTAAAATGCTAGATAATAAAGAGAAACGAAACAAGCGATTATTGCAAATATTCATGACCAAATGGTGGAAATCAAATTTTAAAAAATTGACCTTGTATTGGGGTTCACAATATTTACGTAAACTCGGTTTTTAGAAATTCAGTATTATACTATAAAAACAAAAAATTCTTCGCATCTATTTCTAGAGCTGCATCAAATATATAACAACGAGAATAATCATTTTGAACATCCTTGTATGCCTTCTATATCATTTTTTTAAAATTAAAATGAGATTTATTAGCCAAACGAGGTTATAGCCTGCAACGATTTAGGTGTGCTTTGTGAAAGGAATGATTTTATACCCAAGTCACTTGATGCCCGCTTGGACTTTAAAGCATATACATTTAGTTCTTAAAATGCTAGATAATAAAGAGAAACGAAACAAGCGATTATTGCAAATATTCATGACCAAATGGTGGAAATCAAATTTTAAAAAATTGACCTTGTATTGGGGTTCACAATATTTACGTAAACTCGGTTTTTAGAAATTCAGTATAATACTATCAAAACAAAAAATCCTTCGCATCTATTTCTAGAGCTGCATCAAATATATAACAACGAGAATAATCATTTTGAACATCCTTGTATGCCTTCTATATCATTTTTTTAAAATTAAAATGAGATTTATTAGCCAAACGAGGTTATAGGCTGCAACTATTTAGGTGTGCTTTGTGAAAGGAATGATTTTATACCCAAGTCACTTGATGCCCGCTTGGACTTTAAAGCATATACATTTAGTTCTTAAAATGCTAGATAATAAAGAGAAACGAAACAAGCGATTATTGCAAATGTTCATGACCAAAATGGTGGAAATCATATTTTAAAAAATTGACCTTGTATTGGGGTTCACAATATTTACGTAAACTCGGTTTTTAGAAATTCAGTATAAGATTTTATACCCAAGTCACTTGGTACCCCATTGGACTTTAAAGCATAAAAATTTAGTTCTTAAACTGCCAGATAATAAAGAGAAACGAAACAAGCTATTATTGCAACTATTCATGACCAAATGGTAGAAATCAAATTTTAAAAATTGACCTTGTATTGGAGTTTACAATATTTACGTAAACTCGGTTTTTAGAAATTCAGTATAATACAATAAAAACAAAAAATCCTTCGCATCTATTTCTACAGCTGCATAAAAAATATAACAACGAGAATAATCATTTTGAACTTACGTTAACTCGGTATTTAGAATTTCAGTACAATACAATAAAAATAAAAAATCCTTCGCATCTATTTCTAGAGCTGCATAAAATATATAACAACGAGAATAATCATTTTGAACATCCTTGTATGCCTTCAATGTAAGTTTTATTTGACACTAATAAAATTTAATAGCAAAACGAGGTTATAGGCTGCAACTATTTAGGTGTGCTTTGTGAAAGGAATGATTTTTTACCCAAGTCACGTGGTACCCCATTGGACTTTAAAGCATATGAATTCAGATCATAAAAATGCCATATAACAAGGAGAAAAGAAACAAGCGATTATTGCAACTATTCATGACCAAATGGTGGATATAAATTTTAAAAAATTGACCTTGGGTTGGGGTTCACATTACTTACGTAAACTCGGTATTTAGAAATTCAGTATAATACAATAAAAATAAAAAATCCTTCGCATCTATTTCTAGAGCTGCATAAAATATATAACAACGAGAATAATCATTTTGAACATCCTTGTATGCCTTCAATGTAAGTTTTATTTGACAATAATGAAATTTAAAAGCAAAAGAAATTATAAGCTGGAACTATTCAGGTGTACTTAGTAAAAAGTAAGATTTTATACACAAATCACTTGGTACCCCATTGTACTTTAAAGCATATGAATTCTGTTCATAAAAATGCCATATAACAAGGAGAAAAGAAACAAGCGATTATTGCAACTATTCATGATGAAATGGTGGATATAAATTTTAAAACATTGACCTTGTGTTGGGGTTCACAATTCTTACGTAAACTCGGTATTTAGAAATTAAGAATACTATAATAAAAATAAAAAATCCTTCGCATCTATTTCTAGAGCTGCATAAAATATATAACAACGAGAATAATCATTTTGAACATCCTTGTATGCCTTCAATGTAAGTTTTATTTGACAATAATGAAATTTAAAAGCAAAACGAAGTTATAAGCTGGAACTATTTAGGTGTACTATGTAAAAAGTAAGATTTTATACACAAATCACTTGGTACTCCACTGGACTTTAAAGCATAAAAATTTAGTTCTTAAACTTCCAGATAATAAAGAGAAACGAAACAAGCGATTATTGCAATTATTCATGACCAAATGGTGGATATAAATCTTAAAAAATTGACCTTGTATTGGGGTTCACAATACTTACGTGTAAACTCGGTATTTAGAATTTCAGTATAATACAATAAAAACATAAAATCCTTCGCATCTATTTCAAGAGCTGCATAAAAATATAACAACGAGAATAATCATTTTGAACATCCTTGTATGCCTTCAATGTAAGTTTTATTTGACACTAATGAAATTTAATAGCAAAACGAGGTTATAGGCTGCAACTATTTAGGTGTGCTTTGTGAAAGGAATGATTTTTTACCCAAGTCACGTGGTACCCCATTGGACTTTAAAGCATATGAATTCAGTTCATAAAAATGCCATATAACAAGGTGAAAAGAAACAAGCGATTATTGCAACTATTCATGATCAAATGGTGCATATAAATTTTAAAACATTGAAATTGTATTGGGGTTCAAAATTCTTACGTAAACTCGGTATTTAGAATTTCAGTATAATACAATAAAAATAAAAAATCCTTCGCATCTATTTCTAGAGCTGCATAAAATATATAACAACGAGAATAATCATTTTGAACATCCTTGTATGACTTCAATGTAAGTTTTTTTTAACACTAATGAAATTTAATAGCAAAACGAAGTTATAAGCTGGAATTATTTAGGTGTACTATGTAAAAAGTAAGATTTTATACACAAATAACTTGGTACCCCATTGGACTTTAAAGCATATGAATTCAGTTCATAAAAATGCCATATAACAAGGAGAAAAGAAACAAGCGATTATTGCAACTATTCATGACCAAATGGTGGATATAAATTTTAAAAAATTGACCTTGTATTGGAGTTCACAATTCTTACGTAAACTCGGTATTTAGAATTTCAGTATAATACAATAAAAATAAAAAATCCTTCGCATCTATTTCTAGAGCTGCATAAAATATATAACAACGAGAATAATCATTTTGAACATCCTTGTATGCCTTCAATGTAAGTTTTATTTGACAATAATGAATTTTAAAAGCAAAACGAAGTTATAAGCTGCAACTACTTAGGTGTACTATGTAAAAAGTAAGATTTTATACACAAATCACTTGGTACCCCACTGGACTTTAAAGCATAAAAATTTAGTTCTTAAACTGCCAGATAATAAAGAGAAACGAAACAAGCGATTATTGCAATTATTCATGACAAAATGATGGATACAAATTTTAAAAAATTGACCTTGTATTGGGGTTCACAATACTTACGTAAACTCGGTATTTAGAATTTCAGTATAATACAATAAAAACATAAAATCCTTCGCATCTATTTCAAGAGCTGCATAAAAATATAACAACGAGAATAATCATTTTGAACATCCTTGTATGCCTTCAATGTAAGTTTTATTTGACACTAATGAAATTTAATAGCAAAACGAGGTTATAGGCTGCAACTATTTAGGTGTGCTTTGTGAAAGGAATGATTTTAAACCCAAGTCACGTGGTACCCCATTGGACTTTAAAGCATATGAATTCAGTTCATAAAAATTCCATATAACAAAGAGAAAAGAAACATGCGATTATTGCAACTATTCATGACCAAATGGTGGAAATCAAATTTTAAAAAATTGACCTTGTATTGGAGTTCACAATTCTTACCTAAACTCGGTATTTAGAATTTCAGAATAATACAATAAAAATAAAAAATCCTTCGCATCTATTTCTAGAGCTGCATAAAATATATAACAACGAGAATAATCTTTTTGAACATCCTTGTATGACTTCAATGTAAGTTTTATTTGACACTAATGAAATTTAATAACAAAACGAAGTTATAAGCTGGAATTAATTAGGTTTACTATGTAAAAAGTTAGATTTTATACACAAATCACTTGGTACCCCATTGGACTTTAAAGCATATGAATTCAGTTCATAAAAATGCCATATAACAAGGAGAAAAGAAACAAGCGATTATTGCAACTATTCATGACCAAATGGTGGATATAAATTTTAAAAAATTGACCTTGTATTGGAGTTCACAATATTTACGTAAACTCGGTTTTTAGAAATTCAGTATAATACTATAAAAACAAAAAATCCTTCGCATCTATTTCTAGAGCTGCATCAAATATATAACAACGAGAATAATCATTTTGAACATCCGTGTATGCCTTCTATATCATTTTTTTAAAATTAAAATGAGATTTATTAGCCAAACGAGGTTATAGCCTGCAACGATTTAGGTGTGCTTTGTGAAAGGAATGATTTTATACCCAAGTCACTTGATGCCCGCTTGGACTTTAAAGCATATACATTTAGTTCTTAAAATGCTAGATAATAAAGAGAAACGAAACAAGCGATTATTGCAAATGTTCATGACCAAAATGGTGGAAATCATATTTTAAAAAATTGACCTTGTATTGGGGTTCACAATATTTACGTAAACTCGGTTTTTAGAAATTCAGTATAAGATTTTATACCCAAGTCACTTGGTACCCCATTGGACTTTAAAGCATAAAAATTTAGTTCTTAAACTGCCAGATAATAAAGAGAAACGAAACAAGCTATTATTGCAACTATTCATGACCAAATGGTAGAAATCAAATTTTAAAAATTGACCTTGTATTGGAGTTTACAATATTTACGTAAACTCGGTTTTTAGAAATTCAGTATAATACAATAAAAACAAAAAATCCTTCGCATCTATTTCTACAGCTGCATAAAAAATATAACAACGAGAATAATCATTTTGAACTTACGTTAACTCGGTATTTAGAATTTCAGTACAATACAATAAAAATAAAAAATCCTTCGCATCTATTTCTAGAGCTGCATAAAATATATAACAACGAGAATAATCATTTTGAACATCCTTGTATGCCTTCAATGTAAGTTTTATTTGACACTAATAAAATTTAATAGCAAAACGAGGTTATAGGCTGCAACTATTTAGGTGTGCTTTGTGAAAGGAATGATTTTTTACCCAAGTCACGTGGTACCCCATTGGACTTTAAAGCATATGAATTCAGATCATAAAAATGCCATATAACAAGGAGAAAAGAAACAAGCGATTATTGCAACTATTCATGACCAAATGGTGGATATAAATTTTAAAAAATTGACCTTGGGTTGGGGTTCACATTACTTACGTAAACTCGGTATTTAGAAATTCAGTATAATACAATAAAAATAAAAAATCCTTCGCATCTATTTCTAGAGCTGCATAAAATATATAACAACGAGAATAATCATTTTGAACATCCTTGTATGCCTTCAATGTAAGTTTTATTTGACAATAATGAAATTTAAAAGCAAAAGAAATTATAAGCTGGAACTATTCAGGTGTACTTAGTAAAAAGTAAGATTTTATACACAAATCACTTGGTACCCCATTGTACTTTAAAGCATATGAATTCTGTTCATAAAAATGCCATATAACAAGGAGAAAAGAAACAAGCGATTATTGCAACTATTCATGATGAAATGGTGGATATAAATTTTAAAACATTGACCTTGTGTTGGGGTTCACAATTCTTACGTAAACTCGGTATTTAGAAATTAAGAATACTATAATAAAAATAAAAAATCCTTCGCATCTATTTCTAGAGCTGCATAAAATATATAACAACGAGAATAATCATTTTGAACATCCTTGTATGCCTTCAATGTAAGTTTTATTTGACAATAATGAAATTTAAAAGCAAAACGAAGTTATAAGCTGGAACTATTTAGGTGTACTATGTAAAAAGTAAGATTTTATACACAAATCACTTGGTACTCCACTGGACTTTAAAGCATAAAAATTTAGTTCTTAAACTTCCAGATAATAAAGAGAAACGAAACAAGCGATTATTGCAATTATTCATGACCAAATGGTGGATATAAATCTTAAAAAATTGACCTTGTATTGGGGTTCACAATACTTACGTGTAAACTCGGTATTTAGAATTTCAGTATAATACTATCAAAACAAAAAATCCTTCGCATCTATTTCTAGAGCTGCATAAAATATATAACAACGAGAATAATCATTTTGAACATCCTTGTATGCCTTCAATGTAAGTTTTATTTGACAATAATGAAATTTAAAAGCAAAACGAAGTTATAAGCTGCAACTATTCAGGTGTACTTAGTAAAAAGTAAGATTTTATACACAAATCACTTGATGCCCGCTTGGACTTTAAAGCATATACATTTAATTCTTAAAATGCTAGATAATAAAGAGAAACGAAACAAGCGATTATTGCAAATATTCATGACCAAATGGTGGAAATCAAATTTTAAAAAATTGACCTTGTATTGGGGTTCACAATATTTACGTAAACTCGGTTTTTAGAAATTCAGTATAATACTATAAAAACAAAAAATCCTTCGCATCTATTTCTAGAGCTGCATCAAATATATAACAACGAGAATAATCATTTTGAACATCCTTGTATGCCTTCTATATCATTTTTTTAAAATTAAAATGAGATTTATTAGCCAAACGAGGTTATAGCCTGCAACGATTTAGGTGTGCTTTGTGAAAGGAATGATTTTATACCCAAGTCACTTGATGCCCGCTTGGACTTTAAAGCATATACATTTAGTTCTTAAAATGCTAGATAATAAAGAGAAACGAAACAAGCGATTATTGCAAATATTCATGACCAAATGGTGGAAATCAAATTTTAAAAAATTGACCTTGTATTGGGGTTCACAATATTTACGTAAATTCGGTTTTTAGAAATTCAGTATAATACTATCAAAACAAAAAATCCTTCGCATCTATTTCTAGAGCTGCATCAAATATATAACAACGAGAATAATCATTTTGAACATCCTTGTATGCCTTCAATGTAAGTTTTATTTGACACTAATGAAATTTAATAGCAAAACGAGGTTATAGGCTGCAACTATTTAGGTGTGCTTTGTGAAAGGAATGATTTTATACCCAAGTCACTTGATGCCCGCTTGGACTTTAAAGCATATACATTTAGTTCTTAAAATGCTAGATAATAAAGAGAAACGAAACAAGCGATTATTGCAAATGTTCATGACCAAAATGGTGGAAATCATATTTTAAAAAATTGACCTTGTGTTGGGGTTCACAATATTTACGTAAACTCGGTTTTTAGAAATTCAGTATAAGATTTTATACCCAAGTCACTTGGTACCCCATTGGACTTTAAAGCATAAAAATTTAGTTCTTAAACTGCCAGATTATAAAGAGAAACGAAACAAGCTATTATTGCAACTATTCATGACCAAATGGTAGAAATCAAATTTTAAAAATTGACCTTGTATTGGAGTTTACAATATTTACGTAAACTCGGTTTTTAGAAATTCAGTATAATACAATAAAAACAAAAAATCCTTCGCATCAATTTCTACAGCTGCATAAAAAATATAACAACGAGAATAATCATTTTCAACTTACGTTAACCCGGTATTTAGAATTTCAGTACAATACAATAAAAATAAAAAATCCTTCGCATCTATTTCTAGAGCTGCACAAAATATATAACAACGAGAATAATCATTTTGAACATCCTTGTATGCCTTCAATGTAAGTTTTATTTGACACTAATAAAATTTAATAGCAAAACGAGGTTATAGGCTGCAACTATTTAGGTGTGCTTTGTGAAAGGAATGATTTTTTACCCAAGTCACGTGGTACCCCATTGGACTTTAAAGCATATGAATTCAGATCATAAAAATGCCATATAACAAGGAGAAAAGAAACAAGCGATTATTGCAACTATTCATGACCAAATGGTGGATATAAATTTTAAAAAATTGACCTTGGGTTGGGGTTCACAATACTTACGTAAACTCGGTATTTAGAAATTCAGTATAATACAATAAAAATAAAAAATCCTTCGCATCTATTTCTAGAGCTGCATCAAATATATAACAACGAGAATAATCATTTTTAACATCCTTGTATGCCTTCAATGTAAGTTTTATTTGACACTAATGAAATTTAATAACAAAACGAAGTTATAAGCCGGAATTATTTAGGTGTACTATGTAAAAAGTAAGATTTTATACACAAATCACTTGGTACCCCATTGGACTTTAAAGCATATGAATTCAGTTCATAAAAATGCCATATAACAAGGAGAAAAGAAACAAGCGATTATTGCAACTATTCATGACCAAATGGTGGATATAAATTTTAAAAAATTGACCTTGTATTGGGGTTCACAATACTTACGTAAACTCGGTATTTAGAAATTCAGAATAATACTTTAAAAACAAAAAATCCTTCGCATCTATTTCTAGAGCTGCATAAAAAATATAACAACGAGAATAATCATTTTGAACATCCGTGTATGCCTTCAATGTAAGTTTTATTTGACTCTAATGAAATTTAATAACAAAACGAAGTTATAAGCCGGTATTATTTAGGTGTACTATGTAAAAAGTAAGATTTTATACACAAATCACTTGGTACCCCATTGTACTTTAAAGCATATGAATTCTGTTCATAAAAATGCCATATAACAAGGAGAAAAGAAACAAGCGATTATTGCAACTATTCATGATGAAATGGTGGATATAAATTTTAAAACATTGACCTTGTGTTGGGGTTCACAATTCTTACGTAAACTCGGTATTTAGAAATTAAGAATACTATAATAAAAATAAAAAATCCTTCGCATCTATTTCTAGAGCTGCATAAAATATATAACAACGAGAATAATCACTTTGAACATCCTTGTATGCCTTCAATGTAAGTTTTTTTTGACACTAATGAAATTTAATAGCAAAACGAAGTTATAAGCTGGAACTATTTAGGTCTGCTTTGTGAAAGGAATGATTTTTTACCCAAGTCACGTGGTACCCCATTGGACTTTAAAGCATATGAATTCAGTTCATAAAAATGCCATATAACAAGGTGAAAAGAAACAAGCGATTATTGCAACTATTCATGACCAAATGGTGGAAATCAAATTTAAAAATTTACTTTGTATTGGAGTTTACAATATTTACGTAAACTCGGTTTTTAGAAATTCAGTATAATACAATAAAAACAAAAAATCCTTCGCATCTATTTCTAGAGCTGCATTAAAATATAACAACGCGAATAATCATTTTGAACATCCTTGTATGCCTTCAATGTAAGTTTTATTTGACACTAATGAATTTTAAAAGCAAAACGAAGTTATAAGCTGCAACTATTTAGGTGTACTATGTAAAAAGTAAGATTTTATACACAAATCACTTGGTACCCCATTGGACTTTATAGCATAAAAATATAGATCTTAAACTGCCAGATAATAAAGAGAAATGAAACAAGCGATTATTGCAACTATTCATGACCAAATGGTGGATATAAATTTTAAAGAATTGACCTTGTATTGGGGTTCACAATACTTACGTAAACTCGGTATTTAGAAATTCAGTATAATACTATAAAAACAAAAAATCCTTCGCATGTATTTCTGGAGCTGCATAAAATACATAACAACGAGAATAATCATTTTGAACATCCGTGTATGCCTTCAATGTAAGTTTTATTTAACACTAATGAAATTTAATAACAAAACGAAGTTATAAGCTGGAATTATTTAGGTGTACTATGTAAAAAGTAAGATTTTATACACAAATCACTTTGTACCCCATTGTACTTTAAAGCATATGAATTCTGTTCATAAAAATGCCATATAACAAGGAGAAAAGAAACAAGCGATTATTGCAACTATTCATGATCAGATGGTGGATATAAATTTAAAAAAATTGACCTTGTATTGGAGTTCACAATTCTTACGTTAACTCGGTATTTCGAATTTCAGTATAATACAATAAAAATAAAAAATCCTTCGCATCTATTTCTAGAGCTGCATAAAATATATAACAACGAGAATAATCATTTTGAACATCCTTGTATGCCTTCAATGTAAGTTTTATTTGACAATAATGAAATTTAAAAGCAAAACGAAGTTATAAGCTGCAACTATTTAGGTGAACTATGTAAAAGTAAGATTTTATACACAAATCACTTGGTACCCCACTGGACTTTAAAGCATAAAAATTTAGTTCTTAAACTGCCAGATAATAAAGAGAAACGAAACAAGCGATTATTGCAATTATTCATGACCAAAGTGTGGATATAAATCTTAAAAAATTGACCTTGTATTGGGGTTTACAATTCTTACGTAAACTCGGTATTTAGAATTTCAGTATAATACAATAAAAATAAAAAATCCTTCGCATCTATTTCTAGAGCTGCATAAAATATATAACAACGAGAATAATCACTTTGAACATCCTTGTATGCCTTC
The DNA here is from genome assembly GCA_963971155.1 of Anthrax anthrax. Taxonomy (NCBI): domain Eukaryota; kingdom Metazoa; phylum Arthropoda; class Insecta; order Diptera; family Bombyliidae; genus Anthrax; species Anthrax anthrax. Next base: position 324,869 of record CAXAQU010000283.1, read on the forward strand.
AATGTAAGTTTTTTTTGACACTAACGAAATTTAATAGCAAAACGAAGTTATAAGCTGGAACTATTTAGGTGTGCTTTGTGAAAGGAATGATTTTTTACCCAAGTCACGTGGTACCCCATTGGACTTTAAAGCATATGAATTCAGTTTATAGAAATGCCATATAACAAGGTGAAAAGAAAAAAGCGATTATTGCAACTATTCATGACCAAATGGTGGAAATCATATTTTAAAAATTGACCTTGTATTGGGGTTCACAATACTTACGTAAACTCGGTATTTAGAAATTCAGTATAATACAATAAAAACAAAAAATCCTTCGCATCTATTTCTAGAGCTGCATAAAATATATAACAACGAGAATAATCATTTTAAACATCCTTGTATGCCTTCAATGTAAGTTTTATTTGACACTAATGAAATTTAAAAGCAAAACGAAGTTATAAGCTGGAACTATTTAGGTGTACTATGTAAAAAGTAAGATTTTATACACAAATCACTTGGTACCCCATTGGACTTTAAAGCATATGAATTCAGTTCATAAAAATGCCATATAACAAGGAGAAAAGAAACAAGCGATTATTGCAACTATTCATGACCAAATGGTGGATATAAATTTTAAAAAATTGACCTTGTATTGGAGTTCACATTTCTTACGTTAATTCGGTATTTAGAATTTCAGTATAATACAATAAAAATAAAAAGTCCTTCGCATCTATTTCTAGAGCTGCATAATATATATAACAACGAGAATAATCATTTTGAACATCCTTGTATGCCTTCAATGTAAGTTTTATTCGACAATAATGAAATTTAAAAGCAAAACGAAGTTATAAGCTGCAACTATTTAGGTGTACTATGTAAAAAGTAAGATTTTATACACAAATCACTTGGTACCCCACTGGACTTTAAAGCATAAAAATTAATTCTTAAACTGCCAGATAATAAAGAGAAACGAAACAACCGATTATTGCAATTATTCATGACCAAATTGTGGATATAAATCTTAAAAAATTGACCTTGTATTGGGGTTTACAATTCTTACGTAAACTCGGTATTTAGAATTTCAGTATAATACAATAAAAATAAAAAATCCTTCGCATCTATTTCTAGAGCTGCATAAAATATATAACAACGAGAATAATCAATTTGAACATCCTTGTATGCCTTCAATGTAAGTTTTATTTGACAATAATGAAATTTAAAAGCAAAACGAAGTTATAAGCTGCAACTATTTAGGTGTACTATGTAAAAAGTTAGATTTTATACACAAATCACTTGGTACCCCACTGGACTTTAAAGCATAAAAATTTAGTTCTTAAACTGCCAGATAATAAAGAGAAACGAAACAAGCGATTATTGCAATTATTCATGACCAAATTGTGGATATAAATTTTAAAACATTTACCTTGTATTGGAGTTCACAATTCTTACGTTAACTCGGTATTTAGAAATTCAGTATAATACTATAAAAACAAAAAATCCTTCGCATCTATTTCTTGAGCTGCATAAAATATATAACAACGAGAATAATCATTTTGAACATCCTTGTATGTCTTCAATGTACGTTTCTTTTGACACTAATGAAATTTAATAGCAAAACGAAGTTATAAGCTGGTATTATTTATTTGTACTATGTAAAAAGTAAGATTTTATACACAAATCACTTGGTACCCCATTGGACTTTAAAGCATATGAATTCAGTTCATAAAAATGAGATATAACAAAGAGAAAAGAAACAAGCGATTATTGCAACTATTCATGACCAAATGGTGGATATAAATTTTAAAAAATTGACCTTGTATTGGAGTTCACAATTCTTACGTTAACTCGGTATTTAGAAATTGAGTATATTACTATAAAAACAAAAAATCCTTCGCATCTATTTCTAGAGCTGCATAAAATATATAACAACGAGAATAATCATTTTGAACATCCTTGTATGTCTTCAATGTACGTTTTTTTTGACACTAATGAAATTTAATAGCAAAACGAAGTTATAAGCTGGTATTATTTAGGTGTACTATGTAAAAAGTAAGATTTTATACACAAATCACTTGGTACCCCATTGTACTTTAAAGCATATGAATTCAGTTCATAAAAATGCCATATAACAAGGAGAAAAGAAACAAGCGATTATTGCAACTATTCATGATGAAATGGTGGATATAAATTTTAAAACATTGACCTTGTATTGGGGTTCACAATTCTTACGTAAACTCGGTATTTAGAATTTCAGTATAATACAATAAAAATAAAAAATCCTTCGCATCTATTTCTAGAGCTGCATAAAATATATAACAACGAGAATAATCATTTTGAACATCCTTGTATGCCTTCAATGTAAGTTTTATTTGACACTAATGAAATTTAATAACAAAACGAAGTTATAAGCTGGAATTATTTAGGTGTACTATGTAAAAAGTAAGATTTTATACACAAATCACTTGGTACCCCATTGGACTTTAAAGCATATGAATTCAGTTCATAAAAATGCCATATAACAAGGAGAAAAGAAACAAGCGATTATTGCAACTATTCATGACCAAATGGTGGAAATCATATTTTAAAAATTGACCTTGTATTGGGGTTCACAATACTTACGTAAACTCGGTATTTAGAAATTCAGTATAATACAATAAAAACAAAAAATCCTTCGCATCTATTTCTAGAGCTGCATAAAATACATAACAACGAGAATAATCATTTTGAACATCCGTGTATGCCTTCAATGTAAGTTTTATTTGACACTAATGAAATTTAATAACAAAACGAAGTTATAAGCTGGAATTATTTAGGTGTACTATGTAAAAAGTAAGATTTTATACACAAATCACTTGGTACCCCATTGTACTTTAAAGCATATGAATTCAGTTCATAAAAATGCCATATAACAAGGAGAAAAGAAACAAGCGATTATTGCAACTATTCATGACCAAATGGTGGATATAAATTTTAAAAAATTGACCTTGGGTTGGGGTTCACAATACTTACGTAAACTCGGTTTTTAGAAATTCAGTATAATACAATAAAAATAAAAAATCCTTCGCATCTATTTCTAGAGCTGCATAAAATATATAACAACGAGAATAATCATTTTGAACATCCTTGTATGCCTTCAATGTAAGTTTAATTTGACACTATTGAAATTTAATAACAAAACGAAGTTATAAGCTGGAATTATTTAGGTGTACTATGTAAAAAGTAAGATTTTATACACAAATCACTTGGTACCCCATTGGACTTTAAAGCATATGAATTCAGTTCATAAAAATGCCATATAACAAGGTGAAAAGAAACAAGCGATTATTGCAACTATTCATGACCAAATGGTGGATATAAATTTTAAAAAATTGACCTTGTATTGGGGTTCACAATACTTACGTAAACTCGGTATTTAGAAATTCAGTATAATACAATAAAAACAAAAAATCCTTCGCATCTATTTCTAGAGCTGCATAAAATACATAACAACGAGAATAATCATTTTGAACATCCGTGTATGCCTTCAATGTAAGTTTTATTTGACACTAATGAAATTTAATAACAAAACGAAGTTATAAGCTGGAATTATTTAGGTGTACTATGTAAAAAGTAAGATTTTATACACAAATCACTTGGTACCCCATTGTACTTTAAAGCATATGAATTCAGTTCATAAAAATGCCATATAACAAGGAGAAAAGAAACAAGCGATTATTGCAACTATTCATGACCAAATGGTGGATATAAATTTTAAAAAATTGACCTTGGGTTGGGGTTCACAATACTTACGTAAACTCGGTTTTTAGAAATTCAGTATAATACAATAAAAATAAAAAATCCTTCGCATCTATTTCTAGAGCTGCATAAAATATATAACAACGAGAATAATCATTTTGAACATCCTTGTATGCCTTCAATGTAAGTTTAATTTGACACTATTGAAATTTAATAACAAAACGAAGTTATAAGCTGGAATTATTTAGGTGTACTATGTAAAAAGTAAGATTTTATACACAAATCACTTGGTACCCCATTGGACTTTAAAGCATATGAATTCAGTTCATAAAAATGAGATATAACAAAGAGAAAAGAAACAAGCGATTATTGCAACTATTCATGACCAAATGGTGGATATAAATTTTAAAAAATTGACCTTGTATTGGAGTTCACAATTCTTACGTTAACTCGGTATTTAGAAATTCAGTATATTACTATAAAAACAAAAAATCCTTCGCATCTATTTCTAGAGCTGCATAAAATATATAACAACGAGAATAATCATTTTGAACATCCTTGTATGTCTTCAATGTACGTTTTTTTTGACACTAATGAAATTTAATAGCAAAACGAAGTTATAAGCTGGTATTATTTAGGTGTACTATGTAAAAAGTAAGATTTTATACACAAATCACTTGGTACCCCATTGTACTTTAAAGCATATGAATTCAGTTCATAAAAATGCCATATAACAAGGAGAAAAGAAACAAGCGATTATTGCAACTATTCATGATGAAATGGTGGATATAAATTTTAAAACATTGACCTTGTATTGGGGTTCACAATTCTTACGTAAACTCGGTATTTAGAATTTCAGTATAATACAATAAAAATAAAAAATCCTTCGCATCTATTTCTAGAGCTGCATAAAATATATAACAACGAGAATAATCATTTTGAACATCCTTGTATGCCTTCAATGTAAGTTTTATTTGACACTAATGAAATTTAATAACAAAACGAAGTTATAAGCTGGAATTATTTAGGTGTACTATGTAAAAAGTAAGATTTTATACACAAATCACTTGGTACCCCATTGGACTTTAAAGCATATGAATTCAGTTCATAAAAATGCCATATAACAAGGAGAAAAGAAACAAGCGATTATTGCAACTATTCATGACCAAATGGTGGAAATCATATTTTAAAAATTGACCTTGTATTGGGGTTCACAATACTTACGTAAACTCGGTATTTAGAAATTCAGTATAATACAATAAAAACAAAAAATCCTTCGCATCTATTTCTAGAGCTGCATAAAATACATAACAACGAGAATAATCATTTTGAACATCCGTGTATGCCTTCAATGTAAGTTTTATTTGACACTAATGAAATTTAATAACAAAACGAAGTTATAAGCTGGAATTATTTAGGTGTATTATGTAAAAAGTAAGATTTTATACACAAATCACTTGGTAACCCATTGTACTCTAAAACATATGAATTCAGTTCATAAAAATGCCATATAACAAGGAGAAAAGAAACAAGCGATTATTGCAACTATTCATGACCAAATGGTGGATATAAATTTTAAAAAATTGACCTTGGGTTGGGGTTCACAATACTTACGTAAACTCGGTTTTTAGAAATTCAGTATAATACAATAAAAATAAAAAATCTTTCGCATCTATTTCTAGAGCTGCATAAAATATATAACAACGAGAATAATCATTTTGAACATCCTTGTATGCCTTCAATGTAAGTTTAATTTGACACTATTGAAATTTAATAACAAAACGAAGTTATAAGCTGGAATTATTTAGGTGTACTATGTAAAAAGTAAGATTTTATACACAAATCACTTGGTACCCCATTGGACTTTAAAGCATATGAATTTAGTTCATAAAAATGCCATATAACAAGGTGAAAAGAAACAAGCGATTATTGCAACTATTCATGACCAAATGGTGGATATAAATTTTAAAAAATTGACCTTGTATTGGGGTTCACAATACTTACGTAAACTCGGTATTTAGAAATTCAGTATAATACTATAAAAACAAAAAATCCTTCGCATCTATTTCTAGAGCTGCATAAAAAATATAACAACGAGAATAATCATTTTGAACATCCGTGTATGCCATCAATGTAAGTTTTATTTGACACTAATGAAATTTAATAACAAAACGAAGTTATAAGCTGGTATTATTTAGGTGTACTATGTAAAAAGTAAGATTTTATACACAAATCACTTGGTACCCCATTGTACTTTAAAGCATATGAATTCAGTTCATAAAAATGCCATATAACAAGGTGAAAAGAAACAAGCGATTATTGCAACTATTCATGATGAAATGGTGGATATAAATTTTAAAACATTGACCTTGTATTGGGGTTCACAATTCTTACGTAAACTCGGTATTTAGAATTTCAGTATAATACAATAAAAATAAAAAATCCTTCGCATCTATTTCTAAAGCTGCATAAAATATATAACAACGAGAATAATCATTTTGAACATCCTTGTATGCCTTCAATGTAAGTTTTATTTGACAATAATGAAATTTAAAAGCAAAACGAAGTTATAAGCTGGAACTATTTAGGTGTACTATGTAAAAAGTAAGATTTTATACACAAATCACTTGGTACTCCACTGGACTTTAAAGCATAAAAATTTAGTTCTTAAACTGCCAGATAATAAAGAGAAACGAAACAAGCGATTATTGCAATTATTCATGACCAAATGGTGGATATAAGTCTTAAAAAATTGACCATGTATTGGGGTTTACAATTCCTACGTAAACTCGGTATTTAGAATTTCAGTATAATACAATAAAAATAAAAAATCCTTCGCATCTATTTCTAGAGCTGCATAAAATATATAACAACGAGAATAATCACTTTGAACATCCTTGTATGCCTTCAATGTAAGTTTTTTTTGACACTAATGAAATTTAATAGCAAAACGAAGTTATAAGCTGGAACTATTTAGGTCTGCTTTGTGAAAGGAATGATTTTTTACCCAAGTCACGTGGTACCTCATTGGACTTTAAACCATATGAATTCAGTTCATAAAAATGCCATATAACAAGGTGAAAAGAAACAAGCGATTATTGCAACTATTCATGACCAAATGGTGGAAATCAAATTTTAAAAATTGACCTTGTATTGGAGTTTACAATATTTACGTAAACTCGGTTTTTAGAAATTCAGTATAATACAATAAAAACAAAAAATCCTTCGCATCTATTTCTAGAGCTGCATAAAATATATAACAACGAGAATAATCGCTTTGAACAACCTTGTATGCCTTCAATGTAAGTTTTATTTGACAATAATGAAATTTAAAAGCAAAACGAAGTTATAAGCTGCAACTATTTAGGTGAACTATGTAAAAGTAAGATTTTATACACAAATCACTTGGTACCCCACTGGACTTTAAAGCATAAAAATTTAGTTCTTAAACTGCCAGATAATAAAGAGAAATGAAACAAGCGATTATTGCAATTATTCATGACCAAATTGTGGATATAAATCTTAAAAAATTGACCTTGTATTGGGGTTTACAATTCTTACGTAAACTCGGTATTTAGAATTTCAGTATAATACAATAAAAACAAAAAATCCTTCGCATCTATTTCTAGAGCTGCATAAAATATATAACAACGAGAATAATCATTTTAAACATCCTTGTATGCTTTCAATGTAAGTTTTATTTGACACTAATGAAATTTAAAAGCAAAACGAAGTTATAAGCTGGAACTATTTAGGTGTACTATGTAAAAAGTAAGATTTTATACACAAATCACTTGGTACCCCATTAGACTTTATAGCATAAAAATTTAGTTCTTAAACTGCCAGATAATAAAGAGAAACGTAACAAGCGATTATTGCAACTATTCATGACCAAATGGTTTAAATCAAATTTTAAAGAATTGACCTTGTATTGGGGTTCACAATACTTACGTAAACTCGGTATTTAGAAATTCAGTATAACACAATAAACACAAAATATCCTTCGCATCTATTCCTAGAGCTGCATAAAATATATAACAACGAAAATAATCATTTTGAACATCCTTGTATGCTTTCAATGTAAGTTTTATTTGACACTAATGAAATTTAAAAGCAAAACGAAGTTATAAGCTGGAACTATTTAGGTGTACTATGTAAAAAGTAAGATTTTATACACAAATCACTTGGTACCCCATTAGACTTTATAGCATAAAAATTTAGTTCTTAAACTGCCAGATAATAAAGAGAAACGTAACAAGCGATTATTGCAACTATTCATGACCAAATGGTTTAAATCAAATTTTAAAGAATTGACCTTGTATTGGGGTTCACAATACTTACGTAAACTCGGTATTTAGAAATTCAGTATAACACAATAAACACAAAATATCCTTCGCATCTATTCCTAGAGCTGCATAAAATATATAACAACGAAAATAATCATTTTGAACATCCTTGTATGCCTTCAATGTAAGTTTAATTTGACACTATTGAAATTTAATAACAAAACGAAGTTATAAGCTGGAATTATTTAGGTGTACTATGTAAAAAGTAAGATTTTATACACAAATCACTTGGTACCCCATTGGACTTTAAAGCATATGAATTTAGTTCATAAAAATGCCATATAACAAGGTGAAAAGAAACAAGCGATTATTGCAACTATTCATGACCAAATGGTGGATATAAATTTTAAAAAATTGACCTTGTATTGGGGTTCACAATACTTACGTAAACTCGGTATTTAGAAATTCAGTATAATACTATAAAAACAAAAAATCCTTCGCATCTATTTCTAGAGCTGCATAAAAAATATAACAACGAGAATAATCATTTTGAACATCCGTGTATGCCATCAATGTAAGTTTTATTTGACACTAATGAAATTTAATAACAAAACGAAGTTATAAGCTGGTATTATTTAGGTGTACTATGTAAAAAGTAAGATTTTATACACAAATCACTTGGTACCCCATTGTACTTTAAAGCATATGAATTCAGTTCATAAAAATGCCATATAACAAGGTGAAAAGAAACAAGCGATTATTGCAACTATTCATGATGAAATGGTGGATATAAATTTTAAAACATTGACCTTGTATTGGGGTTCACAATTCTTACGTAAACTCGGTATTTAGAATTTCAGTATAATACAATAAAAATAAAAAATCCTTCGCATCTATTTCTAAAGCTGCATAAAATATATAACAACGAGAATAATCATTTTGAACATCCTTGTATGCCTTCAATGTAAGTTTTATTTGACAATAATGAAATTTAAAAGCAAAACGAAGTTATAAGCTGGAACTATTTAGGTGTACTATGTAAAAAGTAAGATTTTATACACAAATCACTTGGTACTCCACTGGACTTTAAAGCATAAAAATTTAGTTCTTAAACTGCCAGATAATAAAGAGAAACGAAACAAGCGATTATTGCAATTATTCATGACCAAATGGTGGATATAAATCTTAAAAAATTGACCATGTATTGGGGTTTACAATTCTTACGTAAACTCGGTATTTAGAATTTCAGTATAATACAATAAAAATAAAAAATCCTTCGCATCTATTTCTAGAGCTGCATAAAATATATAACAACGAGAATAATCACTTTGAACATCCTTGTATGCCTTCAATGTAAGTTTTTTTTGACACTAATGAAATTTAATAGCAAAACGAAGTTATAAGCTGGAACTATTTAGGTCTGCTTTGTGAAAGGAATGATTTTTTACCCAAGTCACGTGGTACCTCATTGGACTTTAAACCATATGAATTCAGTTCATAAAAATGCCATATAACAAGGTGAAAAGAAACAAGCGATTATTGCAACTATTCATGACCAAATGGTGGAAATCAAATTTTAAAAATTGACCTTGTATTGGAGTTTACAATATTTACGTAAACTCGGTTTTTAGAAATTCAGTATAATACAATAAAAACAAAAAATCCTTCGCATCTATTTCTAGAGCTGCATAAAATATATAACAACGAGAATAATCGCTTTGAACAACCTTGTATGCCTTCAATGTAAGTTTTATTTGACAATAATGAAATTTAAAAGCAAAACGAAGTTATAAGCTGCAACTATTTAGGTGAACTATGTAAAAGTAAGATTTTATACACAAATCACTTGGTACCCCACTGGACTTTAAAGCATAAAAATTTAGTTCTTAAACTGCCAGATAATAAAGAGAAATGAAACAAGCGATTATTGCAATTATTCATGACCAAATTGTGGATATAAATCTTAAAAAATTGACCTTGTATTGGGGTTTACAATTCTTACGTAAACTCGGTATTTAGAATTTCAGTATAATACAATAAAAACAAAAAATCCTTCGCATCTATTTCTAGAGCTGCATAAAATATATAACAACGAGAATAATCATTTTAAACATCCTTGTATGCTTTCAATGTAAGTTTTATTTGACACTAATGAAATTTAAAAGCAAAACGAAGTTATAAGCTGGAACTATTTAGGTGTACTATGTAAAAAGTAAGATTTTATACACAAATCACTTGGTACCCCATTAGACTTTATAGCATAAAAATTTAGTTCTTAAACTGCCAGATAATAAAGAGAAACGTAACAAGCGATTATTGCAACTATTCATGACCAAATGGTTTAAATCAAATTTTAAAGAATTGACCTTGTATTGGGGTTCACAATACTTACGTAAACTCGGTATTTAGAAATTCAGTATAACACAATAAACACAAAATATCCTTCGCATCTATTCCTAGAGCTGCATAAAATATATAACAACGAAAATAATCATTTTGAACATCCTTGTATGCCTTCAATGTAAGTTTTATTTGACACTAATGAAATTTAAAAGCAAAACGAAGTTATTAGCTGCAACTATTTAGGTCTGCTTTGTGAAAGGAATGATTTTTTACCCAAGTCACGTGGTACCCCATTGGACTTTAAAGCATATGAATTCAGTTCATAAAAATGCCATATAACAAGGTGAAAAGAAACAAGCGATTATTGCAACTATTCATGACCAAATGGTGGAAATCAAATTTTAAAAATTGACCTTGTATTGGAGTTTACAATATTTACGTAAACTCGGTTTTTAGAAATTCAGTATAATACAATAAAAACAAAAAATCCTTCGCATCTATTTCTAGAGCTGCATAAAATATATAACAACGAGAATAATCACTTTGAACATCCTCGTATGCCTTCAATGTAAGTTTTATTTGACAATAATGAAATTTAAAAGCAAAACGAAGTTATAAGCTGCAACTATTTAGGTGAACTATGTAAAAGTAAGATTTTATACACAAATCACTTGGTACCCCACTGGACTTTAAAGCATAAAAATTTAGTTCTTAAACTGCCAGATAATAAAGAGAAATGAAACAAGCGATTATTGCAATTATTCATGACCAAATTGTGGATATAAATCTTAAAAAATTGACCATGTATTGGGGTTTACAATTCCTACGTAAACTCGGTATTTAGAATTTCAGTATAATACAATAAAAATAAAAAATCCTTCGCATCTATTTCTAGAGCTGCATAAAATATATAACAACGAGAATAATCACTTTGAACATCCTTGTATGCCTTCAATATAAGTTTTTTTTGACACTAATGAAATTTAATAGCAAAACGAAGTTATAAGCTGGAACTATTTAGGTCTGCTTTGTGAAAGGAATGATTTTTTACCCAAGTCACGTGGTACCTCATTGGACTTTAAACCATATGAATTCAGTTCATAAAAATGCCATATAACAAGGTGAAAAGAAACAAGCGATTATTGCAACTATTCATGACCAAATGGTGGAAATCAAATTTTAAAAATTGACCTTGTATTGGAGTTTACAATATTTACGTAAACTCGGTTTTTAGAAATTCAGTATAATACAATAAAAACAAAAAATCCTTCGCATCTATTTCTAGAGCTGCATAAAATATATAACAACGAGAATAATCACTTTGAACATCCTTGTATGCCTTCAATGTAAGTTTTATTTGACAATAATGAAATTTAAAAGCAAAACGAAGTTATAAGCTGCAACTATTTAGGTGAACTATGTAAAAGTAAGATTTTATACACAAATCACTTGGTACCCCACTGGACTTTAAAGCATAAAAATTTAGTTCTTAAACTGCCAGATAATAAAGAGAAATGAAACGAGCGATTATTGCAATTATTCATGACCAAATGGTGGAAATCATATTTTAAAAATTGACCTTGTATTGGGGTTCACAATACTTACGTAAACTCGGTATTTAGAATTTCAGTATAATACAATAAAAACAAAAAATCCTTCGCATCTATTTCTAGAGCTGCATAAAATATATAACAACGAGAGTAATCATTTTGAACATCCTTGTATGCCTTCAATGTAAGTTTTATTTGACACTAATGAAATTTAAAAGCAAAACGAAGTTATAAGCTGGAACTATTTAGGTGTACTATGTAAAAAGTAAGATTTTATACACAAATCACTTGGTACCCCATTAGACTTTATAGCATAAAAATTTAGTTCTTAAACTGCCAGATAATAAAGAGAAACGTAACAAGCGATTATTGCAACTATTCATGACCAAATGGTGGAAATCAAATTTTAAAGAATTGACCTTGTATTGGGGTTCACAATACTTACGTAAACTCGGTATTTAGAAATTCAGTATAATACAATAAACACAAAATATCCTTCGCATCTATTCCTAGAGCTGCATAAAATATATAACAACGAAAATAATCATTTTGAACATCCTTGTATGCCTTCAATGTAAGTTTTATTTGACACTAATGAAATTTAAAAGCAAAACGAAGTTATTAGCTGCAACTATTTAGGTCTGCTTTGTGAAAGGAATGATTTTTTACCCAAGTCACGTGGTACCCCATTGGACTTTAAAGCATATGAATTCAGTTCATAAAAATGCCATATAACAAGGTGAAAAGAAACAAGCGATTATTGCAACTATTCATGACCAAATGGTGGAAATCAAATTTTAAAAATTGACCTTGTATTGGAGTTTACAATATTTACGTAAACTCGGTTTTTAGAAATTCAGTATAATACAATAAAAACAAAAAATCCTTCGCATCTATTTCTAGAGCTGCATTAAAATATAACAACGCGAATAATCATTTTGAACATCCTTGTATGCCTTCAATGTAAGTTTTATTTGACACTAATGAATTTTGAAAGCAAAACGAAGTTATAAGCTGCAACTATTTAGGTGTACTATGTAAAAAGTAAGATTTTATACACAAATCACTTTGTACCCCATTGTACTTTAAAGCATATGAATTCAGTTCATAAAAATGCCATATAACAAGGAGAAAAGTAACAAGCGATTATTGCAACTATTCATGATCAGATGGTGGATATAAATTTTAAAACATTGACCTTGTATTGGGGTTCACAATTCTTACGTAAACTCGGTATTTCGAATTTCAGTATACTACAATAAAAATAAAAAATCCTTAGCATCTATTTCTAGAGCTGCATAAAATATATAACAACGAGAATAATCATTTTGAACATCCTTGTATGCCTTCAATGTAAGTTTTATTTGACACTAATGAAATTTAAAAGCAAAACGAAGTTATAAGCTGCAACTATTTAGGTGAACTATGTAAAAGTAAGATTTTATACACAAATCACTTGGTACCCCACTGGACTTTAAAGCATAAAAATTTAGTTCTTAAACTGCCAGATAATAAAGAGAAACGAAACAAGCGATTATTGCAATTATTCATGACCAAATTGTGGATATAAATCTTAAAAAATTGACCTTGTATTGGGGTTTACAATTCCTACGTAAACTCGGTATTTAGAATTTCAGTATAATACAATAAAAATAAAAAATCCTTCGCATCTATTTCTAGAGCTGCATAAAATATATAACAACGAGAATAATCACTTTGAACATCCTTGTATGCCTTCAATGTAAGTTTTTTTTGACACTAATGAAATTTAATAGCAAAACGAAGTTATAAGCTGGAACTATTTAGGTCTGGTTTGTGAAAGGAATGATTTTTTACCCAAGTCACGTGGTACCCCATTGGACTTTAAAGCATATGAATTCAGTTCATAAAAATGCCATATAACAAGGTGAAAAGAAACAAGCGATTATTGCAACTATTCATGACCAAATGGTGGAAATCAAATTTTAAAAATTGACCTTGTATTGGAGTTTACAATATTTACGTAAACTCGGTTTTTAGAAATTCAGTATAATACAATAAAAACAAAAAATCCTTCGCATCTATTTCTAGAGCTGCATTAAAATATAACAACGCGAATAATCATTTTGAACATCCTTGTATGCCTTCAATGTAAGTTTTATTTGACACTAATGAATTTTAAAAGCAAAACGAAGTTATAAGCTGCAACTATTTAGGTATACTATGTAAAAAGTAAGATTTTATACCCAAGTCACTTGGTACCCCATTGGACTTTAAAGCATAAAAATTTAGTTCTTAAACTGCCAGATAATAAAGAGAAACGAAACAAGCGATTATTGCAACTATTCATGACCAAATGGTGGAAATCATATTTTAAAAATTGACCTTGTATTGGGGTTCACAATACTTACGTAAACTCAGTATTCAGAAATTCAGTATAATACAATAAAAACAAAAAATCCTTCGCATCTATTTCTAGAGCTGCATTAAAATATAACAACGCGAATAATCATTTTGAACATCCTTGTATGCCTTCAATGTAAGTTTTATTTGACACTAATGAATTTTAAAAGCAAAACGAAGTTATAAGCTGCAACTATTTAGGTATACTATGTAAAAAGTAAGATTTTATACCCAAGTCACTTGGTACCCCATTGGACTTTAAAGCATAAAAATTTAGTTCTTAAACTGCCAGATAATAAAGAGAAACGAAACAAGCGATTATTGCAACTATTCATGACCAAATGGTGGAAATCATATTTTAAAAATTGACCTTGTATTGGGGTTCACAATACTTACGTAAACTCAGTATTCAGAAATTCAGTATAATACAATAAAAACAAAAAATCCTTCGCATCTATTTCTAGAGCTGCATAAAATATATAACAACAAGAACAATCACTTTGAACATCCTTGTATGCCTTCAATGTAAGTTTTTTTTGACACTAATGAAATTTAATAGCAAAACGAAGTTATAAGCTGGAACTATTTAGGTCTGGTTTGTGAAAGGAATGATTTTTTACCCAAGTCACGTGGTACCCCATTGGACTTTAAAGCATATGAATTCAGTTCATAAAAATGCCATATAACAAGGTGAAAAGAAACAAGCGATTATTGCAACTATTCATGACCAAATGGTGGAAATCAAATTTTAAAAATTGACCTTGTATTGGAGTTTACAATATTTACGTAAACTCGGTTTTTAGAAATTCAGTATAATACATAAAAACAAAAAATCCTTCGCATCTATTTCTAGAGCTGCATTAAAATATAACAACGCGAATAATCATTTTGAACATCCTTGTATGCCTTCAATGTAAGTTTTATTTGACACTAATGAATTTTAAAAGCAAAACGAAGTTATAAGCTGCAACTATTTAGGTATACTATGTAAAAAGTAAGATTTTTTACCCAAGTCACGTGGTACCCCATTGGACTTTAAAGCATATGAATTCAGTTCATAAAAATGCCATATAACAAGGTGAAAAGAAACAAGCGATTATTGCAACTATTCATGACCAAATGGTGGAAATCAAATTTTAAAAATTGACCTTGTATTGGGGTTCACAATTCTTACGTAAACTCGGTATTTCGAATTTCAGTATAATACAATAAAAATAAAAAATCCTTCGCATCTATTTCTAGAGCTGCATAAAATATATAACAACGAGAACAATCACTTTGAACATCCTTGTATGCCTTCAATGTAAGTTTTTTTTGACACTAATGAAATTTAATAGCAAAACGAAGTTATAAGCTGGAACTATTTAGGTCTGGTTTGTGAAAGGAATGATTTTTTACCCAAGTCACGTGGTACCCCATTGGACTTTAAAGCATATGAATTCAGTTCATAAAAATGCCATATAACAAGGTGAAAAGAAACAAGCGATTATTGCAACTATTCATGACCAAATGGTGGATATAAATTTTAAAGAATTGACCTTGTATTGGGGTTCACAATACTTACGTAAACTCGGTATTTAGAAATTCAGTATAATACTATAAAAACAAAAAATCCTTCGCATCTATTTCTAGAGCTGCATTAAAATATAACAACGCGAATAATCATTTTGAACATCCTTGTATGCCTTCAATGTAAGTTTTATTTGACACTAATGAATTTTAAAAGCAAAACGAAGTTATAAGCTGCAACTATTTAGGTATACTATGTAAAAAGTAAGATTTTATACCCAAGTCACTTGGTACCCCATTGGACTTTAAAGCATAAAAATTTAGTTCTTAAACTGCCAGATAATAAAGAGAAACGAAACAAGCGATTATTGCAACTATTCATGACCAAATGGTGGATATAAATTTTAAAGAATTGACCTTGTATTGGGGTTCACAATACTTACGTAAACTCGGTATTTAGAAATTCAGTATAATACTATAAAAACAAAAAATCCTTCGCATCTATTTCTAGAGCTGCATTAAAATATAACAACGCGAATAATCATTTTGAACATCCTTGTATGCCTTCAATGTAAGTTTTATTTGACACTAATGAATTTTAAAAGCAAAACGAAGTTATAAGCTGCAACTATTTAGGTATACTATGTAAAAAGTAAGATTTTTTACCCAAGTCACGTGGTACCCCATTGGACTTTAAAGCATATGAATTCAGTTCATAAAAATGCCATATAACAAGGTGAAAAGAAACAAGCGATTATTGCAACTATTCATGACCAAATGGTGGAAATCAAATTTTAAAAATTGACCTTGTATTGGGGTTCACAATTCTTACGTAAACTCGGTATTTCGAATTTCAGTATAATACAATAAAAATAAAAAATCCTTCGCATCTATTTCTAGAGCTGCATAAAATATATAACAACGAGAACAATCACTTTGAACATCCTTGTATGCCTTCAATGTAAGTTTTTTTTGACACTAATGAAATTTAATAGCAAAACGAAGTTATAAGCTGGAACTATTTAGGTCTGGTTTGTGAAAGGAATGATTTTTTACCCAAGTCACGTGGTACCCCATTGGACTTTAAAGCATATGAATTCAGTTCATAAAAATGCCATATAACAAGGTGAAAAGAAACAAGCGATTATTGCAACTATTCATGACCAAATGGTGGATATAAATTTTAAAGAATTGACCTTGTATTGGGGTTCACAATACTTACGTAAACTCAGTATTCAGAAATTCAGTATAATACAATAAAAACAAAAAATCCTTCGCATCTATTTCTAGAGCTGCATAAAATATATAACAACGAGAACAATCACTTTGAACATCCTTGTATGCCTTCAATGTAAGTTTTTTTTGACACTAATGAAATTTAATAGCAAAACGAAGTTATAAGCTGGAACTATTTAGGTCTGGTTTGTGAAAGGAATGATTTTTTACCCAAGTCACGTGGTACCCCATTGGACTTTAAAGCATATGAATTCAGTTCATAAAAATGCCATATAACAAGGTGAAAAGAAACAAGCGATTATTGCAACTATTCATGACCAAATGGTGGAAATCAAATTTTAAAAATTGACCTTGTATTGGAGTTTACAATATTTACGTAAACTCGGTTTTTAGAAATTCAGTATAATACAATAAAAACAAAAAATCCTTCGCATCTATTTCTAGAGCTGCATTAAAATATAACAACGCGAATAATCATTTTGAACATCCTTGTATGCCTTCAATGTAAGTTTTATTTGACACTAATGAATTTTAAAAGCAAAACGAAGTTATAAGCTGCAACTATTTAGGTATACTATGTAAAAAGTAAGATTTTTTACCCAAGTCACGTGGTACCCCATTGGACTTTAAAGCATATGAATTCAGTTCATAAAAATGCCATATAACAAGGTGAAAAGAAACAAGCGATTATTGCAACTATTCATGACCAAATGGTGGAAATCAAATTTTAAAAATTGACCTTGTATTGGGGTTCACAATTCTTACGTAAACTCGGTATTTCGAATTTCAGTATAATACAATAAAAATAAAAAATCCTTCGCATCTATTTCTAGAGCTGCATAAAATATATAACAACGAGAATAATCATTTTGAACATCCTTGTATGCCTTCAATGTAAGTTTTATTCGACAATAATGAAATTTAAAAGCAAAACGAAGTTATAAGCTGCAACTATTTAGGTGAACTATGTAAAAGTAAGATTTTATACACAAATCACTTGGTACCCCACTGGACTTTAAAGCATAAAAATTTAGTTCTTAAACTGCCAGATAATAAAGAGAAACGAAACAAGCGATTATTGCAATTATTCATGACCAAATTGTGGATATAAATCTTAAAAAATTGACCTTGTATTGGGGTTTACAATTCTTACGTAAACTCGGTATTTAGAATTTCAGTATAATACAATAAAAATAAAAAATCCTTCGCATCTATTTCTAGAGCTGCATAAAATATATAACAACGAGAATAATCACTTTGAACATCCTTGTATGCCTTCAATGTAAGTTTTTTTTTACACTAATGAAATTTAATAGCAAAACGAAGTTATAAGCTGGAACTATTTAGGTCTGGTTTGTGAAAGGAATGATTTTTTACCCAAGTCACGTGGTACCCCATTGGACTTTAAAGCATATGAATTCAGTTCATAAAAATGCCATATAACAAGGTGAAAAGAAACAAGCGATTATTGCAACTATTCATGACCAAATGGTGGAAATCAAATTTTAAAAATTGACCTTGTATTGGAGTTTACAATATTTACGTAAACTCGGTTTTTAGAAATTCAGTATAATACAATAAAAACAAAAAATCCTTCGCATCTATTTCTAGAGCTGCATTAAAATATAACAACGCGAATAATCATTTTGAACATCCTTGTATGCCTTCAATGTAAGTTTTATTTGACACTAATGAATTTTAAAAGCAAAACGAAGTTATAAGCTGCAACTATTTAGGTGTACTATGTAAAAAGTAAGATTTTATACACAAATCACTTGGTACCCCATTGGACTTTATAGCATAAAAATATAGATCTTAAACTGCCAGATAATAAAGAGAAATGAAACAAGCGATTATTGCAACTATTCATGACCAAATGGTGGATATAAATTTTAAAGAATTGACCTTGTATTGGGGTTCACAATACTTACGTAAACTCGGTATTTAGAAATTCAGTATAATACTATAAAAACAAAAAATCCTTCGCATGTATTTCTGGAGCTGCATAAAATACATAACAACGAGAATAATCATTTTGAACATCCGTGTATGCCTTCAATGTAAGTTTTATTTAACACTAATGAAATTTAATAACAAAACGAAGTTATAAGCTGGAATTATTTAGGTGTACTATGTAAAAAGTAAGATTTTATACACAAATCACTTTGTACCCCATTGTACTTTAAAGCATATGAATTCAGTTCATAAAAATGCCATATAACAAGGAGAAAAGAAACAAGCGATTATTGCAACTATTCATGATCAGATGGTGGATATAAATTTTAAAACATTGACCTTGTATTGGGGTTCACAATTCTTACGTAAACTCGGTATTTCGAATTTCAGTATAATACAATAAAAATAAAAAATCCTTCGCATCTATTTCTAGAGCTGCATAAAATATATAACAACGAGAATAATCATTTTGAACATCCTTGTATGCCTTCAATGTAAGTTTTATTTGACAATAATGAAATTTAAAAGCAAAACGAAGTTATAAGCTGGAACTATTTAGGTGAACTATGTAAAAGTAAGATTTTATACACAAATCACTTGGTACCCCACTGGACTTTAAAGCATAAAAATTTAGTTCTTAAACTGCCAGATAATAAAGAGAAACGAAACAAGCGATAATTGCAATTATTCATGACCAAATTGTGGATATAAATCTTAAAAAATTGACCTTGTATTGGGGTTTACAATTCTTACGTAAACTCGGTATTTAGAATTTCAGTATAATACAATAAAAATAAAAAATCCTTCGCATCTATTTCTACAGCTGCATAAAATATATAACAACGAGAATAATCACTTTGAACATCCTTGTATGCCTTCAATGTAAGTTTTTTTTGACACTAACGAAATTTAATTGCAAAACGAAGTTATAAGCTGGAACTATTTAGGTGTGCTTTGTGAAAGGAATGATTTTTGACCCAAGTCACGTGGTACCCCATTGGACTTTAAAGCATATGAATTCAGTTTATAGAAATGCCATATAACAAGGTGAAAAGCAAAAAGCGATTATTGCAACTATTCATGACCAAATGGTGGAAATCATATTTTAAAAATTGACCTTGTATTGGGGTTCACAATACTTACGTAAACTCGGTATTTAGAAATTCAGTATAATACAATAAAAACAAAAAATCCTTCGCATCTATTTCTAGAGCTGCATAAAAAATATAACAACGAGAATAATCATTTTGAACATCCTTGTATGCCTTCAATGTAAGTTTTATTTGACACTAATGAAATTTAAAAGCAAAACGAGGTTATAGGCTGCAAGTATTTAGGTGTACTATGTAAAAAGTAAGATTTTATACACAAATCACTTGGTACCCCATTAGACTTTATAGCATAAAAATTTAGTTCTTAAACTGCCAGATAATAAAGTGAAACGTAACAAGCGATTATTGCAACTATTCATGACCAAATGGTGGATATAAATTTTAAAGAATTGACCTTGTATTGGGGTTCACAATACTTACGTAAACTCGGTATTTAGAAATTCAGTATAATACAATAAACACAAAATATCCTTCGCATCTATTCCTAGAGCTGCATAAAATATATAACAACGAAGATAATCATTTTGAACATCCTTGTATGCCTTCAATGTAAGTTTTATTTGACACTAATGAAATTTAATAGCAAAACGAGGTTATAGGCTGCAACTATTTAGGTGTGCTTTGTGAGAGGAATGATTTTATACCCAAGTCACGTGGTACCCCATTGGACTTCAAAGCATAAAAATTTAGTTCTTAAACTGCCAGATAATAAAGAAAAACGAAACAAGCGATTATTGCAACTATTCATGACCAAATGGTGGATATAAATTTTAAAGAATTGACCTTGTATTGGGGTTCACAATACTTACGTAAAATCGGTATTTAGAAATTCAGTATAATACAATAAACACAAAATATCCTTCGCATCTATTTCTAGAGCTGCATAAAATATATAACAACGAGAATAATCATTTTGAACATCCTTGTATGCCTTCAATGTAAATTTTATTTGACACTAATAAAATTTAATAGCAAAACGAGGTTATAGGCTGCAACTATTTAGGTGTGCTTTGTGAAAGGAATGATTTTTTTACCCAAGTCACGTGGTACCCCATTGGACTTTAAAGCATATGAATTTAGATCATAAAAATGCCATATAACAAGGAGAAAAGAAACAAGCGATTATTGCAACTATTCATGACCAAATGGTGGATATAAATTTTAAAAAATTGTCCTGGTATTGGGGTTCACAATACTTACGTAAACTCAGTATTTAGAAATTAAGTATAATACAATAAAAACAAAAAATCCTTCGCATCTATTCCTAGAGCTGCATAAAATATATAACAACGAGAGTAATCATTTTGAACATCCTTGTATGCCTTCTATATAAGTTTTATTTGACACTAATGAAATTTAAAAGCAAAACGAAGTTATAAGCTGCAACTATTTAGGTGTACTATGTAAAAAGTAAGATTTTATACCCAAGTCACTTGATACCCCATTGGACTTTTAAGCATAAAAATTTAGTTCTTAAACTGCCAGATAATAAAGAGAAACGAAACAAGCGATTATTGCAACTATTCATGATCAGATGGTGGATATAAATTTTAAAACATTGACCTTGTATTGGGGTTCACAATTCTTACGTAAACTCGGTATTTCGAATTTCAGTATAATACAATAAAAATAAAAAATCCTTCGCATCTATTTCTAGAGCTGCATAAAATATATAACAACGAGAATAATCATTTTGAACATCCTTGTATGCCTTCAATGTAAGTTTTATTTGACAATAATGAAATTTAAAAGCAAAACGAAGTTATAAGCTGGAACTATTTAGGTGAACTATGTAAAAGTAAGATTTTATACACAAATCACTTGGTACCCCACTGGACTTTAAAGCATAAAAATTTAGTTCTTAAACTGCCAGATAATAAAGAGAAACGAAACAAGCGATAATTGCAATTATTCATGACCAAATTGTGGATATAAATCTTAAAAAATTGACCTTGTATTGGGGTTTACAATTCTTACGTAAACTCGGTATTTAGAATTTCAGTATAATACAATAAAAATAAAAAATCCTTCGCATCTATTTCTAAAGCTGCATAAAATATATAACAACGAGAATAATCACTTTGGACATCCTTGTATGCCTTCTATATAAGTTTTTTTTTATTAAAATGAAATTTAATAGCAAAACGAGGTTATAGGCTGCAAGTATTTAGGTGTACTATGTAAAAAGTAAGATTTTATACACAAATCACTTGGTACCCCATTGGACTTTAAAGCATATGAATTCAGTTCATAAAAATGCCATATAACAAGGTGAAAAGAAACAAGCGATTATTGCAACTATTCATGACCAAATGGTGGAAATCAAATTTTAAAAATTGACCTTGTATTGGAGTTTACAATATTTACGTAAACTCGGTTTTTAGAAATTCAGTATAATACAATAAAAACAAAAAATCCTTCGCATCTATTTCTAGAGCTGCATTAAAATATAACAACGCGAATAATCATTTTGAACATCCTTGTATGCCTTCAATGTAAGTTTTATTTGACACTAATGAATTTTAAAAGCAAAACGAAGTTATAAGCTGCAACTATTTAGGTGTACTATGTAAAAAGTAAGATTTTTTAC
Organism: Anthrax anthrax; assembly: GCA_963971155.1. Taxonomy (NCBI): domain Eukaryota; kingdom Metazoa; phylum Arthropoda; class Insecta; order Diptera; family Bombyliidae; genus Anthrax; species Anthrax anthrax. Next base: position 347,550 of record CAXAQU010000283.1, read on the forward strand.
CCAAGTCACGTGGTACCCCATTGGACTTTAAAGCATATGAATTCAGTTCATAAAAATGCCATATAACAAGGTGAAAAGAAACAAGCGATTATTGCAACTATTCATGACCAAATGGTGGAAATCAAATTTTAAAAATTGACCTTGTATTGGAGTTTACAATATTTACGTAAACTCGGTTTTTAGAAATTCAGTATAATACAATAAAAACAAAAAATCCTTCGCATCTATTTCTAGAGCTGCATTAAAATATAACAACGCGAATAATCATTTTGAACATCCTTGTATGCCTTCAATGTAAGTTTTATTTGACACTAATGAATTTTAAAAGCAAAACGAAGTTATAAGCTGCAACTATTTAGGTATACTATGTAAAAAGTAAGATTTTTTACCCAAGTCACGTGGTACCCCATTGGACTTTAAAGCATATGAATTCAGTTCATAAAAATGCCATATAACAAGGTGAAAAGAAACAAGCGATTATTGCAACTATTCATGACCAAATGGTGGAAATCAAATTTTAAAAATTGACCTTGTATTGGGGTTCACAATTCTTACGTAAACTCGGTATTTCGAATTTCAGTATAATACAATAAAAATAAAAAATCCTTCGCATCTATTTCTAGAGCTGCATAAAATATATAACAACGAGAATAATCATTTTGAACATCCTTGTATGCCTTCAATGTAAGTTTTATTCGACAATAATGAAATTTAAAAGCAAAACGAAGTTATAAGCTGCAACTATTTAGGTGAACTATGTAAAAGTAAGATTTTATACACAAATCACTTGGTACCCCACTGGACTTTAAAGCATAAAAATTTAGTTCTTAAACTGCCAGATAATAAAGAGAAACGAAACAAGCGATTATTGCAATTATTCATGACCAAATTGTGGATATAAATCTTAAAAAATTGACCTTGTATTGGGGTTTACAATTCTTACGTAAACTCGGTATTTAGAATTTCAGTATAATACAATAAAAATAAAAAATCCTTCGCATCTATTTCTAGAGCTGCATAAAATATATAACAACGAGAATAATCACTTTGAACATCCTTGTATGCCTTCAATGTAAGTTTTTTTTTACACTAATGAAATTTAATAGCAAAACGAAGTTATAAGCTGGAACTATTTAGGTCTGGTTTGTGAAAGGAATGATTTTTTACCCAAGTCACGTGGTACCCCATTGGACTTTAAAGCATATGAATTCAGTTCATAAAAATGCCATATAACAAGGTGAAAAGAAACAAGCGATTATTGCAACTATTCATGACCAAATGGTGGAAATCAAATTTTAAAAATTGACCTTGTATTGGAGTTTACAATATTTACGTAAACTCGGTTTTTAGAAATTCAGTATAATACAATAAAAACAAAAAATCCTTCGCATCTATTTCTAGAGCTGCATTAAAATATAACAACGCGAATAATCATTTTGAACATCCTTGTATGCCTTCAATGTAAGTTTTATTTGACACTAATGAATTTTAAAAGCAAAACGAAGTTATAAGCTGCAACTATTTAGGTGTACTATGTAAAAAGTAAGATTTTATACACAAATCACTTGGTACCCCATTGGACTTTATAGCATAAAAATATAGATCTTAAACTGCCAGATAATAAAGAGAAATGAAACAAGCGATTATTGCAACTATTCATGACCAAATGGTGGATATAAATTTTAAAGAATTGACCTTGTATTGGGGTTCACAATACTTACGTAAACTCGGTATTTAGAAATTCAGTATAATACTATAAAAACAAAAAATCCTTCGCATGTATTTCTGGAGCTGCATAAAATACATAACAACGAGAATAATCATTTTGAACATCCGTGTATGCCTTCAATGTAAGTTTTATTTAACACTAATGAAATTTAATAACAAAACGAAGTTATAAGCTGGAATTATTTAGGTGTACTATGTAAAAAGTAAGATTTTATACACAAATCACTTTGTACCCCATTGTACTTTAAAGCATATGAATTCAGTTCATAAAAATGCCATATAACAAGGAGAAAAGAAACAAGCGATTATTGCAACTATTCATGATCAGATGGTGGATATAAATTTTAAAACATTGACCTTGTATTGGGGTTCACAATTCTTACGTAAACTCGGTATTTCGAATTTCAGTATAATACAATAAAAATAAAAAATCCTTCGCATCTATTTCTAGAGCTGCATAAAATATATAACAACGAGAATAATCATTTTGAACATCCTTGTATGCCTTCAATGTAAGTTTTATTTGACAATAATGAAATTTAAAAGCAAAACGAAGTTATAAGCTGGAACTATTTAGGTGAACTATGTAAAAGTAAGATTTTATACACAAATCACTTGGTACCCCACTGGACTTTAAAGCATAAAAATTTAGTTCTTAAACTGCCAGATAATAAAGAGAAACGAAACAAGCGATAATTGCAATTATTCATGACCAAATTGTGGATATAAATCTTAAAAAATTGACCTTGTATTGGGGTTTACAATTCTTACGTAAACTCGGTATTTAGAATTTCAGTATAATACAATAAAAATAAAAAATCCTTCGCATCTATTTCTACAGCTGCATAAAATATATAACAACGAGAATAATCACTTTGAACATCCTTGTATGCCTTCAATGTAAGTTTTTTTTGACACTAACGAAATTTAATTGCAAAACGAAGTTATAAGCTGGAACTATTTAGGTGTGCTTTGTGAAAGGAATGATTTTTGACCCAAGTCACGTGGTACCCCATTGGACTTTAAAGCATATGAATTCAGTTTATAGAAATGCCATATAACAAGGTGAAAAGCAAAAAGCGATTATTGCAACTATTCATGACCAAATGGTGGAAATCATATTTTAAAAATTGACCTTGTATTGGGGTTCACAATACTTACGTAAACTCGGTATTTAGAAATTCAGTATAATACAATAAAAACAAAAAATCCTTCGCATCTATTTCTAGAGCTGCATAAAAAATATAACAACGAGAATAATCATTTTGAACATCCTTGTATGCCTTCAATGTAAGTTTTATTTGACACTAATGAAATTTAAAAGCAAAACGAGGTTATAGGCTGCAAGTATTTAGGTGTACTATGTAAAAAGTAAGATTTTATACACAAATCACTTGGTACCCCATTAGACTTTATAGCATAAAAATTTAGTTCTTAAACTGCCAGATAATAAAGTGAAACGTAACAAGCGATTATTGCAACTATTCATGACCAAATGGTGGATATAAATTTTAAAGAATTGACCTTGTATTGGGGTTCACAATACTTACGTAAACTCGGTATTTAGAAATTCAGTATAATACAATAAACACAAAATATCCTTCGCATCTATTCCTAGAGCTGCATAAAATATATAACAACGAAGATAATCATTTTGAACATCCTTGTATGCCTTCAATGTAAGTTTTATTTGACACTAATGAAATTTAATAGCAAAACGAGGTTATAGGCTGCAACTATTTAGGTGTGCTTTGTGAGAGGAATGATTTTATACCCAAGTCACGTGGTACCCCATTGGACTTCAAAGCATAAAAATTTAGTTCTTAAACTGCCAGATAATAAAGAAAAACGAAACAAGCGATTATTGCAACTATTCATGACCAAATGGTGGATATAAATTTTAAAGAATTGACCTTGTATTGGGGTTCACAATACTTACGTAAAATCGGTATTTAGAAATTCAGTATAATACAATAAACACAAAATATCCTTCGCATCTATTTCTAGAGCTGCATAAAATATATAACAACGAGAATAATCATTTTGAACATCCTTGTATGCCTTCAATGTAAATTTTATTTGACACTAATAAAATTTAATAGCAAAACGAGGTTATAGGCTGCAACTATTTAGGTGTGCTTTGTGAAAGGAATGATTTTTTTACCCAAGTCACGTGGTACCCCATTGGACTTTAAAGCATATGAATTTAGATCATAAAAATGCCATATAACAAGGAGAAAAGAAACAAGCGATTATTGCAACTATTCATGACCAAATGGTGGATATAAATTTTAAAAAATTGTCCTGGTATTGGGGTTCACAATACTTACGTAAACTCAGTATTTAGAAATTAAGTATAATACAATAAAAACAAAAAATCCTTCGCATCTATTCCTAGAGCTGCATAAAATATATAACAACGAGAGTAATCATTTTGAACATCCTTGTATGCCTTCTATATAAGTTTTATTTGACACTAATGAAATTTAAAAGCAAAACGAAGTTATAAGCTGCAACTATTTAGGTGTACTATGTAAAAAGTAAGATTTTATACCCAAGTCACTTGATACCCCATTGGACTTTTAAGCATAAAAATTTAGTTCTTAAACTGCCAGATAATAAAGAGAAACGAAACAAGCGATTATTGCAACTATTCATGACCAAATGGTGGATATAATTTTTAAAAAATTGACCTTGTATTGGGGTTCACAATTCTTACGTAAACTCGGTATTTAGAAATTCAGTATAATACAATAAACACAAAAAATCCTTCGCATCTATTTCTAAAGCTGCATAAAATATATAACAACGAGAATAATCACTTTGGACATCCTTGTATGCCTTCTATATAAGTTTTTTTTTATTAAAATGAAATTTAATAGCAAAACGAGGTTATAGGCTGCAAGTATTTAGGTGTACTATGTAAAAAGTAAGATTTTATACACAAATCACTTGGTACCCCATTGGACTTTAAAGCATATGAATTCAGTTCATAAAAATGCCATATAACAAAGAGAAAAGAAACAAGCGATTATTGCAACTATTCATGACCAAATGGTGGAAATCAAATTTTAAAAATTGACCTTGTATTGGAGTTTACAATATTTACGTAAACTCGGTATTTAGAAATTCAGTATAATTCAATAAAAACAAAAAATCCTTCGCAGCTATTTCTAGAGCTGCATAAAATATATAACAACGAGAATAATCATTTTGAACATCCTTGTATGCCTTCAATGTAAGTTTTATTTGACACTAATGAATTTTAAAAGCAAAACGAAGTTATAAGCTGGAACTATTTATGTGTACTATGTAAAAAGTAAGATTTTATACACAAATCACTTGGTACCCCATTGGACTTTATAGCATAAAAATATAGATCTTAAACTGCCAGATAATAAAGAGAAATGAAACAAGCGATTATTGCAACTATTCATGACCAAATGGTGGATATAAATTTTAAAGAATTGACCTTGTATTGGGGTTCACAATACTTACGTAAACTCGGTATTTAGAAATTCAGTATAATACTATAAAAACAAAAAATCCTTCGCATGTATTTCTGGAGCTGCATAAAATACATAACAACGAGAATAATCATTTTGAACATCCGTGTATGCCTTCAATGTAAGTTTTATTTAACACTAATGAAATTTAATAACAAAACGAAGTTATAAGCTGGAATTATTTAGGTGTACTATGTAAAAAGTAAGATTTTATACACAAATCACTTTGTACCCCATTGTACTTTAAAGCATATGAATTCAGTTCATAAAAATGCCATATAACAAGGAGAAAAGAAACAAGCGATTATTGCAACTATTCATGATCAGATGGTGGATATAAATTTTAAAACATTGACCTTGTATTGGGGTTCACAATTCTTACGTAAACTCGGTATTTCGAATTTCAGTATAATACAATAAAAATAAAAAATCCTTCGCATCTATTTCTAGAGCTGCATAAAATATATAACAACGAGAATAATCATTTTGAACATCCTTGTATGCCTTCAATGTAAGTTTTATTTGACAATAATGAAATTTAAAAGCAAAACGAAGTTATAAGCTGGAACTATTTAGGTGAACTATGTAAAAGTAAGATTTTATACACAAATCACTTGGTACCCCACTGGACTTTAAAGCATAAAAATTTAGTTCTTAAACTGCCAGATAATAAAGAGAAACGAAACAAGCGATAATTGCAATTATTCATGACCAAATTGTGGATATAAATCTTAAAAAATTGACCTTGTATTGGGGTTTACAATTCTTACGTAAACTCGGTATTTAGAATTTCAGTATAATACAATAAAAATAAAAAATCCTTCGCATCTATTTCTACAGCTGCATAAAATATATAACAACGAGAATAATCACTTTGAACATCCTTGTATGCCTTCAATGTAAGTTTTTTTTGACACTAACGAAATTTAATTGCAAAACGAAGTTATAAGCTGGAACTATTTAGGTGTGCTTTGTGAAAGGAATGATTTTTGACCCAAGTCACGTGGTACCCCATTGGACTTTAAAGCATATGAATTCAGTTTATAGAAATGCCATATAACAAGGTGAAAAGCAAAAAGCGATTATTGCAACTATTCATGACCAAATGGTGGAAATCATATTTTAAAAATTGACCTTGTATTGGGGTTCACAATACTTACGTAAACTCGGTATTTAGAAATTCAGTATAATACAATAAAAACAAAAAATCCTTCGCATCTATTTCTAGAGCTGCATAAAAAATATAACAACGAGAATAATCATTTTGAACATCCTTGTATGCCTTCAATGTAAGTTTTATTTGACACTAATGAAATTTAAAAGCAAAACGAGGTTATAGGCTGCAAGTATTTAGGTGTACTATGTAAAAAGTAAGATTTTATACACAAATCACTTGGTACCCCATTAGACTTTATAGCATAAAAATTTAGTTCTTAAACTGCCAGATAATAAAGTGAAACGTAACAAGCGATTATTGCAACTATTCATGACCAAATGGTGGATATAAATTTTAAAGAATTGACCTTGTATTGGGGTTCACAATACTTACGTAAACTCGGTATTTAGAAATTCAGTATAATACAATAAACACAAAATATCCTTCGCATCTATTCCTAGAGCTGCATAAAATATATAACAACGAAGATAATCATTTTGAACATCCTTGTATGCCTTCAATGTAAGTTTTATTTGACACTAATGAAATTTAATAGCAAAACGAGGTTATAGGCTGCAACTATTTAGGTGTGCTTTGTGAAAGGAATGATTTTATACCCAAGTCACGTGGTACCCCATTGGACTTCAAAGCATAAAAATTTAGTTCTTAAACTGCCAGATAATAAAGAAAAACGAAACAAGTGATTATTGCAACTATTCATGACCAAATGGTGGATATAAATTTTAAAGAATTGACCTTGTATTGGGGTTCACAATACTTACGTAAAATCGGTATTTAGAAATTCAGTATAATACAATAAACACAAAATATCCTTCGCATCTATTTCTAGAGCTGCATAAAATATATAACAACGAGAATAATCATTTTGAACATCCTTGTATGCCTTCAATGTAAATTTTATTTGACACTAATAAAATTTAATAGCAAAACGAGGTTATAGGCTGCAACTATTTAGGTGTGCTTTGTGAAAGGAATGATTTTTTTACCCAAGTCACGTGGTACCCCATTGGACTTTAAAGCATATGAATTTAGATCATAAAAATGCCATATAACAAGGAGAAAAGAAACAAGCGATTATTGCAACTATTCATGACCAAATGGTGGATATAAATTTTAAAAAATTGTCCTGGTATTGGGGTTCACAATACTTACGTAAACTCAGTATTTAGAAATTAAGTATAATACAATAAAAACAAAAAATCCTTCGCATCTATTCCTAGAGCTGCATAAAATATATAACAACGAGAGTAATCATTTTGAACATCCTTGTATGCCTTCTATATAAGTTTTATTTGACACTAATGAAATTTAAAAGCAAAACGAAGTTATAAGCTGCAACTATTTAGGTGTACTATGTAAAAAGTAAGATTTTATACCCAAGTCACTTGATACCCCATTGGACTTTTAAGCATAAAAATTTAGTTCTTAAACTGCCAGATAATAAAGAGAAACGAAACAAGCGATTATTGCAACTATTCATGACCAAATGGTGGATATAATTTTTAAAAAATTGACCTTGTATTGGGGTTCACAATTCTTACGTAAACTCGGTATTTAGAAATTCAGTATAATACAATAAACACAAAAAATCCTTCGCATCTATTTCTAAAGCTGCATAAAATATATAACAACGAGAATAATCACTTTGGACATCCTTGTATGCCTTCTATATAAGTTTTTTTTTATTAAAATGAAATTTAATAGCAAAACGAGGTTATAGGCTGCAAGTATTTAGGTGTACTATGTAAAAAGTAAGATTTTATACACAAATCACTTGGTACCCCATTGGACTTTAAAGCATATGAATTCAGTTCATAAAAATGCCATATAACAAAGAGAAAAGAAACAAGCGATTATTGCAACTATTCATGACCAAATGGTGGAAATCAAATTTTAAAAATTGACCTTGTATTGGAGTTTACAATATTTACGTAAACTCGGTATTTAGAAATTCAGTATAATACAATAAAAACAAAAAATCCTTCGCAGCTATTTCTAGAGCTGCATAAAATATATAACAACGAGAATAATCATTTTGAACATCCTTGTATGCCTTCAATGTAAGTTTTATTTGACACTAATGAATTTTAAAAGCAAAACGAAGTTATAAGCTGGAACTATTTAGGTGTACTATGTAAAAAGTAAGATTTTATACCCAAGTCACTTGGTACCCCATTGGACTTTAAAGCATAAAAATTTAGTTCTTAAACTGCCAGATAATAAAGAGAAACGAAACAAGCGATTATTGCAACTATTCATGACCAAATGGTGGAAATCATATTTTAAAAATTGACCTTGTATTGGGGTTCACAATATTTACGTAAACTCGGTATTTAGAAATTCAGTATAATACAATAAAAACAAAAAATCCTTCGCATCTATTTCTAGAGCTGCATAAAATATATAACAACGAGAATAATCATTTTGAACATCCTTGTATGCCTTCTATATAAGTTTTATTTGACACTAATGAAATTTAAAAGCAAAACGAAGTTATAAGCTGCAACTATTTAGGTATACTATGTAAAAAGTAAGATTTTATACCCAAGTCACTTGGTACCCCATTGGACTTTAAAGCATAAAAATTTAGTTCTTAAACTGCCAGATAATAAAGAGAAACGAAACAAGCGATTATTGCAACTATTCATGACCAAATGGTGGAAATCATATTTTAAAAATTGACCTTGTATTGGGGTTCACAATACTTACGTAAACTCGGTATTTAGAAATTCAGTATAATACAATAAAAACAAAAAATCCTTCGCATCTATTTTTAGAGCTGCATAAAATATATAACAACGAAAATAATCATTTTGAACATCCTTGTATGCCTTCAATGTAAGTTTTATTTGACACTAATGAAATTTAAAAGCAAAACGAAGTTATAAGCTGGAACTATTTAGGTGTACTATGTAAAAAGTAAAATGTTATACACAAATCACTTGGTACCCCATTGGACTTTAAAGCATATGAATTCAGTTCATAAAAATGCCATATAACAGGGAGAAAAGAAACAAGCGATTATTGCAACTATTCATGACCAAATGGTGGAAATCAAATTTTAAAAATTGACCTTGTATAGGAGTTTACAATATTTACGTAAACTCGGATTTTAGAAATTCAGTATAATACAATAAAAACAAAAAATCCTTCGCATCTATTCCTAGAGCTGCATAAAATATATAACAACGAGAATAATCATTTTGAACATCCTTGTATGCCTTCAATGTAAGTTTTATTTGACACTAATGAAATTTAAAAGCAAAACGAAGTTATAAGCTGGAACTATTTAGGTGTACTATGTAAAAAGTAAGATTTTATACCCAAGTCACTTGGTACCCCATTGGACTTTAAAGCATAAAAATTTAGTTCTTAAACTGCCAGATAATAAAGAGAAACGAAACAAGCGATTATTGCAACTATTCATGACCAAATGGTGGAAATCATATTTTAAAAATTGACCTTGTATTGGGGTTCACAATACTTACGTAAACTCGGATTTTAGAAATTCAGTATAATACAATAAAAACAAAAAATCCTTCGCATCTATTCCTAGAGCTGCATAAAATATATAACAACGAGAATAATCATTTTGAACATCCTTGTATGCCTTCAATGTAAGTTTTATTTGACACTAATGAAATTTAAAAGCAAAACGAAGTTATAAGCTGGAACTATTTAGGTGTACTATGTAAAAAGTAAAATGTTATACACAAATCACTTGGTACCCCATTGGACTTTAAAGCATATGAATTCAGTTCATAAAAATGCCATATAACAGGGAGAAAAGAAACAAGCGATTATTGCAACTATTCATGACCAAATGGTGGAAATCAAATTTTAAAAATTGACCTTGTATAGGAGTTTACAATATTTACGTAAACTCGGATTTTAGAAATTCAGTATAATACAATAAAAACAAAAAATCCTTCGCATCTATTCCTAGAGCTGCATAAAATATATAACAACGAGAATAATCATTTTGAACATCCTTGTATGCCTTCAATGTAAGTTTTATTTGACACTAATGAAATTTAAAAGCAAAACGAAGTTATAAGCTGGAACTATTTAGGTGTACTATGTAAAAAGTAAGATTTTATACCCAAGTCACTTGGTACCCCATTGGACTTTAAAGCATAAAAATTTAGTTCTTAAACTGCCAGATAATAAAGAGAAACGAAACAAGCGATTATTGCAACTATTCATGACCAAATGGTGGAAATCATATTTTAAAAATTGACCTTGTATTGGGGTTCACAATACTTACGTAAACTCGGATTTTAGAAATTCAGTATAATACAATAAAAACAAAAAATCCTTCGCATCTATTCCTAGAGCTGCATAAAATATATAACAACGAGAGTAATCATTTTGAACATCCTTGTATTCCTTCTATATAAGTTTTATTTGACACTAATGAAATTTAAAAGCAAAACGAAGTTATAAGCTGGAACTATTTAGGTGTACTATGTAAAAAGTAAGATTTTATACCCAAGTCACTTGGTACCCCATTGGACTTTAAAGCATAAAAATTTAGTTCTTAAACTGCCAGATAATAAAGAGAAACGAAACAAGCGATTATTGCAACTATTCATGACCAAATGGTGGAAATCATATTTTAAAAATTGACCTTGTATTGGGGTTCACAATACTTACGTAAACTCAGTATTCAGAAATTCAGTATAATACAATAAAACCAAAAATTCTTCGCATCTATTCCTAGAGCTGCATAAAATATATAACAACGAGAGTAATCATTTTGAACATCCTTGTATGCCTTCTATATAAGTTTTATTTGACACTAATGAAATTTAAAAGCAAAACGAGGTTATAGGCTGCAAGTATTTAGGTGTACTATGTAAAAAGTAAGATTTTATACACAAATCACTTGGTACCCCATTGGACTTTAAAGCATATGAATTCAGTTCATAAAAATGCCATATAACAAAGAGAAAAGAAACAAGCGATTATTGCAACTATTCATGACCAAATGGTGGAAATCAAATTTTAAAAATTGACCTTGTATTGGAGTTTACAATATTTACGTAAACTCGGTATTTAGAAATTCAGTATAATACAATAAAAACAAAAAATCCTTCGCAGCTATTTCTAGAGCTGCATAAAATATATAACAACGAGAATAATCATTTTGAACATCCTTGTATGCCTTCAATGTAAGTTTTATTTGACACTAATGAATTTTAAAAGCAAAACGAAGTTATAAGCTGCAACTATTTAGGTATACTATGTAAAAAGTAAGATTTTATACCCAAGTCACTTGGTACCCCATTGGACTTTAAAGCATAAAAATTTAGTTCTTAAACTGCCAGATAATAAAGAGAAACGAAACAAGCGATTATTGCAACTATTCATGACCAAATGGTGGAAATCATATTTTAAAAAATTGACCTTGTATTGGGGTTCACAATACTTACGTAAACTCAGTATTCAGAAATTCAGTATAATACAATAAAAACAAAAAATCCTTCGCATCTATTCCTAGAGCTGCATAAAATATATAACAACGAGAGTAATCATTTTGAACATCCTTGTATGCCTTCTATATAAGTTTTATTTGACACTAATGAAATTTAAAAGCAAAACGAGGTTATAGGCTGCAAGTATTTAGGTGTACTATGTAAAAAGTAAGATTTTATACACAAATCACTTGGTACCCCATTGGACTTTAAAGCATATGAATTCAGTTCATAAAAATGCCATATAACAAAGAGAAAAGAAACAAGCGATTATTGCAACTATTCATGACCAAATGGTGGAAATCAAATTTTAAAAATTGACCTTGTATTGGAGTTTACAATATTTACGTAAACTCGGTATTTAGAAATTCAGTATAATACAATAAAAACAAAAAATCCTTCGCAGCTATTTCTAGAGCTGCATAAAATATATAACAACGAGAATAATCACTTTGGACATCCTTGTATGCCTTCTATATAAGTTTTTTTTTATTAAAATGAAATTTAATAGCAAAACGAGGTTATAGGCTGCAAGTATTTAGGTGTACTATGTAAAAAGTAAGATTTTATACACAAATCACTTGGTACCCCATTGGACTTTAAAGCATATGAATTCAGTTCATAAAAATGCCATATAACAAAGAGAAAAGAAACAAGCGATTATTGCAACTATTCATGACCAAATGGTGGAAATCAAATTTTAAAAATTGACCTTGTATTGGAGTTTACAATATTTACGTAAACTCGGTATTTAGAAATTCAGTATAATACAATAAAAACAAAAAATCCTTCGCATCTATTTCTAGAGCTGCATAAAATATATAACAACGAGAATAATCATTTTGAACATCCTTGTATGCCTTCAATGTAAGTTTTATTTGACACTAATGAAATTTAAAAGCAAAACGAAGTTATAAGCTGCAACTATTTAGGTATACTATGTAAAAAGTAAGATTTTATACCCAAGTCACTTGGTACCCCATTGGACTTTAAAGCATAAAAATTTAGTTCTTAAACTGCCAGATAATAAAGAGAAACGAAACAAGCGATTATTGCAACTATTCATGACCAAATGGTGGAAATCATATTTTAAAAATTGACCTTGTATTGGGGTTCACAATACTTACGTAAACTCGGTATTTAGAAATTCAGTATAATACAATAAAAACAAAAAATCCTTCGCATCTATTTTTAGAGCTGCATAAAATATATAACAACGAGAATAATCATTTTGAACATCCTTGTATGCCTTCAATGTAAGTTTTATTTGACACTAATGAAATTTAAAAGCAAAACGAAGTTATAAGCTGGAACTATTTAGGTGTACTATGTAAAAAGTAAAATGTTATACACAAATCACTTGGTACCCCATTGGACTTTAAAGCATATGAATTCAGTTCATAAAAATGCCATATAACAGGGAGAAAAGAAACAAGCGATTATTGCAACTATTCATGACCAAATGGTGGAAATCAAATTTTAAAAATTGACCTTGTATTGGGGTTCACAATACTTACGTAAACTCGGTATTTAGAAATTCAGTATAATACAATAAAAACAAAAAATCCTTCGCATCTATTCCTAGAGCTGCATAAAATATATAACAACGAGAATAATCATTTTGAACATCCTTGTATGCCTTCAATGTAAGTTTTATTTGACACTAATGAAATTTAAAAGCAAAACGAAGTTATAAGCTGGAACTATTTAGGTGTACTATGTAAAAAGTAAGATTTTATACCCAAGTCACTTGGTACCCCATTGGACTTTAAAGCATAAAAATTTAGTTCTTAAACTGCCAGATAATAAAGAGAAACGAAACAAGCGATTATTGCAACTATTCATGACCAAATGGTGGAAATCATATTTTAAAAATTGACCTTGTATTGGGGTTCACAATACTTACGTAAACTCGGATTTTAGAAATTCAGTATAATACAATAAAAACAAAAAATCCTTCGCATCTATTCCTAGAGCTGCATAAAATATATAACAACGAGAGTAATCATTTTGAACATCCTTGTATTCCTTCTATATAAGTTTTATTTGACACTAATGAAATTTAAAAGCAAAACGAAGTTATAAGCTGGAACTATTTAGGTGTACTATGTAAAAAGTAAGATTTTATACCCAAGTCACTTGGTACCCCATTGGACTTTAAAGCATAAAAATTTAGTTCTTAAACTGCCAGATAATAAAGAGAAACGAAACAAGCGATTATTGCAACTATTCATGACCAAATGGTGGAAATCATATTTTAAAAATTGACCTTGTATTGGGGTTCACAATACTTACGTAAACTCGGTATTTAGAAATTCAGTATAACACAATAAAAACAAAAAATCCTTCGCATCTATTCCTAGAGCTGCATAAAATATATAACAACGAGAGTAATCATTTTGAACATCCTTGTATGCCTTCTATATAAGTTTTATTTGACACTAATGAAATTTAAAAGCAAAACGATGTTATAGGCTGCAAGTATTTAGGTGTACTATGTAAAAAGTAAGATTTTATACACAAATCACTTGGTACCCCATTGGACTTTAAAGTATATGAATTCAGTTCATAAAAATGCCATATAACAAAGAGAAAAGAAACAAGCGATTATTGCAACTATTCATGACCAAATGGTGGAAATCATATTTTAAAAATTGACCTTGTATTGGGGTTCACAATACTTACGTAAACTCGGTATTTAGAAATTCAGTATAATACAATAAAAACAAAAAATCATTCGCATCTATTTTTAGAGCTGCATAAAATATATAACAACGAGAATAATCATTTTGAACATCCTTGTATGCCTTCAATGTAAGTTTTATTTGACACTAATGAAATTTAAAAGCAAAACGAAGTTATAAGCTGGAACTATTTAGGTGTACTATGTAAAAAGTAAAATGTTATACACAAATCACTTGGTACCCCATTGGACTTTAAAGCATATGAATTCAGTTCATAAAAATGCCATATAACAAAGAGAAAAGAAACAAGCGATTATTGCAACTATTCATGACCAAATGGTGGAAATCAAATTTTAAAAATTGACCTTGTATAGGAGTTTACAATATTTACGTAAACTCGGATTTTAGAAATTCAGTATAATACAATAAAAACAAAAAATCCTTCTCATCTATTCCTAGAGCTGCATAAAATATATAACAACGAGAATAATCATTTTGAACATCCTTGTATGCCTTCAATGTAAGTTTTATTTGACACTAATGAAATTTAAAAGCAAAACGAAGTTATAAGCTGGAACTATTTAGGTATACTATGTAAAAAGTACGATTTTATACCCAAGTCACTTGGTACCCCATTGGACTTTACAGCATAAAAATTTAGTTCTTAAACTGCCAGATAATAAAGAGAAACGAAACAAGCGATTATTGCAACTATTCATGACCAAATGGTGGAAATCATATTTTAAAAATTGACCTTGTATTGGGGTTCACAATACTTACGTAAACTCGGTATTTAGAAATTCAGTATAATACAATAAAAATAAAAAATCCTTCGCATCTATTCCTAGAGCTGCATAAAATATATAACAACGAGAGTAATCATTTTGAACATCCTTGTATGCCTTCAATGTAAGTTTTATTTGACACTACTGAAATTTAAAAGCAAAACGAAGTTATAAGCTGGAACTATTTAGGTGTACTATGTAAAAAGTAAGATTTTATACACAAATCACTTGGTACCCCATTGGACTTTAAAGTATATGAATTCAGTTCATAAAAATGCCATATAACAAAGAGAAAAGAAACAAGCGATTATTGCAACTATTCATGACCAAATGGTGGAAATCATATTTTAAAAATTGACCTTGTATTGGGGTTCACAATACTTACGTAAACTCGGTATTTAGAAATTCAGTATAATACAATAAAAACAAAAAATCCTTCGCATCTATTTTTAGAGCTGCATAAAATATATAACAACGAGAATAATCATTTTGAACATCCTTGTATGCCTTCAATGTAAGTTTTATTTGACACTAATGAAATTTAAAAGCAAAACGAAGTTATAAGCTGGAACTATTTAGGTGTACTATGTAAAAAGTAAAATGTTATACACAAATCACTTGGTACCCCATTGGACTTTAAAGCATATGAATTCAGTTCATAAAAATGCCATATAACAAAGAGAAAAGAAACAAGCGATTATTGCAACTATTCATGACCAAATGGTGGAAATCAAATTTTAAAAATTGACCTTGTATAGGAGTTTACAATATTTACGTAAACTCGGATTTTAGAAATTCAGTATAATACAATAAAAACAAAAAATCCTTCGCATCTATTCCTAGAGCTGCATAAAATATATAACAACGAGAATAATCATTTTGAACATCCTTGTATGCCTTCAATGTAAGTTTTATTTGACACTAATGAAATTTAAAAGCAAAACGAAGTTATAAGCTGGAACTATTTAGGTGTACTATGTAAAAAGTAAAATGTTATACACAAATCACTTGGTACCCCATTGGACTTTAAAGTATATGAATTCAGTTCATAAAAATGCCATATAACAAAGAGAAAAGAAACAAGCGATTATTGCAACTATTCATGACCAAATGGTGGAAATCATATGTTAAAAATTGACCTTGTATTGGGGTTCACAATACTTACGTAAACTCGGTATTTAGAAATTCAGTATAATACAATAAAAACAAAAAATCCTTCGCATCTATTTTTAGAGCTGCATAAAATATATAACAACGAGAATAATCATTTTGAACATCCTTGTATGCCTTCAATGTAAGTTTTATTTGACACTACTGAAATTTAAAAGCAAAACGAAGTTATAAGCTGGAACTATTTAGGTGTACTATGTAAAAAGTAAGATTTTATACACAAATCACTTGGTACCCCATTGGACTTTAAAGTATATGAATTCAGTTCATAAAAATGCCATATAACAAAGAGAAAAGAAAGAAGCGATTATTGCAACTATTCATGACCAAATGGTGGAAATCATATTTAAAAATTTACCTTGTATTGGGGTTCACAATACTTACGTAAACTCGGTATTTAGAAATTCAGTATAATACAATAAAAACAAAAAATCCTTCGCATCTATTCCTAGAGCTGCATAAAATATATAACAACGAGAGTAATCATTTTGAACTTCCTTGTATGCCTTCTATATAAGTTTTATTTGACACTAATGAAATTTAAAAGCAAAACGAGGTTATAGGCTGCAAGTATTTAGGTGTACTATGTAAAAAGTAAGATTTTATACACAAATCACTTGGTACCCCATTGGACTTTAAAGCATATGAATTCAGTTCATAAAAATGCCATATAACAGGGAGAAAAGAAACAAGCGATTATTGCAACTATTCATGACCAAATGGTGGAAATCAAATTTTAAAAATTGACCTTGTATAGGAGTTTACAATATTTACGTAAACTCGGATTTTAGAAATTCAGTATAATACAATAAAAACAAAAAATCCTTCGCATCTATTCCTAGAGCTGCATAAAATATATAACAACGAGAATAATCATTTTGAACATCCTTGTATGCCTTCAATGTAAGTTTTATTTGACACTAATGAAATTTAAAAGCAAAACGAAGTTATAAGCTGGAACTATTTAGGTGTACTATGTAAAAAGTAAAATGTTATACACAAATCACTTGGTACCCCATTGGACTTTAAAGTATATGAATTCAGTTCATAAAAATGCCATATAACAAAGAGAAAAGAAACAAGCGATTATTGCAACTATTCATGACCAAATGGTGGAAATCAAATTTTAAAAATTGACCTTGTATTGGGGTTCACAATACTTACGTAAACTCGGTATTTAGAAATTCAGTATAATACAATAAAAACAAAAAATCCTTCGCATCTATTCCTAGAGCTGCATAAAATATATAACAACGAGAATAATCATTTTGAACATCCTTGTATGCCTTCAATGTAAGTTTTATTTGACACTAATGAAATTTAAAAGCAAAACGAAGTTATAAGCTGGAACTATTTAGGTGTACTATGTAAAAAGTAAGATTTTATACCCAAGTCACTTGGTACCCCATTGGACTTTAAAGCATAAAAATTTAGTTCTTAAACTGCCAGATAATAAAGAGAAACGAAACAAGCGATTATTGCAACTATTCATGACCAAATGGTGGAAATCATATTTTAAAAATTGACCTTGTATTGGGGTTCACAATACTTACGTAAACTCGGATTTTAGAAATTCAGTATAATACAATAAAAACAAAAAATCCTTCGCATCTATTCCTAGAGCTGCATAAAATATATAACAACGAGAGTAATCATTTTGAACATCCTTGTATTCCTTCTATATAAGTTTTATTTGACACTAATGAAATTTAAAAGCAAAACGAAGTTATAAGCTGGAACTATTTAGGTGTACTATGTAAAAAGTAAGATTTTATACCCAAGTCACTTGGTACCCCATTGGACTTTAAAGCATAAAAATTTAGTTCTTAAACTGCCAGATAATAAAGAGAAACGAAACAAGCGATTATTGCAACTATTCATGACCAAATGGTGGAAATCATATTTTAAAAATTGACCTTGTATTGGGGTTCACAATACTTACGTAAACTCAGTATTCAGAAATTCAGTATAATACAATAAAAACAAAAAATCCTTCGCATCTATTCCTAGAGCTGCATAAAATATATAACAACGAGAGTAATCATTTTGAACATCCTTGTATGCCTTCTATATAAGTTTTATTTGACACTAATGAAATTTAAAAGCAAAACGAGGTTATAGGCTGCAAGTATTTAGGTGTACTATGTAAAAAGTAAGATTTTATACACAAATCACTTGGTACCCCATTGGACTTTAAAGCATATGAATTCAGTTCATAAAAATGCCATATAACAAAGAGAAAAGAAACAAGCGATTATTGCAACTATTCATGACCAAATGGTGGAAATCATATTTTAAAAATTGACCTTGTATTGAGGTTCACAATACTTACGTAAACTCGGTATTTAGAAATTCAGTATAATACAATAAAAACAAAAAATCCTTCGCATCTATTTTTTGAGCTGCATAAAATATATAACAACGAGAATAATCATTTTGAACATCCTTGTATGCCTTCAATGTAAGTTTTATTTGACACTACTGAAATTTAAAAGCAAAACGAAGTTATAAGCTGGAACTATTTAGGTGTACTATGTAAAAAGTAAAATGTTATACACAAATCACTTTGTACCCCATTGGACTTTAAAGCATATGAATTCAGTTAATAAAAATGCCATATAACAAAGAGAAAAGAAACAAGCGATTATTGCAACTATTCATGACCAAATGGTGGAAATCAAATTTTAAAAATTGACCTTGTATAGGAGTTTACAATATTTACGTAAACTCGGATTTTAGAAATTCAGTATAATACTATAAAAACAAAAAATCCTTCGCATCTATTCCTAGAGCTGCATTAAATATATAACAACGAGAATAATCATTTTGAACATCCTTGTATGCCTTCAATGTAAGTTTTTTTTGACACTAATGAAATTTAAAAGCAAAACGAAGTTATAAGCTGGAACTATTTAGGTATACTATGTAAAAAGTAAGATTTTATACCCAAGTCACTTGGTACCCCATTGGACTTTAAAGCATAAAAATTTAGTTCTCAAACTGCCAGATAATAAAGAGAAACGAAACAAGCGATTATTGCAACTATTCATGACCAAATGGTGGAAATCATATTTTAAAAATTGACCTTGTATTGGGGTTCACAATACTTACGTAAACTCGGTATTTAGAAATTCAGTATAACACAATAAAAACAAAAAATCCTTCGCATCTATTCCTAGAGCTGCATAAAATATATAACAACGAGAGTAATCATTTTGAACATCCTTGTATGCCTTCTATATAAGTTTTATTTGACACTAATGAATTTTAAAAGCAAAACGATGTTATAGGCTGCAAGTATTTAGGTGTACTATGTAAAAAGTAAGATTTTATACACAAATCACTTGGTACCCCATTGGACTTTAAAGTATATGAATTCAGTTCATAAAAATGCCATATAACAAAGAGAAAAGAAACAAGCGATTATTGCAACTATTCATGACCAAATGGTGGAAATCATATTTTAAAAATTGACCTTGTATTGGGGTTCACAATACTTACGTAAACTCGGTATTTAGAAATTCAGTATAATACAATAAAAACAAAAAATCATTCGCATCTATTTTTAGAGCTGCATAAAATATATAACAACGAGAATAATCATTTTGAACATCCTTGTATGCCTTCAATGTAAGTTTTATTTGACACTAATGAAATTTAAAAGCAAAACGAAGTTATAAGCTGGAACTATTTAGGTGTACTATGTAAAAAGTAAAATGTTATACACAAATCACTTGGTACCCCATTGGACTTTAAAGCATATGAATTCAGTTCATAAAAATGCCATATAACAAAGAGAAAAGAAACAAGCGATTATTGCAACTATTCATGACCAAATGGTGGAAATCAAATTTTAAAAATTGACCTTGTATAGGAGTTTACAATATTTACGTAAACTCGGATTTTAGAAATTCAGTATAATACAATAAAAACAAAAAATCCTTCGCATCTATTCCTAGAGCTGCATAAAATATATAACAACGAGAATAATCATTTTGAACATCCTTGTATGCCTTCAATGTAAGTTTTATTTGACACTAATGAAATTTAAAAGCAAAACGAAGTTATAAGCTGGAACTATTTAGGTATACTATGTAAAAAGTACGATTTTATACCCAAGTCACTTGGTACCCCATTGGACTTTACAGCATAAAAATTTAGTTCTTAAACTGCCAGATAATAAAGAGAAACGAAACAAGCGATTATTGCAACTATTCATGACCAAATGGTGGAAATCATATTTTAAAAATTGACCTTGTATTGGGGTTCACAATACTTACGTAAACTCGGTATTTAGAAATTCAGTATAATACAATAAAAATAAAAAATCCTTCGCATCTATTCCTAGAGCTGCATAAAATATATAACAACGAGAGTAATCATTTTGAACATCCTTGTATGCCTTCAATGTAAGTTTTATTTGACACTACTGAAATTTAAAAGCAAAACGAAGTTATAAGCTGGAACTATTTAGGTGTACTATGTAAAAAGTAAGATTTTATACACAAATCACTTGGTACCCCATTGGACTTTAAAGTATATGAATTCAGTTCATAAAAATGCCATATAACAAAGAGAAAAGAAACAAGCGATTATTGCAACTATTCATGACCAAATGGTGGAAATCATATTTTAAAAATTGACCTTGTATTGGGGTTCACAAAACTTACGTAAACTCGGTATTTAGAAATTCAGTATAATACAATAAAAACAAAAAATCCTTCGCATCTATTTTTAGAGCTGCATAAAATATATAACAACGAGAGTAATCATTTTGAACATCCTTGTATGCCTTCTATATAAGTTTTATTTGACTCTAATGAAATTTAAAAGCAAAACGAGGTTATAGGCTGCAAGTATTTAGGTGTACTATGTAAAAAGTAAGATTTTATACACAAATCACTTGGTACCCCATTGGACTTTAAAGTATATGAATTCAGTTCATAAAAATGCCATATAACAAAGAGAAAAGAAACAAGCGATTATTGCAACTATTCATGACCAAATGGTGGAAATCATATTTTAAAAATTGACCTTGTATTGGGGTTCACAATACTTACGTAAACTCGGTATTTAGAAATTCAGTATAATACAATAAAAACAAAAAATCCTTCGCATCTATTTTTAGAGCTGCATAAAATATATAACAACGAGAATAATCATTTTGAACATCCTTGTATGCCTTCAATGTAAGTTTTATTTGACACTAATGAAATTTAAAAGCAAAACGAAGTTATAAGCTGGAACTATTTAGGTGTACTATGTAAAAAGTAAAATGTTATACACAAATCACTTGGTACCCCATTGGACTTTAAAGCATATGAATTCAGTTCATAAAAATGCCATATAACAAAGAGAAAAGAAACAAGCGATTATTGCAACTATTCATGACCAAATGGTGGAAATCAAATTTTAAAAATTGACCTTGTATAGGAGTTTACAATATTTACGTAAACTCGGATTTTAGAAATTCAGTATAATACAATAAAAACAAAAAATCCTTCGCATCTATTCCTAGAGCTGCATAAAATATATAACAACGAGAATAATCATTTTGAACATCCTTGTATGCCTTCAATGTAAGTTTTATTTGACACTAATGAAATTTAAAAGCAAAACGAAGTTATAAGCTGGAACTATTTAGGTGTACTATGTAAAAAGTAAAATGTTATACACAAATCACTTGGTACCCCATTGGACTTTAAAGTATATGAATTCAGTTCATAAAAATGCCATATAACAAAGAGAAAAGAAACAAGCGATTATTGCAACTATTCATGACCAAATGGTGGAAATCATATGTTAAAAATTGACCTTGTATTGGGGTTCACAATACTTACGTAAACTCGGTATTTAGAAATTCAGTATAATACAATAAAAACAAAAAATCCTTCGCATCTATTTTTAGAGCTGCATAAAATATATAACAACGAGAATAATCATTTTGAACATCCTTGTATGCCTTCAATGTAAGTTTTATTTGACACTACTGAAATTTAAAAGCAAAACGAAGTTATAAGCTGGAACTATTTAGGTGTACTATGTAAAAAGTAAGATTTTATACACAAATCACTTGGTACCCCATTGGACTTTAAAGTATATGAATTCAGTTCATAAAAATGCCATATAACAAAGAGAAAAGAAACAAGCGATTATTGCAACTATTCATGACCAAATGGTGGAAATCATATTTAAAAATTTACCTTGTATTGGGGTTCACAATACTTACGTAAACTCGGTATTTAGAAATTCAGTATAATACAATAAAAACAAAAAATCCTTCGCATCTATTCCTAGAGCTGCATAAAATATATAACAACGAGAGTAATCATTTTGAACTTCCTTGTATGCCTTCTATATAAGTTTTATTTGACACTAATGAAATTTAAAAGCAAAACGAGGTTATAGGCTGCAAGTATTTAGGTGTACTATGTAAAAAGTAAGATTTTATACACAAATCACTTGGTACCCCATTGGACTTTAAAGCATATGAATTCAGTTCATAAAAATGCCATATAACAGGGAGAAAAGAAACAAGCGATTATTGCAACTATTCATGACCAAATGGTGGAAATCAAATTTTAAAAATTGACCTTGTATAGGAGTTTACAATATTTACGTAAACTCGGATTTTAGAAATTCAGTATAATACAATAAAAACAAAAAATCCTTCGCATCTATTCCTAGAGCTGCATAAAATATATAACAACGAGAATAATCATTTTGAACATCCTTGTATGCCTTCAATGTAAGTTTTATTTGACACTAATGAAATTTAAAAGCAAAACGAAGTTATAAGCTGGAACTATTTAGGTGTACTATGTAAAAAGTAAAATGTTATACACAAATCACTTGGTACCCCATTGGACTTTAAAGTATATGAATTCAGTTCATAAAAATGCCATATAACAAAGAGAAAAGAAACAAGCGATTATTGCAACTATTCATGACCAAATGGTGGAAATCAAATTTTAAAAATTGACCTTGTATTGGGGTTCACAATACTTACGTAAACTCGGTATTTAGAAATTCAGTATAATACAATAAAAACAAAAAATCCTTCGCATCTATTCCTAGAGCTGCATAAAATATATAACAACGAGAATAATCATTTTGAACATCCTTGTATGCCTTCAATGTAAGTTTTATTTGACACTAATGAAATTTAAAAGCAAAACGAAGTTATAAGCTGGAACTATTTAGGTGTACTATGTAAAAAGTAAGATTTTATACCCAAGTCACTTGGTACCCCATTGGACTTCAAAGCATAAAAATTTAGTTCTTAAACTGCCAGATAATAAAGAGAAACGAAACAAGCGATTATTGCAACTATTCATGACCAAATGGTGGAAATCATATTTTAAAAATTGACCTTGTATTGGGGTTCACAATACTTACGTAAACTCGGATTTTAGAAATTCAGTATAATACAATAAAAACAAAAAATCCTTCGCATCTATTCCTAGAGCTGCATAAAATATATAACAACGAGAGTAATCATTTTGAACATCCTTGTATTCCTTCTATATAAGTTTTATTTGACACTAATGAAATTTAAAAGCAAAACGAAGTTATAAGCTGGAACTATTTAGGTGTACTATGTAAAAAGTAAGATTTTATACCCAAGTCACTTGGTACCCCATTGGACTTTAAAGCATAAAAATTTAGTTCTTAAACTGCCAGATAATAAAGAGAAACGAAACAAGCGATTATTGCAACTATTCATGACCAAATGGTGGAAATCATATTTTAAAAATTGACCTTGTATTGGGGTTCACAATACTTACGTAAACTCAGTATTCAGAAATTCAGTATAATACAATAAAAACAAAAAATCCTTCGCATCTATTCCTAGAGCTGCATAAAATATATAACAACGAGAGTAATCATTTTGAACATCCTTGTATGCCTTCTATATAAGTTTTATTTGACACTAATGAAATTTAAAAGCAAAACGAGGTTATAGGCTGCAAGTATTTAGGTGTACTATGTAAAAAGTAAGATTTTATACACAAATCACTTGGTACCCCATTGGACTTTAAAGCATATGAATTCAGTTCATAAAAATGCCATATAACAAAGAGAAAAGAAACAAGCGATTATTGCAACTATTCATGACCAAATGGTGGAAATCATATTTTAAAAATTGACCTTGTATTGAGGTTCACAATACTTACGTAAACTCGGTATTTAGAAATTCAGTATAATACAATAAAAACAAAAAATCCTTCGCATCTATTTTTAGAGCTGCATAAAATATATAACAACGAGAATAATCATTTTGAACATCCTTGTATGCCTTCAATGTAAGTTTTATTTGACACTACTGAAATTTAAAAGCAAAACGAAGTTATAAGCTGGAACTATTTAGGTGTACTATGTAAAAAGTAAAATGTTATACACAAATCACTTTGTACCCCATTGGACTTTAAAGCATATGAATTCAGTTAATAAAAATGCCATATAACAAAGAGAAAAGAAACAAGCGATTATTGCAACTATTCATGACCAAATGGTGGAAATCAAATTTTAAAAATTGACCTTGTATAGGAGTTTACAATATTTACGTAAACTCGGATTTTAGAAATTCAGTATAATACTATAAAAACAAAAAATCCTTCGCATCTATTCCTAGAGCTGCATAAAATATATAACAACGAGAATAATCATTTTGAACATCCTTGTATGCCTTCAATGTAAGTTTTTTTTGACACTAATGAAATTTAAAAGCAAAACGAAGTTATAAGCTGGAACTATTTAGGTATACTATGTAAAAAGTAAGATTTTATACCCAAGTCACTTGGTACCCCATTGGACTTTAAAGCATAAAAATTTAGTTCTTAAACTGCCAGATAATAAAGAGAAACGAAACAAGCGATTATTGCAACTATTCATGACCAAATGGTGGAAATCATATTTTAAAAATTGACCTTGTATTGGGGTTCACAATACTTACGTAAACTCGGTATTTAGAAATTCAGTATAACACAATAAAAACAAAAAATCCTTCGCATCTATTCCTAGAGCTGCATAAAATATATAACAACGAGAGTAATCATTTTGAACATCCTTGTATGCCTTCTATATAAGTTTTATTTGACACTAATGAAATTTAAAAGCAAAACGATGTTATAGGCTGCAAGTATTTAGGTGTACTATGTAAAAAGTAAGATTTTATACACAAATCACTTGGTACCCCATTGGACTTTAAAGTATATGAATTCAGTTCATAAAAATGCCATATAACAAAGAGAAAAGAAACAAGCGATTATTGCAACTATTCATGACCAAATGGTGGAAATCATATTTTAAAAATTGACCTTGTATTGGGGTTCACAATACTTACGTAAACTCGGTATTTAGAAATTCAGTATAATACAATAAAAACAAAAAATCATTCGCATCTATTTTTAGAGCTGCATAAAATATATAACAACGAGAATAATCATTTTGAACATCCTTGTATGCCTTCAATGTAAGTTTTATTTGACACTAATGAAATTTAAAAGCAAAACGAAGTTATAAGCTGGAACTATTTAGGTGTACTATGTAAAAAGTAAAATGTTATACACAAATCACTTGGTACCCCATTGGACTTTAAAGCATATGAATTCAGTTCATAAAAATGCCATATAACAAAGAGAAAAGAAACAAGCGATTATTGCAACTATTCATGACCAAATGGTGGAAATCAAATTTTAAAAATTGACCTTGTATAGGAGTTTACAATATTTACGTAAACTCGGATTTTAGAAATTCAGTATAATACAATAAAAACAAAAAATCCTTCTCATCTATTCCTAGAGCTGCATAAAATATATAACAACGAGAATAATCATTTTGAACATCCTTGTATGCCTTCAATGTAAGTTTTATTTGACACTAATGAAATTTAAAAGCAAAACGAAGTTATAAGCTGGAACTATTTAGGTATACTATGTAAAAAGTACGATTTTATACCCAAGTCACTTGGTACCCCATTGGACTTTACAGCATAAAAATTTAGTTCTTAAACTGCCAGATAATAAAGAGAAACGAAACAAGCGATTATTGCAACTATTCATGACCAAATGGTGGAAATCATATTTTAAAAATTGACCTTGTATTGGGGTTCACAATACTTACGTAAACTCGGTATTTAGAAATTCAGTATAATACAATAAAAATAAAAAATCCTTCGCATCTATTCCTAGAGCTGCATAAAATATATAACAACGAGAGTAATCATTTTGAACATCCTTGTATGCCTTCAATGTAAGTTTTATTTGACACTACTGAAATTTAAAAGCAAAACGAAGTTATAAGCTGGAACTATTTAGGTGTACTATGTAAAAAGTAAGATTTTATACACAAATCACTTGGTACCCCATTGGACTTTAAAGTATATGAATTCAGTTCATAAAAATGCCATATAACAAAGAGAAAAGAAACAAGCGATTATTGCAACTATTCATGACCAAATGGTGGAAATCATATTTTAAAAATTGACCTTGTATTGGGGTTCACAAAACTTACGTAAACTCGGTATTTAGAAATTCAGTATAATACAATAAAAACAAAAAATCCTTCGCATCTATTTTTAGAGCTGCATAAAATATATAACAACGAGAGTAATCATTTTGAACATCCTTGTATGCCTTCTATATAAGTTTTATTTGACTCTAATGAAATTTAAAAGCAAAACGAGGTTATAGGCTGCAAGTATTTAGGTGTACTATGTAAAAAGTAAGATTTTATACACAAATCACTTGGTACCCCATTGGACTTTAAAGTATATGAATTCAGTTCATAAAAATGCCATATAACAAAGAGAAAAGAAACAAGCGATTATTGCAACTATTCATGACCAAATGGTGGAAATCATATTTTAAAAATTGACCTTGTATTGGGGTTCACAATACTTACGTAAACTCGGTATTTAGAAATTCAGTATAATACAATAAAAACAAAAAATCCTTCGCATCTATTTTTAGAGCTGCATAAAATATATAACAACGAGAATAATCATTTTGAACATCCTTGTATGCCTTCAATGTAAGTTTTATTTGACACTAATGAAATTTAAAAGCAAAACGAAGTTATAAGCTGGAACTATTTAGGTGTACTATGTAAAAAGTAAAATGTTATACACAAATCACTTGGTACCCCATTGGACTTTAAAGCATATGAATTCAGTTCATAAAAATGCCATATAACAAAGAGAAAAGAAACAAGCGATTATTGCAACTATTCATGACCAAATGGTGGAAATCAAATTTTAAAAATTGACCTTGTATAGGAGTTTACAATATTTACGTAAACTCGGATTTTAGAAATTCAGTATAATACAATAAAAACAAAAAATCCTTCGCATCTATTCCTAGAGCTGCATAAAATATATAACAACGAGAATAATCATTTTGAACATCCTTGTATGCCTTCAATGTAAGTTTTATTTGACACTAATGAAATTTAAAAGCAAAACGAAGTTATAAGCTGGAACTATTTAGGTATACTATGTAAAAAGTAAGATTTTATACCCAAGTCACTTGGTACCCCATTGGACTTTAAAGCATAAAAATTTAGTTCTTAAACTGCCAGATAATAAAGAGAAACGAAACAAGCGATTATTGCAACTATTCATGACCAAATGGTGGAAATCATATTTTAAAAATTGACCTTGTATTGGGGTTCACAATACTTACGTAAACTCGGTATTTAGAAATTCAGTATAATACAATAAAAACAAAAAATCCTTCGCATCTATTCCTAGAGCTGCATAAAATATATAACAACGAGAATAATCATTTTGAACATCCTTGTATGCCTTCAATGTAAGTTTTATTTGACACTAATGAAATTTAAAAGCAAAACGAAGTTATAAGCTGGAACTATTTAGGTATACTATGTAAAAAGTAAGATTTTATACCCAAGTCACTTGGTACCCCATTGGACTTTAAAGCATAAAAATTTAGTTCTTAAACTGCCAGATAATAAAGAGAAACGAAACAAGCGATTATTGCAACTATTCATGACCAAATGGTGGAAATCATATTTTAAAAATTGACCTTGTATTGGGGTTCACAATACTTACGTAAACTCGGTATTTAGAAATTCAGTATAATACAATAAAAACAAAAAATCCTTCGCATCTATTTTTAGAGCTGCATAAAATATATAACAACGAGAATAATCATTTTGAACATCCTTGTATGCCTTCAATGTAAGTTTTATTTGACACTACTGAAATTTAAAAGCAAAACGAAGTTATAAGCTGGAACTATTTAGGTGTACTATGTAAAAAGTAAGATTTTATACACAAATCACTTGGTACCCCATTGGACTTTAAAGTATATGAATTCAGTTCATAAAAATGCCATATAACAAAGAGAAAAGAAACAAGCGATTATTGCAACTATTCATGACCAAATGGTGGAAATCATATTTAAAAATTTACCTTGTATTGGGGTTCACAATACTTACGTAAACTCGGTATTTAGAAATTCAGTATAATACAATAAAAACAAAAAATCCTTCGCATCTATTCCTAGAGCTGCATAAAATATATAACAACGAGAGTAATCATTTTGAACTTCCTTGTATGCCTTCTATATAAGTTTTATTTGACACTAATGAAATTTAAAAGCAAAACGAGGTTATAGGCTGCAAGTATTTAGGTGTACTATGTAAAAAGTAAGATTTTATACACAAATCACTTGGTACCCCATTGGACTTTAAAGTATATGAATTCAGTTCATAAAAATGCCATATAACAAAGAGAAAAGAAACAAGCGATTATTGCAACTATTCATGACCAAATGGTGGAAATCATATTTTAAAAATTGACCTTGTATTGGGGTTCACAATACTTACGTAAACTCGGTATTTAGAAATTCAGTATAATACAATAAAAACAAAAAATCCTTCGCATCTATTCCTAGAGCTGCATAAAATATATAACAACGAGAGTAATCATTTTGAACATCCTTGTATGCCTTCTATATAAGTTTTATTTGACACTAATGAAATTTAAAAGCAAAACGAGGTTATAGGCTGCAAGTATTTAGGTGTACTATGTAAAAAGTAAGATTTTATACACAAATCACTTGGTACCCCATTGGACTTTAAAGTATATGAATTCAGTTCATAAAAATGCCATATAACAAAGAGAAAAGAAACAAGCGATTATTGCAACTATTCATGACCAAATGGTGGAAATCATATTTTAAAAATTGACCTTGTATTGGGGTTCACAATACTTACGTAAACTCGGTATTTAGAAATTCAGTATAATACAATAAAAACAAAAAATCCTTCGCATCTATTCCTAGAGCTGCATAAAATATATAACAACGAGAGTAATCATTTTGAACATCCTTGTATGCCTTCTATATAAGTTTTATTTGACACTAATGAAATTTAAAAGCAAAACGAAGTTATAAGCTGGAACTATTTAGGTGTACTATGTAAAAAGTAAGATTTTATACCCAAGTCACTTGGTACCCCATTGGACTTTAAAGCATAAAAATTTAGTTCTTAAACTGCCAGATAATAAAGAGAAACGAAACAAGCGATTATTGCAACTATTCATGACCAAATGTTGGAAATCATATTTTAAAAATTGACCTTGTATTGGGGTTCACAATACTTACGTAAACTCGGTATTTAGAAATTCAGTATAATACAATAAAAACAAAAAATCCTTCGCATCTATTCCTAGAGCTGCATAAAATATATAACAACGAGAATAATCATTTTGAACATCCTTGTATGCCTTCAATGTAAGTTTTATTTGACACTAATGAAATTTAAAAGCAAAACGAAGTTATAAGCTGCAAGTATTTAGGTGTACTATGTAAAAAGTAAGATTTTATACACAAATCACTTGGTACCCCATTGGACTTTAAAGCATATGAATTCAGTTCATAAAAATGCCATATAACAAAGAGAAAAGAAACAAGCGATTATTGCAACTATTCATGACCAAATGGTGGAAATCATATTTTAAAAATTGACCTTGTATTGAGGTTCACAATACTTACGTAAACTCGGTATTTAGAAATTCAGTATAATACAATAAAAACAAAAAATCCTTCGCATCTATTTCTACAGCTGCATAAAATATATAACAACGAGAATAATCATTTTGAACATCCTTGTATGACTTCAATGTAAGTTTTATTTGACACTAATGAAATTTAAAAGCAAAACGAAGTTATAAGCTGGAACTATTTAGGTGTACTATGTAAAAAGTAAAATGTTATACACAAATCACTTGGTACCCCATTGGACTTTACAGCATATGAATTCAGTTCATAAAAATGCCATATAACAAAGAGAAAAGAAACAAGCGATTATTGCAACTATTCATGACCAAATGGTGGAAATCAAATTTTAAAAATTGACCTTGTATAGGAGTTTACAATATTTACGTAAACTCGAATTTTAGAAATTCAGTATAATACAATAAAAACAAAAAATCCTTCTCATCTATTCCTAGAGCTGCATAAAATATATAACAACGAGAATAATCATTTTGAACATCCTTGTATGCCTTCAATGTAAGTTTTATTTGACACTAATGAAATTTAAAAGCAAAACGAAGTTATAAGCTGGAACTATTTAGGTATACTATGTAAAAAGTAAGATTTTATACCCAAGTCACTTGGTACCCCATTGGACTTTACAGCATAAAAATTTAGTTCTTAAACTGCCAGATAATAAAGAGAAACGAAATAAGCGATTATTGCAACTATTCATGACCAAATGGTGGAAATCATATTTTAAAAATTGACCTTGTATTGGGGTTCACAATACTTACGTAAACTCGGTATTTAGAAATTCAGTATAATACAATAAAAACAAAAAATCATTCGCATCTATTCCTAGAGCTGCATAAAATATATAACAACGAGAGTAATCATTTTGAACATCCTTGTATGCCTTCAATGTAAGTTTTATTTGACACTACTGAAATTTAAAAGCAAAACGAAGTTATAAGCTGGAACTATTTAGGTGTACTATGTAAAAAGTAAGATTTTATACACAAATCACTTGGTACCCCATTGGACTTTAAAGTATATGAATTCAGTTCATAAAAATGCCATATAACAAAGAGAAAAGAAACAAGCGATTATTGCAACTATTCATGACCAAATGGTGAAAATCATATTTTAAAAATTGACCTTGTATAGGAGTTTACAATATTTACGTAAACTCGGATTTTAGAAATTCAGTATAATACAATAAAAACAAAAAATCCTTCGCATCTATTCCTAGAGCTGCATAAAATATATAACAACGAGAATAATCATTTTGAACATCCTTGTATGCCTTCAATGTAAGTTTTATTTGACACTAATGAAATTTAAAAGCAAAACGAAGTTATAAGCTGGAACTATTTAGGTATACTATGTAAAAAGTACGATTTTATACCCAAGTCACTTGGTACCCCATTGGACTTTAAAGCATAAAAATTTAGTTCTTAAACTGCCAGATAATAAAGAGAAACGAAACAAGCGATTATTGCAACTATTCATGACCAAATGGTGGAAATCATATTTTAAAAATTGACCTTGTATTGGGGTTCACAATACTTACGTAAACTCGGTATTTAGAAATTCAGTATAATACAATAAAAACAAAAAATCCTTCGCATCTATTCCTAGAGCTGCATAAAATATATAACAACGAGAGTAATCATTTTGAACTTCCTTGTATGCCTTCTATATAAGTTTTATTTGACACTAATGAAATTTAAAAGCAAAACGAGGTTATAGGCTGCAAGTATTTAGGTGTACTATGTAAAAAGTAAGATTTTATACACAAATCACTTGGTACCCCATTGGACTTTAAAGTATATGAATTCAGTTCATAAAAATGCCATATAACAAAGAGAAAAGAAACAAGCGATTATTGCAACTATTCATGACCAAATGGTGGAAATCATATTTTAAAAATTGACCTTGTATTGGGGTTCACAATACTTACGTAAACTCGGTATTTAGAAATTCAGTATAATACAATAAAAACAAAAAATCCTTCGCATCTATTCCTAGAGCTGCATAAAATATATAACAACGAGAGTAATCATTTTGAACATCCTTGTATGCCTTCTATATAAGTTTTATTTGACACTAATGAAATTTAAAAGCAAAACGAGGTTATAGGCTGCAAGTATTTAGGTGTACTATGTAAAAAGTAAGATTTTATACACAAATCACTTGGTACCCCATTGGACTTTAAAGTATATGAATTCAGTTCATAAAAATGCCATATAACAAAGAGAAAAGAAACAAGCGATTATTGCAACTATTCATGACCAAATGGTGGAAATCATATTTTAAAAATTGACCTTGTATTGGGGTTCACAATACTTACGTAAACTCGGTATTTAGAAATTCAGTATAATACAATAAAAACAAAAAATCCTTCGCATCTATTCCTAGAGCTGCATAAAATATATAACAACGAGAGTAATCATTTTGAACATCCTTGTATGCCTTCTATATAAGTTTTATTTGACACTAATGAAATTTAAAAGCAAAACGAGGTTATAGGCTGCAAGTATTTAGGTGTACTATGTAAAAAGTAAGATTTTATACACAAATCACTTGGTACCCCATTGGACTTTAAAGTATATGAATTCAGTTCATAAAAATGCCATATAACAAAGAGAAAAGAAACAAGCGATTATTGCAACTATTCATGACCAAATGGTGGAAATCATATTTTAAAAATTGACCTTGTATTGGGGTTCACAATACTTACGTAAACTCGGTATTTAGAAATTCAGTATAATACAATAAAAACAAAAAATCCTTCGCATCTATTCCTAGAGCTGCATAAAATATATAACAACGAGAATAATCATTTTGAACATCCTTGTATGCCTTCTATATAAGTTTTATTTGACACTAATGAAATTTAAAAGCAAAACGAAGTTATAAGCTGGAACTATTTAGGTGTACTATGTAAAAAGTAAGATTTTATACCCAAGTCACTTGGTACCCCATTGGACTTTAAAGCATATGAATTCAGTTCATAAAAATGCCATATAACAGGGAGAAAAGAAACAAGCGATTATTGCAACTATTCATGACCAAATGTTGGAAATCATATTTTAAAAATTGACCTTGTATTGGGGTTCACAATACTTACGTAAACTCGGTATTTAGAAATTCAGTATAATACAATAAAAACAAAAAATCCTTCGCATCTATTCCTAGAGCTGCATAAAATATATAACAACGAGAATAATCATTTTGAACATCCTTGTATGCCTTCAATGTAAGTTTTATTTGACACTAATGAAATTTAAAAGCAAAACGAAGTTATAAGCTGGAACTATTTAGGTGTACTATGTAAAAAGTAAGATTTTATACACAAATCACTTGGTACCCCATTGGACTTTAAAGCATATGAATTCAGTTCATAAAAATGCCATATAACAAAGAGAAAAGAAACAAGCGATTATTGCAACTATTCATGACCAAATGGTGGAAATCATATTTTAAAAATTGACCTTGTATTGAGGTTCACAATACTTACGTAAACTCGGTATTTAGAAATTCAGTATAATACAATAAAAACAAAAAATCCTTCGCATCTATTTCTACAGCTGCATAAAATATATAACAACGAGAATAATCATTTTGAACATCCTTGTATGCCTTCAATGTAAGTTTTATTTGACACTAATGAAATTTAAAAGCAAAACGAAGTTATAAGCTGGAAATATTTAGGTGTACTATGTAAAAAGTAAAATGTTATACACAAATCACTTGGTACCCCATTGGACTTTACAGCATATGAATTCAGTTCATAAAAATGCCATATAACAAAGAGAAAAGAAACAAGCGATTATTGCAACTATTCATGACCAAATGGTGGAAATCATATTTTAAAAATTGACCTTGTATTGGGGTTCACAATACTTACGTAAACTCGGTATTTAGAAATTCAGTATAATACAATAAAAACAAAAAATCCTTCGCATCTATTCCTAGAGCTGCATAAAATATATAACAACGAGAGTAATCATTTTGAACATCCTTGTATGCCTTCTATATAAGTTTTATTTGACACTAATGAAATTTAAAAGCAAAACGAGGTTATAGGCTGCAAGTATTTAGGTGTACTATGTAAAAAGTAAGATTTTATACACAAATCACTTGGTACCCCATTGGTCTTTAAAGTATATGAATTCAGTTCATAAAAATGCCATATAACAAAGAGAAAAGAAACAAGCGATTATTGCAACTATTCATGACCAAATGGTGGAAATCATATTTTAAAAATTGACCTTGTATTGGGGTTCACAATACTTACGTAAACTCGGTATTTAGAAATTCAGTATAATACAATAAAAACAAAAAATCCTTCGCATCTATTCCTAGAGCTGCATAAAATATATAACAACGAGAATAATCATTTTGAACATCCTTGTATGCCTTCTATATAAGTTTTATTTGACACTAATGAAATTTAAAAGCAAAACGAAGTTATAAGCTGGAACTATTTAGGTGTACTATGTAAAAAGTAAGATTTTATACCCAAGTCACTTGGTACCCCATTGGACTTTAAAGCATATGAATTCAGTTCATAAAAATGCCATATAACAGGGAGAAAAGAAACAAGCGATTATTGCAACTATTCATGACCAAATGTTGGAAATCATATTTTAAAAATTGACCTTGTATTGGGGTTCACAATACTTACGTAAACTCGGTATTTATAAATTCAGTATAATACAATAAAAACAAAAAATCCTTCGCATCTATTCCTAGAGCTGCATAAAATATATAACAACGAGAATAATCATTTTGAACATCCTTGTATGCCTTCAATGTAAGTTTTATTTGACACTAATGAAATTTAAAAGCAAAACGAAGTTATAAGCTGGAACTATTTAGGTGTACTATGTAAAAAGTAAGATTTTATACACAAATCACTTGGTACCCCATTGGACTTTAAAGCATATGAATTCAGTTCATAAAAATGCCATATAACAAAGAGAAAAGAAACAAGCGATTATTGCAACTATTCATGACCAAATGGTGGAAATCATATTTTAAAAATTGACCTTGTATTGAGGTTCACAATACTTACGTAAACTCGGTATTTAGAAATTCAGTATAATACAATAAAAACAAAAAATCCTTCGCATCTATTTCTACAGCTGCATAAAATATATAACAACGAGAATAATCATTTTGAACATCCTTGTATGCCTTCAATGTAAGTTTTATTTGACACTAATGAAATTTAAAAGCAAAACGAAGTTATAAGCTGGAACTATTTAGGTGTACTATGTAAAAAGTAAAATGTTATACACAAATCACTTTGTACCCCATTGGACTTTAAAGTATATGAATTCAGTTCATAAAAATGCCATATAACAAAGAGAAAAGAAACAAGCGATTATTGCAACTATTCATGACCAAATGGTGGAAATCATATTTTAAAAATTGACCTTGTATTGGGGTTCACAATACTTACGTAAACTCGGTATTTAGAAATTCAGTATAATACAATAAAAACAAAAAATCCTTCGCATCTATTTTTAGAGCTGCATAAAATATATAACAACGAGAATAATCATTTTGAACATCCTTGTATGC
This sequence comes from Anthrax anthrax, assembly GCA_963971155.1. Lineage (NCBI taxonomy): Eukaryota > Metazoa > Arthropoda > Insecta > Diptera > Bombyliidae > Anthrax > Anthrax anthrax. The sequence continues at coordinate 383,678 of CAXAQU010000283.1, forward strand.
CTTCAATGTAAGTTTTATTTGACACTACTGAAATTTAAAAGCAAAACGAAGTTATAAGCTGGAACTATTTAGGTGTACTATGTAAAAAGTAAGATTTTATACACAAATCACTTGGTACCCCATTGGACTTTAAAGCATATGAATTCAGTTCATCAAAATGCCATATAACAGGGAGAAAAGAAACAAGCGATTATTGCAACTATTCATGACCAAATGTTGGAAATCATATTTTAAAAATTGACCTTGTATTGGGGTTCACAATACTTACGTAAACTCGGTATTTAGAAATTCAGTATAATACAATAAAAACAAAAAATCCTTCGCATCTATTCCTAGAGCTGCATAAAATATATAACAACGAGAATAATCATTTTGAACATCCTTGTATGCCTTCAATGTAAGTTTTATTTGACACTAATGAAATTTAAAAGCAAAACGAAGTTATAAGCTGGAACTATTTAGGTGTACTATGTAAAAAGTAAGATTTTATACACAAATCACTTGGTACCCCATTGGACTTTAAAGCATATGAATTCAGTTCATAAAAATGCCATATAACAAAGAGAAAAGAAACAAGCGATTATTGCAACTATTCATGACCAAATGGTGGAAATCATATTTTAAAAATTGACCTTGTATTGAGGTTCACAATACTTACGTAAACTCGGTATTTAGAAATTCAGTATAATACAATAAAAACAAAAAATCCTTCGCATCTATTTCTACAGCTGCATAAAATATATAACAACGAGAATAATCATTTTGAACATCCTTGTATGCCTTCAATGTAAGTTTTATTTGACACTAATGAAATTTAAAAGCAAAACGAAGTTATAAGCTGGAAATATTTAGGTGTACTATGTAAAAAGTAAAATGTTATACACAAATCACTTGGTACCCCATTGGACTTTACAGCATATGAATTCAGTTCATAAAAATGCCATATAACAAAGAGAAAAGAAACAAGCGATTATTGCAACTATTCATGACCAAATGGTGGAAATCATATTTTAAAAATTGACCTTGTATTGGGGTTCACAATACTTACGTAAACTCGGTATTTAGAAATTCAGTATAATACAATAAAAACAAAAAATCCTTCGCATCTATTCCTAGAGCTGCATAAAATATATAACAACGAGAGTAATCATTTTGAACATCCTTTTATGCCTTCTATATAAGTTTTATTTGACACTAATGAAATTTAAAAGCAAAACGAGGTTATAGGCTGCAAGTATTTAGGTGTACTATGTAAAAAGTAAGATTTTATACACAAATCACTTGGTACCCCATTGGTCTTTAAAGTATATGAATTCAGTTCATAAAAATGCCATATAACAAAGAGAAAAGAAACAAGCGATTATTGCAACTATTCATGACCAAATGGTGGAAATCATATTTTAAAAATTGACCTTGTATTGGGGTTCACAATACTTACGTAAACTCGGTATTTAGAAATTCAGTATAATACAATAAAAACAAAAAATCCTTCGCATCTATTCCTAGAGCTGCATAAAATATATAACAACGAGAATAATCATTTTGAACATCCTTGTATGCCTTCTATATAAGTTTTATTTGACACTAATGAAATTTAAAAGCAAAACGAAGTTATAAGCTGGAACTATTTAGGTGTACTATGTAAAAAGTAAGATTTTATACCCAAGTCACTTGGTACCCCATTGGACTTTAAAGCATATGAATTCAGTTCATAAAAATGCCATATAACAGGGAGAAAAGAAACAAGCGATTATTGCAACTATTCATGACCAAATGTTGGAAATCATATTTTAAAAATTGACCTTGTATTGGGGTTCACAATACTTACGTAAACTCGGTATTTAGAAATTCAGTATAATACAATAAAAACAAAAAATCCTTCGCATCTATTCCTAGAGCTGCATAAAATATATAACAACGAGAATAATCATTTTGAACATCCTTGTATGCCTTCAATGTAAGTTTTATTTGACACTAATGAAATTTAAAAGCAAAACGAAGTTATAAGCTGGAACTATTTAGGTGTACTATGTAAAAAGTAAGATTTTATACACAAATCACTTGGTACCCCATTGGACTTTAAAGCATATGAATTCAGTTCATAAAAATGCCATATAACAAAGAGAAAAGAAACAAGCGATTATTGCAACTATTCATGACCAAATGGTGGAAATCATATTTTAAAAATTGACCTTGTATTGAGGTTCACAATACTTACGTAAACTCGGTATTTAGAAATTCAGTATAATACAATAAAAACAAAAAATCCTTCGCATCTATTTCTACAGCTGCATAAAATATATAACAACGAGAATAATCATTTTGAACATCCTTGTATGCCTTCAATGTAAGTTTTATTTGACACTAATGAAATTTAAAAGCAAAACGAAGTTATAAGCTGGAACTATTTAGGTGTACTATGTAAAAAGTAAAATGTTATACACAAATCACTTTGTACCCCATTGGACTTTAAAGTATATGAATTCAGTTCATAAAAATGCCATATAACAAAGAGAAAAGAAACAAGCGATTATTGCAACTATTCATGACCAAATGGTGGAAATCATATTTTAAAAATTGACCTTGTATTGGGGTTCACAATACTTACGTAAACTCGGTATTTAGAAATTCAGTATAATACAATAAAAACAAAAAATCCTTCGCATCTATTTTTAGAGCTGCATAAAATATATAACAACGAGAATAATCATTTTGAACATCCTTGTATGCCTTCAATGTAAGTTTTATTTGACACTACTGAAATTTAAAAGCAAAACGAAGTTATAAGCTGGAACTATTTAGGTGTACTATGTAAAAAGTAAGATTTTATACACAAATCACTTGGTACCCCATTGGACTTTAAAGTATATGAATTCAGTTCATAAAAATGCCATATAACAAAGAGAAAAGAAACAAGCGATTATTGCAACTATTCATGACCAAATGGTGGAAATCATATTTAAAAATTTACCTTGTATTGGGGTTCACAATACTTACGTAAACTCGGTATTTAGAAATTCAGTATAATACAATAAAAACAAAAAATCCTTCGCATCTATTCCTAGAGCTGCATAAAATATATAACAACGAGAGTAATCATTTTGAACTTCCTTGTATGCCTTCTATATAAGTTTTATTTGACACTAATGAAATTTAAAAGCAAAACGAGGTTATAGGCTGCAAGTATTTAGGTGTACTATGTAAAAAGTAAGATTTTATACACAAATCACTTGGTACCCCATTGGACTTTAAAGTATATGAATTCAGTTCATAAAAATGCCATATAACAAAGAGAAAAGAAACAAGCGATTATTGCAACTATTCATGACCAAATGGTGGAAATCATATTTTAAAAATTGACCTTGTATTGGGGTTCACAATACTTACGTAAACTCGGTATTTAGAAATTCAGTATAATACAATAAAAACAAAAAATCCTTCGCATCTATTCCTAGAGCTGCATAAAATATATAACAACGAGAGTAATCATTTTGAACATCCTTGTATGCCTTCTATATAAGTTTTATTTGACACTAATGAAATTTAAAAGCAAAACGAGGTTATAGGCTGCAAGTATTTAGGTGTACTATGTAAAAAGTAAGATTTTATACACAAATCACTTGCTACCCCATTGGACTTTAAAGTATATGAATTCAGTTCATAAAAATGCCATATAACAAAGAGAAAAAAAACAAGCGATTATTGCAACTATTCATGACCAAATGGTGGAAATCATATTTTAAAAATTGACCTTGTATTGGGGTTCACAATACTTACGTAAACTCGGTATTTAGAAATTCAGTATAATACAATAAAAACAAAAAATCCTTCGCATCTATTTTTAGAGCTGCATAAAATATATAACAACGAGAGTAATCATTTTGAACATCCTTGTATGCCTTCTATATAAGTTTTATTTGACACTAATGAAATTTAAAAGCAAAACGAAGTTATAAGCTGGAACTATTTAGGTGTACTATGTAAAAAGTAAGATTTTATACCCAAGTCACTTGGTACCCCATTGGACTTTAAAGCATAAAAATTTAGTTCTTAAACTGCCAGATAATAAAGAGAAACGAAACAAGCGATTATTGCAACTATTCATGACCAAATGTTGGAAATCATATTTTAAAAATTGACCTTGTATTGGGGTTCACAATACTTACGTAAACTCGGTATTTAGAAATTCAGTATAATACAATAAAAACAAAAAATCCTTCGCATCTATTCCTAGAGCTGCATAAAATATATAACAACGAGAATAATCATTTTGAACATCCTTGTATGCCTTCAATGTAAGTTTTATTTGACACTAATGAAATTTAAAAGCAAAACGAAGTTATAAGCTGCAAGTATTTAGGTGTACTATGTAAAAAGTAAGATTTTATACACAAATCACTTGGTACCCCATTGGACTTTAAAGCATATGAATTCAGTTCATAAAAATGCCATATAACAAAGAGAAAAGAAACAAGCGATTATTGCAACTATTCATGACCAAATGGTGGAAATCATATTTTAAAAATTGACCTTGTATTGAGGTTCACAATACTTACGTAAACTCGGTATTTAGAAATTCAGTATAATACAATAAAAACAAAAAATCCTTCGCATCTATTTCTACAGCTGCATAAAATATATAACAACGAGAATAATCATTTTGAACATCCTTGTATGACTTCAATGTAAGTTTTATTTGACACTAATGAAATTTAAAAGCAAAACGAAGTTATAAGCTGGAACTATTTAGGTGTACTATGTAAAAAGTAAAATGTTATACACAAATCACTTGGTACCCCATTGGACTTTACAGCATATGAATTCAGTTCATAAAAATGCCATATAACAAAGAGAAAAGAAACAAGCGATTATTGCAACTATTCATGACCAAATGGTGGAAATCAAATTTTAAAAATTGACCTTGTATAGGAGTTTACAATATTTACGTAAACTCGGATTTTAGAAATTCAGTATAATACAATAAAAACAAAAAATCCTTCTCATCTATTCCTAGAGCTGCATAAAATATATAACAACGAGAATAATCATTTTGAACATCCTTGTATGCCTTCAATGTAAGTTTTATTTGACACTAATGAAATTTAAAAGCAAAATGAAGTTATAAGCTGGAACTATTTAGGTATACTATGTAAAAAGTAAGATTTTATACCCAAGTCACTTGGTACCCCATTGGACTTTACAGCATAAAAATTTAGTTCTTAAACTGCCAGATAATAAAGAGAAACGAAATAAGCGATTATTGCAACTATTCATGACCAAATGGTGGAAATCATATTTTAAAAATTGACCTTGTATTGGGGTTCACAATACTTACGTAAACTCGGTATTTAGAAATTCAGTATAATACAATAAAAACAAAAAATCATTCGCATCTATTCCTAGAGCTGCATAAAATATATAACAACGAGAGTAATCATTTTGAACATCCTTGTATGCCTTCAATGTAAGTTTTATTTGACACTACTGAAATTTAAAAGCAAAACGAAGTTATAAGCTGGAACTATTTAGGTGTACTATGTAAAAAGTAAGATTTTATACACAAATCACTTGGTACCCCATTGGACTTTAAAGTATATGAATTCAGTTCATAAAAATGCCATATAACAAAGAGAAAAGAAACAAGCGATTATTGCAACTATTCATGACCAAATGGTGGAAATCATATTTTAAAAATTGACCTTGTATAGGAGTTTACAATATTTACGTAAACTCGGATTTTAGAAATTCAGTATAATACAATAAAAACAAAAAATCCTTCGCATCTATTCCTAGAGCTGCATAAAATATATAACAACGAGAATAATCATTTTGAACATCCTTGTATGCCTTCAATGTAAGTTTTATTTGACACTAATGAAATTTAAAAGCAAAACGAAGTTATAAGCTGGAACTATTTAGGTATACTATGTAAAAAGTACGATTTTATACCCAAGTCACTTGGTACCCCATTGGACTTTAAAGCATAAAAATTTAGTTCTTAAACTGCCAGATAATAAAGAGAAACGAAACAAGCGATTATTGCAACTATTCATGACCAAATGGTGGAAATCATATTTTAAAAATTGACCTTGTATTGGGGTTCACAATACTTACGTAAACTCGGTATTTAGAAATTCAGTATAATACAATAAAAACAAAAAATCCTTCGCATCTATTCCTAGAGCTGCATAAAATATATAACAACGAGAGTAATCATTTTGAACATCCTTGTATGCCTTCAATGTAAGTTTTATTTGACACTAATGAAATTTAAAAGCAAAACGAAGTTATAAGCTGGAACTATTTAGGTATACTATGTAAAAAGTACGATTTTATACCCAAGTCACTTGGTACCCCATTGGACTTTAAAGCATAAAAATTTAGTTCTTAAACTGCCAGATAATAAAGAGAAACGAAACAAGCGATTATTGCAACTATTCATGACCAAATGGTGGATATAAATTTTAAAAAATTGACCTTGTATTGGGGTTCACAATACTTACGTAAACTCGGTATTTAGAAATTCAGTATAATACAATAAAAACAAAAAATCCTTCGCATCTATTCCTAGAGCTGCATAAAATATATAACAACGAGAGTAATCATTTTGAACTTCCTTGTATGCCTTCTATATAAGTTTTATTTGACACTAATGAAATTTAAAAGCAAAACGAGGTTATAGGCTGCAAGTATTTAGGTGTACTATGTAAAAAGTAAGATTTTATACACAAATCACTTGGTACCCCGTTGGACTTTAAAGTATATGAATTCAGTTCATAAAAATGCCATATAACAAAGAGAAAAGAAACAAGCGATTATTGCAACTATTCATGACCAAATGGTGGAAATCATATTTTAAAAATTGACCTTGTATTGGGGTTCACAATACTTACGTAAACTCGGTATTTAGAAATTCAGTATAATACAATAAAAACAAAAAATCCTTCGCATCTATTCCTAGAGCTGCATAAAATATATAACAACGAGAGTAATCATTTTGAACATCCTTGTATGCCTTCTATATAAGTTTTATTTGACACTAATGAAATTTAAAAGCAAAACGAGGTTATAGGCTGCAAGTATTTAGGTGTACTATGTAAAAAGTAAGATTTTATACACAAATCACTTGGTACCCCATTGGACTTTAAAGTATATGAATTCAGTTCATAAAAATGCCATATAACAAAGAGAAAAGAAACAAGCGATTATTGCAACTATTCATGACCAAATGGTGGAAATCATATTTTAAAAATTGACCTTGTATTGGGGTTCACAATACTTACGTAAACTCGGTATTTAGAAATTCAGTATAATACAATAAAAACAAAAAATCCTTCGCATCTATTCCTAGAGCTGCATAAAATATATAACAACGAGAGTAATCATTTTGAACATCCTTGTATGCCTTCTATATAAGTTTTATTTGACACTAATGAAATTTAAAAGCAAAACGAGGTTATAGGCTGCAAGTATTTAGGTGTACTATGTAAAAAGTAAGATTTTATACACAAATCACTTGGTACCCCATTGGACTTTAAAGTATATGAATTCAGTTCATAAAAATGCCATATAACAAAGAGAAAAGAAACAAGCGATTATTGCAACTATTCATGACCAAATGGTGGAAATCATATTTTAAAAATTGACCTTGTATTGGGGTTCACAATACTTACGTAAACTCGGTATTTAGAAATTCAGTATAATACAATAAAAACAAAAAATCCTTCGCATCTATTCCTAGAGCTGCATAAAATATATAACAACGAGAATAATCATTTTGAACATCCTTGTATGCCTTCTATATAAGTTTTATTTGACACTAATGAAATTTAAAAGCAAAACGAAGTTATAAGCTGGAACTATTTAGGTGTACTATGTAAAAAGTAAGATTTTATACCCAAGTCACTTGGTACCCCATTGGACTTTAAAGCATATGAATTCAGTTCATAAAAATGCCATATAACAGGGAGAAAAGAAACAAGCGATTATTGCAACTATTCATGACCAAATGTTGGAAATCATATTTTAAAAATTGACCTTGTATTGGGGTTCACAATACTTACGTAAACTCGGTATTTAGAAATTCAGTATAATACAATAAAAACAAAAAATCCTTCGCATCTATTCCTAGAGCTGCATAAAATATATAACAACGAGAATAATCATTTTGAACATCCTTGTATGCCTTCAATGTAAGTTTTATTTGACACTAATGAAATTTAAAAGCAAAACGAAGTTATAAGCTGGAACTATTTAGGTGTACTATGTAAAAAGTAAGATTTTATACACAAATCACTTGGTACCCCATTGGACTTTAAAGCATATGAATTCAGTTCATAAAAATGCCATATAACAAAGAGAAAAGAAACAAGCGATTATTGCAACTATTCATGACCAAATGGTGGAAATCATATTTTAAAAATTGACCTTGTATTGAGGTTCACAATACTTACGTAAACTCGGTATTTAGAAATTCAGTATAATACAATAAAAACAAAAAATCCTTCGCATCTATTTCTACAGCTGCATAAAATATATAACAACGAGAATAATCATTTTGAACATCCTTGTATGCCTTCAATGTAAGTTTTATTTGACACTAATGAAATTTAAAAGCAAAACGAAGTTATAAGCTGGAAATATTTAGGTGTACTATGTAAAAAGTAAAATGTTATACACAAATCACTTGGTACCCCATTGGACTTTACAGCATATGAATTCAGTTCATAAAAATGCCATATAACAAAGAGAAAAGAAACAAGCGATTATTGCAACTATTCATGACCAAATGGTGGAAATCAAATTTTAAAAATTGACCTTGTATAGGAGTTTACAATATTTACGTAAACTCGGATTTTAGAAATTCAGTATAATACAATAAAAACAAAAAATCCTTCGCATCTATTCCTAGAGCTGCATAAAATATATAACAACGAGAATAATCATTTTGAACATCCTTGTATGCCTTCAATGTAAGTTTTATTTGACACTAATGAAATTTAAAAGCAAAACGAAGTTATAAGCTGGAACTATTTAGGTATACTATGTAAAAAGTAAGATTTTATACCCAAGTCACTTGGTACCCCATTGGACTTTAAAGCATAAAAATTTAGTTCTTAAACTGCCAGATAATAAAGAGAAACGAAACAAGCGATTATTGCAACTATTCATGACCAAATGGTGGAAATCATATTTTAAAAATTGACCTTGTATTGGGGTTCACAATACTTACGTAAACTCGGTATTTAGAAATTCAGTATAATACAATAAAAACAAAAAATCGTTCGCATCTATTCCTAGAGCTGCATAAAATATATAACAACGAGAGTAATCATTTTGAACATCCTTGTATGCCTTCTATATAGGTTTTATTTGACACTAATGAAATTTAAAAGCAAAACGAGGTTATAGGCTGCAAGTATTTAGGTGTACAATGTAAAAAGTAAGATTTTATACACAAATCACTTGGTACCCCATTGGACTTTAAAGTATATGAATTCAGTTCATAAAAATGCCATATAACAAAGAGAAAAGAAACAAGCGATTATTGCAACTATTCATGACCAAATGGTGGAAATCATATTTTAAAAATTGACCTTGTATTGGGGTTCACAATACTTACGTAAACTCGGTATTTAGAAATTCAGTATAATACAATAAAAACAAAAAATCCTTCGCATCTATTTTTAGAGCTGCATAAAATATATAACAACGAGAATAATCATTTTGAACATCCTTGTATGCCTTCAATGTAAGTTTTATTTGACACTAATGAAATTTAAAAGCAAAACGAAGTTATAAGCTGGAACTATTTAGGTATACTATGTAAAAAGTACGATTTTATACCCAAGTCACTTGGTACCCCATTGGACTTTAAAGCATAAAAATTTAGTTCTTAAACTGCCAGATAATAAAGAGAAACGAAACAAGCGATTATTGCAACTATTCATGACCAAATGATGGAAATCATATTTTAAAAATTGACCTTGTATTGGGGTTCACAATACTTACGTAAACTCGGTATTTAGAAATTCAGTATAATACAATAAAAACAAAAAATCCTTCGCATCTATTCCTAGAGCTGCATAAAATATATAACAACGAGAATAATCATTTTGAACATCCTTGTATGCCTTCTATATAAGTTTTATTTGACACTAATGAAATTTAAAAGCAAAACGAGGTTATAGGCTGCAAGTATTTAGGTGTACTATGTAAAAAGTAAGATTTTATACACAAATCACTTGGTACCCCATTGGACTTTAAAGTATATGAATTCAGTTCATAAAAATGCCATATAACAAAGAGAAAAGAAACAAGCGATTATTGCAACTATTCATGACCAAATGGTGGAAATCATATTTTAAAAATTGACCTTGTATTGGGGTTCACAATACTTACGTAAACTCGGTATTTAGAAATTCAGTATAATACAATAAAAACAAAAAATCCTTCGCATCTATTCCTAGAGCTGCATAAAATATATAACAACGAGAGTAATCATTTTGAACATCCTTGTATGCCTTCTATATAAGTTTTATTTGACACTAATGAAATTTAAAAGCAAAACGAGGTTATAGGCTGCAAGTATTTAGGTGTACTATGTAAAAAGTAAGATTTTATACACAAATCACTTGGTACCCCATTGGACTTTAAAGTATATGAATTCAGTTCATAAAAATGCCATATAACAAAGAGAAAAGAAACAAGCGATTATTGCAACTATTCATGACCAAATGGTGGAAATCATATTTTAAAAATTGACCTTGTATTGGGGTTCACAATACTTACGTAAACTCGGTATTTAGAAATTCAGTATAATACAATAAAAACAAAAAATCCTTCGCATCTATTTTTAGAGCTGCATAAAATATATAACAACGAGAGTAATCATTTTGAACATCCTTGTATGCCTTCTATATAAGTTTTATTTGACACTAATGAAATTTAAAAGCAAAACGAAGTTATAAGCTGGAACTATTTAGGTGTACTATGTAAAAAGTAAGATTTTATACCCAAGTCACTTGGTACCCCATTGGACTTTAAAGCATAAAAATTTAGTTCTTAAACTGCCAGATAATAAAGAGAAACGAAACAAGCGATTATTGCAACTATTCATGACCAAATGTTGGAAATCATATTTTAAAAATTGACCTTGTATTGGGGTTCACAATACTTACGTAAACTCGGTATTTAGAAATTCAGTATAATACAATAAAAACAAAAAATCCTTCGCATCTATTCCTAGAGCTGCATAAAATATATAACAACGAGAGTAATCATTTTGAACATCCTTGTATGCCTTCTATATAAGTTTTATTTGACACTAATGAAATTTAAAAGCAAAACGAGGTTATAGGCTGCAAGTATTTAGGTGTACTATGTAAAAAGTAAGATTTTATACACAAATCACTTGGTACCCCATTGGACTTTAAAGTATATGAATTCAGTTCATAAAAATGCCATATAACAAAGAGAAAAGAAACAAGCGATTATTGCAACTATTCATGACCAAATGGTGGAAATCATATTTTAAAAATTGACCTTGTATTGGGGTTCACAATACTTACGTAAACTCGGTATTTAGAAATTCAGTATAATACAATAAAAACAAAAAATCCTTCGCATCTATTCCTAGAGCTGCATAAAATATATAACAACGAGAGTAATCATTTTGAACATCCTTGTATGCCTTCTATATAAGTTTTATTTGACACTAATGAAATTTAAAAGCAAAACGAGGTTATAGGCTGCAAGTATTTAGGTGTACTATGTAAAAAGTAAGATTTTATACACAAATCACTTGGTACCCCATTGGACTTTAAAGTATATGAATTCAGTTCATAAAAATGCCATATAACAAAGAGAAAAGAAACAAGCGATTATTGCAACTATTCATGACCAAATGGTGGAAATCATATTTTAAAAATTGACCTTGTATTGGGGTTCACAATACTTACGTAAACTCGGTATTTAGAAATTCAGTATAATACAATAAAAACAAAAAATCCTTCGCATCTATTTTTAGAGCTGCATAAAATATATAACAACGAGAGTAATCATTTTGAACATCCTTGTATGCCTTCTATATAAGTTTTATTTGACACTAATGAAATTTAAAAGCAAAACGAAGTTATAAGCTGGAACTATTTAGGTGTACTATGTAAAAAGTAAGATTTTATACCCAAGTCACTTGGTACCCCATTGGACTTTAAAGCATAAAAATTTAGTTCTTAAACTGCCAGATAATAAAGAGAAACGAAACAAGCGATTATTGCAACTATTCATGACCAAATGTTGGAAATCATATTTTAAAAATTGACCTTGTATTGGGGTTCACAATACTTACGTAAACTCGGTATTTAGAAATTCAGTATAATACAATAAAAACAAAAAATCCTTCGCATCTATTCCTAGAGCTGCATAAAATATATAACAACGAGAATAATCATTTTGAACATCCTTGTATGCCTTCAATGTAAGTTTTATTTGACACTAATGAAATTTAAAAGCAAAACGAAGTTATAAGCTGCAAGTATTTAGGTGTACTATGTAAAAAGTAAGATTTTATACACAAATCACTTGGTACCCCATTGGACTTTAAAGCATATGAATTCAGTTCATAAAAATGCCATATAACAAAGAGAAAAGAAACAAGCGATTATTGCAACTATTCATGACCAAATGGTGGAAATCATATTTTAAAAATTGACCTTGTATTGAGGTTCACAATACTTACGTAAACTCGGTATTTAGAAATTCAGTATAATACAATAAAAACAAAAAATCCTTCGCATCTATTTCTACAGCTGCATAAAATATATAACAACGAGAATAATCATTTTGAACATCCTTGTATGCCTTCAATGTAAGTTTTATTTGACACTAATGAAATTTAAAAGCAAAACGAAGTTATAAGCTGGAACTATTTAGGTGTACTATGTAAAAAGTAAAATGTTATACACAAATCACTTGGTACCCCATTGGACTTTACAGCATATGAATTCAGTTCATAAAAATGCCATATAACAAAGAGAAAAGAAACAAGCGATTATTGCAACTATTCATGACCAAATGGTGGAAATCAAATTTTAAAAATTGACCTTGTATAGGAGTTTACAATATTTACGTAAACTCGGATTTTAGAAATTCAGTATAATACAATAAAAACAAAAAATCCTTCTCATCTATTCCTAGAGCTGCATAAAATATATAACAACGAGAATAATCATTTTGAACATCCTTGTATGCCTTCAATGTAAGTTTTATTTGACACTAATGAAATTTAAAAGCAAAACGAAGTATTAAGCTGGAACTATTTAGGTATACTATGTAAAAAGTACGATTTTATACCCAAGTCACTTGGTACCCCATTGGACTTTACAGCATAAAAATTTAGTTCTTAAACTGCCAGATAATAAAGAGAAACGAAATAAGCGATTATTGCAACTATTCATGACCAAATGGTGGAAATCATATTTTAAAAATTGACCTTGTATTGGGGTTCACAATACTTACGTAAACTCGGTATTTAGAAATTCAGTATAATACAATAAAAACAAAAAATCATTCGCATCTATTCCTAGAGCTGCATAAAATATATAACAACGAGAGTAATCATTTTGAACATCCTTGTATGCCTTCAATGTAAGTTTTATTTGACACTACTGAAATTTAAAAGCAAAACGAAGTTATAAGCTGGAACTATTTAGGTGTACTATGTAAAAAGTAAGATTTTATACACAAATCACTTGGTACCCCATTGGACTTTAAAGTATATGAATTCAGTTCATAAAAATGCCATATAACAAAGAGAAAAGAAACAAGCGATTATTGCAACTATTCATGACCAAATGGTGGAAATCATATTTTAAAAATTGACCTTGTATAGGAGTTTACAATATTTACGTAAACTCGGATTTTAGAAATTCAGTATAATACAATAAAAACAAAAAATCCTTCGCATCTATTCCTAGAGCTGCATAAAATATATAACAACGAGAATAATCATTTTGAACATCCTTGTATGCCTTCAATGTAAGTTTTATTTGACACTAATGAAATTTAAAAGCAAAACGAAGTTATAAGCTGGAACTATTCAGGTATACTATGTAAAAAGTACGATTTTATACCCAAGTCACTTGGTACCCCATTGGACTTTAAAGCATAAAAATTTAGTTCTTAAACTGCCAGATAATAAAGAGAAACGAAACAAGCGATTATTGCAACTATTCATGACCAAATGGTGGAAATCATATTTTAAAAATTGACCTTGTATTGGGGTTCACAATACTTACGTAAACTCGGTATTTAGAAATTCAGTATAATACAATAAAAACAAAAAATCCTTCGCATCTATTCCTAGAGCTGCATAAAATATATAACAACGAGAGTAATCATTTTGAACTTCCTTGTATGCCTTCTATATAAGTTTTATTTGACACTAATGAAATTTAAAAGCAAAACGAGGTTATAGGCTGCAAGTATTTAGGTGTACTATGTAAAAAGTAAGATTTTATACACAAATCACTTGGTACCCCATTGGACTTTAAAGTATATGAATTCAGTTCATAAAAATGCCATATAACAAAGAGAAAAGAAACAAGCGATTATTGCAACTATTCATGACCAAATGGTGGAAATCATATTTTAAAAATTGACCTTGTATTGGGGTTCACAATACTTACGTAAACTCGGTATTTAGAAATTCAGTATAATACAATAAAAACAAAAAATCCTTCGCATCTATTCCTAGAGCTGCATAAAATATATAACAACGAGAGTAATCATTTTGAACATCCTTGTATGCCTTCTATATAAGTTTTATTTGACACTAATGAAATTTAAAAGCAAAACGAGGTTATAGGCTGCAAGTATTTAGGTGTACTATGTAAAAAGTAAGATTTTATACACAAATCACTTGGTACCCCATTGGACTTTAAAGTATATGAATTCAGTTCATAAAAATGCCATATAACAAAGAGAAAAGAAACAAGCGATTATTGCAACTAGTCATGACCAAATGGTGGAAATCATATTTTAAAAATTGACCTTGTATTGGGGTTCACAATACTTACGTAAACTCGGTATTTAGAAATTCAGTATAATACAATAAAAACAAAAAATCCTTCGCATCTATTCCTAGAGCTGCATAAAATATATAACAACGAGAATAATCATTTTGAACATCCTTGTATGCCTTCTATATAAGTTTTATTTGACACTAATGAAATTTAAAAGCAAAACGAAGTTATAAGCTGGAACTATTTAGGTGTACTATGTAAAAAGTAAGATTTTATACCCAAGTCACTTGGTACCCCATTGGACTTTAAAGCATAAAAATTTAGTTCTTAAACTGCCAGATAATAAAGAGAAACGAAACAAGCGATTATTGCAACTATTCATGACCAAATGTTGGAAATCATATTTTAAAAATTGACCTTGTATTGGGGTTCACAATACTTACGTAAACTCGGTATTTAGAAATTCAGTATAATACAATAAAAACAAAAAATCCTTCGCATCTATTCCTAGAGCTGCATAAAATATATAACAACGAGAATAATCATTTTGAACATCCTTGTATGCCTTCAATGTAAGTTTTATTTGACACTAATGAAATTTAAAAGCAAAACGAAGTTATAAGCTGGAACTATTTAGGTGTACTATGTAAAAAGTAAGATTTTATACACAAATCACTTGGTACCCCATTGGACTTTAAAGCATATGAATTCAGTTCATAAAAATGCCATATAACAAAGAGAAAAGAAACAAGCGATTATTGCAACTATTCATGACCAAATGGTGGAAATCATATTTTAAAAATTGACCTTGTATTGAGGTTCACAATACTTACGTAAACTCGGTATTTAGAAATTCAGTATAATACAATAAAAACAAAAAATCCTTCGCATCTATTTCTACAGCTGCATAAAATATATAACAACGAGAATAATCATTTTGAACATCCTTGTATGCCTTCAATGTAAGTTTTATTTGACACTAATGAAATTTAAAAGCAAAACGAAGTTATAAGCTGGAAATATTTAGGTGTACTATGTAAAAAGTAAAATGTTATACACAAATCACTTGGTACCCCATTGGACTTTACAGCATATGAATTCAGTTCATAAAAATGCCATATAACAAAGAGAAAAGAAACAAGCGATTATTGCAACTATTCATGACCAAATGGTGGAAATCAAATTTTAAAAATTGACCTTGTATAGGAGTTTACAATATTTACGTAAACTCGGATTTTAGAAATTCAGTATAATACAATAAAAACAAAAAATCCTTCGCATCTATTCCTAGAGCTGCATAAAATATATAACAACGAGAATAATCATTTTGAACATCCTTGTATGCCTTCAATGTAAGTTTTATTTGACACTAATGAAATTTAAAAGCAAAACGAAGTTATAAGCTGGAACTATTTAGGTATACTATGTAAAAAGTAAGATTTTATACCCAAGTCACTTGGTACCCCATTGGACTTTAAAGCATAAAAATTTAGTTCTTAAACTGCCAGATAATAAAGAGAAACGAAACAAGCGATTATTGCAACTATTCATGACCAAATGGTGGAAATCATATTTTAAAAATTGACCTTGTATTGGGGTTCACAATACTTACGTAAACTCGGTATTTAGAAATTCAGTATAATACAATAAAAACAAAAAATCGTTCGCATCTATTCCTAGAGCTGCATAAAATATATAACAACGAGAGTAATCATTTTGAACATCCTTGTATGCCTTCTATATAAGTTTTATTTGACACTAATGAAATTTAAAGCAAAACGAGGTTATAGGCTGCAAGTATTTAGGTGTACTATGTAAAAAGTAAGATTTTATACACAAATCACTTGGTACCCCATTGGACTTTAAAGTATATGAATTCAGTTCATAAAAATGCCATATAACAAAGAGAAAAGAAACAAGCGATTATTGCAACTATTCATGACCAAATGGTGGAAATCATATTTTAAAAATTGACCTTGTATTGGGGTTCACAATACTTACGTAAACTCGGTATTTAGAAATTCAGTATAATACAATAAAAACAAAAAATCCTTCGCATCTATTTTTAGAGCTGCATAAAATATATAACAACGAGAATAATCATTTTGAACATCCTTGTATGCCTTCAATGTAAGTTTTATTTGACACTAATGAAATTTAAAAGCAAAACGAAGTTATAAGCTGGAACTATTTAGGTATACTATGTAAAAAGTACGATTTTATACCCAAGTCACTTGGTACCCCATTGGACTTTAAAGCATAAAAATTTAGTTCTTAAACTGCCAGATAATAAAGAGAAACGAAACAAGCGATTATTGCAACTATTCATGACCAAATGGTGGAAATCATATTTTAAAAATTGACCTTGTATTGGGGTTCACAATACTTACGTAAACTCGGTATTTAGAAATTCAGTATAATACAATAAAAACAAAAAATCCTTCGCATCTATTCCTAGAGCTGCATAAAATATATAACAACGAGAATAATCATTTTGAACATCCTTGTATGCCTTCTATATAAGTTTTATTTGACACTAATGAAATTTAAAAGCAAAACGAAGTTATAAGCTGGAACTATTTAGGTGTACTATGTAAAAAGTAAGATTTTATACCCAAGTCACTTGGTACCCCATTGGACTTTAAAGCATAAAAATTTAGTTCTTAAACTGCCAGATAATAAAGAGAAACGAAACAAGCGATTATTGCAACTATTCATGACCAAATGTTGGAAATCATATTTTAAAAATTGACCTTGTATTGGGGTTCACAATACTTACGTAAACTCGGTATTTAGAAATTCAGTATAATACAATAAAAACAAAAAATCCTTCGCATCTATTCCTAGAGCTGCATAAAATATATAACAACGAGAATAATCATTTTGAACATCCTTGTATGCCTTCAATGTAAGTTTTATTTGACACTAATGAAATTTAAAAGCAAAACGAAGTTATAAGCTGGAAATATTTAGGTGTACTATGTAAAAAGTAAAATGTTATACACAAATCACTTGGTACCCCATTGGACTTTACAGCATATGAATTCAGTTCATAAAAATGCCATATAACAAAGAGAAAAGAAACAAGCGATTATTGCAACTATTCATGACCAAATGGTGGAAATCAAATTTTAAAAATTGACCTTGTATAGGAGTTTACAATATTTACGTAAACTCGGATTTTAGAAATTCAGTATAATACAATAAAAACAAAAAATCCTTCGCATCTATTCCTAGAGCTGCATAAAATATATAACAACGAGAATAATCATTTTGAACATCCTTGTATGCCTTCAATGTAAGTTTTATTTGACACTAATGAAATTTAAAAGCAAAACGAAGTTATAAGCTGGAACTATTTAGGTATACTATGTAAAAAGTAAGATTTTATACCCAAGTCACTTGGTACCCCATTGGACTTTAAAGCATAAAAATTTAGTTCTTAAACTGCCAGATAATAAAGAGAAACGAAACAAGCGATTATTGCAACTATTCATGACCAAATGGTGGAAATCATATTTTAAAAATTGACCTTGTATTGGGGTTCACAATACTTACGTAAACTCGGTATTTAGAAATTCAGTATAATACAATAAAAACAAAAAATCGTTCGCATCTATTCCTAGAGCTGCATAAAATATATAACAACGAGAGTAATCATTTTGAACATCCTTGTATGCCTTCTATATAAGTTTTATTTGACACTAATGAAATTTAAAAGCAAAACGAGGTTATAGGCTGCAAGTATTTAGGTGTACTATGTAAAAAGTAAGATTTTATACACAAATCACTTGGTACCCCATTGGACTTTAAAGTATATGAATTCAGTTCATAAAAATGCCATATAACAAAGAGAAAGGAAACAAGCGATTATTGCAACTATTCATGACCAAATGGTGGAAATCATATTTTAAAAATTGACCTTGTATTGGGGTTCACAATACTTACGTAAACTCGGTATTTAGAAATTCAGTATAATACAATAAAAACAAAAAATCCTTCGCATCTATTTTTAGAGCTGCATAAAATATATAACAACGAGAATAATCATTTTGAACATCCTTGTATGCCTTCAATGTAAGTTTTATTTGACACTAATGAAATTTAAAAGCAAAACGAAGTTATAAGCTGGAACTATTTAGGTGTACTATGTAAAAAGTAAGATTTTATACACAAATCACTTGGTACCCCATTGGACTTTAAAGCATATGAATTCAGTTCATAAAAATGCCATATAACAAAGAGAAAAGAAACAAGCGATTATTGCAACTATTCATGATCAAATGGTGGAAATCAAATTTTAAAAATTGACCTTGTATAGGAGTTTACAATATTTACGTAAACTCGGATTTTAGAAATTCAGTATAATACAATAAAAACAAAAAATCCTTCGCATCTATTTCTAGAGCTGCATAAAATATATAACAACGAGAATAATCATTTTGAACATCCTTGTATGCCTTCAATGTAAGTTTTATTTGACACTAATGAAATTTAAAAGCAAAACGAAGTTATAAGCTGGAACTATTTAGGTGTACTATGTAAAAAGTAAGATTTTATACCCAAGTCACTTGGTACCCCATTGAACTTTAAAGCATAAAAATTTAGTTCTTAAACTGCCAGATAATAAAGAGAAACGAAACAAGCGATTATTGCAACTATTCATGACCAAATGGTGGAAATCATATTTTAAAAATTGACCTTGTATTGGGGTTCACAATACTTACGTAAACTCGGTATTTAGAAATTCAGTATAATACAATAAAAACAAAAAATCCTTCGCATCTATTCCTAGAGCTTTATAAAATATATAACAACGAGAGTAATCATTTTGAACATCCTTGTATGCCTTCTATTTAAGTTTTATTTGACACTAATGAAATTTAAAAGCAAAACGAAGTTATAAGCTGGAACTATTTAGGTGTACTATGTAAAAAGTAAGATTTTATACCCAAGTCACTTGGTACCCCATTGAACTTTAAAGCATAAAAATTTAGTTCTTAAACTGCCAGATAATAAAGAGAAACGAAACAAGCGATTATTGCAACTATTCATGACCAAAGGGTGGAAATCATATTTTAAAAATTGACCTTGTATTGGGGTTCACAATACTTACGTAAACTCGGTTTTTAGAAATTAAGTATAATACAATAAAAACAAAAAATCATTCGCATCTATTTTTAGAGTTGCATAAAATATATAACAACGAGAATAATCATTTTGAACATCCTTGAATGCCTTCAATGTAAGTTTTATTTGACACTAATGAAATTTAAAAGCAAAACGAAGTTATAAGCTGGAACTATTTAGGTGTACTATGTGAAAAGTAAAATGTTATACACAAATCACTTGGTACCTCATTGGACTTTAAAGCATATGAATTCAGTTCATAAAAATGCCATATAACAAGGAGAAAAGAAACAAGCGATTATTGCAACTATTCATGACCAAATGGTGGAAATCAAATTTTAAAAATTGACCTTGTATAGGAGTTTACAATATTTACGTAAACTCGGATTTTAGAAATTCAGTATAATACAATAAAAACAAAAAATCCTTCGCATCTATTTCTAGAGCTGCATAAAATATATAACAACGAGAATAATCATTTTGAACATCCTTGTATGCCTTCAATGTAAGTTTTATTTGACACTAATGAAATTTAAAAGCAAAACGAAGTTATAAGCTGGAACTATTTAGGTGTACTATGTAAAAAGTAAGATGTTATACACAAATCACTTGGTACCCCACTGGACTTTAAAGCATATGAATTCAGTTCATAAAAATGCCATATAACAAAGAGAAAAGAAACAAGCGATTATTGCAACTATTCATGACCAAATGGTGGAAATCATATTTTAAAAATTGACCTTGTATTGGGGTTCATAATACTTACGTAAACTCGGTATTTAGAAATTCAGTATAATACAATAAAAACAAAAAATCCTTCGCATCTATTTCTAGAGCTGCATAAAATATATAACAACGAGAATAATCATTTTGAACATCCTTGTATGCCTTCAATGCAAGTTTTATTTGACACTAATGAAATTTAAAAGCAAAACGAAGTTATAAGCTGGAACTATTTAGGTGTACTATGTAAAAAGTAAGATGTTATACACAAATCACTTGGTACACCATTGGACTTTAAAGCATATGAATTCAGTTCATAAAAATGCCATATAACAAGGAGAAAAGAAACAAGCGATTATTGCAACTATTCATGACCAAATGGTGGAAATCAAATTTTAAAAATTGACCTTGTATTGGAGTTTACAATATTTACGTAAACTCGGATTTTAGAAATTCAGTATAATACAATAAAAACAAAAAATCCTTCGCATCTATTCCTAGAGCTGCATAAAATATATAACAACGAGAGTAATCATTTTGAACATCCTTGTATGCCTTCTATATAAGTTTTATTTGACACTAATGAAATTTAAAAGCAAAACGAAGTTATAAGCTGGAACTATTTAGGTGTACTATGTAAAAAGTAAGATTTTATACCCAAGTCACTTGGTACCCCATTGGACTTTAAAGCATATGAATTCAGTTCATAAAAATGCCAGATAATAAAGAGAAACGAAACAAGCGATTATTGCAACTATTCATGACCAAATGGTGGAAATCATATTTTAAAAATTGACCTTGTATTGGGGTTCACAATACTTACGTAAACTCAGTATTTAGAAATTCAGTATAAAACAATAAAAACAAAAAATCCTTCGCATCTATTCCTAGAGCTGCATAAAATATATAACAACGAGAGTAATCATTTTGAACATCCTTGTATGCCTTCTATATAAGTTTTATTTGACACTAATGAAATTTAAAAGCAAAACGAAGTTATAAGCTGGAACTATTTAGGTGTACTATGTAAAAAGTAAGATGTTATACACAAATCACTTGGTACCCCACTGGACTTTAAAGCATATGAATTCAGTTCATAAAAATGCCATATAACAAAGAGAAAAGAAACAAGCGATTATTGCAACTATTCATGACCAAATGGTGGAAATCATATTTTAAAAATTGACCTTGTATTGGGGTTCATAATACTTACGTAAACTCGGTATTTAGAAATTCAGTATAATACAATAAAAACAAAAAATCCTTCGCATCTATTTCTAGAGCTGCATAAAATATATAACAACGAGAATAATTATTTTGAACATCCTTGTATGCCTTCAATGCAAGTTTTATTTGACACTAATGAAATTTAAAAGCAAAACGAAGTTATAAGCTGGAACTATTTAGGTGTACTATGTAAAAAGTAAGATGTTATACACAAATCACTTGGTACACCATTGGACTTTAAAGCATATGAATTCAGTTCATAAAAATGCCATATAACAAGGAGAAAAGAAACAAGCGATTATTGCAACTATTCATGACCAAATGGTGGAAATCAAATTTTAAAAATTGACCTTGTATTGGAGTTTACAATATTTACGTAAACTCGGATTTTAGAAATTCAGTATAATACAATAAAAACAAAATATCCTTCGCATCTATTCCTAGAGCTGCATAAAATATATAACAACGAGAGTAATCATTTTGAACATCCTTGTATGCCTTCTATATAAGTTTTATTTGACACTAATGAAATTTAAAAGCAAAACGAAGTTATAAGCTGGAACTATTTAGGTGTACTATGTAAAAAGTAAGATTTTATACCCAAGTCACTTGGTACCCCATTGGACTTTAAAGCATATGAATTCAGTTCATAAAAATGCCAGATAATAAAGAGAAACGAAACAAGCGATTATTGCAACTATTCATGACCAAATGGTGGAAATCATATTTTAAAAATTGACCTTGTATTGGGGTTCACAATACTTACGTAAACTCGGTATTTAGAAATTCAGTATAATACAATAAAAACAAAAAATCGTTCGCATCTATTCCTAGAGCTGCATAAAATATATAACAACGAGAGTAATCATTTTGAACATCCTTGTATGCCTTCTATATAAGTTTTATTTGACACTAATGAAATTTAAAAGCAAAACGAAGTTATAAGCTGGAACTATTTAGGTGTACTATGTAAAAAGTAAGATTTTATACCCAAGTCACTTGGTACCCCATTGGACTTTAAAGCATAAAAATTTAGTTCTTAAACTGCCAGATAATAAAGAGAAACGAAACAAGCGATTATTGCAACTATTCATGACCAAATGTTGGAAATCATATTTTAAAAATTGACCTTGTATTGGGGTTCACAATACTTACGTAAACTCGGTATTTAGAAATTCAGTATAATACAATAAAAACAAAAAATCCTTCGCATCTATTCCTAGAGCTGCATAAAATATATAACAACGAGAGTAATCATTTTGAACATCCTTGTATGCCTTCTATATAAGTTTTATTTGACACTAATGAAATTTAAAAGCAAAACGAGGTTATAGGCTGCAAGTATTTAGGTGTACTATGTAAAAAGTAAGATTTTATACACAAATCACTTGGTACCCCATTGGACTTTAAAGCATATGAATTCAGTTCATAAAAATGCCATATAACAAAGAGAAAAGAAACACGCGATTATTGCAACTATTCATGACCAAATGGTGGAAATCATATTTTAAAAATTGACCTTGTATTGGGGTTCACAATACTTACGTAAACTCGGTATTTAGAAATTCAGTATAATACAATAAAAACAAAAAATCCTTCGCATCTATTCCTAGAGCTGCATAAAATATATAACAACGAGAGTAATCATTTTGAACATCCTTGTATGCCTTCTATATAAGTTTTATTTGACGCTAATGAAATTTAAAAGCAAAACGAGGTTATAGGCTGCAACTATTTAGGTGTGCTTTGTGAAAGGAATGATTTTATACCCAAGTCACTTGGTACCCCATTGGACTTTAAAGCATAAAAATTTAGTTCTTAAACTGCCAGATAATAAAGAGAAACGAAACAAGCGATTATTGCAACTATTCATGACCAAATGGTGGAAATCATATTTTAAAAATTGACCTTGTATTGGGGTTCACAATACTTACGTAAACTCACTATTTAGAAATTCAGTATAATACAATAAAAATAAAAAATCCTTCGCATCTATTTCTAGAGCTGCATAAAATATATAACAACGAGAATAATCATTTTGAACATCCTTGTATGCCTTCTATATAAGTTTTATTTGACACTAATGAAATTTAAAAGCAAAACGAAGTTATAAGCTGGAACTATTTAGGTGTACTATGTAAAAAGTAAGATTTTATACCCAAGTCACTTGGTACCCCATTGGACTTTAAAGCATATGAATTCAGTTCATAAAAATGCCAGATAATAAAGAGAAACGAAACAAGCGATTATTGCAACTATTCATGACCAAATGGTGGAAATCATATTTTAAAAATTGACCTTGTATTGGGGTTCACAATACTTACGTAAACTCAGTATTTAGAAATTCAGTATAATACAATAAAAACAAAAAATCCTTCGCATCTATTTTTAGAGCTGCATAAAATATATAACAACGAGAATAATCATTTTGAACATCCTTGTATGCCTTCAATGTAAGTTTTATTTGACACTAATGAAATTTAAAAGCAAAACGAAGTTATAAGCTGGAACTATTTAGGTATACTATGTAAAAAGTACGATTTTATACCCAAGTCACTTGGTACCCCATTGGACTTTAAAGCATAAAAATTTAGTTCTTAAACTGCCAGATAATAAAGAGAAACGAAACAAGCGATTATTGCAACTATTCATGACCAAATGGTGGAAATCATATTTTAAAAATTGACCTTGTATTGGGGTTCACAATACTTACGTAAACTCGGTATTTAGAAATTCAGTATAATACAATAAAAACAAAAAATCCTTCGCATCTATTCCTAGAGCTGCATAAAATATATAACAACGAGAATAATCATTTTGAACATCCTTGTATGCCTTCTATATAAGTTTTATTTGACACTAATGAAATTTAAAAGCAAAACGAAGTTATAAGCTGGAACTATTTAGGTGTACTATGTAAAAAGTAAGATTTTATACCCAAGTCACTTGGTACCCCATTGGACTTTAAAGCATAAAAATTTAGTTCTTAAACTGCCAGATAATAAAGAGAAACGAAACAAGCGATTATTGCAACTATTCATGACCAAATGTTGGAAATCATATTTTAAAAATTGACCTTGTATTGGGGTTCACAATACTTACGTAAACTCGGTATTTAGAAATTCAGTATAATACAATAAAAACAAAAAATCCTTCGCATCTATTCCTAGAGCTGCATAAAATATATAACAACGAGAATAATCATTTTGAACATCCTTGTATGCCTTCAATGTAAGTTTTATTTGACACTAATGAAATTTAAAAGCAAAACGAAGTTATAAGCTGGAAATATTTAGGTGTACTATGTAAAAAGTAAAATGTTATACACAAATCACTTGGTACCCCATTGGACTTTACAGCATATGAATTCAGTTCATAAAAATGCCATATAACAAAGAGAAAAGAAACAAGCGATTATTGCAACTATTCATGACCAAATGGTGGAAATCAAATTTTAAAAATTGACCTTGTATAGGAGTTTACAATATTTACGTAAACTCGGATTTTAGAAATTCAGTATAATACAATAAAAACAAAAAATCCTTCGCATCTATTCCTAGAGCTGCATAAAATATATAACAACGAGAATAATCATTTTGAACATCCTTGTATGCCTTCAATGTAAGTTTTATTTGACACTAATGAAATTTAAAAGCAAAACGAAGTTATAAGCTGGAACTATTTAGGTATACTATGTAAAAAGTAAGATTTTATACCCAAGTCACTTGGTACCCCATTGGACTTTAAAGCATAAAAATTTAGTTCTTAAACTGCCAGATAATAAAGAGAAACGAAACAAGCGATTATTGCAACTATTCATGACCAAATGGTGGAAATCATATTTTAAAAATTGACCTTGTATTGGGGTTCACAATACTTACGTAAACTCGGTATTTAGAAATTCAGTATAATACAATAAAAACAAAAAATCGTTCGCATCTATTCCTAGAGCTGCATAAAATATATAACAACGAGAGTAATCATTTTGAACATCCTTGTATGCCTTCTATATAAGTTTTATTTGACACTAATGAAATTTAAAAGCAAAACGAGGTTATAGGCTGCAAGTATTTAGGTGTACTATGTAAAAAGTAAGATTTTATACACAAATCACTTGGTACCCCATTGGACTTTAAAGTATATGAATTCAGTTCATAAAAATGCCACATAAGAAAGAGAAAGGAAACAAGCGATTATTGCAACTATTCATGACCAAATGGTGGAAATCATATTTTAAAAATTGACCTTGTATTGGGGTTCACAATACTTACGTAAACTCGGTATTTAGAAATTCAGTATAATACAATAAAAACAAAAAATCCTTCGCATCTATTTTTAGAGCTGCATAAAATATATAACAACGAGAATAATCATTTTGAACATCCTTGTATGCCTTCAATGTAAGTTTTATTTGACACTAATGAAATTTAAAAGCAAAACGAAGTTATAAGCTGGAACTATTTAGGTGTACTATGTAAAAAGTAAGATTTTATACACAAATCACTTGGTACCCCATTGGACTTTAAAGCATATGAATTCAGTTCATAAAAATGCCATATAACAAAGAGAAAAGAAACAAGCGATTATTGCAACTATTCATGATCAAATGGTGGAAATCAAATTTTAAAAATTGACCTTGTATAGGAGTTTACAATATTTACGTAAACTCGGATTTTAGAAATTCAGTATAATACAATAAAAACAAAAAATCCTTCGCATCTATTTCTAGAGCTGCATAAAATATATAACAACGAGAATAATCATTTTGAACATCCTTGTATGCCTTCAATGTAAGTTTTATTTGACACTAATGAAATTTAAAAGCAAAACGAAGTTATAAGCTGGAACTATTTAGGTGTACTATGTAAAAAGTAAGATTTTATACCCAAGTCACTTGGTACCCCATTGAACTTTAAAGCATAAAAATTTAGTTCTTAAACTGCCAGATAATAAAGAGAAACGAAACAAGCGATTATTGCAACTATTCATGACCAAATGGTGGAAATCATATTTTAAAAATTGACCTTGTATTGGGGTTCACAATACTTACGTAAACTCGGTATTTAGAAATTCAGTATAATACAATAAAAACAAAAAATCCTTCGCATCTATTCCTAGAGCTTTATAAAATATATAACAACGAGAGTAATCATTTTGAACATCCTTGTATGCCTTCTATTTAAGTTTTATTTGACACTAATGAAATTTAAAAGCAAAACGAAGTTATAAGC
This sequence comes from Anthrax anthrax, assembly GCA_963971155.1. Taxonomy (NCBI): domain Eukaryota; kingdom Metazoa; phylum Arthropoda; class Insecta; order Diptera; family Bombyliidae; genus Anthrax; species Anthrax anthrax. Next base: position 411,012 of record CAXAQU010000283.1, read on the forward strand.
TGGAACTATTTAGGTGTACTATGTAAAAAGTAAGATTTTATACCCAAGTCACTTGGTACCCCATTGAACTTTAAAGCATAAAAATTTAGTTCTTAAACTGCCAGATAATAAAGAGAAACGAAACAAGCGATTATTGCAACTATTCATGACCAAAGGGTGGAAATCATATTTTAAAAATTGACCTTGTATTGGGGTTCACAATACTTACGTAAACTCGGTTTTTAGAAATTAAGTATAATACAATAAAAACAAAAAATCATTCGCATCTATTTTTAGAGTTGCATAAAATATATAACAACGAGAATAATCATTTTGAACATCCTTGAATGCCTTCAATGTAAGTTTTATTTGACACTAATGAAATTTAAAAGCAAAACGAAGTTATAAGCTGGAACTATTTAGGTGTACTATGTGAAAAGTAAAATGTTATACACAAATCACTTGGTACCTCATTGGACTTTAAAGCATATGAATTCAGTTCATAAAAATGCCATATAACAAGGAGAAAAGAAACAAGCGATTATTGCAACTATTCATGACCAAATGGTGGAAATCAAATTTTAAAAATTGACCTTGTATAGGAGTTTACAATATTTACGTAAACTCGGATTTTAGAAATTCAGTATAATACAATAAAAACAAAAAATCCTTCGCATCTATTTCTAGAGCTGCATAAAATATATAACAACGAGAATAATCATTTTGAACATCCTTGTATGCCTTCAATGTAAGTTTTATTTGACACTAATGAAATTTAATAGCAAAACGAAGTTATAAGCTGGAACTATTTAGGTGTACTATGTAAAAAGTAAGATGTTATACACAAATCACTTGGTACCCCACTGGACTTTAAAGCATATGAATTCAGTTCATAAAAATGCCATATAACAAAGAGAAAAGAAACAAGCGATTATTGCAACTATTCATGACCAAATGGTGGAAATCATATTTTAAAAATTGACCTTGTATTGGGGTTCATAATACTTACGTAAACTCGGTATTTAGAAATTCAGTATAATACAATAAAAACAAAAAATCCTTCGCATCTATTTCTAGAGCTGCATAAAATATATAACAACGAGAATAATCATTTTGAACATCCTTGTATGCCTTCAATGCAAGTTTTATTTGACACTAATGAAATTTAAAAGCAAAACGAAGTTATAAGCTGGAACTATTTAGGTGTACTATGTAAAAAGTAAGATGTTATACACAAATCACTTGGTACACCATTGGACTTTAAAGCATATGAATTCAGTTCATAAAAATGCCATATAACAAGGAGAAAAGAAACAAGCGATTATTGCAACTATTCATGACCAAATGGTGGAAATCAAATTTTAAAAATTGACCTTGTATTGGAGTTTACAATATTTACGTAAACTCGGATTTTAGAAATTCAGTATAATACAATAAAAACAAAAAATCCTTCGCATCTATTTCTAGAGCTGCATAAAATATATAACAACGAGAGTAATCATTTTGAACATCCTTGTATGCCTTCTATATAAGTTTTATTTGACACTAATGAAATTTAAAAGCAAAACGAAGTTATAAGCTGGAACTATTTAGGTGTACTATGTAAAAAGTAAGATTTTATACCCAAGTCACTTGGTACCCCATTGGACTTTAAAGCATATGAATTCAGTTCATAAAAATGCCAGATAATAAAGAGAAACGAAACAAGCGATTATTGCAACTATTCATGACCAAATGGTGGAAATCATATTTTAAAAATTGACCTTGTATTGGGGTTCACAATACTTACGTAAACTCAGTATTTAGAAATTCAGTATAAAACAATAAAAACAAAAAATCCTTCGCATCTATTCCTAGAGCTGCATAAAATATATAACAACGAGAGTAATCATTTTGAACATCCTTGTATGCCTTCTATATAAGTTTTATTTGACACTAATGAAATTTAAAAGCAAAACGAAGTTATAAGCTGGAACTATTTAGGTGTACTATGTAAAAAGTAAGATGTTATACACAAATCACTTGGTACCCCACTGGACTTTAAAGCATATGAATTCAGTTCATAAAAATGCCATATAACAAAGAGAAAAGAAACAAGCGATTATTGCAACTATTCATGACCAAATGGTGGAAATCATATTTTAAAAATTGACCTTGTATTGGGGTTCATAATACTTACGTAAACTCGGTATTTAGAAATTCAGTATAATACAATAAAAACAAAAAATCCTTCGCATCTATTTCTAGAGCTGCATAAAATATATAACAACGAGAATAATCATTTTGAACATCCTTGTATGCCTTCAATGCAAGTTTTATTTGACACTAATGAAATTTAAAAGCAAAACGAAGTTATAAGCTGGAACTATTTAGGTGTACTATGTAAAAAGTAAGATGTTATACACAAATCACTTGGTACACCATTGGACTTTAAAGCATATGAATTCAGTTCATAAAAATGCCATATAACAAGGAGAAAAGAAACAAGCGATTATTGCAACTATTCATGACCAAATGGTGGAAATCAAATTTTAAAAATTGACCTTGTATTGGAGTTTACAATATTTACGTAAACTCGGATTTTAGAAATTCAGTATAATACAATAAAAACAAAATATCCTTCGCATCTATTCCTAGAGCTGCATAAAATATATAACAACGAGAGTAATCATTTTGAACATCCTTGTATGCCTTCTATATAAGTTTTATTTGACACTAATGAAATTTAAAAGCAAAACGAAGTTATAAGCTGGAACTATTTAGGTGTACTATGTAAAAAGTAAGATTTTATACCCAAGTCACTTGGTACCCCATTGGACTTTAAAGCATATGAATTCAGTTCATAAAAATGCCAGATAATAAAGAGAAACGAAACAAGCGATTATTGCAACTAATCATGACCAAATGGTGGAAATCATATTTTAAAAATTGACCTTGTATTGGGGTTCACAATACTTACGTAAACTCGGTATTTAGAAATTCAGTATAATACAATAAAAACAAAAAATCGTTCGCATCTATTCCTAGAGCTGCATAAAATATATAACAACGAGAGTAATCATTTTGAACATCCTTGTATGCCTTCTATATAAGTTTTATTTGACACTAATGAAATTTAAAAGCAAAACGAAGTTATAAGCTGGAACTATTTAGGTGTACTATGTAAAAAGTAAGATTTTATACCCAAGTCACTTGGTACCCCATTGGACTTTAAAGCATAAAAATTTAGTTCTTAAACTGCCAGATAATAAAGAGAAACGAAACAAGCGATTATTGCAACTATTCATGACCAAATGTTGGAAATCATATTTTAAAAATTGACCTTGTATTGGGGTTCACAATACTTACGTAAACTCGGTATTTAGAAATTCAGTATAATACAATAAAAACAAAAAATCCTTCGCATCTATTCCTAGAGCTGCATAAAATATATAACAACGAGAGTAATCATTTTGAACATCCTTGTATGCCTTCTATATAAGTTTTATTTGACACTAATGAAATTTAAAAGCAAAACGAGGTTATAGGCTGCAAGTATTTAGGTGTACTATGTAAAAAGTAAGATTTTATACACAAATCACTTGGTACCCCATTGGACTTTAAAGCATATGAATTCAGTTCATAAAAATGCCATATAACAAAGAGAAAAGAAACACGCGATTATTGCAACTATTCATGACCAAATGGTGGAAATCATATTTTAAAAATTGACCTTGTATTGGGGTTCACAATACTTACGTAAACTCGGTATTTAGAAATTCAGTATAATACAATAAAAACAAAAAATCCTTCGCATCTATTTCTAGAGCTGCATAAAATATATAACAACGAGAATAATCATTTTGAACATCCTTGTATGCCTTCAATGCAAGTTTTATTTGACACTAATGAAATTTAAAAGCAAAACGAAGTTATAAGCTGGAACTATTTAGGTGTACTATGTAAAAAGTAAGATGTTATACACAAATCACTTGGTACACCATTGGACTTTAAAGCATATGAATTCAGTTCATAAAAATGCCATATAACAAGGAGAAAAGAAACAAGCGATTATTGCAACTATTCATGACCAAATGGTGGAAATCAAATTTTAAAAATTGACCTTGTATTGGAGTTTACAATATTTACGTAAACTCGGATTTTAGAAATTCAGTATAATACAATAAAAACAAAAAATCCTTCGCATCTATTTCTAGAGCTGCATAAAATATATAACAACGAGAGTAATCATTTTGAACATCCTTGTATGCCTTCTATATAAGTTTTATTTGACACTAATGAAATTTAAAAGCAAAACGAAGTTATAAGCTGGAACTATTTAGGTGTACTATGTAAAAAGTAAGATTTTATACCCAAGTCACTTGGTACCCCATTGGACTTTAAAGCATATGAATTCAGTTCATAAAAATGCCAGATAATAAAGAGAAACGAAACAAGCGATTATTGCAACTATTCATGACCAAATGGTGGAAATCATATTTTAAAAATTGACCTTGTATTGGGGTTCACAATACTTACGTAAACTCAGTATTTAGAAATTCAGTATAAAACAATAAAAACAAAAAATCCTTCGCATCTATTCCTAGAGCTGCATAAAATATATAACAACGAGAGTAATCATTTTGAACATCCTTGTATGCCTTCTATATAAGTTTTATTTGACACTAATGAAATTTAAAAGCAAAACGAAGTTATAAGCTGGAACTATTTAGGTGTACTATGTAAAAAGTAAGATGTTATACACAAATCACTTGGTACCCCACTGGACTTTAAAGCATATGAATTCAGTTCATAAAAATGCCATATAACAAAGAGAAAAGAAACAAGCGATTATTGCAACTATTCATGACCAAATGGTGGAAATCATATTTTAAAAATTGACCTTGTATTGGGGTTCATAATACTTACGTAAACTCGGTATTTAGAAATTCAGTATAATACAATAAAAACAAAAAATCCTTCGCATCTATTTCTAGAGCTGCATAAAATATATAACAACGAGAATAATCATTTTGAACATCCTTGTATGCCTTCAATGCAAGTTTTATTTGACACTAATGAAATTTAAAAGCAAAACGAAGTTATAAGCTGGAACTATTTAGGTGTACTATGTAAAAAGTAAGATGTTATACACAAATCACTTGGTACACCATTGGACTTTAAAGCATATGAATTCAGTTCATAAAAATGCCATATAACAAGGAGAAAAGAAACAAGCGATTATTGCAACTATTCATGACCAAATGGTGGAAATCAAATTTTAAAAATTGACCTTGTATTGGAGTTTACAATATTTACGTAAACTCGGATTTTAGAAATTCAGTATAATACAATAAAAACAAAATATCCTTCGCATCTATTCCTAGAGCTGCATAAAATATATAACAACGAGAGTAATCATTTTGAACATCCTTGTATGCCTTCTATATAAGTTTTATTTGACACTAATGAAATTTAAAAGCAAAACGAAGTTATAAGCTGGAACTATTTAGGTGTACTATGTAAAAAGTAAGATTTTATACCCAAGTCACTTGGTACCCCATTGGACTTTAAAGCATATGAATTCAGTTCATAAAAATGCCAGATAATAAAGAGAAACGAAACAAGCGATTATTGCAACTAATCATGACCAAATGGTGGAAATCATATTTTAAAAATTGACCTTGTATTGGGGTTCACAATACTTACGTAAACTCGGTATTTAGAAATTCAGTATAATACAATAAAAACAAAAAATCGTTCGCATCTATTCCTAGAGCTGCATAAAATATATAACAACGAGAGTAATCATTTTGAACATCCTTGTATGCCTTCTATATAAGTTTTATTTGACACTAATGAAATTTAAAAGCAAAACGAAGTTATAAGCTGGAACTATTTAGGTGTACTATGTAAAAAGTAAGATTTTATACCCAAGTCACTTGGTACCCCATTGGACTTTAAAGCATAAAAATTTAGTTCTTAAACTGCCAGATAATAAAGAGAAACGAAACAAGCGATTATTGCAACTATTCATGACCAAATGTTGGAAATCATATTTTAAAAATTGACCTTGTATTGGGGTTCACAATACTTACGTAAACTCGGTATTTAGAAATTCAGTATAATACAATAAAAACAAAAAATCCTTCGCATCTATTCCTAGAGCTGCATAAAATATATAACAACGAGAGTAATCATTTTGAACATCCTTGTATGCCTTCTATATAAGTTTTATTTGACACTAATGAAATTTAAAAGCAAAACGAGGTTATAGGCTGCAAGTATTTAGGTGTACTATGTAAAAAGTAAGATTTTATACACAAATCACTTGGTACCCCATTGGACTTTAAAGCATATGAATTCAGTTCATAAAAATGCCATATAACAAAGAGAAAAGAAACACGCGATTATTGCAACTATTCATGACCAAATGGTGGAAATCATATTTTAAAAATTGACCTTGTATTGGGGTTCACAATACTTACGTAAACTCGGTATTTAGAAATTCAGTATAATACAATAAAAACAAAAAATCCTTCGCATCTATTCCTAGAGCTGCATAAAATATATAACAACGAGAGTAATCATTTTGAACATCCTTGTATGCCTTCTATATAAGTTTTATTTGACGCTAATGAAATTTAAAAGCAAAACGAGGTTATAGGCTGCAACTATTTAGGTGTGCTTTGTGAAAGGAATGATTTTATACCCAAGTCACTTGGTACCCCATTGGACTTTAAAGCATAAAAATTTAGTTCTTAAACTGCCAGATAATAAAGAGAAACGAAACAAGCGATTATTGCAACTATTCATGACCAAATGGTGGAAATCATATTTTAAAAATTGACCTTGTATTGGGGTTCACAATACTTACGTAAACTCACTATTTAGAAATTCAGTATAATACAATAAAAATAAAAAATCCTTCGCATCTATTTCTAGAGCTGCATAAAATATATAACAACGAGAATAATCATTTTGAACATCCTTGTATGCCTTCTATATAAGTTTTATTTGACACTAATGAAATTTAAAAGCAAAACGAAGTTATAAGCTGGAACTATTTAGGTGTACTATGTAAAAAGTAAGATTTTATACCCAAGTCACTTGGTACCCCATTGGACTTTAAAGCATATGAATTCAGTTCATAAAAATGCCAGATAATAAAGAGAAACGAAACAAGCGATTATTGCAACTATTCATGACCAAATGGTGGAAATCATATTTTAAAAATTGACCTTGTATTGGGGTTCACAATACTTACGTAAACTCAGTATTTAGAAATTCAGTATAATACAATAAAAACAAAAAATCCTTCGCATCTATTCCTAGAGCTGCATAAAATATATAACAACGAGAGTAATCATTTTGAACATCCTTGTATGCCTTCTATATAAGTTTTATTTGACACTAATGAAATTTAAAAGCAAAACGAAGTTATAAGCTGGAACTATTTAGGTGTACTATCTAAAAAGTAAGATTTTATACCCAAGTCACTTGGTACCCCATTGGACTTTAAAGCATAAAAATTTAGTTCTTAAACTGCCAGATAATAAAGAGAAACGAAACAAGCGATTATTGCAACTATTCATGACCAAATGTTGGAAATCATATTTTAAAAATTGACCTTGTATTGGGGTTCACAATACTTACGTAAACTCGGTATTTAGAAATTCAGTATAATACAATAAAAACAAAAAATCCTTCGCATCTATTCCTAGAGCTGCATAAAATATATAACAACGAGAGTAATCATTTTGAACATCCTTGTATGCCTTCTATATAAGTTTTATTTGACACTAATGAAATTTAAAAGCAAAACGAGGTTATAGGCTGCAAGTATTTAGGTGTACTATGTAAAAAGTAAGATTTTATACACAAATCACTTGGTACCCCATTGGACTTTAAAGCATATGAATTCAGTTCATAAAAATGCCATATAACAAAAAGAAAAGAAACCAGCGATTATTGCAACTATTCATGACCAAATGGTGGAAATCATATTTTAAAAATTGACCTTGTATTGGGGTTCACAATACTTACGTAAACTCAGTATTTAGAAATTCAGTATTACACAATAAAAATAAAAAATCCTTCGCATCTATTTCTAGAGCTGCATAAAATATATAACAACGAGAATAATCATTTTGAACATCCTTGTATGCCTTCAATGTAAGTTTTATTTGACACTAATAAAATTTAATAGCAAAACGAGGTTATAGGCTGCAACTATTTAGGTGTGCTTTGTGAAAGGAATGATTTTTTACCCAAGTCACGTGGTACCCCATTGGACTTTAAAGCATATGAATTCAGTTCATAAAAATGCCATATAACAAGGAGAAAAGAAACAAGCGATTATTGCAACTATTCATGACCAAATGGTGGATATAAATTTTAAAAAATTGACCTTGGGTTGGGGTTCACAATACTTACGTAAACTCGGTTTTTAGAAATTCAGTATAATACAATAAAAATAAAAAATCCTTCGCATCTATTTCTAGAGCTGCATAAAATATATAACAACGAGAATAATCATTTTGAACATCCTTGTATGCCTTCAATGTAAGTTTTATTTGACACTAATGAAATTTAATAACAAAACGAAGTTATAAGCTGGAATTATTTAGGTGTACTATGTAAAAAGTAAGATTTTATACACAAATCACTTGGTACCCCATTGGACTTTAAAGCATATGAATTCAGTTCATAAAAATGCCATATAACAAGGTGAAAAGAAACAAGCGATTATTGCAACTATTCATGATCAAATGGTGGAAATCAAATTGTAAAAATTGACCTTGTATAGGAGTTTACAATATTTACGTAAACTCGGATTTTAGAAATTCAGTATAATACAATAAAAACAAAAAATCCTTCGCATCTATTTCTACAGCTGCATAAAATATATAACAACGAGAGTAATCATTTTGAACATCCTTGTATGCCTTCTATATAAGTTTAATTTGACACTAATGAAATTTAAAAGCAAAACGAAGTTATAAGCTGGAACTATTTAGGTGTACTATGTAAAAAGTAAGATTTTATACCCAAGTCACTTGGTACCCCATTGGACTTTAAAGCATAAAAATTTAGTTCTTAAACTGCCAGATAATAAAGAGAAACGAAACAAGCGATTATTGCAACTATTCATGACCAAATGTTGGAAATCATATTTTAAAAATTGACCTTGTATTGGGGTTCACAATACTTACGTAAACTCGGTATTTAGAAATTCAGTATAATACAATAAAAACAAAAAATCCTTCGCATCTATTCCTAGAGCTGCATTAAATATATAACAACGAGAGTAATCATTTTGAACATCCTTGTATGCCTTCTATATAAGTTTTATTTGACACTAATGAAATTTAAAAGCAAAACGAGGTTATAGGCTGCAAGTATTTAGGTGTACTATGTAAAAAGTAAGATTTTATACACACATCACTTGGTACCCCATTGGACTTTAAAGCATATGAATTCAGTTCATAAAAATGCCATATAACAAAGAGAAAAGAAACACGCGATTATTGCAACTATTCATGACCAAATGGTGGAAATCATATTTTAAAAATTGACCTTGTATTGGGGTTCACAATACTTACGTAAACTCGGTATTTAGAAATTCAGTATAATACAATAAAAACAAAAAATCCTTCGCATCTATTCCTAGAGCTGCATAAAATATATAACAACGAGAGTAATCATTTTGAACATCCTTGTATGCCTTCTATATAAGTTTTATTTGACGCTAATGAAATTTAAAAGCAAAACGAGGTTATAGGCTGCAACTATTTAGGTGTGCTTTGTGAAAGGAATGATTTTATACCCAAGTCACTTGGTACCCCATTGGACTTTAAAGCATAAAAATTTAGTTCTTAAACTGCCAGATAATAAAGAGAAACGAAACAAGCGATTATTGCAACTATTCATGACCAAATGGTGGAAATCATATTTTAAAAATTGACCTTGTATTGGGGTTCACAATACTTACGTAAACTCAGTATTTAAAAATTCAGTATAATACAATAAAAATAAAAAATCCTTCGCATCTATTTCTAGAGCTGCATAAAATATATAACAACGAGAATAATCATTTTGAACATCCTTGTATGCCTTCTATATAAGTTTTATTTGACACTAATGAAATTTAAAAGCAAAACGAAGTTATAAGCTGGAACTATTTAGGTGTACTATGTAAAAAGTAAGATTTTATACCCAAGTCACTTGGTACCCCATTGGACTTTAAAGCATATGAATTCAGTTCATAAAAATGCCAGATAATAAAGAGAAACGAAACAAGCGATTATTGCAACTATTCATGACCAAATGGTGGAAATCATATTTTAAAAATTGACCTTGTATTGGGGTTCACAATACTTACGTAAACTCAGTATTTAGAAATTCAGTATAAAACAATAAAAACAAAAAATCCTTCGCATCTATTCCTAGAGCTGCATAAAATATATAACAACGAGAGTAATCATTTTGAACATCCTTGTATGCCTTCTATATAAGTTTTATTTGACACTAATGAAATTTAAAAGCAAAACGAAGTTATAAGCTGGAACTATTTAGGTGTACTATGTAAAAAGTAAGATTTTATACCCAAGTCACTTGGTACCCCATTGGACTTTAAAGCATAAAAATTTAGTTCTTAAACTGCCAGATAATAAAGAGAAACGAAACAAGCGATTATTGCAACTATTCATGACCAAATGTTGGAAATCATATTTTAAAAATTGACCTTGTATTGGGGTTCACAATACTTACGTAAACTCGGTATTTAGAAATTCAGTATAATACAATAAAAACAAAAAATCCTTCGCATCTATTCCTAGAGCTGCATAAAATATATAACAACGAGAGTAATCATTTTGAACATCCTTGTATGCCTTCTATATAAGTTTTATTTGACACTAATGAAATTTAAAAGCAAAACGAGGTTATAGGCTGCAAGTATTTAGGTGTACTATGAAAAAGGAAGATTTTATACACAAATCACTTGGTACCCCATTGGACTTTAAAGCATATGAATTCAGTTCATAAAAATGCCATATAACAAAAAGAAAAGAAACAAGCGATTATTGCAACTATTCATGACCAAATGGTGGAAATCATATTTTAAAAATTGACCTTGTATTGGGGTTCACAATACTTACGTAAACTCGGTATTTAGAAATTCAGTATAATACAATAAAAACAAAAAATCCTTCGCATCTATTCCTAGAGCTGCATAAAATATATAACAACGAGAGTAATCATTTTGAACATCCTTGTATGCCTTCTATATAAGTTTTATTTGACGCTAATGAAATTTAAAAGCAAAACGAGGTTATAGGCTGCAACTATTTAGGTGTGCTTTGTGAAAGGAATGATTTTATACCCAAGTCACTTGGTACCCCATTGGACTTTAAAGCATAAAAATTTAGTTCTTAAACTGCCAGATAATAAAGAGAAACGAAACAAGCGATTATTGCAACTATTCATGACCAAATGGTGGAAATCATATTTTAAAAATTGACCTTGTATTGGGGTTCACAATACTTACGTAAACTCAGTATTTAGAAATTCAGCATAATACAATAAAAATAAAAAATCCTTCGCATCTATTTCTAGAGCTGCATAAAATATATAACAACGAGAATAATCATTTTGAACATCCTTGTATGCCTTCAATGTAAGTTTTATTTGACACTAATAAAATTTAATAGCAAAACGAGGTTATAGGCTGCAACTATTTAGGTGTGCTTTGTGAAAGGAATGATTTTTTACCCAAGTCACGTGGTACCCCATTGGACTTTAAAGCATATGAATTCAGATCATAAAAATGCCATAAACAAGGAGAAAAGAAACAAGCGATTATTGCAACTATTCATGACCAAATGGTGGATATAAATTTTAAAAAATTGACCTTGGGTTGGGGTTCACAATACTTACGTAAACTCGGTTTTTAGAAATTCAGTATAATACAATAAAAATAAAAAATCCTTCGCATCTATTTCTAGAGCTGCATAAAATATATAACAACGAGAATAATCATTTTGAACATCCTTGTATGCCTTCAATGTAAGTTTTATTTGACACTAATGAAATTTAATAACAAAACGAAGTTATAAGCTGGAATTATTTAGGTGTACTATGTAAAAAGTAAGATTTTATACACAAATCACTTGGTACCCCATTGGACTTTAAAGCATATGAATTCAGTTCATAAAAATGCCATATAACAAGGTGAAAAGAAACAAGCGATTATTGCAACTATTCATGATCAAATGGTGGAAATCAAATTGTAAAAATTGACCTTGTATAGGAGTTTACAATATTTACGTAAACTCGGATTTTAGAAATTCAGTATAATACAATAAAAACAAAAAATCCTTCGCATCTATTTCTAGAGCTGCATAAAATATATAACAACGAGAATAATCATTTTGAACATCCTTGTATGCCTTCAATGTAAGTTTTATTTGACACTAATGAAATTTAAAAGCAAAACGAAGTTATAAGCTGGAACTATTTAGGTGTACTATGTAAAAAGTAAGATTTTATACCCAAGTCACTTGGTACCCCATTGGACTTTAAAGCATAAAAATTTAGTTCTTAAACTGCCAGATAATAAAGAGAAACGAAACAAGCGATTATTGCAACTATTCATGACCAAATGGTGGAAATCATATTTTAAAAATTGACCTTGTATTGGGGTTCACAATACTTACGTAAACTCGGTATTTAGAAATTCAGTATAATACAATAAAAACAAAAAATCCTTCGCATCTATTCCTAGAGCTGCATAAAATATATAACAACGAGAGTAATCATTTTGAACATCCTTGTATGCCTTCTATATAAGTTTTATTTGACACTAATGAAATTTAAAAGCAAAACGAGGTTATAGGCTGCAAGTATTTAGGTGTACTATGTAAAAAGTAAGATTTTATACACAAATCACTTGGTACCCCATTGGACTTTAAAGCATATGAATTCAGTTCATAAAAATGCCATATAACAAAGAGAAAAGAAACACGCGATTATTGCAACTATTCATGACCAAATGGTGGAAATCATATTTTAAAAATTGACCTTGTATTGGGGTTCACAATACTTACGTAAACTCGGTATTTAGAAATTCAGTATAATACAATAAAAACAAAAAATCCTTCGCATCTATTCCTAGAGCTGCATAAAATATATAACAACGAGAGTAATCATTTTGAACATCCTTGTATGCCTTCTATATAAGTTTTATTTGACGCTAATGAAATTTAAAAGCAAAACGAGGTTATAGGCTGCAACTATTTAGGTGTGCTTTATGAAAGGAATGATTTTATACCCAAGTCACTTGGTACCCCATTGGACTTTAAAGCATAAAAATTTAGTTCTTAAACTGCCAGATAATAAAGAGAAACGAAACAAGCGATTATTGCAACTATTCATGACCAAATGGTGAAAATCATATTTTAAAAATTGACCTTGTATTGGGGTTCACAATACTTACGTAAACTCAGTATTTAGAAATTCAGTATAATACAATAAAAATAAAAAATCCTTCGCATCTATTTCTAGAGCTGCATAAAATATATAACAACGAGAATAATCATTTTGAACATCCTTGTATGCCTTCAATGTAAGTTTTATTTGACACTAATAAAATTTAATAGCAAAACGAGGTTATAGGCTGCAACTATTTAGGTGTGCTTTGTGAAAGGAATGATTTTTTACCCAAGTCACGTGGTACCCCATTGGACTTTAAAGCATATGAATTCAGATCATAAAAATGCCATATAACAAGGAGAAAAGAAACAAGCGATTATTGCAACTATTCATGACCAAATGGTGGATATAAATTTTAAAAAATTGACCTTGGGTTGGGGTTCACAATACTTACGTAAACTCGGTTTTTAGAAATTCAGTATAATACAATAAAAATAAAAAATCCTTCGCATCTATTTCTAGAGCTGCATAAAATATATAACAACGAGAATAATCATTTTGAACATCCTTGTATGCCTTCAATGTAAGTTTTATTTGACACTAATGAAATTTAATAACAAAACGAAGTTATAAGCTGGAATTATTTAGGTGTACTATGTAAAAAGTAAGATTTTATACACAAATCACTTGGTACCCCATTGGACTTTAAAGTATATGAATTCAGTTCATAAAAATGCCATATAACAAAGAGAAAAGAAACAAGCGATTATTGCAACTATTCATGACCAAATGGTGGAAATCATATTTTAAAAATTGACCTTGTATTGGGGTTCACAATACTTACGTAAACTCGGTATTTAGAAATTCAGTATAATACAATAAAAACAAAAAATCCTTCGCATCTATTTTTAGAGCTGCATAAAATATATAACAACGAGAATAATCATTTTGAACATCCTTGTATGCTTTCAATGTAAGTTTTATTTGACACTAATGAAATTTAAAAGCAAAACGAAGTTATAAGCTGGAACTATTTAGGTGTACTATGTAAAAAGTAAAATGTTATACACAAATCACTTGGTACCCCATTGGACTTTAAAGCATATGAATTCAGTTCATAAAAATGCCATATAACAAAGAGAAAAGAAACAAGCGATTATTGCAACTATTCATGATCAAATGGTGGAAATCAAATTTTAAAAATTGACCTTGTATAGGAGTTTACAATATTTACGTAAACTCGGATTTTAGAAATTCAGTATAATACAATAAAAACAAAAAATCCTTCGCATCTATTTCTAGAGCTGCATAAAATATATAACAACGAGAATAATCATTTTGAACATCCTTGTATGCCTTCAATGTAAGTTTTATTTGACACTAATGAAATTTAAAAGCAAAACGAAGTTATAAGCTGGAACTATTTAGGTGTACTATGTAAAAAGTAAGATTTTATAACCAAGTCACTTGGTACCCCATTGGACTTTAAAGCATAAAAATTTAGTTCTTAAACTGCCAGATAATAAAGAGAAACGAAACAAGCGATTATTGCAACTATTCATGACCAAATGGTGGAAATCATATTTTAAAAATTGACCTTGTATTGGGGTTCACAATATTTACGTAAACTCGGATTTTAGAAATTCAGTATAATACAATAAAAACAAAAAATCCTTCGCATCTATTCCTAGAGCTGCATAAAATATATAACAACGAGAGTAATCATTTTGAACATCCTTGTATGCCTTCTATATAAGTTTTATTTGACACTAATGAAATTTAAAAGCAAAACGAAGTTATAAGCTGGAACTATTTAGGTGTACTATGTAAAAAGTAAGATTTTATACCCAAGTCACTTGGTACCCCATTGAACTTTAAAGCATAAAAATTTAGTTCTTAAACTGCCAGATAATAAAGAGAAACGAAACAAGCGATTATTGCAACTATTCATGACCAAATGGTGGAAATCATATTTTAAAAATTGACCTTGTATTGGGGTTCACAATACTTACGTAAACTCGGTTTTTAGAAATTAAGTATAATACAATAAAAACAAAAAATCATTCGCATCTATTTTTAGAGCTGCATAAAATATATAACAACGAGAATAATCATTTTGAACATTCTTGAATGCCTTCAATGTAAGTTTTATTTGACACTAATGAAATTTAAAAGCAAAACGAAGTTATAAGCTGGTACTATTTAGGTGTACTATGTAAAAAGTAAAATGTTATACACAAATCACTTGGTACCCCATTGGACTTTAAAGCATATGAATTCAGTTCATAAAAATGCCATATAACAAGGAGAAAAAAAACAAGCGATTATTGCAACTATTCATGACCAAATGGTGGAAATCAAATTTTAAAAATTGACCTTGTATAGGAGTTTACAATATTTACGTAAACTCGGATTTTAGAAATTCAGTATAATACAATAAAAACAAAAAATCCTTCGCATCTATTTCTAGAGCTGCATAAAATATATAACAACGAGAATAATCATTTTGAACATCCTTGTATGCCTTCAATGTAAGTTTTATTTGACACTAATGAAATTTAAAAGCAAAACGAAGTTATAAGCTGGAACTATTTAGGTGTACTATGTAAAAAGTAAGATGTTATACACAAATCACTTGGTACCCCATTGGACTTTAAAGCATATGAATTCAGTTCATAAAAATGCCATATAACAAAGAGAAAAGAAACAAGCGATTATTGCAACTATTCATGACCAAATGGTGGAAATCATATTTTAAAAATTGACCTTGTATTGGGGTTCATAATACTTACGTAAACTCGGTATTTAGAAATTCAGTATAATACAATAAAAACAAAAAATCCTTCGCATCTATTTCTAGAGCTGCATAAAATATATAACAACGAGAATAATCATTTTGAACATCCTTGTATGCCTTCAATGCAAGTTTTATTTGACACTAATGAAATTTAAAAGCAAAACGAAGTTATAAGCTGGAACTATTTAGGTGTACTATGTAAAAAGTAAGATGTTATACACAAATCACTTGGTACCCCATTGGACTTTAAAGCATATGAATTCAGTTCATAAAAATGCCATATAACAAGGAGAAAAGAAACAAGCGATTATTGCAACTATTCATGACCAAATGGTGGAAATCAAATTTTAAAAATTGACCTTGTATTGGAGTTTACAATATTTACGTAAACTCGGATTTTAGAAATTCAGTATAATACAATAAAAACAAAAAATCCTTCGCATCTATTTCTAGAGCTGCATAAAATATATAACAACGAGAATAATCATTTTGAACATCCTTGTATGCCTTCAATGCAAGTTTAATTTGACACTAATGAAATTTAAAAGCAAAACGAAGTTATAAGCTGGAACTATTTAGGTGTACTATGTAAAAAGTAAGATGTTATACACAAATCACTTGGTACCCCATTGGACTTTAAAGCATATGAATTCAGTTCATAAAAATGCCATATAACAAAGAGAAAAGAAACAAGCGATTATTGCAACTATTCATGACCAAATGGTGGAAATCATATTTTAAAAATTGACCTTGTATTGGGGTTCATAATACTTACGTAAACTCGGTATTTAGAAATTCAGTATAATACAATAAAAACAAAAAATCCTTCGCATCTATTTCTAGAGCTGCATAAAATATATAACAACGAGAATAATCATTTTGAACATCCTTGTATGCCTTCAATGTAAGTTTTATTTGACACTAATGAAATTTAAAAGCAAAACGAAGTTATAAGCTGGAACTATTTGGGTGTACTATGTAAAAAGTAAGATGTTATACACAAATCACTTGGTACCCCATTGGACTTTAAAGCATATGAATTCAGTTCATAAAAATGCCATATAACAAGGAGAAAAGAAACAAGCGATTATTGCAACTATTCATGACCAAATGGTGGAAATCAAATTTTAAAAATTGACCTTGTATTGGAGTTTACAATATTTACGTAAACTCGGATTTTAGAAATTCAGTATAATACAATAAAAACAAAAAATCCTTCGCATCTATTCCTTGAGCTGCATAAAATATATAACAACGAGAGTAATCATTTTGAACATCCTTGTATGCCTTCTATATAAGTTTTATTTGACACTAATGAAATATAAAAGCAAAACGAAGTTATAAGCTGGAACTATTTAGGTGTACTATGTAAAAAGTAAGATGTTATACACAAATCACTTGGTACCCCATTGGACTTTAAAGCATATGAATTCAGTTCATAAAAATGCCATATAACAAAGAGAAAAGAAACAAGCGATTATTGCAACTATTCATGACCAAATGGTGGAAATCATATTTTAAAAATTGACCTTGTATTGGGGTTCATAATACTTACGTAAACTCGGTATTTAGAAATTCAGTATAATACAATAAAAACAAAAAATCCTTCGCATCTATTTCTAGAGCTGCATAAAATATATAACAACGAGAATAATCATTTTGAACATCCTTGTATGCCTTCAATGTAAGTTTTATTTGACACTAATGAAATTTAAAAGCAAAACGAAGTTATAAGCTGGAACTATTTAGGTGTACTATGTAAAAAGTAAGATGTTATACACAAATCACTTGGTACCCCATTGGACTTTAAAGCATATGAATTCAGTTCATAACAATGCCAGATAATAAAGAGAAACGAAACAAGCGATTATTGCAACTATTCATGACCAAATGGTGGAAATCATATTTTAAAAATTGACCTTGTATTGGGGTTCACAATACTTACGTAAACTCGGATTTTAGAAATTCAGTATAATACAATAAAAACAAAAAATCCTTCGCATCTATTCCTAGAGCTGCATAAAATATATAACAACGAGAGTAATCATTTTGAACATCCTTGTATGCCTTCTATATAAGTTTTATTTGACACTAATGAAATTTAAAAGCAAAACGAGGTTATAGGCTGCAAGTATTTAGGTGTACTATGTAAAAAGTAAGATTTTATACACAAATCATTTGGTACCCCATTGGACTTTAAAGCATATGAATTCAGTTCATAAAAATGCCATATAACAAAGAGAAAAGAAACACGCGATTATTGCAACTATTCATGACCAAATGTTGGAAATCATATTTTAAAAATTGACCTTGTATTGGGGTTCACAATACTTACGTAAACTCGGTATTTAGAAATTCAGTATAATACAATAAAAACAAAAAATCCTTCGCATCTATTCCTAGAGCTGCATAAAATATATAACAACGAGAGTAATCATTTTGAACATCCTTGTATGCCTTCTATATAAGTTTTATTTGACACTAATGAAATTTAAAAGCAAAACGAGGTTATAGGCTGCAAGTATTTAGGTGTACTATGTAAAAAGTAAGATTTTATACACAAATCATTTGGTACCCCATTGGACTTTAAAGCATATGAATTCAGTTCATAAAAATGCCATATAACAAAGAGAAAAGAAACACGCGATTATTGCAACTATTCATGACCAAATGGTGGAAATCATATTTTAAAAATTGACCTTGTGTTGGGGTTCACAATTCTTACGTAAACTCGGTATTTAGAAATTAAGAATACTATAATAAAAATAAAAAATCCTTCGCATCTATTTCTAGAGCTGCATAAAATATATAACAACGAGAATAATCATTTTGAACATCCTTGTATGCCTTCAATGTAAGTTTTATTTGACAATAATGAAATTTAAAAGCAAAACGAAGTTATAAGCTGGAACTATTTAGGTGTACTATGTAAAAAGTAAGATGTTATACACAAATCACTTGGTACCCCATTGGACTTTAAAGCATATGAATTCAGTTCATAACAATGCCAGATAATAAAGAGAAACGAAACAAGCGATTATTGCAACTATTCATGACCAAATGGTGGAAATCATATTTTAAAAATTGACCTTGTATTGGGGTTCACAATACTTACGTAAACTCGGATTTTAGAAATTCAGTATAATACAATAAAAACAAAAAATCCTTCGCATCTATTCCTAGAGCTGCATAAAATATATAACAACGAGAGTAATCATTTTGAACATCCTTGTATGCCTTCTATATAAGTTTTATTTGACACTAATGAAATTTAAAAGCAAAACGAGGTTATAGGCTGCAAGTATTTAGGTGTACTATGTAAAAAGTAAGATTTTATACACAAATCATTTGGTACCCCATTGGACTTTAAAGCATATGAATTCAGTTCATAAAAATGCCATATAACAAAGAGAAAAGAAACACGCGATTATTGCAACTATTCATGACCAAATGTTGGAAATCATATTTTAAAAATTGACCTTGTATTGGGGTTCACAATACTTACGTAAACTCGGTATTTAGAAATTCAGTATAATACAATAAAAACAAAAAATCCTTCGCATCTATTCCTAGAGCTGCATAAAATATATAACAACGAGAGTAATCATTTTGAACATCCTTGTATGCCTTCTATATAAGTTTTATTTGACACTAATGAAATTTAAAAGCAAAACGAGGTTATAGGCTGCAAGTATTTAGGTGTACTATGTAAAAAGTAAGATTTTATACACAAATCATTTGGTACCCCATTGGACTTTAAAGCATATGAATTCAGTTCATAAAAATGCCATATAACAAAGAGAAAAGAAACACGCGATTATTGCAACTATTCATGACCAAATGGTGGAAATCATATTTTAAAAATTGACCTTGTATTGGGGTTCACAATACTTACGTAAACCCGGTATTTAGAAATTCAGTATAATACAATAAAAACAAAAAATCCTTCGCATCTATTCCTAGAGCTGCATAAAATATATAACAACGAGAGTAATCATTTTGAACATCCTTGTATGCCTTCTATATAAGTTTTATTTGACGCTAATGAAATTTAAAAGCAAAACGAGGTTATAGGCTGCAACTATTTAGGTGTGCTTTGTGAAAGGAATGATTTTATACCCAAGTCACTTGGTATCCCATTGGACTTTAAAGCATAAAAATTTAGTTCTTAAACTGCCAGATAATAAAGAGAAACGAAACAAGCGATTATTGCAACTATTCATGACCAAATGGTGGAAATCATATTTTAAAAATTGACCTTGTATTGGGGTTCACAATACTTACGTAAACTCAGTATTTAGAAATTCAGTATAATACAATAAAAATAAAAAATCCTTCGCATCTATTTCTAGAGCTGCATAAAATATATAACAACGATAATAATCATTTTGAACATCCTTGTATGCCTTCTATATAAGTTTTTTTTTATTAAAATGAAATTTAAAAGAAAAACGAGGTTATAGGCTGCAACTATTTAGGTGTGCTTTGTGAAAGGAATGATTTTATACCCAAGTCACGTGGTACCCCATTGGACTTTAAAGCATATGAATTCAGATCATAAAAATGCCATATAACAAGGAGAAAAGAAACAAGCGATTATTGCAACTATTCAAGACCAAATGGTGGATATAAATTTTAAAGAATTGACCTTGGGTTGGGGTTCACAATACTTACGTAAACTCGGTTTTTAGAAATTCAGTATAATACAATAAAAATAAAAAATCCTTCGCATCTATTTCTAGAGCTGCATAAAATATATAACAACGAGAATAATCATTTTGAACATCCTTGTATGCCTTCAATGTAAGTTTTATTTGACACTAATGAAATTTAATAACAAAACGAAGTTATAAGCTGGAATTATTTAGGTGTACTATGTAAAAAGTAAGATTTTATACACAAATCACTTGGTACCCCATTGGACTTTAAAGCATATGAATTCAGTTCATAAAAATGCCATATAACAAGGTGAAAAGAAACAAGCGATTATTGCCACTATTCATGACCAAATGGTGGATATAAATTTTAAAACATTGACCTTGTATTGGGGTTCACAATTCTTACGTAAACTCGGTATTTAGAATTTCAGTATAATACAATAAAAATAAAAAATCCTTCGCATCTATATCTAGAGCTGCATAAAATATATAACAACGAGAATAATCATTTTGAACATCCTTGTATGCCTTCAATGTAAGTTTTATTTGACACTAATGAAATTTAATAACAAAACGAAGTTATAAGCTGGAATTATTTAGGTGTACTATGTAAAAAGTAAGATTTTATACACAAATCACTTGGTACCCCATTGGACTTTAAAGCATATGAATTCAGTTCATAAAAATGCCATATAACAAGGTGAAAAGAAACAAGCGATTATTGCCACTATTCATGACCAAATGGTGGATATAAATTTTAAAACATTGACCTTGTATTGGGGTTCACAATTCTTACGTAAACTCGGTATTTAGAATTTCAGTATAATACAATAAAAATAAAAAATCCTTCGCATCTATATCTAGAGCTGCATAAAATATATAACAACGAGAATAATCATTTTGAACATCCTTGTATGCCTTCAATGTAAGTTTTATTTGACAATAATGAAATTTAAAAGCAAAACGAAGTTATAAGCTGCAACTATTTAGGTGAACTATGTAAAAGTAAGATTTTATACACAAATCACTTGGTACCCCACTGGACTTTAAAGCATAAAAATTTAGTTCTTAAACTGCCAGATAATAAAGAGAAACGAAACAAGCGATTATTGCAATTATTCATGACCAAATGGTGGATATAAATCTTAAAAAATTGACCTTGTATTGGGGTTTACAATTCTTACGTAAACTCGGTATTTAGAATTTCAGTATAATACAATAAAAACAAAAAATCCTTCGCATCTATTTCTAGAGCTGCATAAAATATATAACAACGAGAATAATCACTTTGAACATCCTTGTATGCCTTCAATGTAAGTTTTTTTTGACACTAACGAAATTTAATAGCAAAACGAAGTTATAAGCTGGAACTATTTAGGTGTGCTTTGTGAAAGGAATGATTTTTTACCCAAGTCACGTGGTACCCCATTGGACTTTAAAGCATAAAAATTTAGTTCTTAAACTGCCAGATAATAAAGAGAAACGAAACAAGCGATTATTGCAACTATTCATGACCAAATGGTGGATATAAATTTTAAAGAATTGACCTTGTATTGGGGTTCACAATACTTACGTAAACTCGGTATTTAGAAATTCAGTATAATACTATAAAAACAAAAAATCCTTCGCATGTATTTCTGGAGCTGCATAAAATACATAACAACGAGAATAATCATTTTGAACATCCGTGTATGCCTTCAATGTAAGTTTTATTTAACACTAATGAAATTTAATAACAAAACGAAGTTATAAGCTGGAATTATTTAGGTGTACTATGTAAAAAGTAAGATTTTATACACAAATCACTTTGTACCCCATTGTACTTTAAAGCATATGAATTCAGTTCATAAAAATGCCATATAACAAGGAGAAAAGAAACAAGCGATTATTGCAACTATTCATGATCAGATGGTGGATATAAATTTTAAAACATTGACCTTGTATTGGGGTTCACAATTCTTACGTAAACTCGGTATTTCGAATTTCAGTATAATACAATAAAAATAAAAAATCCTTCGCATCTATTTCTAGAGCTGCATAAAATATATAACTACGAGAATAATCATTTTGAACATCCTTGTATGCCTTCAATGTAAGATTTATTTGACAATAATGAAATTTAAAAGCAAAACGAAATTATAAGCTGCAACTATTTAGGTGAACTATGTAAAAAGTAAGATTTTATACACAAATCACTTGGTACCCCACTGGACTTTAAAGCATAAAAATTTAGTTCTTAAACTGCCAGATAATAAAGAGAAACGAAACAAGCGATTATTGCAATTATTCATGACCAAATGGTGGATATAAATCTTAAAAAATTGACCTTGTATTGGGGTTTACAATTCTTACGTAAACTCGGTATTTAGAATTTCAGTATAATACAATAAAAATAAAAAATCCTTCGCATCTATTTCTAGAGCTGCATAAAATATATAACAACGAGAATAATCACTTTGAACATCCTTGTATGCCTTCAATGTAAGTTTTTTTTGACACTAACGAAATTTAATAGCAAAACGAAGTTATAAGCTGGAACTATTTAGGTGTGCTTTGTGAAAGGAATGATTTTTTACCCAAGTCACGTGGTACCCCATTGGACTTTAAAGCATAAAAATTTAGTTCTTAAACTGCCAGATAATAAAGAGAAACGAAACAAGCGATTATTGCAACTATTCATGACCAAATGGTGGATATAAATTTTAAAGAATTGACCTTGTATTGGGGTTCACAATACTTACGTAAACTCGGTATTTAGAAATTCAGTATAATACTATAAAAACAAAAAATCCTTGGCATGTATTTCTGGAGCTGCATAAAATACATAACAACGAGAATAATCATTTTGAACATCCGTGTATGCCTTCAATGTAAGTTTTATTTAACACTAATGAAATTTAATAACAAAACGAAGTTATAAGCTGGAATTATTTAGGTTTACTATGTAAAAAGTAAGATTTTATACACAAATCACTTTGTACCCCATTGTACTTTAAAGCATATGAATTCAGTTCATAAAAATGCCATATAACAAGGAGAAAAGAAACAAGCGATTATTGCAACTATTCATGATCAGATGGTGGATATAAATTTTAAAACATTGACCTTGTATTGGGGTTCACAATTCTTACGTAAACTCGGTATTTCGAATTTCAGTATAATACAATAAAAATAAAAACTCCTTCGCATCTATTTCTAGAGCTGCATAAAATATATAACAACGAGAATAATCATTTTGAACATCCTTGTATGCCTTCAATGTAAGTTTTATTTGACAATAATGAAATTTAAAAGTAAAACGAAGTTATAAGCTGCAACTATTTAGGTGAACTATGTAAAAAGTAAGATTTTATACACAAATCACTTGGTACCCCACTGGACTTTAAAGCATAAAAATTTAGTTCTTAAACTGCCAGATAATAAAGAGAAAAGAAACAAGCGATTATTGCAACTATTCATGATCAGATGGTGGATATAAATTTTAAAACATTGACCTTGTATTGGGGTTCACAATTCTTACGTAAACTCGGTATTTCGAATTTCAGTATAATACAATAAAAATAAAAACTCCTTCGCATCTATTTCTAGAGCTGCATAAAATATATAACAACGAGAATAATCATTTTGAACATCCTTGTATGCCTTCAATGTAAGTTTTATTTGACAATAATGAAATTTAAAAGTAAAACGAAGTTATAAGCTGCAACTATTTAGGTGAACTATGTAAAAAGTAAGATTTTATACACAAATCACTTGGTACCCCATTGGACTTTATAGCATAAAAATTTAGTTCTTAAACTGCCAGATAATAAAGAGAAACGTAACAAGCGATTATTGCAACTATTCATGACCAAATGGTGGATATAAATTTTAAAGAATTGACCTTGTATTGAGGTTCACAATACTTACGTTTACTCGGTATTTAGAAATTCAGTATAATACAATAAAAATAAAAAATCCTTCGCATCTATTTCTAGAGCTGCATAAAATATATAACAACGAGAATAATCATTTTGAACATCCTTGTATGCCTTCAATGTAAGTTTTATTTGACAGTAATAAAATTTAAAAGCAAAACGAGGTTATAGGCTGCAACTATTTAGGTGTGCTTTGTGAAAGGAATGATTTTTTACCCAAGTCACATGGTACCCCATTGGACTTTAAAGCATATGAATTCAGATCATAAAAATGCCATATAACAAGGAGAAAAGAAACAAGCGATTATTGCAACTATTCAAGACCAAATGGTGGATATAAATTTTAAAGAATTGACCTTGGGTTGGGGTTCACAATACTTACGTAAACTCGGTATTTAGAAATTCAGTATAATACAATAAAAATAAAAAATCCTTCGCATCTATTTCTACAGCTGCATAAAATATATAACAACGAGAATAATCATTTTGAACATCCTTGTATGCCTTCAATGTAAGTTTTATTTGACACTAATAAAATTTAATAGCAAAACGAGGTTATAGGCTGCAACTATTTAGGTGTGCTTTGTGAAAGGAATGATTTTTTACCCAAGTCACGTGGTACCCCATTGGACTTTAAAGCATATGAATTCAGATCATAAAAATGCCATAAAACAAGGAGAAAAGAAACAAGCGATTATTGCAACTATTCATGACCAAATGGTGGATATAAATTTTAAAAAATTGACCTGGTATTGGGGTTCACAATACTTACGTAAACTCAGTATTTAGAAATTCAGTATAATACAATAAAAACAAAAAATCCTTCGCATCTATTCCTAGAGCTGCATAAAATATATAACAACGAGAGTAATCATTTTGAACATCCTTGTATACCTTCTATATAAGTTTTATTTGACACTAATGAAATTTAAAAGCAAAACGAAGTTATAAGCTGGAACTATTTAGGTGTACTATGTAAAAAGTAAGATTTTATACCCAAGTCACTTGATACCCCATTGGATTTTAAAGCTTAAAAATTTAGTTCTTAAACTGCCAGATAATAAAGAGAAACGAAACAAGCGATTATTGCAACTATTCATGACCAAATGGTGGATATAAATTTTAAAAAATTGACCTTGTATTGGGGTTCACAATACTTACGTAAACTCGGTATTTAGAAATTCAGTATAATACAATAAACACAAAAAATCCTTCGCATCTATTTCTAAAGCTGCATAAAATATATAACAACGAGAATAATCATTTTGAACATCCTTGTATGCCTTCAATGTAAGTTTTATTTGACACTAATGAAATTTAAAAGCAAAACGAAGTTATAAGCTGGAACTTTTTAGGTGTACTATGTAAAAAGTAAGATTTTATACCCAAGTCACTTGGTACCCCATTGGACTTTAAAGCATAAAAATTTAGTTCTTAAACTGCCGGATAATAAAGAGAAACGAAACAAGCGATAATTGCAACTATTCATGACCAAATGGTGGAAATCATATTTTAAAAATTGACCTTGTATTGGGGTTCACAATATTTACGTAAACTCGGTATTTAGAAATTCAGTATAATACAATAAACACAAAAAATCCTTCGCATCTACTTCTAGAGCTGCATAAAATATATAACAACGAGAATAATCATTTTGAACATCCTTGTATGCCTTCAATGTAAGTTTTATTTGACACTAATGAAATTTAAAAGCAAAACGAAGTTATAAGCTGGAACTATTTAGGTGTACTATGTAAAAAGTAAGATGTTATACACAAATCACTTGGTACCCCATTGGACTTTAAAGCATATGAATTCAGTTCATAAAAATGCCATATAACAAGGAGAAAAGAAACAAGCGATTATTGCAACTATTCATGACCAAATGGTGGAAATCAAATTTTAAAAATTGACCTTGTATTGGAGTTTACAATATTTACGTAAACTCGGATTTTAGAAATTCAGTATAATACAATAAAAACAAAAAATCCTTCGCATCTATTCCTAGAGCTGCATAAAATATATAACAACGAGAATAATCATTTTGAACATCCTTGTATGCCTTCAATGTAAGATTTATTTGACAATAATGAAATTTAAAAGCAAAACGAAGTTATAAGCTGCAACTATTTAGGTGAACTATGTAAAAAGTAAGATTTTATACACAAATCACTTGGTACCCCACTGGACTTTAAAGCATAAAAATTTAGTTCTTAAACTGCCGGATAATAAAGAGAAACGAAACAAGCGATAATTGCAACTATTCATGACCAAATGGTGGAAATCATATTTTAAAAATTGACCTTGTATTGGGGTTCACAATACTTACGTAAACACGGTATTTAGAAATTCAGTATAATACAATAAAAACAAAAAATCCTTCGCATCTACTTCTAGAGCTGCATAAAATATATAACAACGAGAATAATCATTTTGAACATCCTTGTATGCCTTCAATGTAAGTTTTATTTGACACTAATGAAATTTAAAAGCAAAACGAAGTTATAAGCTGGAACTATTTAGGTGTACTATGTAAAAAGTAAGATGTTATACACAAATCACTTGGTACCCCATTGGACTTTAAAGCATATGAATTCAGTTCATAAAAATGCCATATAACAAGGAGAAAAGAAACAAGCGATTATTGCAACTATTCATGACCAAATGGTGGAAATCAAATTTTAAAAATTGACCTTGTATTGGAGTTTACAATATTTACGTAAACTCGGATTTTAGAAATTCAGTATAATACAATAAAAACAAAAAATCCTTCGCATCTATTCCTAGAGCTGCATAAAATATATAACAACGAGAATAATCATTTTGAACATCCTTGTATGCCTTCAATGTAAGATTTATTTGACAATAATGAAATTTAAAAGCAAAACGAAGTTATAAGCTGCAACTATTTAGGTGAACTATGTAAAAAGTAAGATTTTATACACAAATCACTTGGTACCCCACTGGACTTTAAAGCATAAAAATTTAGTTCTTAAACTGCCGGATAATAAAGAGAAACGAAACAAGCGATAATTGCAACTATTCATGACCAAATGGTGGAAATCATATTTTAAAAATTGACCTTGTATTGGGGTTCACAATACTTACGTAAACACGGTATTTAGAAATTCAGTATAATACAATAAAAACAAAAAATCCTTCGCATCTATTTCTAGAGCTGCATAAAATATATAACAACGAGAATAATCATTTTAAACATCCTTGTATGCCTTCAATGTAAGTTTTATTTGACACTAATGAAATTTAAAAGCAAAACGAAGTTATAAGCTGGAACTATTTAGGTGTACTATGTAAAAAGTAAGATTTTATACACAAATCACTTGGTACCACATTGGACTTTATAGCATAAAAATTTAGTTCTTAAACTGCCAGATAATAAAGAGAAACGTAACAAGCGATTATTGCAACTATTCATGACCAAATGGTGGATATAAATTTTAAAGAATTGACCTTGTATTGGGGTTCACAATACTTACGTTAACTCGGTATTTAGAAATTCAGTATAATACAATAAAAATAAAAAATCCTTCGCATCTATTTCTACAGCTGCATAAAATATATAACAACGAGAATAATCATTTTGAACATCCTTGTATGCCTTCAATGTAAGTTTTATTTGACACTAATGAAATTTAAAAGCAAAACGAAGTTATAAGCTGGAACTATTTAGGTGTACTATGTAAAAAGTAAAATGTTATACACAAATCACTTGGTACCCCATTGGACTTTAAAGCATATGAATTCAGTTCATAAAAATTCCATATAACAAGGAGAAAAGAAACAAGCGATTATTGCAACTATTCATGACCAAATGGTGGAAATCAAATTTTAAAAATTGACCTTGTATTGGAGTTTACAATATTTACGTAAACTCGGATTTTAGAAATTCAGTATAATACAATAAAAACAAAAAATCCTTCGCATCTATTCCTAGAGCTGCATAAAATATATACCAACGAGAATAATCATTTTGAACATCCTTGTATGCCTTCAATGTAAGTTTTATTTGACACTAATGAAATTTAAAAGCAAAACGAAGTTATAAGCTGGAACTATTTAGGTGTACTATGTAAAAAGTAAGATGTTATACACAAATCACTTGGTACCCCATTGGACTTTAAAGCATATGAATTCAGTTCATAAAAATGCCATATAACAAGGAGAAAAGAAACAAGCGATTATTGCAACTATTCATGACCAAATGGTGGAAATCAAATTTTAAAAATTGACCTTGTATTGGAGTTTACAATATTTACGTAAACTCGGATTTTAGAAATTCAGTATAATACAATAAAAACAAAAAATCCTTCGCATCTATTCCTAGAGCTGCATAAAATATATAACAACGAGAATAATCATTTTGAACATCCTTGTATGCCTTCAATGTAAGATTTATTTGACAATAATGAAATTTAAAAGCAAAACGAAGTTATAAGCTGCAACTATTTAGGTGAACTATGTAAAAAGTAAGATTTTATACACAAATCACTTGGTACCCCACTGGACTTTAAAGCATAAAAATTTAGTTCTTAAACTGCCGGATAATAAAGAGAAACGAAACAAGCGTTAATTGCAACTATTCATGACCAAATGGTGGAAATCATATTTTAAAAATTGACCTTGTATTGGGGTTCACAATACTTACGTAAACACGGTATTTAGAAATTCAGTATAATACAATAAAAACAAAAAATCCTTCGCATCTACTTCTAGAGCTGCATAAAATATATAACAACGAGAATAATCATTTTGAACATCCTTGTATGCCTTCTATATAAGTTTTATTTGACACTAATGAAATTTAAAAGCAAAACGAAGTTATAAGCTGGAACTATTTAGGTGTACTATGTAAAAAGTAAGATTTTATACCCAAGTCACTTGGTACCCCATTGGACTTTAAAGCATAAAAATTTAGTTCTTAAACTGCCAGATAATGAAGAGAAACGAAACAAGCGATTATTGCAACTATTCACGACCAAATGGTGGAAATCATATTTTAAAAATTGACCTTGTATTGGGGTTCACAATACTTACGTAAACTCGGTATTTAGAAATTAAGTATAATACAATAAAAACAAAAAATCCTTCGCATCTATTTTTAGAGCTGCATAAAATATATAACAACGAGAATAATCATTTTGAACATCCTTGTATGCCTTCAATGTAAGTTTTATTTGACACTAATGAAATTTAAAAGCAAAACGAAGTTATAAGCTGGAACTATTTAGGTGTACTATGTAAAAAGTAAAATGTTATACACAAATCACTTGGTACCCCATTGGACTTTAAAGCATATGAATTCAGTTCATAAAAATTCCATATAACAAGGAGAAAAGAAACAAGCGATTATTGCAACTATTCATGACCAAATGGTGGAAATCAAATTTTAAAAATTGACCTTGTATTGGAGTTTACAATATTTACGTAAACTCGGATTTTAGAAATTCAGTATAATACAATAAAAACAAAAAATCCTTCGCATCTATTCCTAGAGCTGCATAAAATATATAACAACGAGAATAATCATTTTGAACATCCTTGTATGCCTTCAATGTAAGTTTTATTTGACACTAATGAAATTTAAAAGCAAAACGAAGTTATAAGCTGGAACTATTTAGGTGTACTATGTAAAAAGTAAGATGTTATACACAAATCACTTGGTACCCCATTGGACTTTAAAGCATATGAATTCAGTTCATAAAAATGCCATATAACAAGGAGAAAAGAAACAAGCGATTATTGCAACTATTCATGACCAAATGGTGGAAATCAAATTTTAAAAATTGACCTTGTATTGGAGTTTACAATATTTACGTAAACTCGGATTTTAGAAATCCAGTATAATACAATAAAAACAAAAAATCCTTCGCATCTATTCCTAGAGCTGCATAAAATATATAACAACGAGAATAATCATTTTGAACATCCTTGTATGCCTTCAATGTAAGATTTATTTGACAATAATGAAATTTAAAAGCAAAACGAAGTTATAAGCTGCAACTATTTAGGTGAACTATGTAAAAAGTAAGATTTTATACACAAATCACTTGGTACCCCACTGGACTTTAAAGCATAAAAATTTAGTTCTTAAACTGCCGGATAATAAAGAGAAACGAAACAAGCGATAATTGCAACTATTCATGACCAAATGGTGGAAATCATATTTTAAAAATTGACCTTGTATTGGGGTTCACAATACTTACGTAAACACGGTATTTAGAAATTCAGTATAATACAATAAAAACAAAAAATCCTTCGCATCTACTTCTAGAGCTGCATAAAATATATAACAACGAGAATAATCATTTTGAACATCCTTGTATGCCTTCAATGTAAGTTTTATTTGACACTAATGAAATTTAAAAGCAAAACGAAGTTATAAGCTGGAACTATTTAGGTGTACTATGTAAAAAGTAAAATGTTATACACAAATCACTTGGTACCCCATTGGACTTTAAAGCATATGAATTCAGTTCATAAAAATTCCATATAACAAGGAGAAAAGAAACAAGCGATTATTGCAACTATTCATGACCAAATGGTGGAAATCAAATTTTAAAAATTGACCTTGTATTGGAGTTTACAATATTTACGTAAACTCGGATTTTAGAAATTCAGTATAATACAATAAAAACAAAAAATCCTTCGCATCTATTCCTAGAGCTGCATAAAATATATAACAACGAGAATAATCATTTTGAACATCCTTGTATGCCTGCAATGTAAGTTTTATTTGACACTAATGAAATTTAAAAGCAAAACGAAGTTATAAGCTGGAACTATTTAGGTGTACTATGTAAAAAGTAAGATGTTATACACAAATCACTTGGTACCCCATTGGACTTTAAAGCATATGAATTCAGTTCATAAAAATGCCATATAACAAGGAGAAAAGAAACAAGCGATTATTGCAACTATTCATGACCAAATGGTGGAAATCATATTTTAAAAATTGACCTTGTATTGGGGTTCACAATACTTACGTAAACTCGGTATTTAGAAATTCAGTATAATACAATAAAAACAAAAAATCCTTCGCATCTATTTCTAGAGCTGCATAAAATATATAACAACGAGAATAATCATTTTGAACATCCTTGTATGCCTTCAATGTAAGTTTTATTTGACACTAATGAAATTTAAAAGCAAAACGAAGTTATAAGCTGGAACTATTTAGGTGTACTATGTAAAAAGTAAGATGTTATACACAAATCACTTGGTACCCCATTGGACTTTAAAGCATATGAATTCAGTTCATAAAAATGCCATATAACAAGGAGAAAAGAAACAAGCGATTATTGCAACTATTCATGACCAAATGGTGGAAATCAAATTTTAAACATTGACCTTGTATTGGAGTTTACAATATTTACGTAAACTCGGATTTTAGAAATTCAGTATAATACAATAAAAACAAAAAATCCTTCGCATCTATTCCTAGAGCTGCATAAAATATATAACAACGAGAGTAATCATTTTGAACATCCTTGTATGCCTTCTATATAAGTTTTATTTGACACTAATGAAATTTAAAAGCAAAACGAAGTTATAACCTGGAACTATTTAGGTGTACTATGTAAAAAGTAAGATTTTATACCCAAGTCACTTGGTACCCCATTGGACTTTAAAGCATAAAAATTTAGTTCTTAAACTGCCAGATAATAAAGAGAAACGAAACAAGCGATTATTGCAACTATTCATGACCAAATGGTGGAAATCATATTTTAAAAATTGACCTTGTATTGGGGTTCACAATACTTACGTAAACTCAGTATTTAGAAATTCAGTATAATACAATAAAAACAAAAAATCCTTCGCATCTATTTCTAGAGCTGCATAAAATATATAACAACGAGAATAATCATTTTGAACATCCTTGTATGCCTTCAATGTAAGTTTTATTTGACACTAATGAAATTTAAAAGCAAAACGAAGTTATAAGCTGGAACTATTTAGGTGTACTATGTAAAAAGTAAGATTTTATACCCAAGTCCTTTGGTACCCCATTGGACTTTAAAGCATAAAAATTTAGTTCTTAAACTGCCATATAACAAAGAGAAAAGAAACAAGCGATTATTGCAACTATTCATGACCAAATGGTGGAAATCATATTTTAAAAATTGACCTTGTATTGGGGTTCACAATACTTACGTAAACTCGGTATTTAGAAATTCAGTATAATACAATAAAAACAAAAAATCCTTCGCATCTATTCCTAGAGCTGCATAAAATATATAACAACGAGAATAATCATTTTGAACATCCTTGTATGCCTTCTATATAAGTTTTATTTGACACTAATGAAATTTAAAAGCAAAACGAAGTTATAAGCTGGAACTATTTAGGTGTACTATGTAAAAAGTAAGATTTTATACCCAAGTCCTTTGGTACCCCATTGGACTTTAAAGCATAAAAATTTAGTTCTTAAACTGCCATATAACAAAGAGAAAAGAAA
The DNA here is from genome assembly GCA_963971155.1 of Anthrax anthrax. Lineage (NCBI taxonomy): Eukaryota > Metazoa > Arthropoda > Insecta > Diptera > Bombyliidae > Anthrax > Anthrax anthrax. The sequence goes on from CAXAQU010000283.1 coordinate 444,252, forward strand.
CAAGCAATTATTGCAACTATTCATGACCAAATGGTGGAAATCATATTTTAAAAATTGACCTTGTATTGGGGTTCACAATACTTACGTAAACTCAGTATTTAGAAATTCAGTATAATACAATAAAAACAAAAAATCCTTCGCATCTATTTCTAGAGCTGCATAAAATATATAACAACGAGAATAATCATTTTAAACATCCTTGTATGCCTTCTATATAAGTTTTATTTGACACTAATGAAATTTAAAAGCAAAACGAAGTTATAAGCTGGAACTATTTAGGTGTACTATGTAAAAAGTAAGATTTTATACCCAAGTCACTTGGTACCCCATTGGACTTTAAAGCATAAAAATTTAGTTCTTAAACTGCCAGATAATAAAGAGAAACGAAACAAGCGATTATTGCAACTATTCATGACCAAATGGTGGAAATCATATTTTAAAAATTGACCTTGTATTGGGGTTCACAATACTTACGTAAACTCAGTATTTAGAAATTCAGTATAATACAATAAAAAGAAAAAATCCTTCGCATCTATTTCTAGAGCTGCATAAAATATATAACAACGAGAATAATCATTTTAAACATCCTTGTATGCCTTCAATGTAAGTTTTATTTGACACTAATGAAATTTAAAAGCAAAACGAAGTTATAAGCTGGAACTATTTAGGTGTACTATGTAAAAAGTAAGATTTTATACCCAAGTCCTTTGGTACCCCATTGGACTTTAAAGCATAAAAATTTAGTTCTTAAACTGCCATATAACAAAGAGAAAAGAAACAAGCGATTATTGCAACTATTCATGACCAAATGGTGGAAATCATATTTTAAAAATTGACCTTGTATTGGGGTTCACAATACTTACGTAAACTCGGTATTTAGAAATTCAGTATAATACAATAAAAACAAAAAATCCTTCGCATCTATTCCTAGAGCTGCATAAAATATATAACAACGAGAATAATCATTTTGAACATCCTTGTATGCCTTCTATATAAGTTTTATTTGACACTAATGAAATTTAAAAGCAAAACGAAGTTATACGCTGGAACTATTTAGGTGTACTATGTAAAAAGTAAGATTTTATACCCAAGTCCTTTGGTACCCCATTGGACTTTAAAGCATAAAAATTTAGTTCTTAAACTGCCATATAACAAAGAGAAAAGAAACAAGCGATTATTGCAACTATTCATGACCAAATGTTGGAAATCATATTTTAAAAATTGACCTTGTATTGGGGTTCACAATACTTACGTAAACTCAGTATTTAGAAATTCAGTATAATACAATAAAAACAAAAAATCCTTCGCATCTATTTCTAGAGCTGCATAAAATATATAACAACGAGAGTAATCATTTTGAACATCCTTGTATGCCTTCTATATAAGTTTTATTTGACACTAATGAAATTTAAAAGCAAAACGAAGTTATAAGCTGGAACTATTTAGGTGTACTATGTAAAAAGTAAGATTTTATACCCAAGTCCTTTGGTACCCCATTGGACTTTAAAGCATAAAAATTTAGTTCTTAAACTGCCATATAACAAAGAGAAAAGAAACAAGCGATTATTGCAACTATTCATGACCAAATGGTGGAAATCATATTTTAAAAATTGACCTTGTATTGAAGTTCACAATACTTACGTAAACTCGGTATTTAGAAATTCAGTATAATACAATAAAAACAAAAAATCCTTCGCATCTATTTCTAGAGCTGCATAAAATATATAACAACGAGAGTAATCATTTTGAACATCCTTGTATGCCTTCTATATAAGTTTTATTTGACACTAATGAAATTTAAAAGCAAAACGAAGTTATAAGCTGGAACTATTTAGGTGTACTATGTAAAAAGTAAGATTTTATACACAAATCACTTGGTACCCCATTGGACTTTATAGCATAAAAATTTAGTTCTTAAACTGCCAGATAATAAAGAGAAACGTAACAAGCGATTATTGCAACTATTCATGATCAGATGGTGGATATAAATTTTAAAGAATTGACCTTGTATTGAGGTTCACAATACTTACGTTAACTCGGTATTTAGAAATTCAGTATAATACAATAAAAATAAAAAATCCTTCGCATCTATTTCTAGAGCTGCATAAAATATATAACAACGAGAATAATCATTTTGAACATCCTTGTATGCCTTCAATGTAAGTTTTATTTGACACTAATAAAATTTAATAGCAAAACGAGGTTATAGGCTGCAACTATTTAGGTGTGCTTTGTGAAAGGAATGATTTTTTACCCAAGTCACATGGTACCCCATTGGACTTTAAAGCATATGAATTCAGATCATAAAAATGCCATATAACAAGGAGAAAAGAAACAAGCGATTATTGCAACTATTCATGACCAAATGGTGGAAATCAAATTTTAAAAATTGACCTTGTATTGGAGTTTACAATATTTACGTAAACTCGGATTTTAGAAATTCAGTATAATACAATAAAAACAAAAAATCCTTCGCATCTATTCCTAGAGCTGCATAAAATATATAACAACGAGAGTAATCATTTTGAACATCCTTGTATGCCTTCTATATAAGTTTTATTTGACACTAATGAAATTTAAAAGCAAAACGAAGTTATAAGCTGGAACTATTTAGGTGTACTATGTAAAAAGTAAGATTTTATACCCAAGTCACTTGGTACCCCATTGGACTTTAAAGCATATGAATTCAGTTCATAACAATGCCAGATAATAAAGAGAAACGAAACAAGCGATTATTGCAACTATTCATGACCAAATGGTGGAAATCATATTTTAAAAATTGACCTTGTATTGGGGTTCACAATACTTACGTAAACTCGGATTTTAGAAATTCAGTATAATACAATAAAAACAAAAAATCCTTCGCATCTATTCCTAGAGCTGCATAAAATATATAACAACGAGAGTAATCATTTTGAACATCCTTGTATGCCTTCTATATAAGTTTTATTTGACACTAATGAAATTTAAAAGCAAAACGAAGTTATAAGCTGGAACTATTTAGGTGTACTATGTAAAAAGTAAGATGTTATACACAAATCACTTGGTACCCCATTGAACTTTAAAGTATATGAATTCAGTTCATAAAAATGCCATATAACAAAGAGAAAAGAAACAAGCGATTATTGCAACTATTCATGACCAAATGGTGGAAATCATATTTTAAAAATTGACCTTGTATTGGGGTTCACAATACTTACGTAAACTCGGATTTTAGAAATTCAGTATAATGCAATAAAAACAAAAAATCCTTCGCATCTATTCCTAGAGCTGCATAAAATATATAACAACGAGAGTAATCATTTTGAACATCTTTGTATGCCTTCTATATAAGTTTTATTTGACACTAATGAAATTTAAAAGCAAAACGAAGTTATAAGCTGGAACTATTTAGGTGTACTATGTAAAAAGTAAAATGTTATACACAAATCACTTGGTACCCCATTGGACTTTAAAGCATATGAATTCAGTTCATAAAAATTCCATATAACAAGGAGAAAAGAAACAAGCGATTATTGCAACTATTCATGACCAAATGGTGGAAATCAAATTTTAAAAATTGACCTTGTATTGGAGTTTACAATATTTACGTAAACTCGGTATTTAGAAATTCAGTATAATACAATAAAAACAAAAAATCCTTCGCATCTATTTTTAGAGCTGCATAAAATATATAACAACGAGAATAATCATTTTGAACATCCTTGTATGCCTTCAATGTAAGTTTTATTTGACACTAATGAAATTTAAAAGCAAAACGAAGTTATAAGCTGGAACTATTTAGGTGTACTATGTAAAAAGTAAGATATTATACCCAAGTCACTTGGTACCCCATTGGACTTTAAAGCATAAAAATTTAGTTCTTAAACTGCCAGATAATAAAGAGAAACGAAACAAGCGATTATTGCAACTATTCATGACCAAATGGTGGAAATCATATTTTAAAAATTGACCTTGTATTGGGGTTCACAATATTTACGTAAACTCGGATTTCAGAAATTCAGTATAATACAATAAAAATAAAAAATCCTTCGCATCTATTTCTACAGCTGCATAAAATATATAACAACGAGAGTAATCATTTTGAACATCCTTGTATGCCTTCTATATAAGTTTTATTTGACACTAATGAAATTTAAAAGCAAAACGAAGTTATAAGCTGGAACTATTTAGGTGTACTATGTAAAAAGTAAGATTTTATACCCAAGTCACTTGGTACCCCATTGAACTTTAAAGCATAAAAATTTAGTTCTTAAACTGCCAGATAATAAAGAGAAACGAAACAAGCGATTATTGCAACTATTCATGACCAAATGGTGGAAATCATATTTTAAAAATTGACCTTGTATTGGGGTTCACAATACTTACGTAAACTCGGTTTTTAGAAATTAAGTATAATACAATAAAAACAAAAAATCATTCGCATCTATTTTTAGAGCTGCATAAAATATATAACAACGAGAATAATCATTTTGAACATCCTTGAATGCCTTCAATGTAAGTTTTATTTGACACTAATGAAATTTAAAAGCAAAACGAAGTTATAAGCTGGTACTATTTAGGTGTACTATGTAAAAAGTAAAATGTTATACACAAATCACTTGGTACCCCATTGGACTTTAAAGCATATGAATTCAGTTCATAAAAATGCCATATAACAAGGAGAAAAAAAACAAGCGATTATTGCAACTATTCATGACCAAATGGTGGAAATCAAATTTTAAAAATTGACCTTGTATAGGAGTTTACAATATTTACGTAAACTCGGATTTTAGAAATTCAGTATAATACAATAAAAACAAAAAATCCTTCGCATCTATTTCTAGAGCTGCATAAAATATATAACAACGAGAATAATCATTTTGAACATCCTTGTATGCCTTCAATGCAAGTTTTATTTGACACTAATGAAATTTAAAAGCAAAACGAAGTTATAAGCTGGAACTATTTAGGTGTACTATGTAAAAAGTAAGATGTTATACACAAATCACTTGGTACACCATTGGACTTTAAAGCATATGAATTCAGTTCATAAAAATGCCATATAACAAGGAGAAAAGAAACAAGCGATTATTGCAACTATTCATGACCAAATGGTGGAAATCAAATTTTAAAAATTGACCTTGTATTGGAGTTTACAATATTTACGTAAACTCGGATTTTAGAAATTCAGTATAATACAATAAAAACAAAAAATCCTTCGCATCTATTCCTAGAGCTGCATAAAATATATAACAACGAGAGTAATCATTTTGAACATCCTTGTATGCCTTCTATATAAGTTTTATTTGACACTAATGAAATTTAAAAGCAAAACGAAGTTATAAGCTGGAACTATTTAGGTGTACTATGTAAAAAGTAAGATTTTATACCCAAGTCACTTGGTACCCCATTGGACTTTAAAGCATAAAAATTTAGTTCTTAAACTGCCAGATAATAAAGAGAAACGAAACAAGCGATTATTGCAACTATTCATGACCAAATGGTGGAAATCATATTTTAAAAATTGACCTTGTATTGGGGTTCACAATACTTACGTAAACTCGGATTTTAGAAATTCAGTATAATACAATAAAAACAAAAAATCCTTCGCATCTATTCCTAGAGCTGCATAAAATATATAACAACGAGAGTAATCATTTTGAACATCCTTGTATGCCTTCTATATAAGTTTTATTTGACACTAATGAAATTTAATAGCAAAACGAAGTTATAAGCTGGAACTATTTAGGTGTACTATGTAAAAAGTAAGATTTTATACACAAATCATTTGGTACCCCATTGGACTTTAAAGCATATGAATTCAGTTCATAAAAATGCCATATAACAAAGAGAAAAGAAACACGCGATTATTGCAACTATTCATGACCAAATGTTGGAAATCATATTTTAAAAATTGACCTTGTATTGGGGTTCACAATACTTACGTAAACTCGGTATTTAGAAATTCAGTATAATACAATAAAAACAAAAAATCCTTCGCATCTATTCCTAGAGCTGCATAAAATATATAACAACGAGAGTAATCATTTTGAACATCCTTGTATGCCTTCTATATAAGTTTTATTTGACACTAATGAAATTTAAAAGCAAAACGAGGTTATAGGCTGCAAGTATTTAGGTGTACTATGTAAAAAGTAAGATTTTATACACAAATCATTTGGTACCCCATTGGACTTTAAAGCATATGAATTCAGTTCATAAAAATGCCATATAACAAAGAGAAAAGAAACACGCGATTATTGCAACTATTCATGACCAAATGGTGGAAATCATATTTTAAAAATTGACCTTGTATTGGGGTTCACAATACTTACGTAAACTCGGTATTTAGAAATTCAGTATAATACAATAAAAATAAAAAATCCTTCGCATCTATTTCTAGAGCTGCATAAAATATATAACAACGATAATAATCATTTTGAACATCCTTATATGCCTTCAATGTAAGTTTTATTTGACACTAATGAAATTTAATAACAAAACGAAGTTATAAGCTGGAATTATTTACTATGTAATTATAGATTATATAGATTGGAATTATGTACTATGTAAAATGTAAGATTTTATACACAAATCACTTGGTACCCCATTGGACTTTAAAGCATATGAATTCAGTTCATAAAAATGCCATATAACAAGGTGAAAAGAAACAAGCGATTATTGCCACTTTTCATGACCAAATGGTGGATATAAATTTTAAAACATTGACCTTGTATTGGGGTTCACAATTCTTACGTAAACTCGGTATTTAGAATTTCAGTATAATACAATAAAAATAAAAAATCCTTCGCATCTATATCTAGAGCTGCATAAAATATATAACAACGAGAATAATCATTTTGAACATCCTTGTATGCCTTCAATGTAAGTTTTATTTGACAATAATGAAATTTAAAAGCAAAACGAGGTTATAGGCTGCAAGTATTTAGGTGTACTATGTAAAAAGTAAGATTTTATACACAAATCATTTGGTACCCCATTGGACTTTAAAGCATATGAATTCAGTTCATAAAAATGCCATATAACAAAGAGAAAAGAAACACGCGATTATTGCAACTATTCATGACCAAATGGTGGATATAAATTTTAAAAAATTGACCTTGTATTGGGGTTCACAATACTTACGTAAACTCGGTTTTTAGAAATTCAGTATAATACAATAAAAATAAAAAATCCTTCGCATCTATTTCTAGAGCTGCATAAAATATATAACAACGAGAATAATCATTTTGAACATCCTTGTATGCCTTCAATGTAAGTTTTATTTGACACTAATGAAATTTAATAGCAAAACGAAGTTATAAGCTGGAACTATTTAGGTGTACTATGTAAAAAGTAAGATTTTATACACAAATCACTTGGTACCCCATTGGACTTTAAAGCATATGAATTCAGTTCATAAAAATGCCATATAACAAGGTGAAAAGAAACAAGCGATTATTGCCACTATTCATGACCAAATGGTGGATATAAATTTTAAAACATTGACCTTGTATTGGGGTTCACAATTCTTACGTAAACTCGGTATTTAGAATTTCAGTATAATACAATAAAAATAAAAAATCCTTCGCATCTATATCTAGAGCTGCATAAAATATATAACAACGAGAATAATCATTTTGAACATCCTTGTATGCCTTCAATGTAAGTTTTATTTGACAATAATGAAATTTAAAAGCAAAACGAGGTTATAGGCTGCAAGTATTTAGGTGTACTATGTAAAAAGTAAGATTTTATACACAAATCATTTGGTACCCCATTGGACTTTAAAGCATATGAATTCAGTTCATAAAAATGCCATATAACAAAGAGAAAAGAAACACGCGATTATTGCAACTATTCATGACCAAATGGTGGAAATCATATTTTAAAAATTGACCTTGTATTGGGGTTCATAATACTTACGTAAACTCGGTATTTAGAAATTCAGTATAATACAATAAAAACAAAAAATCCTTCGCATCTATTTCTAGAGCTGCATAAAATATATAACAACGAGAATAATCATTTTGAACATCCTTGTATGCCTTCTATATAAGTTTTATTTGACACTAATGAAATTTAATAGCAAAACGAAGTTATAAGCTGGAACTATTTAGGTGTACTATGTAAAAAGTAAGATTTTATACCCAAGTCACTTGGTACCCCATTGGACTTTAAAGCATAAAAATTTAGTTCTTAAACTGCCAGATAATAAAGAGAAACGAAACAAGCGATTATTGCAACTATTCATGACCAAATGGTGGAAATCAAATTTTAAAAATTGACCTTGTATAGGAGTTTACAATATTTACGTAAACTCGGATTTTAGAAATTCAGTATAATACAATAAAAACAAAAAATCCTTCGCATCTATTTCTAGAGCTGCATAAAATATATAACAACGAGAATAATCATTTTGAACATCCTTGTATGCCTTCAATGTAAGTTTTATTTGACACTAATGAAATTTAAAAGCAAAACGAAGTTATAAGCTGGAACTATTTAGGTGTACTATGTAAAAAGTAAGATGTTATACACAAATCACTTGGTACCCCATTGGACTTTAAAGCATATGAATTCAGTTCATAAAAATGCCATATAACAAAGAGAAAAGAAACAAGCGATTATTGCAACTATTCATGACCAAATGGTGGAAATCATATTTTAAAAATTGACCTTGTATTGTGGTTCATAATACTTACGTAAACTCGGTATTTAGAAATTCAGTATAATACAATAAAAACAAAAAATCCTTCGCATCTATTTCTAGAGCTGCATAAAATATATAACAACGAGAATAATCATTTTGAACATCCTTGTATGCCTTCAATGCAAGTTTTATTTGACACTAATGAAATTTAAAAGCAAAACGAAGTTATAAGCTGGAACTATTTAGGTGTACTACGTAAAAAGTAAGATGTTATACACAAATCACTTGGTACACCATTGGACTTTAAAGCATATGAATTCAGTTCATAAAAATGCCATATAACAAGGAGAAAAGAAACAAGCGATTATTGCAACTATTCATGACCAAATGGTGGAAATCAAATTTTAAAAATTGACCTTGTATTGGAGTTTACAATATTTACGTAAACTCGGATTTTAGAAATTCAGTATAATACAATAAAAACAAAAAATCCTTCGCATCTATTCCTAGAGCTGCATAAAATATATAACAACGAGAGTAATCATTTTGAACATCCTTGTATGCCTTCTATATAAGTTTTATTTGACACTAATGAAATTTAAAAGCAAAACGAAGTTATAAGCTGCAACTATTTAGGTGAACTATGTAAAAGTAAGATTTTATACACAAATCACTTGGTACCCCACTGGACTTTAAAGCATAAAAATTTAGTTCTTAAACTGCCAGATAATAAAGAGAAACGAAACAAGCGATTATTGCAATTATTCATGACCAAATGGTGGATATAAATCTTAAAAAATTGACCTTGTATTGGGGTTTACAATTCTTACGTAAACTCGGTATATAGAATTTCAGTATAATACAATAAAAACAAAAAATCCTTCGCATCTATTTCTAGAGCTGCATAAAATATATAACAACGAGAATAATCACTTTGAACATCCGTGTATGCCTTCAATGTAAGTTTTATTTAACACTAATGAAATTTAATAACAAAACGAAGTTATAAGCTGGAATTATTTAGGTGTACTATGTAAAAAGTAAGATTTTATACACAAATCACTTTGTACCCCATTGTACTTTAAAGCATATGAATTCAGTTCATAAAAATGCCATATAACAAGGAGAAAAGAAACAAGCGATTATTGCAACTATTCATGATCAGATGGTGGATATAAATTTTAAAACATTGACCTTGTATAGGAGTTTACAATATTTACGTAAACTCGGTATTTAGAATTTCAGTATAATACAATAAAAACAAAATATCCTTCGCATCTACTTCTAGAGCTGCATAAAATATATAACAACGAGAATAATCATTTTGAACATCCTTGTATGCCTTCTATATAAGTTTTATTTGACACTAATGAAATCTAAAAGCAAAACGAAGTTATAAGCTGGAACTATTTAGGTGTACTATGTAAAAAGTAAGATTTTATACCCAAGTCACTTGGTACCCCATTGGACTTTAAAGCATAAAAATTTAGTTCTTAAACTGCCAGATAATAAAGAGAAACGAAACAAGCGATTATTGCAACTATTCACGACCAAATGGTGGAAATCATATTTTAAAAATTGACCTTGTATTGGGGTTCACAATACTTACGTAAACTCGGTATTTAGAAATTCAGTATAATACAATAAAAACAAAAAATCCTTCGCATCTACTTCTAGAGCTGCATAAAATATATAACAACGAGAATAATCATTTTGAACATCCTTGTATGCCTTCAATGTAAGTTTTATTTGACACTAATGAAATTTAAAAGCAAAACGAAGTTATAAGCTGGAACTATTTAGGTGTACTATGTAAAAAGTAAAATGTTATACACAAATCACGTGGTACCCCATTAGACTTTAAAGCATATGAATTCAGTTCATAAAAATTGCATATAACAAAGAGAAAAGAAACATGCGATTATTGCAACTATTCATGACCAAATGGTGGAAATCAAATTTTAAAAATTGACATTGTATTGGAGTTCACAATTCTTACGTAAACTCGGTATTTCGAATTTCAGTATAATACAATAAAAATAAAAAATCCTTCGCATCTATTTCTAGAGCTGCATAAAATATATAACAACGAGAATAATCATTTTGAACATCCTTGTATGCCTTCAATGTAAGATTTATTTGACAATAATGAAATTTAAAAGCAAAACGAAATTATAAGCTGCAACTATTTAGGTGAACTATGTAAAAAGTAAGATTTTATACACAAATCACTTGGTACCCCACTGGACTTTAAAGCATAAAAATTTAGTTCTTAAACTGCCAGATAATAAAGAGAAACGAAACAAGCGATTATTGCAATTATTCATGACCAAATGGTGGATATAAATCTTAAAAAATTGACCTTGTATTGGGGTTTACAATTCTTACGTAAACTCGGTATTTAGAATTTCAGTATAATACAATAAAAATAAAAAATCCTTCGCATCTATTTCTAGAGCTGCATAAAATATATAACAACGAGAATAATCACTTTGAACATCCTTGTATGCCTTCAATGTAAGTTTTTTTTGACACTAACGAAATTTAATAGCAAAACGAAGTTATAAGCTGGAACTATTTAGGTGTGCTTTGTGAAAGGAATGATTTTTTACCCAAGTCACGTGGTACCCCATTGGACTTTAAAGCATAAAAATTTAGTTCTTAAACTGCCAGATAATAAAGAGAAACGAAACAAGCGATTATTGCAACTATTCATGACCAAATGGTGGATATAAATTTTAAAGAATTGACCTTGTATTGGGGTTCACAATACTTACGTAAACTCGGTATTTAGAAATTCAGTATAATACTATAAAAACAAAAAATCCTTGGCATGTATTCCTAGAGCTGCATAAAATATATAACAACGAGAGTAATCATTTTGAACATCCTTGTATGCCTTCTATATAAGTTTTATTTGACACTAATGAAATTTAAAAGCAAAACGAAGTTATAAGCTGGAACTATTTAGGTGTACTATGTAAAAAGTAAGATTTTATACCCAAGTCACTTGATACCCCATTGGATTTTAAAGCTTAAAAATTTAGTTCTTAAACTGCCAGATAATAAAGAGAAACGAAACAAGCGATTATTGCAACTATTCATGACCAAATGGTGGAAATCATATTTTAAAAATTGACCTTGTATTGGGGTTCACAATACTTACGTAAACTCGGTATTTAGAAATTCAGTATAATACAATAAACACAAAAAATCCTTCGCATCTATTTCTAAAGCTGCATAAAATATATAACAACGAGAATAATCATTTTGAACATCCTTGTATGCCTTCAATGTAAGTTTTATTTGACACTAATGAAATTTAAAAGCAAAACGAAGTTATAAGCTGGAACTTTTTAGGTGTACTATGTAAAAAGTAAGATTTTATACCCAAGTCACTTGGTACCCCATTGGACTTTAAAGCATAAAAATTTAGTTCTCAAACTGCCGGATAATAAAGAGAAACGAAACAAGCGATAATTGCAACTATTCATGACCAAATGGTGGAAATCATATTCTAAAAATTGACCTTGTATTGGGGTTCACAATATTTACGTAAACTCGGTATTTAGAAATTCAGTATAATACAATAAACACAAAAAATCCTTCGCATCTATTTCTAAAGCTGCATAAAATATATAACAACGAGAATAATCACTTTGGACATCCTTGTATGCCTTCAATGTAAGTTTTATTTGACACTAATGAAATTTAAAAGCAAAACGAAGTTATAAGCTGGAACTATTTAGGTGTACTATGTAAAAAGTAAGATTTTATACCCAAGTCACTTGGTACCCCATTGGACTTTAAAGCATAAAAATTTAGTTCTTAAACTGCCAGATAATAAAGAGAAACGAAACATGCGATTATTGCAACTATTCATGACCAAATGGTGGAAATCATATTTTAAAAATTGACCTTGTATTGGGGTTCACAATACTTACGTAAACTCGGTATTTAGAAATTCAGTATAATACAATAAAAACAAAAAATCATTCGCATCTATTTTTAGAGCTGCATAAAATATATAACAACGAGAATAATCATTTTGAACATCCTTGTATGCCTTCAATGTAAGTTTTATTTGACACTAATGAAATTTAAAAGCAAAACGAAGTTATAAGCTGGAACTATTTAGGTGTACTATGTAAAAAGTAAAATGTTATACACAAATCACTTGGTACCCCATTGGACTTTAAAGCATATGAATTCAGTTCATAAAAATTCCATATAACAAGGAGAAAAGAAACAAGCGATTATTGCAACTATTCATGACCAAATGGTGGAAATCAAATTTTAAAAATTGACCTTGTATTGGAGTTTACAATATTTACGTAAACTCGGATTTTAGAAATTCAGTATAATACAATAAAAACAAAAAATCCTTCGCATCTATTCCTAGAGCTGCATAAAATATATAACAACGAGAATAATCATTTTGAACATCCTTGTATGCCTTCAATGTAAGTTTTATTTGACACTAATGAAATTTAAAAGCAAAACGAAGTTATAAGCTGGAACTATTTAGGTGTACTATGTAAAAAGTAAGATGTTATACACAAATCACTTGGTACCCCATTGGACTTTAAAGCATATGAATTCAGTTCATAAAAATGCCATATAACAAGGAGAAAAGAAACAAGCGATTATTGCAACTATTCATGACCAAATGGTGGAAATCAAATTTTAAAAATTGACCTTGTATTGGAGTTTACAATATTTACGTAAACTCGGATTTTAGAAATTCAGTATAATACAATAAAAACAAAAAATCCTTCGCATCTATTCCTAGAGCTGCATAAAATATATAACAACGAGAATAATCATTTTGAACATCCTTGTATGCCTTCAATGTAAGATTTATTTGACAATAATGAAATTTAAAAGCAAAACGAAGTTATAAGCTGCAACTATTTAGGTGAACTATGTAAAAAGTAAGATTTTATACACAAATCACTTGGTACCCCACTGGACTTTAAAGCATAAAAATTTAGTTCTTAAACTGCCGGATAATAAAGAGAAACGAAACAAGCGATAATTGCAACTATTCATGACCAAATGGTGGAAATCATATTTTAAAAATTGACCTTGTATTGGGGTTCACAATACTTACGTAAACACGGTATTTAGAAATTCAGTATAATACAATAAAAACAAAATATCCTTCGCATCTACTTCTAGAGCTGCATAAAATATATAACAACGAGAATAATCATTTTGAACATCCTTGTATGCCTTCTATATAAGTTTTATTTGACACTAATGAAATCTAAAAGCAAAACGAAGTTATAAGCTGGTGTACTATGTAGTTATAATTTAGGTGTACTATGTAAAAAGTAAGATTTTATACCCAAGTCACTTGGTACCCCATTGGACTTTAAAGCATAAAAATTTAGTTCTTAAACTGCCAGATAATAAAGAGAAACGAAACAAGCGATTATTGCAACTATTCACGACCAAATGGTGGAAATCATATTTTAAAAATTGACCTTGTATTGGGGTTCACAATACTTACGTAAACTCGGTATTTAGAAATTCAGTATAATACAATAAAAACAAAAAATCCTTCGCATCTATTTTTAGAGCTGCATAAAATATATAACAACGAGAATAATCATTTTGAACATCCTTGTATGCCTTCAATGTAAGTTTTATTTGACACTAATGAAATTTAAAAGCAAAACGAAGTTATAAGCTGGAACTATTTAGGTGTACTATGTAAAAAGTAAAATGTTATACACAAATCACTTGGTACCCCATTGGACTTTAAAGCATATGAATTCAGTTCATAAAAATTCCATATAACAAGGAGAAAAGAAACAAGCGATTATTGCAACTATTCATGACCAAATGGTGGAAATCAAATTTTAAAAATTGACCTTGTATTGGAGTTTACAATATTTACGTAAACTCGGATTTTAGAAATTCAGTATAATACAATAAAAACAAAAAATCCTTCGCATCTATTCCTAGAGCTGCATAAAATATATAACAACGAGAATAATCATTTTGAACATCCTTGTATGCCTTCAATGTAAGTTTTATTTGACACTAATGAAATTTAAAAGCAAAACGAAGTTATAAGCTGGAACTATTTAGGTGTACTATGTAAAAAGTAAGATGTTATACACAAATCACTTGGTACCCCATTGGACTTTAAAGCATATGAATTCAGTTCATAAAAATGCCATATAACAAGGAGAAAAGAAACAAGCGATTATTGCAACTATTCATGACCAAATGGTGGAAATCAAATTTTAAAAATTGACCTTGTATTGGAGTTTACAATATTTACGTAAACTCGGATTTTAGAAATTCAGTATAATACAATAAAAACAAAAAATCCTTCGCATCTATTCCTAGAGCTGCATAAAATATATAACAACGAGAATAATCATTTTGAACATCCTTGTATGCCTTCAATGTAAGATTTATTTGACAATAATGAAATTTAAAAGCAAAACGAAGTTATAAGCTGCAACTATTTAGGTGAACTATGTAAAAAGTAAGATTTTATACACAAATCACTTGGTACCCCACTGGACTTTAAAGCATAAAAATTTAGTTCTTAAACTGCCGGATAATAAAGAGAAACGAAACAAGCGATAATTGCAACTATTCATGACCAAATGGTGGAAATCATATTTTAAAAATTGACCTTGTATTGGGGTTCACAATACTTACGTAAACACGGTATTTAGAAATTCAGTATAATACAATAAAAACAAAAAATCCTTCGCATCTACTTCTAGAGCTGCATAAAATATATAACAACGAGAATAATCATTTTGAACATCCTTGTATGCCTTCAATGTAAGTTTTATTTGACACTAATGAAATTTAAAAGCAAAACGAAGTTATAAGCTGGAACTATTTAGGTGTACTATGTAAAAAGTAAAATGTTATACACAAATCACTTGGTACCCCATTGGACTTTAAAGCATATGAATTCAGTTCATAAAAATTCCATATAACAAGGAGAAAAGAAACAAGCGATTATTGCAACTATTCATGACCAAATGGTGGAAATCAAATTTTAAAAATTGACCTTGTATTGGAGTTTACAATATTTACGTAAACTCGGATTTTAGAAATTCAGTATAATACAATAAAAACAAAAAATCCTTCGCATCTATTCCTAGAGCTGCATAAAATATATAACAACGAGAATAATCATTTTGAACATCCTTGTATGCCTTCAATGTAAGATTTATTTGACAATAATGAAATTTAAAAGCAAAACGAAGTTATAAGCTGCAACTATTTAGGTGAACTATGTAAAAGTAAGATTTTATACACAAATCACTTGGTACCCCACTGGACTTTAAAGCATAAAAATTTAGTTCTTAAACTGCCGGATAATAAAGAGAAACGAAACAAGCGATAATTGCAACTAGTCATGACCAAATGGTGGAAATCATATTTTAAAAATTGACCTTGTATTGGGGTTCACAATACTTACGTAAACTCGGTATTTAGAAATTCAGTATAATACAATAAAAATAAAAAATCCTTCGCATCTATTTCTAGAGCTGCATAAAATATATAACAACGATAATAATCATTTTGAACATCCTTGTATGCCTTCTATATAAGTTTTTTTTTATTAAAATGAAATTTAAAAGAAAAACGAGGTTATAGGCTGCAACTATTTAGGTGTGCTTTGTGAAAGGAATGATTTTATACCCAAGTCACGTGGTACCCCATTGGACTTTAAAGCATATGAATTCAGATCATAAAAATGCCATATAACAAGGAGAAAGGAAACAAGCGATTATTGCAACTATTCATGACCAAATGGTGGATATAAATTTTAAAAAATTGACCTTGTATTGGGGTTCACAATACTTACGTAAACTCGGTTTTTAGAAATTCAGTATAATACAATAAAAATAAAAAATCCTTCGCATCTATTTCTAGAGCTGCATAAAATATATAACAACGAGAATAATCATTTTGAACATCCTTGTATGCCTTCAATGTAAGATTTATTTGACAATAATGAAATTTAAAAGCAAAACGAAGTTATAAGCTGCAACTATTTAGGTGAACTATGTAAAAAGTAAGATTTTATACACAAATCACTTGGTACCCCACTGGACTTTAAAGCATAAAAATTTAGTTCTTAAACTGCCGGATAATAAAGAGAAACGAAACAAGCGATAATTGCAACTATTCATGACCAAATGGTGGAAATCATATTTTAAAAATTGACCTTGTATTGGGGTTCACAATACTTACGTAAACTCAGTATTTAGAAATTCAGTATAATACAATAAAAATAAAAAATCCTTCGCATCTATTTCTAGAGCTGCATAAAATATATAACAACGATAATAATCATTTTGAACATCCTTGTATGCCTTCTATATAAGTTTTTTTTTATTAAAATGAAATTTAAAAGAAAAACGAGGTTATAGGCTGCAACTATTTAGGTGTGCTTTGTGAAAGGAATGATTTTATACCCAAGTCACGTGGTACCCCATTGGACTTTAAAGCATATGAATTCAGATCATAAAAATGCCATATAACAAGGAGAAAGGAAACAAGCGATTATTGCAACTATTCATGACCAAATGGTGGATATAAATTTTAAAAAATTGACCTTGTATTGGGGTTCACAATACTTACGTAAACTCGGTATTTAGAAATTCAGTATAATACAATAAAAACAAAAAATCCTTCGCATCTATTCCTAGAGCTGCATAAAATATATAACAACGAGAGTAATCATTTTGAACATCCTTGTATGCCTTCTATATAAGTTTTATTTGACACTAATGAAATTTAAAAGCAAAACGAGGTTATAGGCTGCAAGTATTTAGGTGTACTATGTAAAAAGTAAGATTTTATACACAAATCATTTGGTACCCCATTGGCCTTTAAAGCATATGAATTCAGTTCATAAAAATGCCATATAACAAAGAGAAAAGAAACACGCGATTATTGCAACTATTCATGACCAAATGGTGGAAATCATATTTTAAAAATTGACCTTGTATTGGGTTTCACAATACTTACGTAAACTCGGTATTTAGAAATTCAGTATAATACAATAAAAACAAAAAATCCTTCGCATCTATTCCTAGAGCTGCATAAAATATATAACAACGATAATAATCATTTTGAACATCCTTGTATGCCTTCTATATAAGTTTTTTTTTATTAAAATGAAATTTAAAAGAAAAACGAGGTTATAGACTGCAACTATTTAGGTGTGCTTTGTGAAAGGAATGATTTTATACCCAAGTCACGTGGTACCCCATTGGACTTTAAAGCATATGAATTCAGATCATAAAAATGCCATATAACAAGGAGAAAGGAAACAAGCGATTATTGCAACTATTCATGACCAAATGGTGGATATAAATTTTAAAAAATTGACCTTGTATTGGGGTTCACAATACTTACGTAAACTCGGTTTTTAGAAATTCAGTATAATACAATAAAAATAAAAAATCCTTCGCATCTATTTCTAGAGCTGCATAAAATATATAACAACGAGAATAATCATTTTGAACATCCTTGTATGCCTTCAATGTAAGTTTTATTTGACACTAATGAAATTTAATAACAAAACGAAGTTATAAGCTGGAATTATTTAGGTGTACTATGTAAAAAGTAAGATTTTATACACAAATCACTTGGTACCCCATTGGACTTTAAAGCATATGAATTCAGTTCATAAAAATGCCATATAACAAGGTGAAAAGAAACAAGCGATTATTGCCACTGTTCATGACCAAATGGTGGATATAAATTTTAAAACATTGACCTTGTATTGGGGTTCACAATTCTTACGTAAACTCGGTATTTAGAATTTCAGTATAATACAATAAAAATAAAAAATCCTTCGCATCTATATCTAGAGCTGCATAAAATATATAACAACGAGAATAATCATTTTGAACATCCTTGTATGCCTTCAATGTAAGTTTTATTTGACAATAATGAAATTTTAAAGCAAAACGAAGTTATAAGCTGCAACTATTTAGGTGTACTATGTAAAAAGTAAGATTTTATACCCAAGTCACTTGGTACCCCATTGGACTTTGAAGCATAAAAATTTAGTTCTTAAACTGCCAGATAATAAAGAGAAACGAAACAAGCGATTATTGCAACTATTCATGACCAAATGGTGGATATAAATTTTAAAGAATTGACCTTGTATTGGGGTTCACAATACTTACGTAAACTCGGTATTTAGAAATTCAGTATAATACTATAAAAACAAAAAATCCTTCGCATGTATTTCTGGAGCTGCATAAAATACATAACAACGAGAATAATCAATTTGAACATCCGTGTATGCCTTCAATGTAAGTTTTATTTAACACTAATGAAATTTAATAACAAAACGAAGTTATAAGCTGGAATTATTTAGGTGTACTATGTAAAAAGTAAGATTTTATACACAAATCACTTTGTACCCCATTGTACTTTAAAGCATATGAATTCAGTTCATAAAAATGTCATATAACAAGGAGAAAAGAAACAAGCGATTATTGCAACTATTCATGATCAGATGGTGGATATAAATTTTAAAACATTGACCTTGTATTGGGGTTCACAATTCTTACGTAAACTCGGTATTTCGAATTTCAGTATAATACAATAAAAATAAAAAATCCTTCGCATCTATTTCTAGAGCTGCATAAAATATATAACAACGAGAATAATCATTTTGAACATCCTTGTATGCCTTCAATGTAAGTTTTATTTGACAATAATGAAATTTAAAAGCAAAACGAAGTTATAAGCTGCAACTATTTAGGTGAACTATGTAAAAGTAAGATTTTATACACAAATCACTTGGTACCCCACTGGACTTTAAAGCATAAAAATTTAGTTCTTAAACTGCCGGATAATAAAGAGAAACGAAACAAGCGATAATTGCAACTAGTCATGACCAAATGGTGGAAATCATATTTTAAAAATTGACCTTGTATTGGGGTTCACAATACTTACGTAAACTCGGTATTTAGAAATTCAGTATAATACAATAAAAATAAAAAATCCTTCGCATCTATTTCTAGAGCTGCATAAAATATATAACAACGATAATAATCATTTTGAACATCCTTGTATGCCTTCTATATAAGTTTTTTTTTATTAAAATGAAATTTAAAAGAAAAACGAGGTTATAGGCTGCAACTATTTAGGTGTGCTTTGTGAAAGGAATGATTTTATACCCAAGTCACGTGGTACCCCATTGGACTTTAAAGCATATGAATTCAGATCATAAAAATGCCATATAACAAGGAGAAAGGAAACAAGCGATTATTGCAACTATTCATGACCAAATGGTGGATATAAATTTTAAAAAATTGACCTTGTATTGGGGTTCACAATACTTACGTAAACTCGGTTTTTAGAAATTCAGTATAATACAATAAAAATAAAAAATCCTTCGCATCTATTTCTAGAGCTGCATAAAATATATAACAACGAGAATAATCATTTTGAACATCCTTGTATGCCTTCAATGTAAGATTTATTTGACAATAATGAAATTTAAAAGCAAAACGAAGTTATAAGCTGCAACTATTTAGGTGAACTATGTAAAAAGTAAGATTTTATACACAAATCACTTGGTACCCCACTGGACTTTAAAGCATAAAAATTTAGTTCTTAAACTGCCGGATAATAAAGAGAAACGAAACAAGCGATAATTGCAACTATTCATGACCAAATGGTGGAAATCATATTTTAAAAATTGACCTTGTATTGGGGTTCACAATACTTACGTAAACTCAGTATTTAGAAATTCAGTATAATACAATAAAAATAAAAAATCCTTCGCATCTATTTCTAGAGCTGCATAAAATATATAACAACGATAATAATCATTTTGAACATCCTTGTATGCCTTCTATATAAGTTTTTTTTTATTAAAATGAAATTTAAAAGAAAAACGAGGTTATAGGCTGCAACTATTTAGGTGTGCTTTGTGAAAGGAATGATTTTATACCCAAGTCACGTGGTACCCCATTGGACTTTAAAGCATATGAATTCAGATCATAAAAATGCCATATAACAAGGAGAAAGGAAACAAGCGATTATTGCAACTATTCATGACCAAATGGTGGATATAAATTTTAAAAAATTGACCTTGTATTGGGGTTCACAATACTTACGTAAACTCGGTATTTAGAAATTCAGTATAATACAATAAAAACAAAAAATCCTTCGCATCTATTCCTAGAGCTGCATAAAATATATAACAACGAGAGTAATCATTTTGAACATCCTTGTATGCCTTCTATATAAGTTTTATTTGACACTAATGAAATTTAAAAGCAAAACGAGGTTATAGGCTGCAAGTATTTAGGTGTACTATGTAAAAAGTAAGATTTTATACACAAATCATTTGGTACCCCATTGGCCTTTAAAGCATATGAATTCAGTTCATAAAAATGCCATATAACAAAGAGAAAAGAAACACGCGATTATTGCAACTATTCATGACCAAATGGTGGAAATCATATTTTAAAAATTGACCTTGTATTGGGTTTCACAATACTTACGTAAACTCGGTATTTAGAAATTCAGTATAATACAATAAAAACAAAAAATCCTTCGCATCTATTCCTAGAGCTGCATAAAATATATAACAACGATAATAATCATTTTGAACATCCTTGTATGCCTTCTATATAAGTTTTTTTTTATTAAAATGAAATTTAAAAGAAAAACGAGGTTATAGACTGCAACTATTTAGGTGTGCTTTGTGAAAGGAATGATTTTATACCCAAGTCACGTGGTACCCCATTGGACTTTAAAGCATATGAATTCAGATCATAAAAATGCCATATAACAAGGAGAAAGGAAACAAGCGATTATTGCAACTATTCATGACCAAATGGTGGATATAAATTTTAAAAAATTGACCTTGTATTGGGGTTCACAATACTTACGTAAACTCGGTTTTTAGAAATTCAGTATAATACAATAAAAATAAAAAATCCTTCGCATCTATTTCTAGAGCTGCATAAAATATATAACAACGAGAATAATCATTTTGAACATCCTTGTATGCCTTCAATGTAAGTTTTATTTGACACTAATGAAATTTAATAACAAAACGAAGTTATAAGCTGGAATTATTTAGGTGTACTATGTAAAAAGTAAGATTTTATACACAAATCACTTGGTACCCCATTGGACTTTAAAGCATATGAATTCAGTTCATAAAAATGCCATATAACAAGGTGAAAAGAAACAAGCGATTATTGCCACTGTTCATGACCAAATGGTGGATATAAATTTTAAAACATTGACCTTGTATTGGGGTTCACAATTCTTACGTAAACTCGGTATTTAGAATTTCAGTATAATACAATAAAAATAAAAAATCCTTCGCATCTATATCTAGAGCTGCATAAAATATATAACAACGAGAATAATCATTTTGAACATCCTTGTATGCCTTCAATGTAAGTTTTATTTGACAATAATGAAATTTTAAAGCAAAACGAAGTTATAAGCTGCAACTATTTAGGTGTACTATGTAAAAAGTAAGATTTTATACCCAAGTCACTTGGTACCCCATTGGACTTTGAAGCATAAAAATTTAGTTCTTAAACTGCCAGATAATAAAGAGAAACGAAACAAGCGATTATTGCAACTATTCATGACCAAATGGTGGATATAAATTTTAAAGAATTGACCTTGTATTGGGGTTCACAATACTTACGTAAACTCGGTATTTAGAAATTCAGTATAATACTATAAAAACAAAAAATCCTTCGCATGTATTTCTGGAGCTGCATAAAATACATAACAACGAGAATAATCAATTTGAACATCCGTGTATGCCTTCAATGTAAGTTTTATTTAACACTAATGAAATTTAATAACAAAACGAAGTTATAAGCTGGAATTATTTAGGTGTACTATGTAAAAAGTAAGATTTTATACACAAATCACTTTGTACCCCATTGTACTTTAAAGCATATGAATTCAGTTCATAAAAATGCCATATAACAAGGAGAAAAGAAACAAGCGATTATTGCAACTATTCATGATCAGATGGTGGATATAAATTTTAAAACATTGACCTTGTATTGGGGTTCACAATTCTTACGTAAACTCGGTATTTCGAATTTCAGTATAATACAATAAAAATAAAAAATCCTTCGCATCTATTTCTAGAGCTGCATAAAATATATAACAACGAGAATAATCATTTTGAACATCCTTGTATGCCTTCAATGTAAGTTTTATTTGACAATAATGAAATTTAAAAGCAAAACGAAGTTATAAGCTGCAACTATTTAGGTGAACTATGTAAAAGTAAGATTTTATACACAAATCACTTGGTACCCCACTGGACTTTAAAGCATAAAAATTTAGTTCTTAAACTGCCAGATAATAAAGAGAAACGAAACAAGCGATTATTGCAATTATTCATGACCAAATGGTGGATATAAATCTTAAAAAATTGACCTTGTATTTGGGTTTACAATTCTTACGTAAACTCGGTATTTAGAATTTCAGTATAATACAATAAAAACAAAAAATCCTTCGCATCTATTTCTAGAGCTGCATAAAATATATAACAACGAGAATAATCACTTTGAACATCCTTGTATGCCTTCAATGTAAGTTTTTTTTGACACTAACGAAATTTAATAGCAAAACGAAGTTATAAGCTGGAACTATTTAGGTGTGCTTTGTGAAAGGAATGATTTTTTACCCAAGTCACGTGGTACCCCATTGGACTTTAAAGCATAAAAATTTAGTTCTTAAACTGCCAGATAATAAAGAGAAACGAAACAAGCGATTATTGCAACTATTCATGACCAAATGGTGGATATAAATTTTAAAGAATTGACCTTGTATTGGGGTTCACAATACTTACGTAAACTCGGTATTTAGAAATTCAGTATAATACTATAAAAACAAAAAATCCTTCGCATGTATTTCTGGAGCTGCATAAAATACATAACAACGAGAATAATCATTTTGAACATCCGTGTATGCCTTCAATGTAAGTTTTATTTAACACTAATGAAATTTAATAACAAAACGAAGTTATAAGCTGGAATTATTTAGGTGTACTATGTAAAAAGTAAGATTTTATACACAAATCACTTTGTACCCCATTGTACTTTAAAGCATATGAATTCAGTTCATAAAAATGCCATATAACAAGGAGAAAAGAAACAAGCGATTATTGCAACTATTCATGATCAGATGGTGGATATAAATTTTAAAACATTGACCTTGTATTGGGGTTCACAATTCTTACGTAAACTCGGTATTTCGAATTTCAGTATAATACAATAAAAATAAAAAATCCTTCGCATCTATTTCTAGAGCTGCATAAAATATATAACTACGAGAATAATCATTTTGAACATCCTTGTATGCCTTCAATGTAAGATTTATTTGACAATAATGAAATTTAAAAGCAAAACGAAATTATAAGCTGCAACTATTTAGGTGAACTATGTAAAAAGTAAGATTTTATACACAAATCACTTGGTACCCCACTGGACTTTAAAGCATAAAAATTTAGTTCTTAAACTGCCAGATAATAAAGAGGAACGAAACAAGCGATTATTGCAATTATTCATGACCAAATGGTGGATATAAATCTTAAAAAATTGACCTTGTATTGGGGTTTACAATTCTTACGTAAACTCGGTATTTAGAATTTCAGTATAATACAATAAAAATAAAAAATCCTTCGCATCTATTTCTAGAGCTGCATAAAATATATAACAACGAGAATAATCACTTTGAACATCCTTGTATGCCTTCAATGTAAGTTTTTTTTGACACTAACGAAATTTAATAGCAAAACGAAGTTATAAGCTGGAACTATTTAGGTGTGCTTTGTGAAAGGAATGATTTTTTACCCAAGTCACGTGGTACCCCATTGGACTTTAAAGCATAAAAATTTAGTTCTTAAACTGCCAGATAATAAAGAGAAACGAAACAAGCGATTATTGCAACTATTCATGACCAAATGGTGGATATAAATTTTAAAGAATTGACCTTGTATTGGGGTTCACAATACTTACGTAAACTCGGTATTTAGAAATTCAGTATAATACTATAAAAATAAAAAATCCTTCGCATCTATTTCTGGAGCTGCATAAAATACATAACAACGAGAATAATCATTTTGAACATCCGTGTATGCCTTCAATGTAAGTTTTATTTAACACTAATGAAATTTAATAACAAAACGAAGTTATAAGCTGGAATTATTTAGGTTTACTATGTAAAAAGTAAGATTTTATACACAAATCACTTTGTACCCCATTGTACTTTAAAGCATATGAATTCAGTTCATAAAAATGCCATATAACAAGGAGAAAAGAAACAAGCGATTATTGCAACTATTCATGATCAGATGGTGGATATAAATTTTAAAACATTGACCTTGTATTGGGGTTCACAATTCTTACGTAAACTCGGTATTTCGAATTTCAGTATAATACAATAAAAATAAAAACTCCTTCGCATCTATTTCTAGAGCTGCATAAAATATATAACAACGAGAATAATCATTTTGAACATCCTTGTATGCCTTCAATGTATGTTTTATTTGACAATAATGAAATTTAAAAGTAAAACGAAGTTATAAGCTGCAACTATTTAGGTGAACTATGTAAAAAGTAAGATTTTATACACAAATCACTTGGTACCCCACTGGACTTTAAAGCATAAAAATTTAGTTCTTAAACTGCCAGATAATAAAGAGAAAAGAAACAAGCGATTATTGCAACTATTCATGATCAGATGGTGGATATAAATTTTAAAACATTGACCTTGTATTGGGGTTCACAATTCTTACGTAAACTCGGTATTTCGAATTTCAGTATAATACAATAAAAATAAAAACTCCTTCGCATCTATTTCTAGAGCTGCATAAAATATATAACAACGAGAATAATCATTTTGAACATCCTTGTATGCCTTCAATGTAAGTTTTATTTGACAATAATGAAATTTAAAAGTAAAACGAAGTTATAAGCTGCAACTATTTAGGTGAACTATGTAAAAAGTAAGATTTTATACACAAATCACTTGGTACCCCATTGGACTTTATAGCATAAAAATTTAGTTCTTAAACTGCCAGATAATAAAGAGAAACGTAACAAGCGATTATTGCAACTATTCATGACCAAATGGTGGATATAAATTTTAAAGAATTGACCTTGTATTGAGGTTCACAATACTTACGTTAACTCGGTATTTAGAAATTCAGTATAATACAATAAAAATAAAAAATCCTTCGCATCTATTTCTAGAGCTGCATAAAATATATAACAACGAGAATAATCATTTTGAACATCCTTGTATGCCTTCAATGTAAGTTTTATTTGACAGTAATAAAATTTAAAAGCAAAACGAGGTTATAGGCTGCAACTATTTAGGTGTGCTTTGTGAAAGGAATGATTTTTTACCCAAGTCACATGGTACCCCATTGGACTTTAAAGCATATGAATTCAGATCATAAAAATGCCATATAACAAGGAGAAAAGAAACAAGCGATTATTGCAACTATTCAAGACCAAATGGTGGATATAAATTTTAAAAAATTGACCTTGGGTTGGGGTTCACAATACTTACGTAAACTCGGTATTTAGAAATTCAGTATAATACAATAAAAATAAAAAATCCTTCGCATCTATTTCTACAGCTGCATAAAATATATAACAACGAGAATAATCATTTTGAACATCCTTGTATGCCTTCAATGTAAGTTTTATTTGACACTAATAAAATTTAATAGCAAAACGAGGTTATAGGCTGCAACTATTTAGGTGTGCTTTGTGAAAGGAATGATTTTTTACCCAAGTCACGTGGTACCCCATTGGACTTTAAAGCATATGAATTCAGATCATAAAAATGCCATAAAACAAGGAGAAAAGAAACAAGCGATTATTGCAACTATTCATGACCAAATGGTGGATATAAATTTTAAAAAATTGACCTGGTATTGGGGTTCACAATACTTACGTAAACTCAGTATTTAGAAATTCAGTATAATACAATAAAAACAAAAAATCCTTCGCATCTATTCCTAGAGCTGCATAAAATATATAACAACGAGAGTAATCATTTTGAACATCCTTGTATGCCTTCTATATAAGTTTTATTTGACACTAATGAAATTTAAAAGCAAAACGAAGTTATAAGCTGGAACTATTTAGGTGTACTATGTAAAAAGTAAGATTTTATACCCAAGTCACTTGATACCCCATTGGATTTTAAAGCTTAAAAATTTAGTTCTTAAACTGCCAGATAATAAAGAGAAACGAAACAAGCGATTATTGCAACTATTCATGACCAAATGGTGGATATAAATTTTAAAAAATTGACCTTGTATTGGGGTTCACAATACTTACGTAAACTCGGTATTTAGAAATTCAGTATAATACAATAAACACAAAAAATCCTTCGCATCTATTTCTAAAGCTGCATAAAATATATAACAACGAGAATAATCATTTTGAACATCCTTGTATGCCTTCAATGTAAGTTTTATTTGACAATAATGAAATTTAAAAGCAAAACGAAGTTATAAGCTGGAACTTTTTAGGTGTACTATGTAAAAAGTAAGATTTTATACCCAAGTCACTTGGTACCCCATTGGACTTTAAAGCATAAAAATTTAGTTCTCAAACTGCCGGATAATAAAGAGAAACGAAACAAGCGATAATTGCAACTATTCATGACCAAATGGTGGAAATCATATTTTAAAAATTGACCTTGTATTGGGGTTCACAATATTTACGTAAACTCGGTATTTAGAAATTCAGTATAATACAATAAACACAAAAAATCCTTCGCATCTATTTCTAAAGCTGCATAAAATATATAACAACGAGAATAATCACTTTGGACATCCTTGTATGCCTTCAATGTAAGTTTTATTTGACACTAATGAAATTTAAAAGCAAAACGAAGTTATAAGCTGGAACTATTTAGGTGTACTATGTAAAAAGTAAGATTTTATACCCAAGTCACTTGGTACCCCATTGGACTTTAAAGCATAAAAATTTAGTTCTTAAACTGCCAGATAATAAAGAGAAACGAAACATGCGATTATTGCAACTATTCATGACCAAATGGTGGAAATCATATTTTAAAAATTGACCTTGTATTGGGGTTCACAATACTTACGTAAACTCGGTATTTAGAAATTCAGTATAATACAATAAAAACAAAAAATCATTCGCATCTATTTTTAGAGCTGCATAAAATATATAACAACGAGAATAATCATTTTGAACATCCTTGTATGCCTTCAATGTAAGTTTTATTTGACACTAATGAAATTTAAAAGCAAAACGAAGTTATAAGCTGGAACTATTTAGGTGTACTATGTAAAAAGTAAAATGTTATACACAAATCACTTGGTACCCCATTGGACTTTAAAGCATATGAATTCAGTTCATAAAAATTCCATATAACAAGGAGAAAAGAAACAAGCGATTATTGCAACTATTCATGACCAAATGGTGGAAATCAAATTTTAAAAATTGACCTTGTATTGGAGTTTACAATATTTACGTAAACTCGGATTTTAGAAATTCAGTATAATACAATAAAAACAAAAAATCCTTCGCATCTATTCCTAGAGCTGCATAAAATATATAACAACGAGAATAATCATTTTGAACATCCTTGTATGCCTTCAATGTAAGTTTTATTTGACACTAATGATATTTAAAAGCAAAACGAAGTTATAAGCTGGAACTATTTAGGTGTACTATGTAAAAAGTAAGATGTTATACACAAATCACTTGGTACCCCATTGGACTTTAAAGCATATGAATTCAGTTCATAAAAATGCCATATAACAAGGAGAAAAGAAACAAGCGATTATTGCAACTATTCATGACCAAATGGTGGAAATCAAATTTCAAAAATTGACCTTGTATTGGAGTTTACAATATTTACGTAAACTCGGATTTTAGAAATTCAGTATAATACAATAAAAACAAAAAATCCTTCGCATCTATTCCTAGAGCTGCATAAAATATATAACAACGAGAATAATCATTTTGAACATCCTTGTATGCCTTCAATGTAAGTTTTATTTGACACTAATGAAATTTAAAAGCAAAACGAAGTTATAAGCTGCAACTATTTAGGTGAACTATGTAAAAAGTAAGATTTTATACACAAATCACTTGGTACCCCACTGGACTTTAAAGCATAAAAATTTAGTTCTTAAACTGCCGGATAATAAAGAGAAACGAAACAAGCGATAATTGCAACTATTCATGACCAAATGGTGGAAATCATATTTTAAAAATTGACCTTGTATTGGGGTTCACAATACTTACGTAAACACGGTATTTAGAAATTCAGTATAATACAATAAAAACAAAATATCCTTCGCATCTACTTCTAGAGCTGCATAAAATATATAACAACGAGAATAATCATTTTGAACATCCTTGTATGCCTTCTATATAAGTTTTATTTGACACTAATGAAATTTAAAAGCAAAACGAAGTTATAAGCTGGAACTATTTAGGTGTACTATGTAAAAAGTA
Organism: Anthrax anthrax; assembly: GCA_963971155.1. Lineage (NCBI taxonomy): Eukaryota > Metazoa > Arthropoda > Insecta > Diptera > Bombyliidae > Anthrax > Anthrax anthrax. Next base: position 473,415 of record CAXAQU010000283.1, read on the forward strand.
AGATTTTATACCCAAGTCACTTGGTACCCCATTGGACTTTAAAGCATAAAAATTTAGTTCTTAAACTGCCAGATAATAAAGAGAAACGAAACAAGCGATTATTGCAACTATTCACGACCAAATGGTGGAAATCATATTTTAAAAATTGACCTTGTATTGGGGTTCACAATACTTACGTAAACTCGGTATTTAGAAATTCAGTATAATACAATAAAAACAAAAAATCCTTCGCATCTATTTTTAGAGCTGCATAAAATATATAACAACGAGAATAATCATTTTGAACATCCTTGTATGCCTTCAATGTAAGTTTTATTTGACACTAATGAAATTTAAAAGCAAAACGAAGTTATAAGCTGGAACTATTTAGGTGTACTATGTAAAAAGTAAAATGTTATACACAAATCACTTGGTACCCCATTGGACTTTAAAGCATATGAATTCAGTTCATAAAAATTCCATATAACAAGGAGAAAAGAAACAAGCGATTATTGCAACTATTCATGACCAAATGGTGGAAATCAAATTTTAAAAATTGACCTTGTATTGGAGTTTACAATATTTACGTAAACTCGGATTTTAGAAATTCAGTATAATACAATAAAAACAAAAAATCCTTCGCATCTATTCCTAGAGCTGCATAAAATATATAACAACGAGAATAATCATTTTGAACATCCTTGTATGCCTTCAATGTAAGTTTTATTTGACACTAATGAAATTTAAAAGCAAAACGAAGTTATAAGCTGGAACTATTTAGGTGTACTATGTAAAAAGTAAGATGTTATACACAAATCACTTGGTACCCCATTGGACTTTAAAGCATATGAATTCAGTTCATAAAAATGCCATATAACAAGGAGAAAAGAAACAAGCGATTATTGCAACTATTCATGACCAAATGGTGGAAATCAAATTTTAAAAATTGACCTTGTATTGGAGTTTACAATATTTACGTAAACTCGGATTTTAGAAATTCAGTATAATACAATAAAAACAAAAAATCCTTCGCATCTATTCCTAGAGCTGCATAAAATATATAACAACGAGAATAATCATTTTGAACATCCTTGTATGCCTTCAATGTAAGATTTATTTGACAATAATGAAATTTAAAAGCAAAACGAAGTTATAAGCTGCAACTATTTAGGTGAACTATGTAAAAAGTAAGATTTTATACACAAATCACTTGGTACCCCACTGGACTTTAAAGCATAAAAATTTAGTTCTTAAACTGCCGGATAATAAAGAGAAACGAAACAAGCGATAATTGCAACTATTCATGACCAAATGGTGGAAATCATATTTTAAAAAATTGACCTTGTATTGGGGTTCACAATACTTACGTAAACACGGTATTTAGAAATTCAGTATAATACAATAAAAACAAAAAATCCTTCGCATCTACTTCTAGAGCTGCATAAAATATATAACAACGAGAATAATCATTTTGAACATCCTTGTATGCCTTCAATGTAAGTTTTATTTGACACTAATGAAATTTAAAAGCAAAACGAAGTTATAAGCTGGAACTATTTAGGTGTACTATGTAAAAAGTAAAATGTTATACACAAATCACTTGGTACCCCATTGGACTTTAAAGCATATGAATTCAGTTCATAAAAATTCCATATAACAAGGAGAAAAGAAACAAGCGATTATTGCAACTATTCATGACCAAATGGTGGAAATCAAATTTTAAAAATTGACCTTGTATTGGAGTTTACAATATTTACGTAAACTCGGATTTTAGAAATTCAGTATAATACAATAAAAACAAAAAATCCTTCGCATCTATTCCTAGAGCTGCATAAAATATATAACAACGAGAATAATCATTTTGAACATCCTTGTATGCCTTCAATGTAAGATTTATTTGACAATAATGAAATTTAAAAGCAAAACGAAGTTATAAGCTGCAACTATTTAGGTGAACTATGTAAAAAGTAAGATTTTATACACAAATCACTTGGTACCCCACTGGACTTTAAAGCATAAAAATTTAGTTCTTAAACTGCCGGATAATAAAGAGAAACGAAACAAGCGATAATTGCAACTATTCATGACCAAATGGTGGAAATCATATTTTAAAAATTGACCTTGTATTGGGGTTCACAATACTTACGTAAACACGGTATTTAGAAATTCAGTATAATACAATAAAAACAAAAAATCCTTCGCATCTATTTCTAGAGCTGCATAAAATATATAACAACGAGAATAATCATTTTGAACATCCTTGTATGCCTTCTATATAAGTTTTATTTGACACTAATGAAATTTAAAAGCAAAACGAAGTTATAAGCTGGAACTATTTAGGTGTACTATGTAAAAAGTAAGATTTTATACCCAAGTCACTTGGTACCCCATTGGACTTTAAAGCATAAAAATTTAGTTCTTAAACTGCCAGATAATAAAGAGAAACGAAACAAGCGATTATTGCAACTATTCATGACCAAATGGTGGAAATCATATTTTAAAAATTGACCTTGTATTGGGGTTCACAATACTTACGTAAACTCGGTATTTAGAAATTCAGTATAATACAATAAAAACAAAAAATCCTTCGCATCTATTTTTAGAGCTGCATAAAATATATAACAACGAGAATAATCATTTTGAACATCCTTGTATGCCTTCAATGTAAGTTTTATTTGACACTAATGAAATTTAAAAGCAAAACGAAGTTATAAGCTGGAACTATTTAGGTGTACTATGTAAAAAGTAAAATGTTATACACAAATCACTTGGTACCCCATTGGACTTTAAAGCATATGAATTCAGTTCATAAAAATTCCATATAACAAGGAGAAAAGAAACAAGCGATTATTGCAACTATTCATGACCAAATGGTGGAAATCAAATTTTAAAAATTGACCTTGTATTGGAGTTTACAATATTTACGTAAACTCGGATTTTAGAAATTCAGTATAATACAATAAAAACAAAAAATCCTTCGCATCTATTCCTAGAGCTGCATAAAATATATAACAACGAGAATAATCATTTTGAACATCCTTGTATGCCTTCAATGTAAGTTTTATTTGACACTAATGAAATTTAAAAGCAAAACGATGTTATAAGCTGGAACTATTTAGGTGTACTATGTAAAAAGTAAGATGTTATACACAAATCACTTGGTACCCCATTGGACTTTAAAGCATATGAATTCAGTTCATAAAAATGCCATATAACAAGGAGAAAAGAAACAAGCGATTATTGCAACTATTCATGACCAAATGGTGGAAATCATATTTTAAAAATTGAACTTGTATTGGGGTTCACAATACTTACATAAACTCGGTATTTAGAAATTCAGTATAATACAATAAAAACAAAAAATCCTTCGCATCTATTTCTAGAGCTGCATAAAATATATAACAACGAGAATAATCATTTTGAACATCCTTGTATGCCTTCAATGTAAGTTTTATTTGACACTAATGAAATTTAAAAGCAAAACGAAGTTATAAGCTGGAACTATTTAGGTGTACTATGTAAAAAGTAAGATGTTATACACAAATCACTTGGTACCCCATTGGACTTTAAAGCATATGAATTCAGTTCATAAAAATGCCATATAACAAGGAGAAAAGAAACAAGCGATTATTGCAACTATTCATGACCAAATGGTGGAAATCATATTTTAAAAATTGAACTTGTATTGGAGTTTACAATATTTACGTAAACTCGGATTTTAGAAATTCAGTATAATACAATAAAAACAAATAATCCTTCGCATCTATTCCTAGAGCTGCATAAAATATATAACAACGAGAGTAATCATTTTGAACATCCTTGTATGCCTTCTATATAAGTTTTATTTGACACTAATGAAATTTAAAAGCAAAACGAAGTTATAACCTGGAACTATTTAGGTGTACTATGTAAAAAGTAAGATTTTATACCCAAGTCACTTGGTACCCCATTGGACTTTAAAGCATAAAAATTTAGTTCTTAAACTGCCAGATAATAAAGAGAAACGAAACAAGCGATTATTGCAACTATTCATGACCAAATGGTGGAAATCATATTTTAAAAATTGACCTTGTATTGGGGTTCACAATACTTACGTAAACTCAGTATTTAGAAATTCAGTATAATACAATAAAAACAAAAAATCCTTCGCATCTATTTCTAGAGCTGCATAAAATATATAACAACGAGAGTAATCATTTTGAACATCCTTGTATGCCTTCTATATAAGTTTTATTTGACACTAATGAAATTTAAAAGCAAAACGAAGTTATAAGCTAGAACTATTTAGGTGTACTATGTAAAAAGTAAGATTTTATACCCAAGTCCTTTGGTACCCCATTGGACTTTAAAGCATAAAAATTTAGTTCTTAAACTGCCAGATAATAAAGAGAAAAGAAACAAGCTATTATTGCAACTATTCATGACCAAATGTTGGAAATCATATTTTAAAAATTGACCTTGTATTGGGGTTCACAATACTTACGTAAACTCAGTATTTAGAAATTCAGTATAATACAATAAAAACAAAAAATCCTTCGCATCTATTCCTAGAGCTGCATAAAATATATAACAACGAGAATAATCATTTTGAACATCCTTGTATGCCTTCTATATAAGTTTTATTTGACACTAATGAAATTTAAAAGCAAAACGAAGTTATAAGCTGGAACTATTTAGGTGTACTATGTAAAAAGTAAGATTTTATACCCAAGTCACTTGGTACCCCATTGGACTTTAAAGCATAAAAATTTAGTTCTTAAACTGCCATATAACAAAGAGAAAAGAAACAAGCGATTATTGCAACTATTCATGACCAAATGTTGGAAATCATATTTTAAAAATTGACCTTGTATTGGGGTTCACAATACTTACGTAAACTCAGTATTTAGAAATTCAGTATAATACAATAAAAACAAAAAATCCTTCGCATCTATTTCTAGAGCTGCATAAAATATATAACAACGAGAGTAATCATTTTGAACATCCTTGTATGCCTTCTATATAAGTTTTATTTGACACTAATGAAATTTAAAAGCAAAACGAAGTTATAAGCTGGAACTATTTAGGTGTACTATGTAAAAAGTAAGATTTTATACCCAAGTCCTTTGGTACCCCATTGGACTTTAAAGCATAAAAATTTAGTTCTTAAACTGCCATATAACAAAGAGAAAAGAAACAAGCGATTATTGCAACTATTCATGACCAAATGGTGGAAATCATATTTTAAAAATTGACCTTGTATTGGGGTTCACAATACTTACGTAAACTCGGTATTTAGAAATTCAGTATAATACAATAAAAACAAAAAATCCTTCGCATCTATTTCTAGAGCTGCATAAAATATATAACAACGAGAATATACATTTTGAACATCCTTGTATGCCTTCTATATAAGTTTTATTTGACACTAATGAAATTTAAAAGCAAAACGAAGTTATAAGCTGGAACTATTTAGGTGTACTATGTAAAAAGTAAGATTTTATACACAAATCACTTGGTACCCCATTGGACTTTATAGCATAAAAATTTAGTTCTTAAACTGCCAGATAATAAAGAGAAACGTAACAAGCGATTATTGCAACTATTCATGATCAGATGGTGGATATAAATTTTAAAGAATTGACCTTGTATTGAGGTTCACAATACTTACGTTAACTCGGTATTTAGAAATTCAGTATAATACAATAAAAATAAAAAATCCTTCGCATCTATTTCTAGAGCTGCATAAAATATATAACAACGAGAATAATCATTTTGAACATCCTTGTATGCCTTCAATGTAAGTTTTATTTGACACTAATAAAATTTAATAGCAAAACGAGGTTATAGGCTGCAACTATTTAGGTGTGCTTTGTGAAAGGAATGATTTTTTACCCAAGTCACATGGTACCCCATTGGACTTTAAAGCATATGAATTCAGATCATAAAAATGCCATATAACAAGGAGAAAAGAAACAAGCGATTATTGCAACTATTCATGACCAAATGGTGGATATAAATTTTAAAAAATTGACCTTGGGTTGGGGTTCACAATACTTACGTAAACTCGGTATTTAGAAATTCAGTATAATACAATAAAAATAAAAAATCCTTCGCATCTATTTCTACAGCTGCATAAAATATATAACAACGAGAATAATCATTTTGAACATCCTTGTATGCCTTCAATGTAAGTTTTATTTGACACTAATAAAATTTAATAGCAAAACGAGGTTATAGGCTGCAACTATTTAGGTGTGCTTTGTGAAAGGAATGATTTTTTACCCAAGTCACGTGGTACCCCGTTGGACTTTAATGCATATGAATTCAGATCATAAAAATGCCATATAACAAGGAGAAAAGAAACAAGCGATTATTGCAACTATTCATGACCAAATGGTGGATATAAATTTTAAAAAATTGACCTGGTATTGGGGTTCACAATACTTACGTAAACTCAGTATTTAGAAATTCAGTATAATACAATAAAAACAAAAAATCCTTCGCATCTATTCCTAGAGCTGCATAAAATATATAACAACGAGAGTAATCATTTTGAACATCCTTGTATGCCTTCTATATAAGTTTTTTTTTATTAAAATGAAATTTAAAAGCAAAACGAAGTTATAAGCTGGAACTATTTAGGTGTACTATGTAAAAAGTAAGATTTTATACCCAAGTCACTTGATACCCCATTGGACTTTAAAGCATATGAATTCAGTTCATAAAAATGCCATATAACAAGGAGAAAAGAAACAAGCGATTATTGCAACTATTCATGACCAAATGGTGGAAATCAAATTTTAAAAATTGACCTTGTATTGGAGTTTACAATATTTACGTAAACTAGGATTTTAGAAATTCAGTATAATACAATAAAAACAAAAAATCCTTCGCATCTATTCCTAGAGCTGCATAAAATATATAACAACGAGAGTAATCATTTTGAACATCCTTGTATGCCTTCTATATAAGTTTTATTTGACACTAATGAAATTTAAAAGCAAAACGAAGTTATAAGCTGGAACTATTTAGGTGTACTATGTAAAAAGTAAGATTTTATACCCAAGTCACTTGGTACCCCATTGGACTTTAAAGCATAAAAATTTAGTTCTTAAACTGCCAGATAATAAAGAGAAACGAAACAAGCGATCATTGCAACTATTCATGACCAAATGGTGGAAATCATATTTTAAAAATTGACCTTGTATTGGGGTTCACAATACTTACGTAAACTCAGTATTTAGAAATTCAGTATAATACAATAAAAACAAAAAATCCTTCGCATCTATTTCTAGAGCTGCATAAAATATATAACAACGAGAGTAATCATTTTGAACATCCTTGTATGCCTTCTATATAAGTTTTATTTGACACTAATGAAATTTAAAAGCAAAACGAAGTTATAAGCTGGAACTATTTAGGTGTACTATGTAAAAAGTAAGATTTTATACCCAAGTCACTTGGTACCCCATTGGACTTTAAAGCATAAAAATTTAGTTCTTAAACTGCCATATAACAAAGAGAAAAGAAACAAGCTATTATTGCAACTATTCATGACCAAATGTTGGAAATCATATTTTAAAAATTGACCTTGTATTGGGGTTCACAATACTTACGTAAACTCGGTATTTAGAAATTCAGTATAATACAATAAAAACAAAAAATCCTTCGCATCTATTTTTAGAGCTGCATAAAATATATAACAACGAGAGTAATCATTTTGAACATCCTTGTATGCCTTCTATATAAGTTTTATTTGACACTAATGAAATTTAAGAGCAAAACGAGGTTATAGGCTGCAAGTATTTAGGTGTACTATGTAAAAAGTAAGATTTTATACACAAATCACTTGGTACCCCATTGGACTTTAAAGCATATGAATTCAGTTCATAAAAATGCCATATAACAAAGAGAAAAGAAACAAGCGATTATTGCAACTATTCATGACCAAATGGTGGAAATCATATTTTAAAAATTGACCTTGTATTGGGGTTCACAATACTTACGTAAACTCGGTATTTAGAAATTCAGTATAATACAATAAAAACAAAAAATCCTTCGCATCTATTCCTAGAGCTGCATAAAATATATAACAACGAGAGTAATCATTTTGAACATCCTTGTATGCCTTCTATATAAGTTTTATTTGACACTAATGAAATTTAAAAGCAAAACGAGGTTATAGGCTGCAACTTGTTAGGTGTGCTTTGTGAAAGGAATGATTTTATACCCAAGTCACTTGGTACCCCATTGGACTTTAAAGCATAAAAATTTAGTTCTTAAACTGCCAGATAATAAAGAGAAACGAAACAAGCGATTATTGCAACTATTCATGACCAAATGGTGGAAATCATATTTTAAAAATTGACCTTGTTTTGGGGTTCACAATACTTACGTAAACTCGGTATTTAGAAATTCAGTATAATACAATAAAAACAAAAAATCCTTCGCATCTATTCCTAGAGCTGCATAAAATATATAACAACGAGAGTAATCATTTTGAACATCCTTGTATGCCTTCTATATAAGTTTTATTTGACACTAATGAAATTTAAAAGCAAAACGAGGTTATAGGCTGCAACTATTTAGGTGTGCTTTGTGAAAGGAATGATTTTATACCCAAGTCACTTTGTACCCCATTGGACTTTAAAGCATAAAAATGTAGTTCTTAAACTGCCAGATAATAAAGAGAAACGAAACAAGCGATTATTGCAACTATTCATGACCAAATGGTGGAAATCATATTTTAAAAATTGACCTTGTATTGGGGTTCACAATACTTACGTAAACTCAGTATTTAGAAATTCAGTATAATACAATAAAAACAAAAAATCCTTCGCATATATTCCTAGAGCTGCATAAAATATATAACAACGAGAGTAATCATTTTGAACATCCTTGTATGAATTCTATATAAGTTTTATTTGACACTAATGAAATTTAAAAGCAAAACGAAGTTATAAGCTGGAGCTATTTAGGTGTACTATGTAAAAAGTAAGATTTTATACCCAAGTCACTTGGTACCCCATTGGACTTTCAAGCATATGAATTCAGTTCATAAAAATGCCATATAACAAGGAGAAAAGGAACAAGCGATTATTGCAACTATTCATGACCAAATGGTGGAAATCATATTTTAAAAATTGACCTTGTATTGGGGTTCACAATACTTACGTAAACTCGGTATTTAGAAATTCAGTATAATACAATAAAAACAAAAAATCCTTCGCATCTATTTCTAGAGCTGCATAAAATATATAACAACGAGAATAATCATTTTGAACATCCTTGTATGCCTTCAATGTAAGTTTTATTTGACACTAATGAAATTTAAAAGCAAAACGAAGTTATAAGCTGGAACTATTTAGGTGTACTATGTAAAAAGTAAGATTTTATACCCAAGTCACTTGGTACCCCATTGGACTTTAAAGCATATGAATTTAGTTCTTAAACTGTCAGATAATAAAGAGAAACGAAACAAGCTATTATTGCAACTATTCATGACCAAATGGTGGACATAAATTTTAAAAAATTGACCTTGTATTGGGGTTCACAATACTTACGTAAACTCGGTATTTAGAAATTCAGTATAATACAATAAACACAAAAAATCCTTCGCATCTATTTCTAAAGCTGCATAAAATATATAACAACGAGAATAATCACTTTGGACATCCTTGTATGCCTTCTATATAAGTTTTTTTTTATTAAAATGAAATTTAAAAGCAAAACGAGGTTATAGGCTGCAAGTATTTAGGTGTACTATGTAAAAAGTAAGATTTTATACGCAAATCACTTGGTACCCCATTGGCCTTTAAAGCATATGAATTCAGTTCATAAAAATGCCATATGACAAAGAGAAAAGAAACAAGCGATTATTGCAACTATTCATGACCAAATGGTAGAAATCATATTTTAAAAATTGACCTTGTATTGGGGTTCACAATACTTACGTAAACTCGGTATTTAGAAATTCAGTATAATACAATAAAAACAAAAAATCCTTCGCATCTATTTCTAGAGCTGCATAAAATATATAACAACGAGAATAATCATTTTGAACATCCTTGTATGCCTTCAATGTTTGTTTTATTTGACACTAATGAAATTTAAAAGCAAAACGAAGTTATAAGCTGGAACTATTTAGGTGTACTATGTAAAAAGTAAGATTTTATACCCAAGTCACTTGGTACCCCATTGGACTTTATAGCATAAAAATTTAGTTCTTAAACTGCCAGATAATAAAGAGAAACGAATCAAGCGATTATTGCAACTATTCATGACCAAATGGTGGAAATCAAATTTTAAAAAATTGACCTTGTATTGGGGTTCACAATACTTACGTTAACTCGGTATTTAGAAATTCAGTATAATACAATAAACACAAAAAATCCTTCGCATCTATTCCTAGAGCTGCATAAAATATATAACAACGAGAGTAATCATTTTGAACATCCTTGTATGCCGTCTATATAAGTTTTATTTGACACTAATGAAATTTAAAAGCAAAACGAGGTTATAGGCTGCAACTATTTAGGTGTGCTTTGTGAAAGGAATGATTTTATACCCAAGTCACTTGGTACCCCATTGGACTTTAAAGCATAAAAATTTAGTTCTTAAACTGCCAGATAATAAATAGAAACGAAACAAGCGATTATTGCAACTATTCATGACCAAATGGTGGAAATCATATTTTAAAAATTGACCTTGTATTGGGGTTCACAATACTTACGTAAACTCGGTATTTAGAAATTCAGTATAATACAATAAAAACAAAAAATCCTTCGCATCTATTCCTAGAGCTGCATAAAATATATAACAACGAGAGTAATCATTTTGAACATCCTTGTATGAATTCTATATAAGTTTTATTTGACACTAATGAAATTTAAAAGCAAAACGAAGTTATAAGCTGGAACTATTTAGGTGTACTATGTAAAAAGTAAGATGTTATACACAAATCACTTGGTACCCCATTGGACTTTAAAGCATATGAATTCAGTTCATAAAAATGCCATATGACAAAGAGAAAAGAAACAAGCGATTATTGCAACTATTCATGACCAAATGGTAGAAATCATATTTTAAAAATTGACCTTGTATTGGGGTTCACAATACTTACGTTAACTCGGTATTTAGAAATTCAGTATAATACAATAAAAACAAAAAATCCTTCGCATCTATTCCTAGAGCTGCATAAAATATATAACAACGAGTGTAATCATTTTGAACATCCTTGTATGAATTCTATATAAGTTTTATTTGACACTAATGAAATTTAAAAGCAAAACGAAGTTATAAGCTGGAACTATTTAGGTGTACTATGTAAAAAGTAAGATTTTATACACAAATCACTTGGTACCCCATTGGCCTTTAAAGCATATGAATTCAGTTCATAAAAATGCCATATGACAAAGAGAAAAGAAACAAGCGATTATTGCAACTATTCATGACCAAATGGTAGAAATCATATTTTAAAAATTGACCTTGTATTGGGGTTCACAATACTTACGTTAACTCGGTATTTAGAAATTCAGTATAATACAATAAAAACAAAAAATCCTTCGCATCTATTCCTAGAGCTGCATAAAATATATAACAACGAGAGTAATCATTTTGAACATCCTTGTATGAATTCTATATAAGTTTTATTTGACACTAATGAAATTTAAAAGCAAAACGAAGTTATAAGCTGGAACTATTTAGGTGTACTATGTAAAAAGTAAGATGTTATACACAAATCACTTGGTACCCCATTGGACTTTAAAGCATATGAATTCAGTTCATAAAAATGCCATATAACAAGGAGAAAAGGAACAAGCGATTATTGCAACTATTCATGACCAAATGGTGGAAATCATATTTTAAAAATTGACCTTGTATTGGGGTTCACAATACTTACGTAAACTCGGTATTTAGAAATTCAGTATAATACAATAAAAACAAAAAATCCTTCGCATCTATTTCTAGAGCTGCATAAAATATATAACAACGAGAATAATCATTTTGAACATCCTTGTATGCCTTCAATGTTTGTTTTATTTGACACTAATGAAATTTAAAAGCAAAACGAAGTTATAAGCTGGAACTATTTAGGTGTACTATGTAAAAAGTAAGATTTTATACCCAAGTCACTTGGTACCCCATTGGACTTTAAAGCATATGAATTCAGTTCATAAAAATGCCATATAACAAGGAGAAAAGAAACAAGCGATTATTGCAACTATTCATGACCAAATGGTGGAAATCATATTTTAAAAATTGACCTTGTATTGGAGTTTACAATATTTACGTAAACTCGGTTTTTAGAAATTCAGTATAATACAATAAAAACGAAAAATCCTTCGCATCTATTTCTACAGCTGCATAAAATATATAACAACGAGAATAATCACTTTGAACATCCTTGTATGCCTTCAGTGTATGTATTATTTGACACTAATGAAATTTAATAGCAAAACGAGGTTATAGGCTGCAACTATTTAGGTGGGCTTTGTGAAAGGAATGATTTTATACCCAAGTCACGTGGTACCCCATTGGACTTTAAAGCATATGAATTCAGTTCATAAAAATGCCATATAACAAGGAGAAAAGAAACAAGCGATTATTGCAACTATTCATGACCAAATGGTGGAAATCATATTTTAAAAATTGACCTTGTATTGGGGTTCACAATACTTACGTAAACTCGGTATTTAGAAATTCAGTATAATACAATAAAAAAAAAAAATCCTTCGCATCTATTTCTAGAGCTGCATAAAATATATAACAACGAGAATAATCATTTTGAACATCCTTGTATGCCTTCAATGTTTGTTTTATTTGACACTAATGAAATTTAAAAGCAAAACGAAGTTATAAGCTGGAACTATTTAGGTGTACTATGTAAAAAGTAAGATTTTATACCCAAGTCACTTGGTACCTCATTGGACTTTAAAGCATATGAATTCAGTTCATAAAAATGACATATAACAAGGAGAAAAGAAACAAGCGATTATTGCAACTATTCATGACCAAATGGTGGAAATCATATTTTAAAAATTGACCTTGTATTGGAGTTTACAATATTTACGTAAACTCGGTTTTTAGAAATTCAGTATAATACAATAAAAACAAAAAATCCTTCGGATCTATTTCTACAGCTGCATAAAATATATAACAACGAGAATAATCACTTTGAACATCCTTGTATGCCTTCAGTGTATGTATTATTTGACACTAATGAAATATAATAGCAAAACGAGGTTATAGGCTGCAACTATTTAGGTGGGCTTTGTGAAAGGAATGATTTTATACCCAAGTCACGTGGTACCCCATTGGACTTTAAAGCATATGAATTCAGTTCATAAAAATGCCATATAACAAAGAGAAAAGAAACAAGCGATTATTGCAACAATTCATGACCAAATGGTGGAAATCATATTTTAAAAATTGACCTTGTATTGGGGTTCACAATACTTACGTAAACTCGGTATTTAGAAATTCAGTATAATACAATAAAAACAAAAAATCCTTCGCATCTATTTCTAGAGCTGCATAAAATATATAACAACGAGAATAATCATTTTGAACATCCTTGTATGACTTCAATGTAAGTTTTATTTGACACTAATGAAATTTAAAAGCAAAACGAAGTTATAAGCTGGAACTATTTAGGTGTACTATGTAAAAAGTAAGATTTTATACCCAAGTCACTTGGTACCCCATTGGACTTTATAGCATAAAAATTTAGTTCTCAAACTGCCAGACAATAAAGAGAAACGTAACAAGCGATTATTGCAACTATTCATGACCAAATGGTGGAAATCATATTTTAAAAATTGACCTTGTATTGGGGTTCACAATACTTACGTAAACTCGGTATTTAGAAATTCAGTATAATACAATAAAAACAAAAAATCCTTCGCATCTATTTCTAGAGCTGCATAAAATATATAACAACGAGAATAATCACTTTGGACATCCTTGTATGCCTTCTATATAAGTTTTTTTTTATTAAAATGAAATTTAAAAGCAAAACGAGGTTATAGGCTGCAACTATTTAGGTGTACTATGTAAAAAGTAAGATTTTATACACAAATCACTTGGTACCCCATTGGACTTTAAAGCATATGAATTCAGTTCATAAAAATGCCATATAACAAGGAGAAAAGAAACAAGCGATTATTGCAACTATTCATGACCAAATGGTGGAAATCATATTTTAAAAATTGACCTTGTATTGGAGTTTACAATATTTACGTAAACTCGGATTTTAGAAATTCAGTATAATACAATAAAAACAAAAAATCCTTCGCATCTATTCCTAGAGCTGCATAAAATATATAACAACGAGAATAATCATTTTGAACATCCTTGTATGCCTTCAATGTAAGTTTTATTTGACACTAATGAAATTTAAAAGCAAAACGAAGTTATAAGTTGGAACTATTTAGGTGTACTATGTAAAAAGTAAGATGTTATACACAAATCACTTGGTACCCCATTGGACTTTAAAGCATATGAATTCAGTTCATAAAAATGCCATATAACAAGGAGAAAAGAAACAAGCGATTATTGCAACTATTCATGACCAAATGGTGGAAATCATATTTTAAAAATTGACCTTGTATTGGGGTTCACAATACTTACGTAAACTCGGTATTTAGAAATTCAGCATAATACAATAAAAACAAAAAATCCTTCGCATCTATTTCTAGAGCTGCATAAAATATATAACAACGAGAATAATTATTTTGAACATCCTTGTATGCCTTCAATGTTTGTTTTATTTGACAATAATGAAATTTAAAAGCAAAACGAAGTTATAAGCTGGAACTATTTAGGTGTACTATGTAAAAAGTAAGATTTTATACCCACGTCACTTGGTACCCCATTGGACTTTAAAGCATATGAATTCAGTTCATAAAAATGCCATATAACAAAGAGAAAAGAAACAAGCGATTATTGCAACTATTCATGACCAAATGGTGGAAATCATATTTTAAAAATTGACCTTGTATTGGGGTTCACAATACTTACGTAAACTCGGTATTTAGAAATTCAGTATAATACAATAAAAACAAAAAATCCTTCGCATCTATTTCTAGAGCTGCATAAAATATATAACAACGAGAATAATCATTTTGAACATCCTTGTATGCCTTCTATATAAGTTTTTTTTTATTAAAATGAAATTTAAAAGCAAAACGAGGTTATAGTCTGCAAGTATTTAGGTGTACTATGTAAAAAGTAAGATTTTATACACAAATCACTTGGTACCCCATTGGACTTTAAAGCATATGAATTCAGTTCATAAAAATGCCATATAACAAGGAGAAAAGAAACAAGCGATTATTGCAACTATTCATGACCAAATGGTGGAAATCATATTTTAAAAATTGACCTTGTATTGGAGTTTACAATATTTACGTAAACTCGGTTTTTATAAATTCAGTACAATACAATAAAAACAAAAAATCCTTCGCATCTATTTCTACAGCTGCTTAAAATATATAACAACGAGAATAATCACTTTGAACATCCTTGTATGCCTTCAGTGTATGTATTATTTGACACTAATGAAATTTAATAGCAAAACGAGGTTATAGGCTGCAACTATTTAGGTGGGCTTTGTGAAAGGAATGATTTTATACCCAAGTCACGTGGTACCCCATTGGACTTTAAAGCATATGAATTCAGTTCATAAAAATGACATATAACAAGGAGAAAAGAAACAAGCGATTATTGCAATTATTCATGACCAAATGGTGGAAATCATATTTTAAAAATTGACCTTGTATTGGAGTTTACAATATTTACGTAAACTCGGTTTTTAGAAATTCAGTATAATACAATAAAAACAAAAAATCCTTCGCATCTATTTCTACAGCTGCATAAAATATATAGCAACGAGAATAATCACTTTGAACATCCTTGTATGCCTTCAGTGTATGTATTATTTGACACTAATGAAATTTAATAGCAAAACGAGGTTATAGGCTGCAACTATTTAGGTGGGCTTTGTGAAAGGAATGATTTTATACCCAAGTCACGTGGTACCCCATTGGACTTTAAAGCATATGAATTCAGTTCATAAAAATGCCATATAACAAAGAGAAAAGAAACAAGCGATTATTGCAACTATTCATGACCAAATGGTGGAAATCATATTTTAAAAATTGACCTTGTATTGGGGTTCACAATACTTACGTAAACTCGGTATTTAGAAATTCAGTATAATACAATAAAAACAAAAAATCCTTCGCATCTATTTCTAGAGCTGCATAAAATATATAACAACGAGAATAATCATTTTGAACATCCTTGTATGCCTTCGATGTAAGTTTTATTTGACACTAATGAAATTTAAAAGCAAAACGAAGTTATAAGCTGGAACTATTTAGGTGTACTATGTAAAAAGTAAGATTTTATACCCACGTCACTTGGTACCCCATTGGACTTTAAAGCATATGAATTCAGTTCATAAAAATGACATATAACAAGGAGAAAAGAAACAAGCGATTATTGCAATTATTCATGACCAAATGGTGGAAATCATATTTTAAAAATTGACCTTGTATTGGAGTTTACAATATTTACGTAAACTCGGTTTTTAGAAATTCAGTATAATACAATAAAAACAAAAAATCCTTCGCATCTATTTCTACAGCTGCATAAAATATATAACAACGAGAATAATCACTTTGAACATCCTTGTATGCCTTCAGTGTATGTATTATTTGACACTAATGAAATTTAATAGCAAAACGAGGTTATAGGCTGCAACTATTTAGGTGGGCTTTGTGAAAAGTAAGATTTTATACCCACGTCACTTGGTACCCCATTGGACTTTAAAGCATATGAATTCAGTTCATAAAAATGACATATAACAAGGAGAAAAGAAACAAGCGATTATTGCAATTATTCATGACCAAATGGTGGAAATCATATTTTAAAAATTGACCTTGTATTGGAGTTTACAATATTTACGTAAACTCGGTTTTTAGAAATTCAGTATAATACAATAAAAACAAAAAATCCTTCGCATCTATTTCTACAGCTGCATAAAATATATAGCAACGAGAATAATCACTTTGAACATCCTTGTATGCCTTCAGTGTATGTATTATTTGACACTAATGAAATTTAATAGCAAAACGAGGTTATAGGCTGCAACTATTTAGGTGGGCTTTGTGAAAGGAATGATTTTATACCCAAGTCACGTGGTACCCCATTGGACTTTAAAGCATATGAATTCAGTTCATAAAAATGCCATATAACAAAGAGAAAAGAAACAAGCGATTATTGCAACTATTCATGACCAAATGGTGGAAATCATATTTTAAAAATTGACCTTGTATTGGGGTTCACAATACTTACGTAAACTCGGTATTTAGAAATTCAGTATAATACAATAAAAACAAAAAATCCTTCGCATCTATTTCTAGAGCTGCATAAAATATATAACAACGAGAATAATTATTTTGAACATCCTTGTATGCCTTCAATGTTTGTTTTATTTGACAATAATGAAATTTAAAAGCAAAACGAAGTTATAAGCTGGAACTATTTAGGTGTACTATCTAAAAAGTAAGATTTTATACCCACGTCACTTGGTACCCCATTGGACTTTAAAGCATATGAATTCAGTTCATAAAAATGCCATATAACAAAGAGAAAAGAAACAAGCGATTATTGCAACTATTCATGACCAAATGGTGGAAATCATATTTTAAAAATTGACCTTGTATTGGGGTTCACAATACTAACGTAAACTCGGTATTTAGAAATTCAGTACAATACAATAAAAACAAAAAATCCTTCGCATCTATTTCTAGAGCTGCATAAAATATATAACAACGAGAATAATTATTTTGAACATCCTTGTATGCCTTCAATGTTTGTTTTATTTGACAATAATGAAATTTAAAAGCAAAACGAAGTTATAAGCTGGAACTATTTAGGTGTACTATCTAAAAAGTAAGATTTTATACCCACGTCACTTGGTACCCCATTGGACTTTAAAGCATATGAATTCAGTTCATAAAAATGCCATATAACAAAGAGAAAAGAAACAAGCGATTATTGCAACTATTCATGACCAAATGGTGGAAATCATATTTTAAAAATTGACCTTGTATTGGGGTTCACAATACTTACGTAAACTCGGTATTTAGAAATTCAGTATAATACAATAAAAACAAAAAATCCTTCGCATCTATTTCTAGAGCTGCATAAAATATATAACAACGAGAATAATTATTTTGAACATCCTTGTATGCCTTCAATGTTTGTTTTATTTGACAATAATGAAATTTAAAAGCAAAACGAAGTTATAAGCTGGAACTATTTAGGTGTACTATCTAAAAAGTAAGATTTTATACCCACGTCACTTGGTACCCCATTGGACTTTAAAGCATATGAATTCAGTTCATTAAAATGCCATATAACAAAGAGAAAAGAAACAAGCGATTATTGCAACTATTCATGACCAAATGGTGGAAATCATATTTTAAAAATTGACCTTGTATTGGGGTTCACAATACTTACGTAAACTCGGTATTTTGAAATTCAGTATAATACAATAAAAACAAAAAATCCTTCGCATCTATTTCTAGAGCTGCATAAAATATATAACAACGAGAATAATTATTTTGAACATCCTTGTATGCCTTCAATGTTTGTTTTATTTGACAATAATGAAATTTAAAAGCAAAACGAAGTTATAAGCTGGAACTATTTAGGTGTACTATCTAAAAAGTAAGATTTTATACCCACGTCACTTGGTACCCCATTGGACTTTAAAGCATATGAATTCAGTTCATAAAAATGCCATATAACAAAGAGAAAAGAAACAAGCGATTATTGCAACTATTCATGACCAAATGGTGGAAATCATATTTTAAAAATTGACCTTGTATTGGGGTTCACAATACTTACGTAAACTCGGTATTTAGAAATTCAGTATAATACAATAAAAACAAAAAATCCTTCGCATCTATTTCTAGAGCTGCATAAAATATATAACAACGAGAATAATCATTTTGAACATCCTTGTATGCCTTCGATGTAAGTTTTATTTGACACTAATGAAATTTAAAAGCAAAACGAAGTTATAAGCTGGAACTATTTAGGTGTACTATGTAAAAAGTAAGATTTTATACCCACGTCACTTGGTACCCCATTGGACTTTAAAGCATATGAATTCAGTTCATAAAAATGACATATAACAAGGAGAAAAGAAACAAGCGATTATTGCAATTATTCATGACCAAATGGTGGAAATCATATTTTAAAAATTGACCTTGTATTGGAGTTTACAATATTTACGTAAACTCGGTTTTTAGAAATTCAGTATAATACAATAAAAACAAAAAATCCTTCGCATCTATTTCTAGAGCTGCATAAAATATATAACAACGAGAATAATTATTTTGAACATCCTTGTATGCCTTCAATGTTTGTTTTATTTGACAATAATGAAATTTAATAGCAAAACGAGGTTATAGGCTGCAACTATTTAGGTGGGCTTTGTGAAAGGAATGATTTTATACCCAAGTCACGTGGTACCCCATTGGACTTTAAAGCATATGAATTCAGTTCATAAAAATGACATATAACAAGGAGAAAAGAAACAAGCGATTATTGCAATTATTCATGACCAAATGGTGGAAATCATATTTTAAAAATTGACCTTGTATTGGAGTTTACAATATTTACGTAAACTCGGTTTTTAGAAATTCAGTATAATACAATAAAAACAAAAAATCCTTCGCATCTATTTCTAGAGCTGCATAAAATATATAACAACGAGAATAATCACATTGAACATCCTTGTATGCCTTCAGTGTATGTATTATTTGACACTAATGAAATTTAATAGCAAAACGAGGTTATAGGCTGCAACTATTTAGGTGGGCTTTGTGAAAGGAATGATTTTATACCCAAGTCACGTGGTACCCCATTGGACTTTAAAGCATATGAATTCAGTTCATAAAAATGCCATATAACAAGGAGAAAAGAAACAAGCGATTATTGCAACTATTCATGACCAAATGGTGGAAATCATATTTTAAAAATTGACCTTGTATTGGGGTTCACAATACTTACGTAAACTCGGTATTTAGAAATTCAGTATAATACAATAAAAACAAAAAATCCTTCGCATCTATTTCTAGAGCTGCATAAAATATATAACAACGAGAATAATTATTTTGAACATCCTTGTATGCCTTCAATGTTTGTTTTATTTGACAATAATGAAATTTAAAAGCAAAACGAAGTTATAAGCTGGAACTATTTAGGTGTACTATCTAAAAAGTAAGATTTTATACCCACGTCACTTGGTACCCCATTGGACTTTTAAGCATATGAATTCAGTTCATAAACATGCCATATAACAAAGAGAAAAGAAACAAGCGATTATTGCAACTATTCATGACCAAATGGTGGAAATCATATTTTAAAAATTGACCTTGTATTGGGGTTCACAATACTTACGTAAACTCGGTATTTTGAAATTCAGTATAATACAATAAAAACAAAAAATCCTTCGCATCTATTTCTAGAGCTGCATAAAATATATAACAACGAGAATAATTATTTTGAACATCCTTGTATGCCTTCAATGTTTGTTTTATTTGACAATAATGAAATTTAATAGCAAAACGAGGTTATAGGCTGCAACTATTTAGGTGGGCTTTGTGAAAGGAATGATTTTATACCCAAGTCACGTGGTACCCCATTGGACTTTAAAGCATATGAATTCAGTTCATAAAAATGCCATATAACAAAGAGAAAAGAAACAAGCGATTATTGCAACTATTCATGACCAAATGGTGGAAATCATATTTTAAAAATTGACCTTGTATTGGGGTTCACAATACTTACGTAAACTCGGTATTTAGAAATTCAGTATAATACAATAAAAACAAAAAATCCTTCGCATCTATTTCTAGAGCTGCATAAAATATATAACAACGAGAATAATCATTTTGAACATCCTTGTATGCCTTCGATGTAAGTTTTATTTGACACTAATGAAATTTAAAAGCAAAACGAAGTTATAAGCTGGAACTATTTAGGTGTACTATGTAAAAAGTAAGATTTTATACCAAAGTCACTTGGTACCCCATTGGACTTTATAGCATAAAAATTTAGTTCTCAAACTGCCAGACAATAAAGAGAAACGTAACTAGCGATTATTGCAACTATTCATGACCAAATGGTGGAAATAATATTTTAAAAATTGACCTTGTATTGGGGTTCACAATACTTACGTAAACTCGGTATTTAGAAATTCAGTATAATACAATAAAAACAAAAAATCCTTCGCATTTATTTCTAGAGCTGCATAAAATATATAACAACGAGAATAATCACTTTGAACATCCTTGTATGCCTTCTATATAAGTTTTTTTTTATTAAAATGAAATTTAAAAGCAAAACGAGGTTATAGTCTGCAAGTATTTAGGTGTACTATGTAAAAAGTAAGATTTTATACACAAATCACTTGGTACCCCATTGGACTTTAAAGCATATGAATTCAGTTCATAAAAATGCAATATAACAAGGAGAAAAGAAACAAGCGATTATTGCAACTATTCATGACCAAATGGTGGAAATCATATTTTAAAAATTGACCTTGTATTGGAGTTTACAATATTTACGTAAACTCGGTTTTTATAAATTCAGTACAATACAATAAAAACAAAAAATCCTTCGCATCTATTTCTACAGCTGCATAAAATATATAACAACGAGAATAATCACTTTGAACATCCTTGTATGCCTTCAATGTAAGTTTTATTTGACACTAATGAAATTTAAAAGCAAAACGAAGTTATAAGCTGGAACTATTTAGGTGTACTATGTAAAAAGTAAGATGTTATACACAAATCACTTGGTACCCAATTGGACTTTAAAGCATATGAATTCAGTTCATAAAAATGCCATATAACAAAGAGAAAAGAAACAAGCGATTATTGCAACTATTCATGACCAAATGGTGGAAATCATATTTTAAAAATTGACTTTGTATTGGGGTTCACAATACTTACGTAAACTCGGTATTTAGAAATTCAGTATAATACAATAAAAACAAAAAATCCTTCGCATCTATTTCTAGAGCTGCATAAAATATATAACAACGAGAATAATCATTTTGAACATCCTTGTATGCCTTCAATGTAAGTTTTATTTGACACTAATGAAATTTAAAAGCAAAACGAAGTTATAAGCTGGAACTATTTAGGTGTACTATGTAAAAAGTAAGATTTTATACCCAAGTCACTTGGTACCCCATTGGACTTTATAGCATAAAAATTTAGTTCTCAAACTGCCAGACAATAAAGAGAAACGTAACAAGCGATTATTGCAACTATTCATGACCAAATGGTGGATATAAATTTTAAATAATTGACCTTGTATTGGGGTTTACAATTCTTACGTAAACTCGGTATTTCGAATTTCAGTATAATACAATAAAAATAAAAAATCCTTCGCATCTATTTCTAGAGCTGCATAAAATATATAACAACGAGAATAATCACTTTTAACATCCTTGTATGCCTTCAATGTAAGTTTTTTTTGACACTAATGAAATTTAATAGCAAAGCGAAGTTATAAGCTGGAACTATTTAGGTGTGCTTTGTGAAAGGAATGATTTTTTACCCAAGTCACGTGGTACCCCATTGGACTTTAATGCATATGAATTCAGGTCATAAAAATGCCATATAACAAGGTGAAAAGAAACAAGCGATTATTGCAACTATTCATGACCAAATGGTGGAAATCATATTTTAAAAATTGACCTTGTATTGGGGTTCACAATACTTACGCAAACTCGGTATTTAGAAATTCAGTATAATACAATAAAAACAAAAAATCCTTCGCATCTATTTCTAGAGCTGCATAAAATATATAACAACGAGAATAATCATTTTAAACATCCTTGTATGCCTTCAATGTAAGTTTTATTTGACACTAATGAAATTTAAAAGCAAAACGAAGTTATAAGCTGGAACTATTTAGGTGTACTATGTAAAAAGTAAGATTTTATACACAAATCACTTGGTACCACATTGGACTTTATAGCATAAAAATTTAGTTCTTAAACTGCCAGATAATAAAGAGAAACGTAACAAGCGATTATTGCAACTATTCATGACCAAATGGTGGATATAAATTTTAAAGAATTGACCTTGTATTGGGGTTCACAATACTTACGTTAACTCGGTATTTAGAAATTCAGTATAATACAATAAAAATAAAAAATCCTTCGCATCTATTTCTACAGCTGCATAAAATATATAACAACGAGAATAATCATTTTGAACATCCTTGTATGCCTTCAATGTAAGTTTTATTTGACACTAATGAAATTTAAAAGCAAAACGAAGTTATAAGCTGGAACTATTTAGGTGTACTATGTAAAAAGTAAGATGTTATACACAAATCACTTGGTACCCCATTGGACTTTAAAGCATATGAATTCAGTTCATAAAAATGCCATATAACAAAGAGAAAAGAAACAAGCGATTATTGCAACTATTCATGACCAAATGGTGGAAATCATATTTTAAAAATTGACTTTGTATTGGGGTTCACAATACTTACGTAAACTCGGTATTTAGTAATTCAGTATAATACAATAAAAACAAAAAATCCTTCGCATCTATTTCTAGAGCTGCATAAAATATATAACAACGAGAATAATCATTTTGAACATCCTTGTATGCCTTCAATGTAAGTTTTATTTGACACTAATGAAATTTAAAAGCAAAACGAAGTTATAAGCTGGAACTATTTAGGTGTACTATGTAAAAAGTAAGATTTTATACACAAATCACTTGGTACCCCATTGGACTTTAAAGTATAAAAATATAGTTTTTAAACTGCCAGATAATAAAGAGAAACGAAACAAGCAATTATTGCAACTATTCATGACTAAATGGAGGATATAAATTTTAAAGAATTGACCTTGTATTGGGGTTCACAATACTTACGTAAACTCGGTATTTAGAAATTCAGTATAATACAATAAAAATAAAAAATCCTTCGCATCTATTTCTAGAGCTGCATAAAATATATAACAACGAGAATAATCATTTTGAACATCCTTGTATGCCTTCAATGTAAGTTTTATTTGACTCTAATAAAATTTAATAGCAAAACGAGGTTATAGGCTGCAACTAGTTATGTGTGCTTTGTGAAAGGAATGATTTTTTACCCAAGTCACTTGGTACCCCATTGGACTTTTAAGCATATGAATTCAGTTCATAAAAATGCCATATAACAAGGAGAAAAGAAACAAGCGATTATTGCAACTATTCATGACCAAATGGTGGAAATCATATTTTAAAAATTGACCTTGTATTGGGGTTCACAATACTTACGTAAACTCGGTATTTAGAAATTCAGTATAATACAATAAAAACAAAAAATCCTTCGCATCTATTTCTAGAGCTGCATAAAATATATAACAACGAGAATAATCATTTTAAACATCCTTGTATGCCTTCAATGTAAGTTTTATTTGACACTAATAAAATTTAATAGCAAAACGAGGTTATAGGCTGCAACTATTTAGGTGTACTATGTAAAAAGTAAGATTTTATACACAAATCACTTGGTACCACATTGGACTTTATAGCATAAAAATTTAGTTCTTAAACTGCCAGATAATAAAGAGAAACGTAACAAGCGATTATTGCAACTATTCATGACCAAATGGTGGATATAAATTTTAAAGAATTGACCTTGTATTGGGGTTCACAATACTTACGTTAACTCGGTATTTAGAAATTCAGTATAATACAATAAAAATAAAAAATCCTTCGCATCTATTTCTACAGCTGCATAAAATATATAACAACGAGAATAATCATTTTGAACATCCTTGTATGCCTTCAATGTAAGTTTTATTTGACACTAATGAAATTTAAAAGCAAAACGAAGTTATAAGCTGGAACTATTTAGGTGTACTATGTAAAAAGTAAGATGTTATACACAAATCACTTGGTACCCCATTGGACTTTAAAGCATATGAATTCAGTTCATAAAAATGCCATATAACAAGGAGAAAAGAAACAAGCGATTATTGCAACTATTCATGACCAAATGGTGGAAATCATATTTTAAAAATTGACTTTGTATTGGGGTTCACAATACTTACGTAAACTCGGTATTTAGTAATTAGGTATAATACAATAAAAACAAAAAATCCTTCGCATCTATTTCTAGAGCTGCATAAAATATATAACAACGAGAATAATCATTTTGAACATCCTTGTATGCCTTCAATGTAAGTTTTATTTGACACTAATGAAATTTAAAAGCAAAACGAAGTTATAAGCTGGAACTATTTAGGTGTACTATCTAAAAAGTAAGATTTTATACACAAATCACTTGGTACCCCATTGGACTTTAAAGTATAAAAATTTAGTTTTTAAACTGCCAGATAATAAAGAGAAACGAAATAAGCAATTATTGCAACTATTCATGACCAAATGGTGGATATAAATTTTAAAGAATTGACCTTGTATTGGGGTTCACAATACTTACGTAAACTCGGTATTTAGAAATTCAGTATAATACAATAAAAATAAAAAATCCTACGCATCTATTTCTAGAGCTGCATAAAATATATAACAACGAGAATAATCATTTTGAACATCCTTGTATGCCTTCAATGTAAGTTTTATTTGACACTAATAAAATTTAATAGCAAAACGAGGTTATAGGCTACAACTAGTTATGTGTGCTTTGTGAAAGGAATGATTTTTTACCCAAGTCACGTGGTACCCCATTGGACTTTTAAGCATATGAATTCAGATCTTAAAAATGCCATATAACAAGGAGAAAAGAAACAAGCGATTATTGCAACTATTCATGACCAAATGGTGGAAATCATATTTTAAAAATTGACCTTGTATTGGGGTTCACAATACTTACGTAAACTCGGTATTTAGAAATTCAGTATAATACAATAAAAACAAAAAATCCTTCGCATCTATTCCTAGAGCTGCATAAAATATATAACAACGAGAATAATCACTTTGAACATCCTTGTATGCCTTCTATATAAGTTTTATTTGACACTAATGAAATTTAAAAGCAAAACGAAGTTATAAGCTGGAACTATTTAGGTGTACTATGTAAAAAGTAAGATTTTATACACAAATCACTTGGTACCCCATTGGACTTTAAAGCATAAAAATTTAGTTCTTAAACTGCCAGATAATAAAGAGAAACGAAACAAGCGATTATTGCAACTATTCATGACCAAATGGTGGATATAAATTATAAAAAATTGACCTTGTATTGGGGTTCACAATACTTACGTAAACTCGGTATTTAGAAATTCATTATAATACAATAAACACAAAAAATCCTTCGCAGCTATTTCTAGAGCTGCATAAAATATATAACAACGAGAATAATCACTTTGGACATCCTTGTATGCCTTCTATATAAGTTTTTTTTTATTAAAATGAAATTTAAAAGCAAAACGAGGTTATAGGCTGGAACTATTTAGGTGTACTATGTAAAAAGTAAGATTTTATACCCAAGTCACTTGGTACCCCATTGGACTTTAAAGCATATGAATTAAGTTCATAAAATGCCATATAACAAAGAGAAAAGAAACAAGCGATTATTGCAACTATTCATGACCAAATGGTGGAAATCAAATTTTAAAAATTGACCTTGTATTGGAGTTTACAATATTTACGTAAACTCGGTATTTAGAAATTCAGTATAATACAATACAAACAAAAAATCCTTCGCGTCTATTTCTAGAGCTGCATAAAATATATAACAACGAGAATAATCACTTTGGACATCCTTGTATGCCTTCTATATAAGTTTTTTTTTATTAAAATGAAATTTAAAAGCAAAACGAGGTTATAAGCTGGAACTATTTAGGTGTACTATGTAAAAAGTAAGATGTTATACACAAATCACTTGGTACCCCATTGGACTTTAAAGCATATGAATTCAGTTCATAAAAATGCCATATAACAAGGAGAAAAGAAACAAGCGATTATTGCAACTATTCATGACCAAATGGTGGATATAAATTATAAAAAATTGACCTTGTATTGGGGTTCACAATACTTACGTAAACTCGGTATTTAGAAATTCATTATAATACAATAAACACAAAAAATCCTTCGCAGCTATTTCTAGAGCTGCATAAAATATATAACAACGAGAATAATCACTTTGGACATCCTTGTATGCCTTCTATATAAGTTTTTTTTTATTAAAATGAAATTTAAAAGCAAAACGAGGTTATAGGCTGGAACTATTTAGGTGTACTATGTAAAAAGTAAGATTTTATACCCAAGTCACTTGGTACCCC
Source organism: Anthrax anthrax (assembly GCA_963971155.1). Taxonomy (NCBI): domain Eukaryota; kingdom Metazoa; phylum Arthropoda; class Insecta; order Diptera; family Bombyliidae; genus Anthrax; species Anthrax anthrax. Next base: position 500,722 of record CAXAQU010000283.1, read on the forward strand.
ATTGTACTTTAAAGCATATGAATTCAGTTCATAAAATGCCATATAACAAAGAGAAAAGAAACAAGCGATTATTGCAACTATTCATGACCAAATGGTGGATATAAATTTTAAAAATTGACCTTGTATTGGGGTTCACAATACTTACGTAAACTCGGTATTTAGAAATTCAGTATAATACAATAAAAACAACAAATCCTTCGCAGCTATTTCTACAGCTGCATAAAATATATAACAACGAGAATAATCATTTTGAACATCCTTGTATGCCTTCAATGTAAGTTTTATTTGACACTAATGAAATTTAAAAGCAAAACGAAGTTATAAGCTGGAACTATTTAGGTGTACTATGTAAAAAGTAAGATTTTATACACAAATCACTTGGTACCCCATTGGACTTTAAAGCATAAAAATTTAGTTCTTAAACTGCCAGATAATAAAGAGAAACGAAACAAGCGATTATTGCAACTATTCATGACCAAATGGTGGATATAAATTTTAAAGAATTGACCTTGTATTGGGGTTCACAATACTTACGTAAACTCGGTATTTAGAAATTCAGTATAATACAATAAAAATAAAAAATCCTTCGCATCTATTTCTACAGCTGCATAAAATATATAACAACGAGAATAATCATTTTGAACATCCTTGTATGCCTTCAATGTAAGTTTTATTTGACACTAATAAAATTTAATAGCAAAACGAGGTTATAGGCTGCAACTATTTAGGTGTGCTTTGTGAATGGAATGATTTTTTACCCAAGTCACGTGGTACCCCATTGGACTTTAAAGCATATGAATTCAGATCATAAAAATGCCATATAACAAGGAGAAAAGAAACAAGCGATTATTGCAACTATTCATGACCAAATGGTGGATATAAATTTTAAAAAATTGACCTGGTATTGGGGTTCACAATACTTACGTAAACTCGGTATTTAGAAATTCAGTATAATACAATAAAAACAAAAAATCCTTCGCATCTATTCCTAGAGCTGCATAAAATATATAACAACGAGAATAATCATTTTGAACATCCTTGTATGCCTTCAATGTAAGTTTTATTTGACACTAATGAAATTTAAAAGCAAAACGAAGTTATAAGCTGGAACTATTTAGGTGTACTATGTAAAAAGTAAGATTTTATACCCAAGTCACTTGGTACCCCATTGGACTTTAAAGCATAAAAATTTAGTTCTTAAACTGCCAGATAATAAAGAGAAACGAAACAAGCGATTATTGCAACTATTCATGACCAAATGGTGGATATAAATTTTAAAAAATTGACCTTGTATTGGGGTTCACAATACTTACGTAAACTCGGTATTTAGAAATTCATTATAATACAATAAACACAAAAAATTCTTCGCATCTATTTCTAAAGCTGCATAAAATATATAACAACGAGAATAATCACTTTGGACATCCTTGTATGCCTTCTATATAAGTTTTTTTTTTATTAAAATGAAATTTAAAAGCAAAACGAGGTTATAGGCTGCAAGTATTTAGGTGTACTATGTAAAAAGTAAGATTTTATACACAAATCACTTGGTACCCCATTGGACTTTAAAGCATATGAATTCAGTTCATAAAAAAGCCATATAACAAGGAGAAAAGAAACAAGCGATTATTGCAACTATTCATGACCAAATGGTTGAAATCAAATTTTAAAAATTTACCTTGTATTGGAGTTTACAATATTTACGTAAACTCGGTATTTAGAAATTCAGTATAATACAATTAAAACAAAAAATCCTTCGCAGCTATTTCAAGAGCTGCATAAAATATATAACAACGAGAATAATCATTTTGAACATCCTTGTATGCCTTCAATGTAAGTTTTATTTGACTCTTATGAAATTTAAAAGCAAAACGAAGTTATAAGCTGGAACTATTTAGGTGTACTATGTAAAAAGTAAGATTTTATACCCAAGTCACTTGGTACCCCATTGGACTTTAAAGCATAAAAATTTAGTTCTTAAACTGCCAGATAATAAAGAGAAATGAAACAAGCGATTATTGCAACTATTCATGACCAAATGGTGGAAATCATATTTTAAAAATTGACCTTGTATTGGGGTTCACAATACTTACGTAAACTCGGTATTTAGAAATTCAGTATAATACAATAAAAACAAAAAATCCTTTGCATCTATTTCTAGAGCTGCATAAAATATATAACAACGAGAATAATCATTTTGAACATCCTTGTATGCTTTCTATATAAGTTTTATTTGACACTAATGAAATTTAAAAGCAAAACGAAGTTATAAGCTGGAACTATTTAGGTGTACTATGTAAAAAGTAAGATTTTATACCCAAGTCACTTGGTACCCCATTGGACTTTAAAGCATAAAAATTTAGTTCTTAAACTGCCAGATAATAAAGAGAAACGAAACAAGCGATTATTGCAACTATTCATGACCAAATGGTGGATATAAATTTTAAAAAATTGACCTTGTATTGGGGTTCACAATACTTACGTAAACTCGGTATTTAGAAATTCAGTATAATACAATAAACACAAAAAATCCTTCGCATCTATTTCTAGAGCTGCATAAAATATATAACAACGAGAATAATCATTTTGAACATCCTTGTATGCCTTCAATGTAAGTTTTATTTGACACTAATGAAATTTAAAAGCAAAACGAAGTTATAAGCTGGAACTATTTAGGTGTACTATGTAAAAAGTAAGATGTTATACACAAATCACTTGGTACCCCATTGGACTTTAAAGCATATGAATTCAGTTCATAAAAATGCCATATAACAAGGAGAAAAGAAACAAGCGATTATTGCAACTATTCATGACCAAATGGTGGAAATCAAATTTTAAAAATTGACCTTGTATTGGAGTTTACAATATTTACGTAAACTCGGATTTTAGAAATTCAGTATAATACAATAAAAACGAAAAATCCTTCGCATCTATTCCTAGAGCTGCATAAAATATATAACAACGAGAATAATCATTTTGAACATCCTTGTATGCCTTCAATGTAAGTTTTATTTGACACTAATGAAATTTAAAAGCAAAACGAAGTTATAAGCTGGAACTATTTAGGTGTACTATGTAAAAAGTAAGATTTTATACCCAAGTCACTTGGTACCCCATTGGACTTTAAAGCATAAAAATTTAGTTCTTAAACTGCCAGATAATAAAGAGAAACGAAACAAGCGATTATTGCAACTATTTATGACCAAATGGTGGAAATCATATTTTAAAAATTGACCTTGTATTGGGGTTCACAATACTTACGTAAACTCGGTATTTAGAAATTCAGTATAATACAATAAAAACAAAAAATCCTTCGCATCTATTCCTAGAGCTGCATAAAATATATAACAACGAGAGTAATCATTTTGAACATTCTTGTATGCCTTCTATATAAGTTTTATTTGACACTAATGAAATTTAAAAGCAAAACGAGGTTATAGGCTGCAACTATTTAGGTGTGCTTTGTGAAAGGAATGATTTTATACCCAAGTCACTTGGTACCCCATTGGACTTTAAAGCATAAAAATTTAGTTCTTAAACTGCCAGATAATAAAGAGAAAAGAAACAAGCGATTATTGCAACTATTCATGACCAAATGGTGAAAATCATATTTTAAAAATTGACCTTGTATTGGGGTTCACAATACTTACGTAAACTCGGTATTTAGAAATTCAGTATAATACAATAAAAACAAAAAATCCTTCGCATCTATTTCTAGAGCTGCATAAAATATATAACAACGAGAATAATCACTTTGAACATCCTTGTATGCCTTCAATGTAAGTTTTATTTGACACTAATGAAATTTAAAAGCAAAACGAAGTTATAAGCTGGAACTATTTAGGTGTACTATGTAAAAAGTAAGATGTTATACACAAATCACTTGGTACCCCATTGGACTTTAAAGCATATGAATTCAGTTCATAAAAATGCCATATAACAAAGAGAAAAGAAACAAGCGATTATTGCAACTATTCATGACCAAATGGTGGAAATCGTATTTTAAAAATTGACCTTGTATGGGGGTTCACAATACTTACTTAAACTCGGTATTTAGAAATTCAGTATAATACAATAAAAACAAAAAATCCTTCGCAGCTATTCCTAGAGCTGCATAAAATATATAAAAACGAGAGTAATCATTTTGGACATCCTTGTATGCCTTCTATAAAAGTTTTATTTGACACTAATGAAATTTAAAAGCAAAACGAGGTTATAGGCTGCAAGTATTTAGGTGTACTATGTAAAAAGTAAGATTTTATACACAAATCACTTGGTACCCCATTGGACTTTAAAGCATATGAATTCAGTTCATAAAAATGCCATATAACAAAGAGAAAAGAAACAAGCGATTATTGCAACTATTCATGACCAAATGGTGGAAATCAAATTTAAAACATTGACCTTGTATTGGGATTCACAAGACTTACGTAAACTCGGTATTTAGAAATTCAGTATAATACAATAAAAACAAAAAATCCTTCGCATCTATTTCTAGAGCTGCATAAAATATATAACAACGAGAATAATCATTTTGAACATCCTTGTATGCCTTCAATGTAAGTTTTATTTGACACTAATGAAATTTAAAAGCAAAACGAAGTTATAAGCTGGAACTATTTAGGTGTACTATGTAAAAAGTAAGATGTTATACACAAATCACTTGGTACCCCATTGGACTTTAAAGCATATGAATTCAGTTCATAAAAATGCCATATAACAAGGAGAAAAGAAACAAGCGATTATTGCAACTATTCATGACCAAATGGTGGAAATCATATTTTAAAAATTGACTTTGTATTGGGGTTCACAATACTTACGTAAACTCGGTATTTAGTAATTAGGTATAATACAATAAAAACAAAAAATCCTTCGCATCTATTTCTAGAGCTGCATAAAATATATAACAACGAGAATAATCATTTTGAACATCCTTGTATGCCTTCAATGTAAGTTTTATTTGACACTAATGAAATTTAAAAGCAAAACGAAGTTATAAGCTGGAACTATTTAGGTGTACTATGTAAAAAGTAAGATTTTATACACAAATCACTTGGTACCCCATTGGACTTTAAAGTATAAAAATTTAGTTTTTAAACTGCCAGATAATAAAGAGAAACGAAATAAGCAATTATTGCAACTATTCATGACCAAATGGTGGATATAAATTTTAAAGAATTGACCTTGTATTGGGGTTCACAATACTTACGTAAACTCGGTATTTAGAAATTCAGTATAATACAATAAACACAAAAAATCCTTCGCATCTATTTCTACAGCTGCATAAAATATATAACAACGAGAATAATCATTTTGAACATCCTTGTATGCCTTCAATGTAAGTTTTATTTGACACTAATGAAATTTAAAAGCAAAACGAAGTTATAAGCTGGAACTATTTAGGTGTACTATGTAAAAAGTAAGATTTTATACACAAATCACTTGGTACCCCATTGGACTTTAAAGCATAAAAATTTAGTTTTTAAACTGCCAGATAATAAAGAGAAACGAAATAAGCAATTATTGCAACTATTCATGACCAAATGGTGGATATAAATTTTAAAGAATTGACCTTGTATTGGGGTTCACAATACTTACGTAAACTCGGTATTTAGAAATTCAGTATAATACAATAAAAATAAAAAATCCTACGCATCTATTTCTAGAGCTGCATAAAATATATAACAACGAGAATAATCATTTTGAACATCCTTGTATGCCTTCAATGTAAGTTTTATTTGACACTAATGAAATTTAATAGCAAAACGAAGTTATAGGCTGCAACTTTTAAGGTGTACTAAATATGTAAAAAGTAAGATTTTATACATAAATCACTTGGTACAGCATTGGACTTTAAAGCATATGAATTCAGTTCATAAAAATGCCATATAACAAAGAGAAAAGAAACAAGCGATTATTGTAACTATTCATGACAAAATGGTGGAAATCATATTTTAAAAATTGACCTTGTATTGGGGTTCACAATACTTACGTAAACTCGGTATTTAGTAATTAGGTATAATACAATAAAAACAAAAAATCCTTCGCATCTATTTCTAGAGCTGCATAAAATATATAACAACGAGAATAATCATTTTGAACATCCTTGTATGCCTTCAATGTAAGTTTTATTTGACACTAATGAAATTTAAAAGCAAAACGAAGTTATAAGCTGGAACTATTTAGGTGTACTATGTAAAAAGTAAGATTTTATACACAAATCACTTGGTACCCCATTGGACTTTAAAGTATAAAAATTTAGTTTTTAAACTGCCATATAACAAAGAGAAAAGAAACAAGCGATTATTGCAACTATTCATGACCAAATGGTGGAAATCGTATTTTAAAAATTGACCTTGTATGGGGGTTCACAATACTTACTTAAACTCGGTATTTAGAAATTCAGTATAATACAATAAAAACAAAAAATCCTTCGCAGCTATTCCTAGAGCTGCATAAAATATATAAAAACGAGAGTAATCATTTTGGACATCCTTGTATGCCTTCTATATAAGTTTTATTTGACACTAATGAAATTTAAAAGCAAAACGAGGTTATAGGCTGCAAGTATTTAGGTGTACTATGTAAAAAGTAAGATTTTATACACAAATCACTTGGTACCCCATTGGACTTTAAAGCATATGAATTCAGTTCATAAAAATGCCATATAACAAAGAGAAAAGAAACAAGCGATTATTGCAACTATTCATGACCAAATGGTGGAAATCAAATTTAAAAAATTGACCTTGTATTGGGATTCACAAGACTTACGTAAACTCGGTATTTAGAAATTCAGTATAATACAATAAACACAAAAAATCCTTCGCATCTATTTCTAGAGCTGCATAAAATATATAACAACGAGAATAATCATTTTGAACATCCTTGTATGCCTTCAATGTAAGTTTTATTTGACACTAATGAAATTTAAAAGCAAAACGAAGTTATAAGCTGGAACTATTTAGGTGTACTATGTAAAAAGTAAGATGTTATACACAAATCACTAGGTACCCCATTGGACTTTAAAGCATAAAAATTTAGTTCTTAAACTGCCAGATAATAAAGAGAAACGAAACAAGCGATTATTGCAACTATTCATGACCAAATGGTGGATATAAATTTTAAAAAATTGACCTTGTATTGGGGTTCACAATACTTACGTAAACTCGGTATTTAGAAATTCAGTATAATACAATATAAATAAAAAATCCTTCGCATCTATTTCTACAGCTGCATAAAATATATAACAACGAGAATAATCATTTTGAACATCCTTGTATGCCTTCAATGTAAGTTTTATTTGACACTAATGAAATTTAAAAGCAAAACGAAGTTATAAGCTGGAACTATTTAGGTGTACTATGTAAAAAGTAAGATGTTATACACAAATCACTTGGTACCCCATTGGACTTTAAAGCATATGAATTCAGTTCATAAAAATGCCATATAACAAGGAGAAAAGAAACAAGCGATTATTGCAACTATTCATGACCAAATGGTGGAAATCATATTTTAAAAATTGACTTTGTATTGGGGTTCACAATACTTACGTAAACTCGGTATTTAGAAATTCAGTATAATACAATAAAAACAAAAAATCCTTCGCATCTATTCCTAGAGCTGCATAAAATATATAACAACGAGAATAATCATTTTGAACATCCTTGTATGCCTTCAATGTAAGTTTTATTTGACACTAATGAAATTTAAAAGCAAAACGAAGTTATAAGCTGGAACTATTTAGGTGTACTATGTAAAAAGTAAGATGTTATACACAAATCACTAGGTACCCCATTGGACTTTAAAGCATAAAAATTTAGTTCTTAAACTGCCAGATAATAAAGAGAAACGAAACAAGCGATTATTGCAACTATTCATGACCAAATGGTGGATATAAATTTTAAAAAATTGACCTTGTATTGGGGTTCACAATACTTACGTAAACTCGGTATTTAGAAATTCAGTATAATACAATATAAATAAAAAATCCTTCGCATCTATTTCTACAGCTGCATAAAATATATAACAACGAGAATAATCATTTTGAACATCCTTGTATGCCTTCAATGTAAGTTTTATTTGACACTAATGAAATTTAAAAGCAAAACGAAGTTATAAGCTGGAACTATTTAGGTGTACTATGTAAAAAGTAAGATTTTATACACAAATCACTTGGTACCCCATTGGACTTTAAAGTATAAAAATTTAGTTTTTAAACTGCCAGATAATAAAGAGAAACGAAATAAGCAATTATTGCAACTATTCATGACCAAATGGTGGATATAAATTTTAAAGAATTGACCTTGTATTGGGGTTCACAATACTTACGTAAACTCGGTATTTAGAAATTCAGTATAATACAATAAAAATAAAAATTCCTACGCATCTATTTCTAGAGCTGCATAAAATATATAACAACGAGAATAATCATTTTGAACATCCTTGTATGCCTTCAATGTAAGTTTTATTTGACTCTAATGAAATTTAAAAGCAAAACGAAGTTATAAGCTGGAACTATTTAGGTGTACTATGTAAAAAGTAAGATTTTATACCCAAGTCACTTGGTACCCCATTGGACTTTAAAGCATATGAATTCAGATCATAAAAATGCCATATAACAAGGAGAAAAGAAACAAGCGATTATTGCAACTATTCATGACCAAATGGTGGAAATCATATTTTAAAAATTGACCTTGTATTGGGGTTCACAATACTTACGTAAACTCGGTATTTAGAAATTCATTATAATACAATAAACACAAAAAATCCTTCGCAGCTATTTCTAGAGCTGCATAAAATATATAACAACGAGAATAATCATTTTGAACATCCTTGTATGCCTTCAATGTAAGTTTTATTTGACACTAATGAAAATTAAAAGCAAAACGAAGTTATAAGTTGGAACTATTTAGGTGTACTATGTAAAAAGTAAGATGTTATATACAAATCACTTGGTACCCCATTGGACTTTAAAGCATATGAATTCAGTTCATAAAAATGCCATATAACAAGGAGAAAAGAAACAAGCGATTATTGCAACTATTCATGACCAAATGGTGGAAATCATATTTTAAAAATTGACTTTGTATTGGGGTTCACAATACTTACGTAAACTCGGTATTTAGAAATTCAGTATAATACAATAAACACAAAAAATCCTTCGCATCTATTTCTAAAGCTGCATAAAATATATAACAACGAGAATAATCACTTTGGACATCCTTGTATGCCTTCTATATAAGTTTTTTTTTTATTAAAATGAAATTTAAAAGCAAAACGAGGTTATAGGCTGCAAGTATTTAGGTGTACTATGTAAAAAGTAAGATTTTATACACAAATCACTTGGTACCCCATTGGACTTTAAAGCATATGAATTCAGTTCATAAAAAAGCCATATAACAAAGAGAAAAGAAACAAGCGATTATTGCAACTATTCATGACCAAATGGTTGAAATCAAATTTTAAAAATTGACCTTGTATTGGAGTTTACAATATTTACGTAAACTCGGTATTTAGAAATTCAGTATAATACAATAAAAACAAAAAATCCTTCGCAGCTATTTCAAGAGCTGCATAAAATATATAACAACGAGAATAATCATTTTGAACATCCTTGTATGCCTTCAATGTAAGTTTTATTTGACTCTAATGAAATTTAAAAGCAAAACGAAGTTATAAGCTGGAACTATTTAGGTGTACTATGTAAAAAGTAAGATTTTATACCCAAGTCACTTGGTACCCCATTGGACTTTAAAGCATAAAAATTCAGTTCTTAAACTGCCAGATAATAAAGAGAAATGAAACAAGCGATTATTGCAACTATTCATGACCAAATGGTGGAAATCATATTTTAAAAATTGACCTTGTATTGGGGTTCACAATACTTACGTAAACTCGGTATTTAGAAATTCAGTATAATACAATAAAAACAAAAAATCCTTCGCATCTATTTCTAGAGCTGCATAAAATATATAACAACGAGAATAATCATTTTGAACATCCTTGTATGCTTTCTATATAAGTTTTATTTGACACTAATGAAATTTAAAAGCAAAACGAAGTTATAAGCTGGAACTATTTAGGTGTACTATGTAAAAAGTAAGATTTTATACCCAAGTCACTTGGTACCCCATTGGACTTTAAAGCATAAAAATTTAGTTCTTAAACTGCCAGATAATAAAGAGAAACGAAACAAGCGATTATTGCAACTATTCATGACCAAATGGTGGATATAAATTTTAAAAAATTGACCTTGTATTGGGGTTCACAATACTTACGTAAACTCGGTATTTAGAAATTCAGTATAATACAATAAACACAAAAAATCCTTCGCATCTATTTCTAGAGCTGCATAAAATATATAACAACGAGAATAATCATTTTGAACATCCTTGTATGCCTTCAATGTAAGTTTTATTTGACACTAATGAAATTTAAAAGCAAAACGAAGTTATAAGCTGGAACTATTTAGGTGTACTATGTAAAAAGTAAGATGTTATACACAAATCACTTGGTACCCCATTGGACTTTAAAGCATATGAATTCAGATCATAAAAATGCCATATAACAAGGAGAAAAGAAACAAGCGATTATTGCAACTATTCATGACCAAATGGTGGAAATCAAATTTTAAAAATTGACCTTGTATTGGAGTTTACAATATTTACGTAAACTCGGATTTTAGAAATTCAGTATAATACAATAAAAACAAAAAATCCTTCGCATCTATTCCTAGAGCTGCATAAAATATATAACAACGAGAATAATCATTTTGAACATCCTTGTATGCCTTCTATATAAGTTTTATTTGACACTAATGAAATTTAAAAGCAAAACGAAGTTATAAGCTGGAACTATTTAGGTGTACTATGTAAAAAGTAAGATTTTATACCCAAGTCACTTGGTACCCCATTGGACTTTAAAGCATAAAAATTTAGTTCTTAAACTGCCAGATAATAAAGAGAAACGAAACAAGCGATTATTGCAACTATTTATGACCAAATTGTGGAAATCATATTTTAAAAATTGACCTTGTATTGGGGTTCACAATACTTACGTAAACTCGGTATTTAGAAATTCAGTATAATACAATAAAAACAAAAAATCCTTCGCATCTATTCCTAGAGCTGCATAAAATATATAACAACGAGAGTAATCATTTTGAACATTCTTGTATGCCTTCTATATAAGTTTTATTTGACACTAATGAAATTTAAAAGCAAAACGAGGTTATAGGCTGCAACTATTTAGGTGTGCTTTGTGAAAGGAATGATTTTATACCCAAGTCACTTGGTACCCCATTGGACTTTAAAGCATAAAAATTTAGTTCTTAAACTGCCAGATAATAAAGAGAAAAGAAACAAGCGATTATTGCAACTATTCATGACCAAATGGTGAAAATCATATTTTAAAAATTGACCTTGTATTGGGGTTCACAATACTTACGTAAACTCGGTATTTAGAAATTCAGTATAATACAATAAAAACAAAAAATCCTTCGCATCTATTTCTAGAGCTGCATAAAATATATAACAACGAGAATAATCACTTTGAACATCCTTGTATGCCTTCAATGTAAGTTTTATTTGACACTAATGAAATTTAAAAGCAAAACGAAGTTATAAGCTGGAACTATTTAGGTGTACTATGTAAAAAGTAAGATGTTATACACAAATCACTTGGTACCCCATTGGACTTTAAAGCATATGAATTCAGTTCATAAAAATGCCATATAACAAAGAGAAAAGAAACAAGCGATTATTGCAACTATTCATGACCAAATGGTGGAAATCATATTTTAAAAATTGACCTTGTATTGGGGTTCACAATACTTACTTAAACTCGGTATTTAGAAATTCAGTATAATACAATAAAAACAAAAAATCCTTCGCAGCTATTCCTAGAGCTTCATAAAATATATAAAAACGAGAGTAATCATTTTGGACATCCTTGTATGCCTTCTATATAAGTTTTTTTTTATTAAAATGAAATTTAAAAGCAAAACGAGGTTATAGGCTGCAAGTATTTAGGTGTACTATGTAAAAAGTAAGATTTTATACACAAATCACTTGGTACCCCATTGGACTTTAAAGCATATGAATTCAGTTCATAAAAATGCCATATAACAAAGAGAAAAGAAACAAGCGATTATTGCAACTATTCATGACCAAATGGTGGAAATCAAATTTAAAACATTGACCTTGTATTGGGATTCACAAGACTTACGTAAACTCGGTATTTAGAAATTCAGTATAATACAATAAACACAAAAAATCCTTCGCATCTATTTCTAGAGCTGCATAAAATATATAACAACGAGAATAATCACTTTGAACATCCTTGTATGCCTTCAATGTAAGTTTTATTTGACACTAATGAAATTTAAAAGCAAAACGAAGTTATAAGCTGGAACTATTTAGGTGTACTATGTAAAAAGTAAGATGTTATACACAAATCACTTGGTACCCCATTGGACTTTAAAGCATAAAAATTCAGTTCTTAAACTGTCAGATAATAAAGAGAAATGAAACAAGCGATTATTGCAACTATTCATGACCAAATGGTGGAAATCATATTTTAAAAATTGACCTTGTATTGGGGTTCACAATACTTACGTAAACTCGGTATTTAGAAATTCAGTATAATACAATAAAAACAAAAAATCCTTCGCATCTATTTCTAGAGCTGCATAAAATATATAACAACGAGAATAATCATTTTGAACATCCTTGTATGCTTTCTATATAAGTTTTATTTGACACTAATGAAATTTAAAAGCAAAACGAAGTTATAAGCTGGAACTATTTAGGTGTACTATGTAAAAAGTAAGATTTTATACCCAAGTCACTTGGTACCCCATTGGACTTTAAAGCATATGAATTCAGTTCATAAAAATGCCATATAACAAAGAGAAAAGAAACAAGCGATTATTGCAACTATTCATGACCAAATGGTGGAAATCAAATTTAAAACATTGACCTTGTATTGGGATTCACAAGACTTACGTAAACTCGGTATTTAGAAATTCAGTATAATACAATAAACACAAAAAATCCTTCGCATCTATTTCTAGAGCTGCATAAAATATATAACAACGAGAATAATCACTTTGAACATCCTTGTATGCCTTCAATGTAAGTTTTATTTGACACTAATGAAATTTAAAAGCAAAACGAAGTTATAAGCTGGAACTATTTAGGTGTATTATGTAAAAAGTAAGATTTTATACCCAAGTCACTTGGTACCCCATTGGACTTTAAAGCATAAAAATTTAGTTCTTAAACTGTCAGATAATAAAGAGAAATGAAACAAGCGATTATTGCAACTATTCATGACCAAATGGTGGAAATCAAATTTAAAACATTGACCTTGTATTGGGATTCACAAGACTTACGTAAACTCGGTATTTAGAAATTCAGTATAATACAATAAACACAAAAAATCCTTCGCATCTATTTCTAGAGCTGCATAAAATATATAACAACGAGAATAATCACTTTGAACATCCTTGTATGCCTTCAATGTAAGTTTTATTTGACACTAATGAAATTTAAAAGCAAAACGAGGTTATAGGCTGCAAGTATTTAGGTGTACTATGTAAAAAGTAAGATTTTATACACAAATCACTTGGTACCCCATTGGACTTTAAAGCATATGAATTCAGTTCATAAAAATGCCATATAACAAAGAGAAAAGAAACAAGCGATTATTGCAACTATTCATGACCAAATGGTGGAAATCAAATTTAAAACATTGACCTTGTATTGGGATTCACAAGACTTACGTAAACTCGGTATTTAGAAATTCAGTATAATACAATAAACACAAAAAATCCTTCGCATCTATTTCTAGAGCTGCATAAAATATATAACAACGAGAATAATCACTTTGAACATCCTTGTATGCCTTCAATGTAAGTTTTATTTGACACTAATGAAATTTAAAAGCAAAACGAAGTTATAAGCTGGAACTATTTAGGTGTACTATGTAAAAAGTAAGATTTTATACCCAAGTCACTTGGTACCCCATTGGACTTTAAAGCATAAAAATTTAGTTCTTAAACTGCCAGATAATAAAGAGAAACGAAACAAGCGATTATTGCAACTATTCATGACCAAATGGTGAAAATCATATTTTAAAAATTGACCTTATATTGGGGTTCACAATACTTACGTAAACTCGGTATTTAGAAATTCAGTATAATACAATAAAAACAAAAAATCCTTCGCATCTATTTCTAGAGCTGCATAAAATATATAACAACGAGAATAATCACTTTGAACATCCTTGTATGCCTTCAATGTAAGTTTTATTTGACACTAATGAAATTTAAAAGCAAAACGAAGTTATAAGCTGGAACTATTTAGGTGTACTATGTAAAAAGTAAGATGTTATACACAAATCACTTGGTACCCCATTGGACTTTAAAGCATAAAAATTCAGTTCTTAAACTGTCAGATAATAAAGAGAAATGAAACAAGCGATTATTGCAACTATTCATGACCAAATGGTGGAAATCATATTTTAAAAATTGACCTTGTATTGGGGTTCACAATACTTACGTAAACTCGGTATTTAGAAATTCAGTATAATACAATAAAAACAAAAAATCCTTCGCATCTATTTCTAGAGCTGCATAAAATATATAACAACGAGAATAATCATTTTGAACATCCTTGTATGCTTTCTATATAAGTTTTATTTGACACTAATGAAATTTAAAAGCAAAACGAAGTTATAAGCTGGAACTATTTAGGTGTACTATGTAAAAAGTAAGATTTTATACCCAAGTCACTTGGTACCCCATTGGACTTTAAAGCATAAAAATTTAGTTCTTAAACTGCCAGATAATAAAGAGAAACGAAACAAGCGATTATTGCAACTATTCATGACCAAATGGTGGAAATCATATTTTAAAAATTGACCTTGTATTGGGGTTCACAATACTTACGTAAACTCGGTATTTAGAAATTCAGTATAATACAATAAAAACAAAAAATCCTTCGCATCTATTTCTAGAGCTGCATAAAATATATAACAACGAGAATAATCACTTTGAACATCCTTGTATGCCTTCAATGTAAGTTTTATTTGACACTAATGAAATTTAAAAGCAAAACGAAGTTATAAGCTGGAACTATTTAGGTGTATTATGTAAAAAGTAAGATTTTATACCCAAGTCACTTGGTACCCCATTGGACTTTAAAGCATAAAAATTTAGTTCTTAAACTGTCAGATAATAAAGAGAAATGAAACAAGCGATTATTGCAACTATTCATGACCAAATGGTGGAAATCATATTTTAAAAATTGACCTTGTATTGGGGTTCACAATACTTACGTAAACTCGGTATTTAGAAATTCAGTATAATACAATAAAAACAAAAAATCCTTCGCATCTATTTCTAGAGCTGCATAAAATATATAACAACGAGAATAATCATTTTGAACATCCTTGTATGCTTTCTATATAAGTTTTATTTGACACTAATGAAATTTAAAAGCAAAACGAAGTTATAAGCTGGAACTATTTAGGTGTACTATGTAAAAAGTAAGATTTTATACCCAAGTCACTTGGTACCCCATTGGACTTTAAAGCATAAAAATTTAGTTCTTAAACTGCCAGATAATAAAGAGAAACGAAACAAGCGATTATTGCAACTATTCATGACCAAATGGTGAAAATCATATTTTAAAAATTGACCTTGTATTGGGGTTCACAATACTTACGTAAACTCGGTATTTAGAAATTCAGTATAATACAATAAAAACAAAAAATCCTTCGCATCTATTTCTAGAGCTGCATAAAATATATAACAACGAGAATAATCACTTTGAACATCCTTGTATGCCTTCAATGTAAGTTTTATTTGACACTAATGAAATTTAAAAGCAAAACGAAGTTATAAGCTGGAACTATTTAGGTGTACTATGTAAAAAGTAAGATTTTATACCCAAGTCACTTGGTACCCCATTGGACTTTAAAGCATAAAAATTTAGTTCTTAAACTGCCAGATAATAAAGAGAAACGAAACAAGCGATTATTGCAACTATTCATGACCAAATGGTGAAAATCATATTTTAAAAATTGACCTTGTATTGGGGTTCACAATACTTACGTAAACTCGGTATTTAGAAATTCAGTATAATACAATAAAAACAAAAAATCCTTCGCATCTATTTCTAGAGCTGCATAAAATATATAACAACGAGAATAATCACTTTGAACATCCTTGTATGCCTTCAATGTAAGTTTTATTTGACACTAATGAAATTTAAAAGCAAAACGAAGTTATAAGCTGGAACTATTTAGGTGTACTATGTAAAAAGTAAGATTTTATACCCAAGTCACTTGGTACCCCATTGGACTTTAAAGCATAAAAATTTAGTTCTTAAACTGCCAGATAATAAAGAGAAACGAAACAAGCGATTATTGCAACTATTCATGACCAAATGGTGAAAATCATATTTTAAAAATTGACCTTGTATTGGGGTTCACAATACTTACGTAAACTCGGTATTTAGAAATTCAGTATAATACAATAAAAACAAAAAATCCTTCGCATCTATTTCTAGAGCTGCATAAAATATATAACAACGAGAATAATCATTTTGAACATCCTTGTATGCCTTCAATGTAAGTTTTATTTGACACTAATGAAATTTAAAAGCAAAACGAAGTTATAAGCTGGAACTATTTAGGTGTACTATGTAAAAAGTAAAATGTTATACACAAATCACTTGGTACCCCATTGGACTTTACAGCATATGAATTCAGTTCATAAAACTGCCAGATAATAAAGAGAAAAGAAACAAGCGATTATTGCAACTATTCATGACCAAATGGTGAAAATCATATTTTAAAAATTGACCTTGTATTGGGGTTCACAATACTTACGTAAACTCGGTATTTAGAAATTCAGTATAATACAATAAAAACAAAAAATCCTTCGCATCTATTTCTAGAGCTGCATAAAATATATAACAACGAGAATAATCATTTTGAACATCCTTGTATGCTTTCTATATAAGTTTTATTTGACACTAATGAAATTTAAAAGCAAAACGAAGTTATAAGCTGGAACTATTTAGGTGTACTATGTAAAAAGTAAGATTTTATACCCAAGTCACTTGGTACCCCATTGGACTTTAAAGCATAAAAATTTAGTTCTTAAACTGCCAGATAATAAAGAGAAACGAAACAAGCGATTATTGCAACTATTCATGACCAAATGGTGAAAATCATATTTTAAAAATTGACCTTGTATTGGGGTTCACAATACTTACGTAAACTCGGTATTTAGAAATTCAGTATAATACAATAAAAACAAAAAATCCTTCGCATCTATTTCTAGAGCTGCATAAAATATATAACAACGAGAATAATCACTTTGAACATCCTTGTATGCCTTCAATGTAAGTTTTATTTGACACTAATGAAATTTAAAAGCAAAACGAAGTTATAAGCTGGAACTATTTAGGTGTACTATGTAAAAAGTAAGATGTTATACACAAATCACTTGGTACCCCATTGGACTTTAAAGCATAAAAATTCAGTTCATAAAAATGCCAGATAATAAAGAGAAATGAAACAAGCGATTATTGCAACTATTCATGACCAAATGGTGGAAATCATATTTTAAAAATTGACCTTGTATTGGGGTTCACAATACTTACGTAAACTCGGTATTTAGAAATTCAGTATAATACAATAAAAACAAAAAATCCTTCGCATCTATTTCTAGAGCTGCATAAAATATATAACAACGAGAATAATCATTTTGAACATCCTTGTATGCTTTCTATATAAGTTTTAATTGACACTAAGGAAATTTAAAAGCAAAACGAAGTTATAAGCTGGAACTATTTAGGTGTACTATGTAAAAAGTAAGATTTTATACCCAAGTCACTTGGTACCCCATTGGACTTTAAAGCATAAAAATTTAGTTCTTAAACTGCCAGATAATAAAGAGAAACGAAACAAGCGATTATTGCAACTATTCATGACCAAATGGTGGATATAAATTTTAAAAAATTGACCTTGTATTGGGGTTCACAATACTTACGTAAACTCGGTATTTAGAAATTCAGTATAATACAATAAACACAAAAAATCCTTCGCATCTATTTCTAGAGCTGGATAAAATATATAACAACGAGAATAATCATTTTGAACATCCTTGTATGCCTTCAATGTAAGTTTTATTTGACACTAATGAAATTTAAAAGCAAAACGAAGTTATAAGCTGGAACTATTTAGGTGTACTATGTAAAAAGTAAGATTTTATACCCAAGTCACTTGGTACCCCATTGGACTTTAAAGCATAAAAATTTAGTTCTTAAACTGCCAGATAATAAAGAGAAACGAAACAAGCGATTATTGCAACTATTCATGACCAAATGGTGGATATAAATTTTAAAAAATTGACCTTGTATTGGGGTTCACAATACTTACGTAAACTCGGTATTTAGAAATTCAGTATAATACAATAAAAACAAAAAATCCTTCGCATCTATTTCTAGAGCTGCATAAAATATATAACAACGAGAATAATCACTTTGAACATCCTTGTATGCCTTCAATGTAAGTTTTATTTGACACTAATGAAATTTAAAAGCAAAACGAAGTTATAAGCTGGAACTATTTAGGTGTACTATGTAAAAAGTAAGATGTTATACACAAATCACTTGGTACCCCATTGGACTTTAAAGCATATGAATTCAGTTCATAAAAATGCCATATAACAAAGAGAAAAGAAACAAGCGATTATTGCAACTATTCATGACCAAATGGTGGAAATCATATTTTAAAAATTGACCTTGTATTGGGGTTCACAATACTTACTTAAACTCGGTATTTAGAAATTCAGTATAATACAATAAAAACAAAAAATCCTTCGCAGCTATTCCTAGAGCTGCATAAAATATATAAAAACGAGAGTAATCATTTTGGACATCCTTGTATGCCTTCTATATAAGTTTTTTTTTATTAAAATGAAATTTAAAAGCAAAACGAGGTTATAGGCTGCAAGTATTTAGGTGTACTATGTAAAAAGTAAGATTTTATACACAAATCACTTGGTACCCCATTGGACTTTAAAGCATATGAATTCAGTTCATAAAAATGCCATATAACAAAGAGAAAAGAAACAAGCGATTATTGCAACTATTCATGACCAAATGGTGGAAATCAAATTTAAAAAATTGACCTTGTATTGGGATTCACAAGACTTACGTAAACTCGGTATTTAGAAATTCAGTATAATACAATAAACACAAAAAATCCTTCGCATCTATTTCTAGAGCTGCATAAAATATATAACAACGAGAATAATCATTTTGAACATCCTTGTATGCCTTCAATGTAAGTTTTATTTGACACTAATGAAATTTAAAAGCAAAACGAAGTTATAAGCTGGAACTATTTAGGTGTACTATGTAAAAAGTAAGATGTTATACACAAATCACTTGGTACCCCATTGGACTTTAAAGCATATGAATTCAGTTCATAAAAATGCCATATAACAAAGAGAAAAGAAACAAGCGATTATTGCAACTATTCATGACCAAATGGTGGAAATCATATTTTAAAAATTGACCTTGTATTGGGGTTCACAATACTTACGTAAACTCGGTATTTAGAAATTCAGTATAAGACAATAAAAACAAAAAATCCTTCGCATCTATTTCTAGAGCTGCATAAAATATATAACAACGAGAATAATCATTTTGAACATCCTTGTATGCCTTCAATGTTTGTTTTATTTGACACTAATGAAATTTGAAAGCAAAACGAAGTTATAAGCTGGAACTATTTAGGTGTACTATGTAAAAAGTTAGATTTTATACCCAAGTCACTAGGTACCCCATTGGACTTTAAAGCATAAAAATTTAGTTCTTAAACTGCCAGATAAGAAAGAGAAACGAAACAAGCGATTATTGCAACTATTCATGACCAAATGGTGGATATAAATTTTAAAAAATTGACCTTGTATTGGGGTTCACAATACTTACGTAAACTCGGTATTTAGAAATTCAGTATAATACAATATAAATAAAAAATCCTTCGCATCTATTTCTACAGCTGCATAAAATATATAACAACGAGAATAATCATTTTGAACATCCTTGTATGCCTTCAATGTAAGTTTTATTTGACACTAATGAAATTTAAAAGCAAAACGAAGTTATAAGCTGGAACTATTTAGGTGTACTATGTAAAAAGTAAGATGTTATACACAAATCACTTGGTACCCTATTGGACTTTGAAGCATATGAATTCAGTTCATAAAAATGCCATATAACAAGGAGAAAAGAAACAAGCGATTATTGCAACTATTCATGACCAAATGGTGGATATAAATTTTAAAAAATTGACCTTGTATTGGGGTTCACAATACTTACGTAAACTCAGTATTTAGAAATTCAGTATAATACAATAAACACAAAAAATCCTTCGCATCTATTTCTACAGCTGCATAAAATATATAACAACGAGAATAATCATTTTGAACATCCTTGTATGCCTTCTATATAAGTTTTTTTTTATTAAAATGAAATTTAAAAGCAAAACGAGATTATAGGCTGCAACTATTTAGGTGTGCTTTGTGAAAGGAATGATTTTTTACCCAAGTTACGTGGTACCCCATTGGACTTTAAAGCATATGAATTCAGATCATAAAAATGCCATATAACAAGGAGAAAAGAAACAAGCGATTATTGCAACTATTCATGACCAAATGGTGGAAATCATATTTTAAAAAATTGACCTGGTATTGGGGTTCACAATACTTACGTAAACTCAGTATTTAGAAATTCAGTATAATACAATAAAAACAAAAAATCCTTCGCATCTATTTCTACAGCTGCATAAAATATATAACAACGAGAATAATCACTTTGAACATCCTTGTATGCCTTCTATATAAGTTTTATTTGACACTAATGAAATTTAAAAGCAAAACGAGGTTATAGGCTGCAACTATTTAGGTGTGCTTTGTGAAAGGAATGATTTTATACCCAAGTCACGTGGTACCCCATTGGACTTTAAAGCATATGAATTCAGTTCATAAAAATTCCATATTACAAAGAGAAAAGAAACAATCGATTATTGCAACTATTCATGAATTAATGGTGGATGTAAATTTTAAAAAATTGACCTTGTATTGGGGTTCACAATACTTACGTAAACTCAGTATTTAGAAATTCAGTATAATACAATAAAAACAAAAAATCCTTTGCATCTATTCCTAGAGCTGCATAAAATATATAACAACGAGAATATTCATTTTGAACATCCTTGTATGCCTTCAATGTAAGTTTTATTTGACACTAATGAAATTTAATAGCTAAACGAGGTTATAAGCTGCAACTATTTAGGTGTGCTTTGTGAAAGGAATGATTTTATACCCAAGTCACGTGGTACCCCATTGGACTTTAAAGCATAAAAATTTAGTTCTTAAACTGCCAGATAATAAAGAGAAACGAAACAAGCGATTATTGCAACAATTCATGACCAAATGGAGGAAATCAAATTTTAAAAATCGACCTTGTATTGGAGTTTACAACATTTACGTAAACTCGGATTTTAGAAATTCAGTATAATACAATAAAAACAAAAAATCCTTCGCATCTATTCCTAGAGCTGCATAAAATATGTAACAACGAGAATAATCATTTTGAACATCCTTGTATGCCTTCAATGTAAGTTTTATTTGACACTAATAAAATTTAATAGCAAAACGAGGTTATAGGCTGCAACTATTTAGGTGTGCTTTGTGAAAGGAATGATTTTTTACCCAAGTTACGTGGTACCCCATTGGACTTTAAAGCATATGAATTCAGATCATAAAAATGCCATATAACAAGGAGAAAAGAAACAAGCGATTATTGCAACTATTCATGACCAAATGGTGGATATAAATTTTAAAAAATTGACCTTGTATTGGGGTTCACAATACTTACGTAAACTCGGTATTTAGAAATTCAGTATAATACAATAAACACAAAAAATCCTTCGCAGCTATTTCTACAGCTGCATAAAATATATAACAACGAGAATAATCACTTTGAACATCCTTGAATGCCTTCTATATAAGTTTTTTTTTATTAAAATGAAATTTAAGAGCTAAACGAGGTTATAGGCTGCAACTATTTAGGTGTGCTTTGTGAAAGGAATGATTTTATACACAAGTCACGTGGTACCCCATTGGACTTTAAAGCATATGAATTCAGTTCATAAAAATTCCATACTACAAAGAGAAAAGAAACAATCGATTATTGCAACTATTCATGACCAAATGGTGGATATAAATTTTAAAAAATTGACCTTGTATTGGGGTTCACTATACTTACGTAAACTCAGTATTTAGAAATTCAGTATAATACAATAAACACAAAAAATCCTTCGCATCTATTTCTACAGCTGCATAAAATATATAACAACGAGAATAATCACTTTGAACATCCTTGTATGCCTTCAATGTAAGTTTTTTTTGACACTAATGAAATTTAATAGCAAAACGAAGTTATAAGCTGGAACTATTTAGGTGTGCTTTGTGAAAGGAATGATTTTTTACCCAAGTCACGTGGTACCCCATTGGACTTTAAAGCATATGAATTCAGTTCATAAAAATTCCATATTACAAAGAGAAAAGAAACAAGCGATTATTGCAACTATTCATGACCAAATGGTGGAAATCAAATTTAAAAAAATTGACCTTGTATTGGAGTTTACAATATTTACGTAAACTCGGTATTTAGAAATTCAGTATAATACAATAAACACAAAAAATCCTTCGCATCCATTCCTAGAGCTGCATAAAATATATAACAACGAGAATAATCATTTTGAACATCCTTGTATGCCTTCAATGTAAGTTTTATTTGACACTAATGAAATTTAATAGCTAAACGAGGATATAGGCTGCAACTATTTAGGTATGCTTTGTGAAAGGAATGATTTTATACCCAAGTCACGTGGTACCCCATTGGACTTTAAAGCATAAAAATTTAGTTCTTAAACTGCCAGATAATAAAGAGAAACGAAACAAGCGATTATTGCAACTATTCATGACCAAATGGTGGAAACCATATTTTAAAAAATTGACCTTGTATTGGGATTCACAAGACTTACGTAAACTCGGTATTTAGAAATTCAGTATAATACAATAAACACAAAAAATCCTTCGCATCTATTTCTACAGCTGCATAAAATATATAACAACGAGAATAATCACTTTGAACATCTTTGTATGCCTTCAATGTAAGTTTTTTTTGACACTAATGAAATTTAATAGCAAAACGAAGTTATAAGCTGGAACTATTTAGGTGTACTATGTAAAAAGTAAGATTTTATACCCAAGTCACTTGGTACCCCATTGGACTTTAAAGCATATGAATTCAGATCATAAAAATGCCATATAACAAGGAGAAAAGAAACAAGCGATTATTGCAACTATTCATGACCAAATGGTGGAAATCATATTTTAAAAATTGACCTTGTATTGGGGTTCACAATACTTACGTAAACTCGGTATTTAGAAATTCAGTATAATACAATAAACACAAAAAATCCTTCGCATCCATTCCTAGAGCTGCATAAAATATATAACAACGAGAGTAATCATTTTGAACATTCTTGTATGCCTTCTATATAAGTTTTATTTGACACTAATGAAATTTAAAAGCAAAACGAGGTTATAGGCTGCAACTATTTAGGTGTGCTTTGTGAAAGGAATGATTTTATACCCAAGTCACTTGGTACCCCATTGGACTTTAAAGCATAAAAATTTAGTTCTTAAACTGCCAGATAATAAAGAGAAAAGAAACAAGCGATTATTGCAACTATTCATGACCAAATGGTGAAAATCATATTTTAAAAATTGACCTTGTATTGGGGTTCACAATACTTACGTAAACTCGGTATTTAGAAATTCAGTATAATACAATAAACACAAAAAATCCTTCGCAGCTATTTCTACAGCTGCATAAAATATATAACAACGAGAGTAATCATTTTGAACATTCTTGTATGCCTTCTATATAAGTTTTATTTGACACTAATGAAATTTAAAAGCAAAACGAGGTTATAGGCTGGAACTATTTAGGTGTGCTTTGTGAAAGGAATGATTTTTTACCCAAGTCACGTGGTACCCCATTGGACTTTAAAGCATATGAATTCAGTTCATAAAAATTCCATATTACAAAGAGAAAAGAAACAAGCGATTATTGCAACTATTCATGACCAAATGGTGGAAATCAAATTTAAAAAAATTGACCTTGTATTGGAGTTTACAATATTTACGTAAACTCGGTATTTAGAAATTCAGTATAATACAATAAACACAAAAAATCCTTCGCATCCATTCCTAGAGCTGCATAAAATATATAACAACGAGAGTAATCATTTTGAACATTCTTGTATGCCTTCTATATAAGTTTTATTTGACACTAATGAAATTTAAAAGCAAAACGAGGTTATAGGCTGCAACTATTTAGGTGTGCTTTGTGAAAGGAATGATTTTATACCCAAGTCACTTGGTACCCCATTGGACTTTAAAGCATAAAAATTTAGTTCTTAAACTGCCAGATAATAAAGAGAAAAGAAACAAGCGATTATTGCAACTATTCATGACCAAATGGTGAAAATCATATTTTAAAAATTGACCTTGTATTGGGGTTCACAATACTTACGTAAACTCGGTATTTAGAAATTCAGTATAATACAATAAAAACAAAAAATCCTTCGCATCTATTTCTAGAGCTGCATAAAATATATAACAACGAGAATAATCACTTTGAACATCCTTGTATGCCTTCAATGTAAGTTTTATTTGACACTAATGAAATTTAAAAGCAAAACGAAGTTATAAGCTGGAACTATTTAGGTGTACTATGTAAAAAGTAAGATGTTATACACAAATCACTTGGTACCCCATTGGACTTTAAAGCATATGAATTCAGTTCATAAAAATGCCATATAACAAAGAGAAAAGAAACAAGCGATTATTGCAACTATTCATGACCAAATGGTGGAAATCATATTTTAAAAATTGACCTTGTATTGGGGTTCACAATACTTACGTAAACTCGGTATTTAGAAATTCAGTATAATACAATAAAAACAAAAAATCCTTCGCAGCTATTCCTAGAGCTGCATAAAATATATAAAAACGAGAGTAATCATTTTGGACATCCTTGTATGCCTTCTATATAAGTTTTTTTTTATTAAAATGAAATTTAAAAGCAAAACGAGGTTATAGGCTGCAAGTATTTAGGTGTACTATGTAAAAAGTAAGATTTTATACACAAATCACTTGGTACCCCATTGGACTTTAAAGCATATGAATTCAGTTCATAAAAATGCCATATAACGAAGAGAAAAGAAACAAGCGATTATTGCAACTATTCATGACCAAATGGTGGAAATCAAATTTAAAAAATTGACCTTGTATTGGGATTCACAAGACTTACGTAAACTCGGTATTTAGAAATTCAGTATAATACAATAAACACAAAAAATCCTTCGCATCTATTTCTAGAGCTGCATAAAATATATAACAACGAGAATAATCATTTTGAACATCCTTGTATGCCTTCAATGTAAGTTTTATTTGACACTAATGAAATTTAAAAGCAAAACGAAGTTATAAGCTGGAACTATTTAGGTGTACTATGTAAAAAGTAAGATGTTATACACAAATCACTAGGTACCCCATTGGACTTTAAAGCATAAAAATTTAGTTCTTAAACTGCCAGATAATAAAGAGAAACGAAACAAGCGATTATTGCAACTATTCATGACCAAATGGTGGATATAAATTTTAAAAAATTGACCTTGTATTGGGGTTCACAATACTTACGTAAACTCGGTATTTAGAAATTCAGTATAATACAATATAAATAAAAAATCCTTCGCATCTATTTCTACAGCTGCATAAAATATATAACAACGAGAATAATCATTTTGAACATCCTTGTATGCCTTCAATGTAAGTTTTATTTGACACTAATAAAATTTAAAAGCAAAACGAAGTTATAAGCTGGAACTATTTAGGTGTACTATGTAAAAAGTAAGATGTTATACACAAATCACTTGGTACCCTATTGGACTTTAAAGCATATGAATTCAGTTCATAAAAATGCCATATAACAAGGAGAAAAGAAACAAGCGATTATTGCAACTATTCATGACCAAATGGTGGAAATCATATTTTAAAAAATTGACCTGGTATTGGGGTTCACAATACTTACGTAAACTCAGTATTTAGAAATTCAGTATAATACAATAAAAACAAAAAATCCTTCGCATCTATTTCTACAGCTGCATAAAATATATAACAACGAGAATAATCACTTTGAACATCCTTGTATGCCTTCTATATAAGTTTTTTTTTATTAAAATGAAATTTAAAAGCAAAACGAGGTTATAGGCTGCAACTATTTAGGTGTGCTTTGTGAAAGGAATGATTTTATACCCAAGTCACGTGGTACCCCATTGGACTTTAAAGCATATGAATTCAGTTCATAAAAATTCCATATTACAAAGGGAAAAGAAACAATCGATTATTGCAACTATTCATGAATTAATGGTGGATGTAAATTTTAAAAAATTGACCTTGTATTGGGGTTCACAATACTTACGTAAACTCAGTATTTAGAAATTCAGTATAATACAATAAAAACAAAAAATCCTTTGCATCTATTCCTAGAGCTGCATAAAATATATAACAACGAGAATATTCATTTTGAACATCCTTGTATGCCTTCAATGTAAGTTTTATTTGACACTAATGAAATTTAATAGCTAAACGAGGGTATAAGCTGCAACTATTTAGGTGTGCTTTGTGAAAGGAATGATTTTATACCCAAGTCACGTGGTACCCCATTGGACTTTAAAGCATAAAAATTTAGTTCTTAAACTGCCAGATAATAAAGAGAAACGAAACAAGCGATTATTGCAACAATTCATGACCAAATGGTGGAAATCAAATTTTAAAAATCGACCTTGTATTGGAGTTTACAACATTTACGTAAACTCGGATTTTAGAAATTCAGTATAATACAATAAAAACAAAAAATCCTTCGCATCTATTTCTAGAGCTGCATAAAATATATAACAACGAGAATAATCATTTTGAACATCCTTGTATGCTTTCTATATAAGTTTTATTTGACACTAATGAAATTTAAAAGCAAAACGAAGTTATAAGCTGGAACTATTTAGGTGTACTATGTAAAAAGTAAGATTTTATACCCAAGTCACTTGGTACCCCATTGGACTTTAAAGCATAAAAATTTAGTTCTTAAACTGCCAGATAATAAAGAGAAACGAAACAAGCGATTATTGCAACTATTCATGACCAAATGGTGGATATAAATTTTAAAAAATTGACCTTGTATTGGGGTTCACAATACTTACGTAAACTCGGTATTTAGAAATTCAGTATAATACAATAAAAACAAAAAATCCTTCGCATCTATTCCTAGAGCTGCATAAAATATATAACAACGAGAATAATCATTTTGAACATCCTTGTATGCCTTCAATGTAAGTTTTATTTGACTCTAATGAAATTTAAAAGCAAAACGAAGTTATAAGCTGGAACTATTTAGGTGTACTATGTAAAAAGTAAGATTTTATACCCAAGTCACTTGGTACCCCATTGGACTTTAAAGCATAAAAATTTAGTTCTTAAACTGCCAGATAATAAAGAGAAACGAAACAAGCGATTATTGCAACTATTCATGACCAAATGGTGGATATAAATTTTAAAAAATTGACCTTGTATTGGGGTTCACAATACTTACGTAAACTCGGTATTTAGAAATTCAGTATAATACAATAAAAACAAAAAATCCTTCGCATCTATTTCTAGAGCTGCATAAAATATATAACAACGAGAATAATCATTTTGAACATCCTTGTATGCTTTCTATATAAGTTTTATTTGACACTAATGAAATTTAAAAGCAAAACGAAGTTATAAGCTGGAACTATTTAGGTGTACTATGTAAAAAGTAAGATTTTATACCCAAGTCACTTGGTACCCCATTGGACTTTAAAGCATAAAAATTTAGTTCTTAAACTGCCAGATAATAAAGAGAAACGAAACAAGCGATTATTGCAACTATTCATTACCAAATGGTGGATATAAATTTTAAAAAATTGACCTTGTATTGGGGTTCACAATACTTACGTAAACTCGGTATTTAGAAATTCAGTATAAGACAATAAAAACAAAAAATCCTTCGCATCTATTTCTAGAGCTGCATAAAATATATAACAACGAGAATAATCATTTTGAACATCCTTGTATGCCTTCAATGTTTGTTTTATTTGACACTAATGAAATTTGAAAGCAAAACGAAGTTATAAGCTGGAACTATTTAGGTGTACTATGTAAAAAGTTAGATTTTATACCCAAGTCACTAGGTACCCCATTGGACTTTAAAGCATAAAAATTTAGTTCTTAAACTGCCAGATAATAAAGAGAAACGAAACAAGCGATTATTGCAACTATTCATGACCAAATGGTGGATATAAATTTTAAAAAATTGACCTTGTATTGGGGTTCACAATACTTACGTAAACTCGGTATTTAGAAATTCAGTATAAGACAATAAAAACAAAAAATCCTTCGCATCTATTTCTAGAGCTGCATAAAATATATAACAACGAGAATAATCATTTTGAACATCCTTGTATGCCTTCAATGTTTGTTTTATTTGACACTAATGAAATTTGAAAGCAAAACGAAGTTATAAGCTGGAACTATTTAGGTGTACTATGTAAAAAGTAAGATGTTATATACAAATCACTTGGTACCCCATTGGACTTTAAAGCATATGAATTCAGTTCATAAAAATGCCATATAACAAAGAGAAAAGAAACAAGCGATTATTGCAACTATTCATGACCAAATGGTGGAAATCATATTTTAAAAATTGACCTTGTATTGGGGTTCACAATACTTACGTAAACTCGGTATTTAGAAATTCAGTATAAGACAATAAAAACAAAAAATCCTTCGCATCTATTTCTAGAGCTGCATAAAATATATAACAACGAGAATAATCATTTTGAACATCCTTGTATGCCTTCAATGTTTGTTTTATTTGACACTAATGAAATTTGAAAGCAAAACGAAGTTATAAGCTGGAACTATTTAGGTGTACTATGTAAAAAGTTAGATTTTATACCCAAGTCACTAGGTACCCCATTGGACTTTAAAGCATAAAAATTTAGTTCTTAAACTGCCAGATAATAAAGAGAAACGAAACAAGCGATTATTGCAACTATTCATGACCAAATGGTGGATATAAATTTTAAAAAATTGACCTTGTATTGGGGTTCACAATACTTACGTAAACTCGGTATTTAGAAATTCAGTATAATACAATAAAAACAAAAAATCCTTCGCATCTATTTCTAGAGCTGCATAAAATATATAACAACGAGAATAATCATTTTGAACATCCTTGTATGCTTTCTATATAAGTTATATTTGACACTAATGAAATTTAAAAGCAAAACGAAGTTATAAGCTGGAACTATTTAGGTGTACTATGTAAAAAGTAAGATTTTATACCCAAGTCACTTGGTACCCCATTGGACTTTAAAGCATAAAAATTTAGTTCTTAAACTGCCAGATAATAAAGAGAAACGAAACAAGCGATTATTGCAACTATTCATGACCAAATGGTGAAAATCATATTTTAAAAATTGACCTTGTATTGGGGTTCACAATACTTACGTAAACTCGGTATTTAGAAATTCAGTATAATACAATAAAAACAAAAAATCCTTCGCATCTATTTCTAGAGCTGCATAAAATATATAACAACGAGAATAATCATTTTGAACATCCTTGTATGCCTTCAATGTAAGTTTTATTTGACACTAATGAAATTTAAAAGCAAAACGAAGTTATAAGCTGGAACTATTTAGGTGTACTATGTAAAAAGTAAAATGTTATACACAAATCACTTGGTACCCCATTGGACTTTACAGCATATGAATTCAGTTCATAAAACTGCCAGATAATAAAGAGAAAAGAAACAAGCGATTATTGCAACTATTCATGACCAAATGGTGAAAATCATATTTTAAAAATTGACCTTGTATTGGGGTTCACAATACTTACGTAAACTCGGTATTTAGAAATTCAGTATAATACAATAAAAACAAAAAATCCTTCGCATCTATTTCTAGAGCTGCATAAAATATATAACAACGAGAATAATCATTTTGAACATCCTTGTATGCTTTCTATATAAGTTTTATTTGACACTAATGAAATTTAAAAGCAAAACGAAGTTATAAGCTGGAACTATTTAGGTGTACTATGTAAAAAGTAAGATTTTATACCCAAGTCACTTGGTACCCCATTGGACTTTAAAGCATAAAAATTTAGTTCTTAAACTGCCAGATAATAAAGAGAAACGAAACAAGCGATTATTGCAACTATTCATGACCAAATGGTGAAAATCATATTTTAAAAATTGACCTTGTATTGGGGTTCACAATACTTACGTAAACTCGGTATTTAGAAATTCAGTATAATACAATAAAAACAAAAAATCCTTCGCATCTATTTCTAGAGCTGCATAAAATATATAACAACGAGAATAATCACTTTGAACATCCTTGTATGCCTTCAATGTAAGTTTTATTTGACACTAATGAAATTTAAAAGCAAAACGAAGTTATAAGCTGGAACTATTTAGGTGTACTATGTAAAAAGTAAGATGTTATACACAAATCACTTGGTACCCCATTGGACTTTAAAGCATAAAAATTCAGTTCATAAAAATGCCAGATAATAAAGAGAAATGAAACAAGCGATTATTGCAACTATTCATGACCAAATGGTGGAAATCATATTTTAAAAAATTGACCTGGTATTGGGGTTCACAATACTTACGTAAACTCAGTATTTAGAAATTCAGTATAATACAATAAAAACAAAAAATCCTTCGCATCTATTTCTACAGCTGCATAAAATATATAACAACGAGAATAATCACTTTGAACATCCTTGTATGCCTTCTATATAAGTTTTTTTTTATTAAAATGAAATTTAAAAGCAAAACGAGGTTATAGGCTGCAACTATTTAGGTGTGCTTTGTGAAAGGAATGATTTTATACCCAAGTCACGTGGTACCCCATTGGACTTTAAAGCATAAAAATTTAGTTCTTAAACTGCCAGATAATAAAGAGAAAAGAAACAAGCGATTATTGCAACTATTCATGACCAAATGGTGAAAATCATATTTTAAAAATTGACCTTGTATTGGGGTTCACAATACTTACGTAAACTCGGTATTTAGAAATTCAGTATAATACAATAAAAACAAAAAATCCTTCGCATCTATTTCTAGAGCTGCATAAAATATATAACAACGAGAATAATCACTTTGAACATCCTTGTATGCCTTCAATGTAAGTTTTATTTGACACTAATGAAATTTAAAAGCAAAACGAAGTTATAAGCTGGAACTATTTAGGTGTACTATGTAAAAAGTAAGATTTTATACCCAAGTCACTTGGTACCCCATTGGACTTTAAAGCATAAAAATTTAGTTCTTAAACTGCCAGATAATAAAGAGAAACGAAACAAGCGATTATTGCAACTATTCATTACCAAATGGTGGATATAAATTTTAAAAAATTGACCTTGTATTGGGGTTCACAATACTTACGTAAACTCGGTATTTAGAAATTCAGTATAATACAATAAACACAAAAAATCCTTCGCATCTATTTCTAGAGCTGCATAAAATATATAACAACGAGAATAATCATTTTGAACATCCTTGTATGCCTTCAATGTAAGTTTTATTTGACACTAATGAAATTTAAAAGCAAAACGAAGTTATAAGCTGGAACTATTTAGGTGTACTATGTAAAAAGTAAGATGTTATACACAAATCACTAGGTACCCCATTGGACTTTAAAGCATAAAAATTTAGTTCTTAAACTGCCAGATAATAAAGAGAAACGAAACAAGCGATTATTGCAACTATTCATGACCAAATGGTGGATATAAATTTTAAAAAATTGACCTTGTATTGGGGTTCACAATACTTACGTAAACTCGGTATTTAGAAATTCAGTATAATACAATATAAATAAAAAATCCTTCGCATCTATTTCTACAGCTGCATAAAATATATAACAACGAGAATAATCATTTTGAACATCCTTGTATGCCTTCAATGTAAGTTTTATTTGACACTAATAAAATTTAAAAGCAAAACGAAGTTATAAGCTGGAACTATTTAGGTGTACTATGTAAAAAGTAAGATGTTATACACAAATCACTTGGTACCCTATTGGACTTTAAAGCATATGAATTCAGTTCATAAAAATGCCATATAACAAGGAGAAAAGAAACAAGCGATTATTGCAACTATTCATGACCAAATGGTGGAAATCATATTTTAAAAAATTGACCTGGTATTGGGGTTCACAATACTTACGTAAACTCAGTATTTAGAAATTCAGTATAATACAATAAAAACAAAAAATCCTTCGCATCTATTTCTACAGCTGCATAAAATATATAACAACGAGAATAATCACTTTGAACATCCTTGTATGCCTTCTATATAAGTTTTTTTTTATTAAAATGAAATTTAAAAGCAAAACGAGGTTATAGGCTGCAACTATTTAGGTGTGCTTTGTGAAAGGAATGATTTTATACCCAAGTCACGTGGTACCCCATTGGACTTTAAAGCATATGAATTCAGTTCATAAAAATTCCATATTACAAAGGGAAAAGAAACAATCGATTATTGCAACTATTCATGAATTAATGGTGGATGTAAATTTTAAAAAATTGACCTTGTATTGGGGTTCACAATACTTACGTAAACTCAGTATTTAGAAATTCAGTATAATACAATAAAAACAAAAAATCCTTTGCATCTATTCCTAGAGCTGCATAAAATATATAACAACGAGAATATTCATTTTGAACATCCTTGTATGCCTTCAATGTAAGTTTTATTTGACACTAATGAAATTTAATAGCTAAACGAGGGTATAAGCTGCAACTATTTAGGTGTGCTTTGTGAAAGGAATGATTTTATACCCAAGTCACGTGGTACCCCATTGGACTTTAAAGCATAAAAATTTAGTTCTTAAACTGCCAGATAATAAAGAGAAACGAAACAAGCGATTATTGCAACAATTCATGACCAAATGGTGGAAATCAAATTTTAAAAATCGACCTTGTATTGGAGTTTACAACATTTACGTAAACTCGGATTTTAGAAATTCAGTATAATACAATAAAAACAAAAAATCCTTCGCATCTATTTCTAGAGCTGCATAAAATATATAACAACGAGAATAATCATTTTGAACATCCTTGTATGCTTTCTATATAAGTTTTATTTGACACTAATGAAATTTAAAAGCAAAACGAAGTTATAAGCTGGAACTATTTAGGTGTACTATGTAAAAAGTAAGATTTTATACCCAAGTCACTTGGTACCCCATTGGACTTTAAAGCATAAAAATTTAGTTCTTAAACTGCCAGATAATAAAGAGAAACGAAACAAGCGATTATTGCAACTATTCATGACCAAATGGTGGATATAAATTTTAAAAAATTGACCTTGTATTGGGGTTCACAATACTTACGTAAACTCGGTATTTAGAAATTCAGTATAATACAATAAAAACAAAAAATCCTTCGCATCTATTCCTAGAGCTGCATAAAATATATAACAACGAGAATAATCATTTTGAACATCCTTGTATGCCTTCAATGTAAGTTTTATTTGACTCTAATGAAATTTAAAAGCAAAACGAAGTTATAAGCTGGAACTATTTAGGTGTACTATGTAAAAAGTAAGATTTTATACCCAAGTCACTTGGTACCCCATTGGACTTTAAAGCATAAAAATTTAGTTCTTAAACTGCCAGATAATAAAGAGAAACGAAACAAGCGATTATTGCAACTATTCATGACCAAATGGTGGATATAAATTTTAAAAAATTGACCTTGTATTGGGGTTCACAATACTTACGTAAACTCGGTATTTAGAAATTCAGTATAATACAATAAAAACAAAAAATCCTTCGCATCTATTTCTAGAGCTGCATAAAATATATAACAACGAGAATAATCATTTTGAACATCCTTGTATGCTTTCTATATAAGTTTTATTTGACACTAATGAAATTTAAAAGCAAAACGAAGTTATAAGCTGGAACTATTTAGGTGTACTATGTAAAAAGTAAGATTTTATACCCAAGTCACTTGGTACCCCATTGGACTTTAAAGCATAAA
This sequence comes from Anthrax anthrax, assembly GCA_963971155.1. NCBI lineage: Eukaryota > Metazoa > Arthropoda > Insecta > Diptera > Bombyliidae > Anthrax > Anthrax anthrax. The sequence continues at coordinate 535,025 of CAXAQU010000283.1, forward strand.
AATTTAGTTCTTAAACTGCCAGATAATAAAGAGAAACGAAACAAGCGATTATTGCAACTATTCATTACCAAATGGTGGATATAAATTTTAAAAAATTGACCTTGTATTGGGGTTCACAATACTTACGTAAACTCGGTATTTAGAAATTCAGTATAAGACAATAAAAACAAAAAATCCTTCGCATCTATTTCTAGAGCTGCATAAAATATATAACAACGAGAATAATCATTTTGAACATCCTTGTATGCCTTCAATGTTTGTTTTATTTGACACTAATGAAATTTGAAAGCAAAACGAAGTTATAAGCTGGAACTATTTAGGTGTACTATGTAAAAAGTTAGATTTTATACCCAAGTCACTAGGTACCCCATTGGACTTTAAAGCATAAAAATTTAGTTCTTAAACTGCCAGATAATAAAGAGAAACGAAACAAGCGATTATTGCAACTATTCATGACCAAATGGTGGATATAAATTTTAAAAAATTGACCTTGTATTGGGGTTCACAATACTTACGTAAACTCGGTATTTAGAAATTCAGTATAAGACAATAAAAACAAAAAATCCTTCGCATCTATTTCTAGAGCTGCATAAAATATATAACAACGAGAATAATCATTTTGAACATCCTTGTATGCCTTCAATGTTTGTTTTATTTGACACTAATGAAATTTGAAAGCAAAACGAAGTTATAAGCTGGAACTATTTAGGTGTACTATGTAAAAAGTAAGATGTTATATACAAATCACTTGGTACCCCATTGGACTTTAAAGCATATGAATTCAGTTCATAAAAATGCCATATAACAAAGAGAAAAGAAACAAGCGATTATTGCAACTATTCATGACCAAATGGTGGAAATCATATTTTAAAAATTGACCTTGTATTGGGGTTCACAATACTTACGTAAACTCGGTATTTAGAAATTCAGTATAAGACAATAAAAACAAAAAATCCTTCGCATCTATTTCTAGAGCTGCATAAAATATATAACAACGAGAATAATCATTTTGAACATCCTTGTATGCCTTCAATGTTTGTTTTATTTGACACTAATGAAATTTGAAAGCAAAACGAAGTTATAAGCTGGAACTATTTAGGTGTACTATGTAAAAAGTTAGATTTTATACCCAAGTCACTAGGTACCCCATTGGACTTTAAAGCATAAAAATTTAGTTCTTAAACTGCCAGATAATAAAGAGAAACGAAACAAGCGATTATTGCAACTATTCATGACCAAATGGTGGATATAAATTTTAAAAAATTGACCTTGTATTGGGGTTCACAATACTTACGTAAACTCGGTATTTAGAAATTCAGTATAATACAATAAAAACAAAAAATCCTTCGCATCTATTTCTAGAGCTGCATAAAATATATAACAACGAGAATAATCATTTTGAACATCCTTGTATGCTTTCTATATAAGTTATATTTGACACTAATGAAATTTAAAAGCAAAACGAAGTTATAAGCTGGAACTATTTAGGTGTACTATGTAAAAAGTAAGATTTTATACCCAAGTCACTTGGTACCCCATTGGACTTTAAAGCATAAAAATTTAGTTCTTAAACTGCCAGATAATAAAGAGAAACGAAACAAGCGATTATTGCAACTATTCATGACCAAATGGTGGATATAAATTTTAAAAAATTGACCTTGTATTGGGGTTCACAATACTTACGTAAACTCGGTATTTAGAAATTCAGTATAATACAATAAACACAAAAAATCCTTCGCATCTATTTCTAGAGCTGCATAAAATATATAACAACGAGAATAATCATTTTGAACATCCTTGTATGCCTTCAATGTAAGTTTTATTTGACACTAATGAAATTTAAAAGCAAAACGAAGTTATAAGCTGGAACTATTTAGGTGTACTATGTAAAAAGTAAGATTTTATACCCAAGTCACTTGGTACCCCATTGGACTTTAAAGCATAAAAATTTAGTTCTTAAACTGCCAGATAATAAAGAGAAACGAAACAAGCGATTATTGCAACTATTTATGACCAAATGGTGGAAATCATATTTTAAAAATTGACCTTGTATTGGGGTTCACAATACTTACGTAAACTCGGTATTTAGAAATTCAGTATAATACAATAAAAACAAAAAATCCTTCGCATCTATTCCTAGAGCTGCATAAAATATATAACAACGAGAGTAATCATTTTGAACATTCTTGTATGCCTTCTATATAAGTTTTATTTGACACTAATGAAATTTAAAAGCAAAACGAGGTTATAGGCTGCAACTATTTAGGTGTGCTTTGTGAAAGGAATGATTTTATACCCAAGTCACTTGGTACCCCATTGGACTTTAAAGCATAAAAATTTAGTTCTTAAACTGCCAGATAATAAAGAGAAAAGAAACAAGCGATTATTGCAACTATTCATGACCAAATGGTGAAAATCATATTTTAAAAATTGACCTTGTATTGGGGTTCACAATACTTACGTAAACTCGGTATTTAGAAATTCAGTATAATACAATAAAAACAAAAAATCCTTCGCATCTATTTCTAGAGCTGCATAAAATATATAACAACGAGAATAATCACTTTGAACATCCTTGTATGCCTTCAATGTAAGTTTTATTTGACACTAATGAAATTTAAAAGCAAAACGAAGTTATAAGCTGGAACTATTTAGGTGTACTATGTAAAAAGTAAGATTTTATACCCAAGTCACTTGGTACCCCATTGGACTTTAAAGCATAAAAATTTAGTTCTTAAACTGCCAGATAATAAAGAGAAACGAAACAAGCGATTATTGCAACTATTCATTACCAAATGGTGGATATAAATTTTAAAAAATTGACCTTGTATTGGGGTTCACAATACTTACGTAAACTCGGTATTTAGAAATTCAGTATAATACAATAAAAACAAAAAATCCTTCGCATCTATTTCTAGAGCTGCATAAAATATATAACAACGAGAATAATCATTTTGAACATCCTTGTATGCTTTCTATATAAGTTTTATTTGACACTAATGAAATTTAAAAGCAAAACGAAGTTATAAGCTGGAACTATTTAGGTGTACTATGTAAAAAGTAAGATTTTATACCCAAGTCACTTGGTACCCCATTGGACTTTAAAGCATAAAAATTTAGTTCTTAAACTGCCAGATAATAAAGAGAAAAGAAACAAGCGATTATTGCAACTATTCATGACCAAATGGTGGATATAAATTTTAAAAAATTGACCTTGTATTGGGGTTCACAATACTTACGTAAACTCGGTATTTAGAAATTCAGTATAATACAATAAAAACAAAAAATCCTTCGCATCTATTTCTAGAGCTGCATAAAATATATAACAACGAGAATAATCATTTTGAACATCCTTGTATGCTTTCTATATAAGTTTTATTTGACACTAATGAAATTTAAAAGCAAAACGAAGTTATAAGCTGGAACTATTTAGGTGTACTATGTAAAAAGTAAGATTTTATACCCAAGTCACTTGGTACCCCATTGGACTTTAAAGCATAAAAATTTAGTTCTTAAACTGCCAGATAATAAAGAGAAAAGAAACAAGCGATTATTGCAACTATTTATGACCAAATGGTGGAAATCATATTTTAAAAATTGACCTTGTATTGGGGTTCACAATACTTACGTAAACTCGGTATTTAGAAATTCAGTATAATACAATAAAAACAAAAAATCCTTCGCATCTATTCCTAGAGCTGCATAAAATATATAACAACGAGAGTAATCATTTTGAACATTCTTGTATGCCTTCTATATAAGTTTTATTTGACACTAATGAAATTTAAAAGCAAAACGAGGTTATAGGCTGCAACTATTTAGGTGTGCTTTGTGAAAGGAATGATTTTATACCCAAGTCACTTGGTACCCCATTGGACTTTAAAGCATAAAAATTTAGTTCTTAAACTGCCAGATAATAAAGAGAAAAGAAACAAGCGATTATTGCAACTATTCATGACCAAATGGTGGATATAAATTTTAAAAAATTGACCTTGTATTGGGGTTCACAATACTTACGTAAACTCGGTATTTAGAAATTCAGTATAATACAATAAAAACAAAAAATCCTTCGCATCTATTTCTAGAGCTGCATAAAATATATAACAACGAGAATAATCATTTTGAACATCCTTGTATGCTTTCTATATAAGTTTTATTTGACACTAATGAAATTTAAAAGCAAAACGAAGTTATAAGCTGGAACTATTTAGGTGTACTATGTAAAAAGTAAGATTTTATACCCAAGTCACTTGGTACCCCATTGGACTTTAAAGCATAAAAATTTAGTTCTTAAACTGCCAGATAATAAAGAGAAACGAAACAAGCGATTATTGCAACTATTCATTACCAAATGGTGGATATAAATTTTAAAAAATTGACCTTGTATTGGGGTTCACAATACTTACGTAAACTCGGTATTTAGAAATTCAGTATAAGACAATAAAAACAAAAAATCCTTCGCATCTATTTCTAGAGCTGCATAAAATATATAACAACGAGAATAATCATTTTGAACATCCTTGTATGCCTTCAATGTTTGTTTTATTTGACACTAATGAAATTTGAAAGCAAAACGAAGTTATAAGCTGGAACTATTTAGGTGTACTATGTAAAAAGTTAGATTTTATACCCAAGTCACTAGGTACCCCATTGGACTTTAAAGCATAAAAATTTAGTTCTTAAACTGCCAGATAATAAAGAGAAACGAAACAAGCGATTATTGCAACTATTCATGACCAAATGGTGGATATAAATTTTAAAAAATTGACCTTGTATTGGGGTTCACAATACTTACGTAAACTCGGTATTTAGAAATTCAGTATAAGACAATAAAAACAAAAAATCCTTCGCATCTATTTCTAGAGCTGCATAAAATATATAACAACGAGAATAATCATTTTGAACATCCTTGTATGCCTTCAATGTTTGTTTTATTTGACACTAATGAAATTTGAAAGCAAAACGAAGTTATAAGCTGGAACTATTTAGGTGTACTATGTAAAAAGTAAGATGTTATATACAAATCACTTGGTACCCCATTGGACTTTAAAGCATATGAATTCAGTTCATAAAAATGCCATATAACAAAGAGAAAAGAAACAAGCGATTATTGCAACTATTCATGACCAAATGGTGGAAATCATATTTTAAAAATTGACCTTGTATTGGGGTTCACAATACTTACGTAAACTCGGTATTTAGAAATTCAGTATAAGACAATAAAAACAAAAAATCCTTCGCATCTATTTCTAGAGCTGCATAAAATATATAACAACGAGAATAATCATTTTGAACATCCTTGTATGCCTTCAATGTTTGTTTTATTTGACACTAATGAAATTTGAAAGCAAAACGAAGTTATAAGCTGGAACTATTTAGGTGTACTATGTAAAAAGTTAGATTTTATACCCAAGTCACTAGGTACCCCATTGGACTTTAAAGCATAAAAATTTAGTTCTTAAACTGCCAGATAATAAAGAGAAACGAAACAAGCGATTATTGCAACTATTCATGACCAAATGGTGGATATAAATTTTAAAAAATTGACCTTGTATTGGGGTTCACAATACTTACGTAAACTCGGTATTTAGAAATTCAGTATAATACAATAAAAACAAAAAATCCTTCGCATCTATTTCTAGAGCTGCATAAAATATATAACAACGAGAATAATCATTTTGAACATCCTTGTATGCTTTCTATATAAGTTATATTTGACACTAATGAAATTTAAAAGCAAAACGAAGTTATAAGCTGGAACTATTTAGGTGTACTATGTAAAAAGTAAGATTTTATACCCAAGTCACTTGGTACCCCATTGGACTTTAAAGCATAAAAATTTAGTTCTTAAACTGCCAGATAATAAAGAGAAACGAAACAAGCGATTATTGCAACTATTCATGACCAAATGGTGGATATAAATTTTAAAAAATTGACCTTGTATTGGGGTTCACAATACTTACGTAAACTCGGTATTTAGAAATTCAGTATAATACAATAAACACAAAAAATCCTTCGCATCTATTTCTAGAGCTGCATAAAATATATAACAACGAGAATAATCATTTTGAACATCCTTGTATGCCTTCAATGTAAGTTTTATTTGACACTAATGAAATTTAAAAGCAAAACGAAGTTATAAGCTGGAACTATTTAGGTGTACTATGTAAAAAGTAAGATTTTATACCCAAGTCACTTGGTACCCCATTGGACTTTAAAGCATAAAAATTTAGTTCTTAAACTGCCAGATAATAAAGAGAAACGAAACAAGCGATTATTGCAACTATTTATGACCAAATGGTGGAAATCATATTTTAAAAATTGACCTTGTATTGGGGTTCACAATACTTACGTAAACTCGGTATTTAGAAATTCAGTATAATACAATAAAAACAAAAAATCCTTCGCATCTATTCCTAGAGCTGCATAAAATATATAACAACGAGAGTAATCATTTTGAACATTCTTGTATGCCTTCTATATAAGTTTTATTTGACACTAATGAAATTTAAAAGCAAAACGAGGTTATAGGCTGCAACTATTTAGGTGTGCTTTGTGAAAGGAATGATTTTATACCCAAGTCACTTGGTACCCCATTGGACTTTAAAGCATAAAAATTTAGTTCTTAAACTGCCAGATAATAAAGAGAAAAGAAACAAGCGATTATTGCAACTATTCATGACCAAATGGTGAAAATCATATTTTAAAAATTGACCTTGTATTGGGGTTCACAATACTTACGTAAACTCGGTATTTAGAAATTCAGTATAATACAATAAAAACAAAAAATCCTTCGCATCTATTTCTAGAGCTGCATAAAATATATAACAACGAGAATAATCACTTTGAACATCCTTGTATGCCTTCAATGTAAGTTTTATTTGACACTAATGAAATTTAAAAGCAAAACGAAGTTATAAGCTGGAACTATTTAGGTGTACTATGTAAAAAGTAAGATGTTATACACAAATCACTTGGTACCCCATTGGACTTTAAAGCATATGAATTCAGTTCATAAAAATGCCATATAACAAAGAGAAAAGAAACAAGCGATTATTGCAACTATTCATGACCAAATGGTGGAAATCATATTTTAAAAATTGACCTTGTATTGGGGTTCACAATACTTACTTAAACTCGGTATTTAGAAATTCAGTATAATACAATAAAAACAAAAAATCCTTCGCAGCTATTCCTAGAGCTGCATAAAATATATAAAAACGAGAGTAATCATTTTGGACATCCTTGTATGCCTTCTATATAAGTTTTTTTTTATTAAAATGAAATTTAAAAGCAAAACGAAGTTATAAGCTGGAACTATTTAGGTGTACTATGTAAAAAGTAAGATTTTATACACAAATCACTTGGTACCCCATTGGACTTTAAAGCATATGAATTCAGTTCATAAAAATGCCATATAACAAAGAGAAAAGAAACAAGCGATTATTGCAACTATTCATGACCAAATGGTGGAAATCATATTTTAAAAAATTGACCTTGTATTGGAGTTTACAATACTTACGTAAACTCGGTATTTAGAAATTCAGTATAATACAATAAACACAAAAAATCCTTCGCATCTATTTCTACAGCTGCATAAAATATATAACAACGAGAATAATCACTTTGAACATCCTTGTATGCCTTCTACATAAGTTTTTTTTTATTAAAATGAAATTTAAAAGCAAAACGAGGTTATAGGCTGCAACTATTTAGGTGTGCTTTGTGAAAGGAATGATTTTATACCCAAGTCACGTGGTACCCCATTGGACTTTAAAGCATATGAATTCAGTTCATAAAAATTCCATATTACAAAGAGAAAAGAAACAATCGATTATTGCAACAATTCATGACCAAATGGTGGATATAAATTTTAAAAAATTGACCTTGTATTGGGGTTCACAATACTTACGTAAACTCAGTATTTAGAAATTCAGTATAATACAATAAAAACAAAAAATCCTTCGCATCTATTCCTAGAGCTGCATAAAATATATAACAACGAGAATAATCATTTTGAACATCCTTGTATGCCTTCAATGTAAGTTTTATTTGACACTAATGAAATTTAATAGCTAAACGAGGTTATAGGCTGCAACTATTTAGGTGTGCTTTGTGAAAGGAATGATTTTATACCCAAGTCACGTGGTACCCCATTGGACTTTAAAGCATAAAAATTTAGTTCTTAAACTGCCAGATAATAAAGAGAAACGAAACAAGCGATTATTGCAACTATTCATGACCAAATGGTGGAAATCAAATTTTAAAAATCGACCTTGTATTGGAGTTTACAACATTTACGTAAACACTGATTTTAGAAATTCAGTTTAATACAATAAAAACAAAAAATCCTGCGCATCTATTCCTAGAGCTGCATAAAATATATAACAACGAGAATAATCATTTTGAACATCCTTGTATGCCTTCAATGTAAGTTTTATTTGACACTAATGAAATTTAATAGCAAAACGAAGTTATAAGCTGGAACTATTTAGGTGTACTATGTAAAAAGTAAGATTTTATACACAAATCACTTGGTACCCCATTGGACTTTAAAGCATAAAAATTTAGTTCTTAAACTGCCAGATAATAAAGAGAAACGAAACAAGCGATTATTGCAACTATTCATGACCAAATGGTGGATATAAATTTTAAAGAATTGACCTTGTATTGGGGTTCACAATACTTACGTAAACTCGGTATTTAGAAATTCAGTATAATACAATAAAAACAAAAAATCCTTCGCATCTATTCCTAGAGCTGCATAAAATATATAACAACGAGAATAATCATTTTGAACATCCTTGTATGCCTTCAATGTAAGTTTTATTTGACACTAATGAAATTTAATAGCAAAACGAGGTTATAGGCTGCAACTATTTAGGTGTGCTTTGTGAATGGAATGATTTTATACCCAAGTCACTTGGTACCCCATTGGACTTTAAAGCATAAAAATTTAGTTCTTAAACTGCCAGATAATAAAGAGAAACGAAACAAGCGATTATTGCAACTATTCATGACCAAATGGTGGATATAAATTTTAAAGAATTGACCTTGTATTGGGGTTCACAATACTAACGTAAACTCGGTATTTAGAAATTCAGTATAATACAATAAAAACAAAAAATCCTTCGCATCTATTCCTAGAGCTGCATAAAATATATAACAACGAGAATAATCATTTTGAACATCCTTGTATGCCTTCAATGTAAGTTTTATTTGACACTAATGAAATTTAATAGCAAAACGAGGTTATAGGCTGCAACTATTTAGGTGTGCTTTGTGCAAGGAATGATTTTATACCCAAGTCACGTGGTACCCCATTGGACTTTAAAGCATAAAAATTTAGTTCTTAAACTGCCAGATAATAAAGAGAAACGAAACAAGCGATTATTGCAACTATTCATGACCAAATGGTGGAAATCAAATTTTAAAAATCGACCTTGTATTGGAGTTTACAACATTTACGTAAACCCGGATTTTAGAAATTCAGTATAATACAATAAAAACAAAAAATCCTTCGCATCTATTTCTAGAGCTGCATAAAAAATATAACAACGAGAATAATCATTTTGAACATCCTTGTATGCCTTCTATATAAGTTTTTTTTTATTAAAATGAAATTTAAAAGCAAAACGAGGTTATAGGCTGCAACTATTTAGGTGTGCTTTGTGAAAGGAATGATTTTATACCCAAGTCACGTGGTACCCCATTGGACTTTAAAGCATATGAATTCAGTTCATAAAAATTCCATATTACAAAGAGAAAAGAAACAAGCGATTATTGCAACTATTCATGACCAAATGGTGGAAATCAAATTTAAAAAAATTGACCTTGTATTGGAGTTTACAATATTTACGTAAACTCGGTTTTTAGAAATTCAGTATAATACAATAAACACAAAAAATCCTTCGCATCTATTCCTAGAGCTGCATAAAATATATAACAACGAGAATAATCACTTTGAACATCCTTGTATGCCTTCAATGTAAGTTTTTTTTGACACTAATGAAATTTAATAGCAAAACGAAGTTATAAGCTGGAACTATTTAGGTGTACTATGTAAAAAGTAAGATTTTATACACAAATCACTTGGTACCCCATTGGACTTTAAAGCATAAAAATTTAGTTCTTAAACTGCCAGATAATAAAGAGAAACGAAACAAGCGATTATTGCAACTATTCATTACCAAATGATGGATATAAATTTTAAAAAATTGACCTTGTATTGGGGTTCACAATACTTACGTAAACTCGGTATTTAGAAATTCAGTATAATACAATAAAAACAAAAAATCCTTCGCATCTATTCCTAGAGCTGCATAAAATATATAACAACGAGAATAATCATTTTGAACATCCTTGTATGCCTTCAATGTAAGTTTTATTTGACACTAATGAAATTTAATAGCAAAACGAGGTTATAGGCTGCAACTATTTAGGTGTGCTTTGTGAATGGAATGATTTTATACCCAAGTCACGTGGTACCCCATTGGACTTTAAAGCATAAAAATTTAGTTCTTAAACTGCCAGATAATAAAGAGAAACGAAACAAGCGATTATTGCAACTATTCATTACCAAATGGTGGATATAAATTTTAAAAAATTGACCTTGTATTGGGGTTCACAATACTTACGTAAACTCGGTATTTAGAAATTCAGTATAATACAATAAACACAAAAAATCCTTCGCATCTATTTCTAGAGCTGCATAAAATATATAACAACGAGAATAATCATTTTGAACATCCTTGTATGCCTTCAATGTAAGTTTTATTTGACACTAATGAAATTTAAAAGCAAAACGAGGTTATAGGCTGCATCTATTTAGGTGTGCTTTGTGAAAGGAATGATTTTATACCCAAGTCACGTGGTACCCCATTGGACTTTAAAGCATAAAAATTTAGTTCTTAAACTGCCAGATAATAAAGAGAAACGAAACAAGCAATTATTGCAACTATTCATGACCAAATGGTGGATATAAATTTTAAAAAATTGACCTTGTATTAGGGTTCACAATACTTACGTAAACTCGGTATTTAGAAATTCAGTATAATACAATAAACACAAAAAATCCTTCGCATCTATTTCTACTGCTGCATAAAATATATAACAACGAGAATAATCACTTTGAACATCCTTGTATGCCTTCTATCTAAGTTTTTTTTTATTAAAATGAAATTTAAAAGCTAAACGAGGTTATAGGCTGCAACTATTTAGGTGTGCTTTGTGCAAGGAATGATTTTATACCCAAGTCACGTGGTACCCCATTGGACTTTAAAGCATAAAAATTTAGTTCTTAAACTGCCAGATAATAAAGAGAAACGAAACAAGCGATTATTGCAACTATTCATGACCAAATGGTGGAAATCAAATTTAATAAAATTGACCTTGTATTGGAGTTTACAATATTTACGTAAACTCGGTTTTTAGAAATTCAGTATAATACAATAAACACAAAAAATCCTTCGCATCTATTTCTACAGCTGCATAAAATATATAACAACGAGAATAATCACTTTGAACATCCTTGTATGCCTTCAATGTAAGTTTTTTTTGACACTAATGAAATTTAATAGCAAAACGAAGTTATAAGCTGGAACTTTTTAGGTGTACTATGTAAAAAGTAAGATTTTATACACAAATCACTTGGTACCCCATTGGACTTTAAAGCATAAAAATTTAGTTCTTAAACTGCCAGATAATAAAGAGAAACGAAACAAGCGATTATTGCAACTATTCATGACCAAATGGTGGATATAAATTTTAAAAAATTGACCTTGTATTGGGGTTCACGATACTTACGTAAACTCGGTATTTAGAAATTCAGTATAATACAATAAAAACAAAAAATCCTTCGCATCTACTCCTAGAGCTGCATAAAATATATAAAAACGAGAGTAATCATTTTGAACATCCTTGTATGCCTTCAATGTAAGTTTTATTTGACACTAATGAAATTTAATAGCAAAACGAGGTTATAGGCTGCAACTATTTAGGTGTGCTTTGTGAAAGGAATGATTTTATACCCAAGTCACGTGGTACCCCATTGGACTTTAAAGCATAAAAATTTAGTTCTTAAACTGCCAGATAATAAAGAGAAACCAAACAAGCGATTATTGCAACTATTCATGACCAAATGGTGGAAATCAAATTTTAAAAATCGACCTTGTATTGGAGTTTACAATATTTACGTAAACTCGGTTTTTAGAAATTCAGTATAATACAATAAACACAAAAAATCCTTCGCATCTATTTCTACAGCTGCACAAAATATATAACAACGAGAATAATCACTTTGAACATCCTTGTATGCCTTCAATGTAAGTTTTTTTTGACACTAATGAAATTTAATAGCAAAACGAAGTTATAAGCTGGAACTTTTTAGGTGTACTATGTAAAAAGTAAGATTTTATACACAAATCACTTGGTACCCCATTGGACTTTAAAGCATAAAAATTTAGTTCTTAAACTGCCAGATAATAAAGAGAAACGAAACAAGCGATTATTGCAACTATTCATGACCAAATGGTGGAAATCAAATTTTAAAAATCGACCTTGTATTGGAGTTTACAACATTTACGTAAACCCGGATTTTAGAAATTCAGTATAATACAATAAAAACAAAAAATCCTTCGCATCTATTTCTAGAGCTGCATAAAAAATATAAAAACGAGAATAATCATTTTGAACATCCTAGTATGCCTTCTATATAAGTTTTTTTTTATTAAAATGAAATTTAAAAGCAAAACGAGGTTATAGGCTGCAACTATTTAGGTGTGCTTTGTGAAAGGAATGATTTTATACCCAAGTCACGTGGTACCCCATTGGACTTTAAAGCATATGAATTCAGTTCATAAAAATTCCATATTACAAAGAGAAAAGAAACAAGCGATTATTGCAACTATTCATGACCAAATGGTGGAAATCAAATTTAAAAAAATTGACCTTGTATTGGGGTTCACAATACTTACGTAAACCCGGATTTTAGAAATTCAGTATAATACAATAAAAACAAAAAATCCTTCACATCTATTCCTAGAGCTGCATAAAAAATATAACAACGAGAATAATCATTTTGAACATCCTTGTATGCCTTCTATATAAGTTTTTTTTTATTAAAATGAAATTTAAAAGCAAAACGAGGTTATAGACTGCAACTATTTAGGTGTGCTTTGTGAAAGGAATGATTTTATACCCAAGTCACGTGGTACCCCATTGGACTTTAAAGCATATGAATTCAGTTCATAAAAATTCCATATTACAAAGAGAAAAGAAACAAGCGATTATTGCAACTATTCATGACCAAATGGTGGATATAAATTTTAAAAAATTGACCTTGTATTGGGGTTCACAATACTTACGTAAACTCGGTATTTAGAAATTCAGTATAATACAATAAACACAAAAAATCCTTCGCATCTATTTCTACAGCTGCATAAAATATATAACAACGAGAATAATCATTTTGAACATCCTTGTATGCCTTCAATGTAAGTTTTATTTGACACTAATGAAATTTAATAGCAAAACGAGGTTATAGGCTGATACTATTTAGGGGTGCTTTGTGAAAGGAATGATTTTATACCCAAGTCACGTGGTACCCCATTGGACTTTAAAGTATATGAATTCAGTTCTTAAACTGCCAGATAATAAAGAGAAACGAAACAAGCGATTATTGCAACTATTCATGACCAAATGGTGGAAATCAAATTTTAAAAATCGACCTTGTATTGGAGTTTACAACATTTACGTAAACTCGGATTTTAGAAATTCAGTATAATACAATAAAAACAAAAAATCCTTCGCATCTATTCCTAGAGCTGCATAAAATATATAACAACGAGAGTAATCATTTTGAACATCCTTGTATGCCTTCAATGTAAGTTTTATTTGACACTAATGAAATTTAATAGCAAAACGAAGTTATAAGCTGGAACTATTTAGGTGTACTATGTAAAAAGTAAGATTTTATACACAAATCACTTGGTACCCCATTGGACTTTAAAGCAAAAAAATTTAGTTCTTAAACTGCCAGATAATAAAGAGAAACGAAACAAGCGATTATTGCAACTATTCATGACCAAATGGTGGATATAAATTTTAAAGAATTGACCTTGTATTGGGGTTCACAATACTTACGTAAACTCGGTATTTAGAAATTCAGTATAATACAATAAAAACAAAAAATCCTTCGCATCTATTCCTAGAGCTGCATAAAATATATAACAACGAGAATAATCATTTTGAACATCCTTGTATGCCTTCAATGTAAGTTTTATTTGACACTAATGAAATTTAATAGCAAAACGAGGTTATAGGCTGCAACTATTTAGGTGTGCTTTGTGCAAGGAATGATTTTATACCCAAGTCACGTGGTACCCCATTGGACTTTAAAGCATAAAAATTTAGTTCTTAAACTGCCAGATAATAAAGAGAAACGAAACAAGCGATTATTGCAACTATTCATGACCAAATGGTGGAAATCAAATTTTAAAAATCGACCTTGTATTGGAGTTTACAACATTTACGTAAACCCGGATTTTAGAAATTCAGTATAATACAATAAAAACAAAAAATCCTTCGCATCTATTTCTAGAGCTGCATAAAAAATATAACAACGAGAATAATCATTTTGAACATCCTTGTATGCCTTCTATATAAGTTTTTTTTTATTAAAATGAAATTTAAAAGCAAAACGAGGTTATAGGCTGCAACTATTTAGGTGTGCTTTGTGAAAGGAATGATTTTATACCCAAGTCACGTGGTACCCCATTGGACTTTAAAGCATATGAATTCAGTTCATAAAAATTCCATATTACAAAGAGAAAAGAAACAAGCGATTATTGCAACTATTCATGACCAAATGGTGGAAATCAAATTTAAAAAAATTGACCTTGTATTGGAGTTTACAATATTTACGTAAACTCGGTTTTTAGAAATTCAGTATAATACAATAAACACAAAAAATCCTTCGCATCTATTTCTACAGCTGCATAAAATATATAACAACGAGAATAATCACTTTGAACATCCTTGTATGCCTTCAATGTAAGTTTTTTTTGACACTAATGAAATTTAATAGCAAAACGAAGTTTTAAGCTGGAACTATTTAGGTGTACTATGTAAAAAGTAAGATTTTATACACAAATCACTTGGTACCCCATTGGACTTTAAAGCATAAAAATTTAGTTCTTAAACTGCCAGATAATAAAGAGAAACGAAACAAGCGATTATTGCAACTATTCATTACCAAATGATGGATATAAATTTTAAAAAATTGACCTTGTATTGGGGTTCACAATACTTACGTAAACTCGGTATTTAGAAATTCAGTATAATACAATAAACACAAAAAATCCTTCGCATCTATTTCTACAGCTGCATAAAATATATAACAACGAGAATAATCACTTTGAACATCCTTGTATGCCTTCAATGTAAGTTTTTTTTGACACTAATGAAATTTAATAGCAAAACGAAGTTATAAGCTGGAACTATTTAGGTGTACTATGTAAAAAGTAAGATTTTATACACAAATCACTTGGTACCCCATTGGACTTTAAAGCATAAAAATTTAGTTCTTAAACTGCCAGATAATAAAGAGAAACGAAACAAGCGATTATTGCAACTATTCATTACCAAATGATGGATATAAATTTTAAAAAATTGACCTTGTATTGGGGTTCACAATACTTACGTAAACTCGGTATTTAGAAATTCAGTATAATACAATAAACACAAAAAATCCTTCGCATCTATTCCTAGAGCTGCATAAAATATATAACAACGAGAATAATCATTTTGAACATCCTTGTATGCCTTCAATGTAAGTTTTATTTGACACTAATGAAATTTAATAGCAAAACGAGGTTATAGGCTGCAACTATTTAGGTGTGCTTTGTGAAAGGAATGATTTTATACCCAAGTCACGTGGTACCCCATTGGACTTTAAAGCATAAAAATTTAGTTCTCAAACTGCCAGATAATAAAGAGAAACGAAACAAGCGATTATTGCAACTATTCATGACCAAATGGTGGAAATCAAATTTTAAAAATCGATCTGTATTGGAGTTTACAACATTTACGTAAACTCGGATTTTAGAAATTCAGTATAATACAATAAAAATAAAAAATCCTTCGCATCTATTCCTAGAGCTGCATAAAATATATAACAACGAGAATAATCATTTTGAACATCCTTGTATGCCTTCAATGTAAGTTTTATTTGACACTAATGAAATTTAATAGCAAAACGAGGTTATAGGCTGCATCTATTTAGGTGTGCTTTGTGAAAGGAATGATTTTATACCCAAGTCACGTGGTACCCCATTGGACTTTAAAGCATAAAAATTTAGTTCTTAAACTGCCAGATAATAAAGAGAAACGAAACAAGCAATTATTGCAACTATTCATGACCAAATGGTGGATATAAATTTTAAAAAATTGACCTTGTATTGGGGTTCACAATACTTACGTAAACTCGGTATTTAGAAATTCAGTATAATACAATAAACACAAAAAATCCTTCGCATCTATTTCTACAGCTGCATAAAATATATAACAACGAGAATAATCACTTTGATCATCCTTGTATGCCTTCAATGTAAGTTTTTTTTGACACTAATGAAATTTAATAGCAAAACGAAGTTATAAGCTGGAACTATTTAGGTGTACTATGTAAAAAGTAAGATTTTATACACAAATCACTTGGTACCCCATTGGACTTTAAAGCATAAAAATTTAGTTCTTAAACTGCCAGATAATAAAGAGAAACGAAACAAGCGATTATTGCAACTATTCATGACCAAATGGTGGAAATCAAATTTAAAAAAATTGACCTTGTATTGGAGTTTACAATATTTACGTAAACTCGGTTTTTAGATATTCAGTATAATACAATAAACACAAAAAATCCTTCGCATCTATTTCTACAGCTGCATAAAATATATAACAACGAGAATAATCACTTTGAACATCCTTGTATGCCTTCAATGTAAGTTTTTTTTGACACTAATGAAATTTAATAGCAAAACGAAGTTATAAGCTGGAACTTTTTAGGTGTACTATGTAAAAAGTAAGATTTTATACACAAATCACTTGGTACCCCATTGGACTTTAAAGCATAAAAATTTAGTTCTTAAACTGCCAGATAATAAAGAGAAACGAAACAAGCGATTATTGCAACTATTCATGACCAAATGGTGGATATAAATTTTAAAAAATTGACCTTGTATTGGGGTTCACAATACTTACGTAAACTCGGTATTTAGAAATTCAGTATAATACAATAAAAACAAAAAATCCTTCGCATCTATTCCTAGAGCTGCATAAAATATATAACAACGAGAATAATCATTTTGAACATCCTTGTATGCCTTCAATGTAAGTTTTATTTGACACTAATGAAATTTAATAGCAAAACGAGGTTATAGGCTGCAACTATTTAGGTGTGCTTTGTGAAAGGAATGATTTTATACCCAAGTCACGTGGTACCCCATTGGACTTTAAAGCATAAAAATTTAGTTCTTAAACTGCCAGATAATAAAGAGAAACGAAACAAGCGATTATTGCAACTATTCATGACCAAATGGTGGAAATCAAATTTTAAAAATCGACCTTGTATTGGAGTTTACAATATTTACGTAAACTCGGTTTTTAGAAATTCAGTATAATACAATAAACACAAAAAATCCTTCGCATCTATTTCTACAGCTGCACAAAATATATAACAACGAGAATAATCACTTTGAACATCCTTGTATGGCTTCAATGTAAGTTTTTTTTGACACTAATGAAATTTAATAGCAAAACGAAGTTATAAGCTGGAACTTTTTAGGTGTACTATGTAAAAAGTAAGATTTTATACACAAATCACTTGGTACCCCATTGGACTTTAAAGCATAAAAATTTAGTTCTTAAACTGCCAGATAATAAAGAGAAACGAAACAAGCGATTATTGCAACTATTCATGACCAAATGGTGGATATAAATTTTAAAAATCGACCTTGTATTGGAGTTTACAACATTTACGTAAACCCGGATTTTAGAAATTCAGTATATTACAATAAAAACAAAAAATCCTTCACATCTATTTCTAGAGCTGCATAAAAAATATAACAACGAGAATAATCATTTTGAACATCCTTGTATGCCTTCTATATAAGTTTTTTTTTATTAAAATGAAATTTAAAAGCAAAACGAGGTTATAGGCTGCAACTATTTAGGTGTGCTTTGTGAAAGGAATGATTTTATACCCAAGTCACGTGGTACCCCATTGGACTTTAAAGCATATGAATTCAGTTCATAAAAATTCCATATTACAAAGAGAAACGAAACAAGCGATTATTGCAACTATTCATGACCAAATGGTGGAAATCAAATTTTAAAAAATTGACCTTGTATTGGGGTTCACAATACTTACGTAAACCCGGATTTTAGAAATTCAGTATAATACAATAAAAACAAAAAATCCTTCACATCTATTCCTAGAGCTGCATAAAAAATATAACAACGAGAATAATCATTTTGAACATCCTTGTATGCCTTCTATATAAGTTTTTTTTTATTAAAATGAAATTTAAAAGCAAAACGAGGTTATAGACTGCAACTATTTAGGTGTGCTTTGTGAAAGGAATGATTTTATACCCAAGTCACGTGGTACCCCATTGGACTTTAAAGCATATGAATTCAGTTCATAAAAATTCCATATTACAAAGAGAAAAGAAACAAGCGATTATTGCAACTATTCATGACCAAATGGTGGATATAAATTTTAAAAAATTGACCTTGTATTGGGGTTCACAATACTTACGTAAACTCGGTATTTAGAAATTCAGTATAATACAATAAAAACAAAAAATCCTTCGCATCTATTCCTAGAGCTGCATAAAATATATAACAACGAGAATAATCATTTTGAACATCCTTGTATGCCTTCTATATAAGTTTTTTTTTATTAAAATGAAATTTAAAAGCAAAACGAGGTTATAGACTGCAACTATTTAGGTGTGCTTTGTGAAAGGAATGATTTTATACCCAAGTCACGTGGTACCCCATTGGACTTTAAAGCATATGAATTCAGTTCATAAAAATTCCATATTACAAAGAGAAAAGAAACAAGCGATTATTGCAACTATTCATGACCAAATGGTGGAAATCAAATTTAAAAAAATTGACCTTGTATTGGGGTTCACAATACTTACGTAAACCCGGATTTTAGAAATTCAGTATAATACAATAAAAACAAAAAATCCTTCACATCTATTCCTAGAGCTGCATAAAATATATAACAACGAGAATAATCATTTTGAACATCCTTGTATGCCTTCAATGTAAGTTTTATTTGACACTAATGAAATTTAATAGCAAAACGAAGTTATAAGCTGGAACTATTTAGGTGTACTATGTAAAAAGTAAGATTTTATACACAAATCACTTGGTCCCCATTGGACTTTAAAGCATAAAAATTTAGTTCTTAAACTGCCAAATAATAAAGAGAAACGAAACAAGCGATTATTGCAACTATTCATGACCAAATGGTGGATATAAATTTTAAAAATCGACCTTGTATTGGAGTTTACAACATTTACGTAAACCCGGATTTTAGAAATTCAGTATAATACAATAAAAACAAAAAATCCTTCACATCTATTTCTAGAGCTGCATAAGAAATATAACAACGAGAATAATCATTTTGAACATCCTTGTATGCCTTCTATATAAGTTTTTTTTTATTAAAATGAAATTTAAAAGCAAAACGAGGTTATAGACTGCAACTATTTAGGTGTGCTTTGTGACAGGAATGATTTTATACCCAAGTCACGTGGTACCCCATTGGACTTTAAAGCATATGAATTCAGTTCATAAAAATTCCATATTACAAAGAGAAAAGAAACAAGTGATTATTGCAACTATTCATGACCAAATGGTGGATATAAATTTTAAAAAATTGACCTTGTATTGGGGTTCACAATACTTACGTAAACTCGGTATTTAGAAATTCAGTATAATACAATAAAAACAAAAAATCCTTCGCATCTATTCCTAGAGCTGCATAAAATATATAACAACGAGAATAATCATTTTGAACATCCTTGTATGCCTTCAATGTAAGTTTTATTTGACACTAATGAAATTTAATAGCAAAACGAAGTTATAAGCTGGAACTATTTAGGTGTACTATGTAAAAAGTAAGATTTTATACACAAATCACTTGGTACCCCATTGGACTTTAAAGCATAAAAATTTAGTTCTTAAACTGCCAAATAATAAAGAGAAACGAAACAAGCTATTATTGCAACTATTCATGACCAAATGGTGGATATAAATTTTAAAAAATTGACCTTGTATTGGAGTTTACAATACTTACGTAAACCCGGATTTTAGAAATTCAGTATAATACAATAAAAACAAAAAATCCTTCACATCTATTCCTAGAGCTGCATAAAAAATATAACAACGAGAATAATCATTTTGAACATCCTTGTATGCCTTCTATATAAGTTTTTTTTTATTAAAATGAAATTTAAAAGCAAAACGAGGTTATAGACTGCAACTATTTAGGTGTGCTTTGTGAAAGGAATGATTTTATACCCAAGTCACGTGGTACCCCATTGGACTTTAAAGCATATGAATTCAGTTCATAAAAATGCCATATTACAAAGAGAAAAGAAACAAGCGATTATTGCAACTATTCATGACCAAATGGTGGATATAAATTTTAAAAAATTGACCTTGTATTGGGGTTCACAATACTTACGTAAACTCGGTATTTAGAAATTCAGTATAATACAATAAAAACAAAAAATCCTTCACATCTATTCCTAGAGCTGCATAAAATATATAACAACGAGAATAATCATTTTGAACATCCTTGTATGCCTTCAATGTAAGTTTTATTTGACACTAATGAAATTTAATAGCAAAACGAAGTTATAAGCTGGAACTATTTAGGTGTACTATGTAAAAAGTAAGATTTTATACACAAATCACTTGGTACCCCATTGGACTTTAAAGCATAAAAATTTAGTTCTTAAACTGCCAGATAATAAAGAGAAACGAAACAAGCGATTATTGCAACTATTCATGACCAAATGGTGGATATAAATTTTAAAATATTGACCTTGTATTGGGGTTCACAATACTTACGTAAACTCGGTATTTAGAAATTCAGTATAATACAATAAAAACAAAAAATCCTTCGCATCTATTCCTAGAGCTGCATAAAATATATAACAACGAGAATAATCATTTTGAACATCCTTGTATGCCTTCAATGTAAGTTTTATTTGACACTAATGAAATTTAATAGCAAAACGAGGTTATAGGCTGCAACTATTTAGGTGTGCTTTGTGAAAGGAATGATTTTATACCCAAGTCACGTGGTACCCCATTGGACTTTAAAGCATAAAAATTTAGTTCTTAAACTGCCAGATAATAAAGAGAAACGAAACAAGCGATTATTGCAACTATTCATGACCAAATGGTGGAAATCAAATTTTAAAAATCGACCTTGTATTGGAGTTTACAATATTTACGTAAACTCGGTTTTTAGAAATTCAGTATAATACAATAAACACAAAAAATCCTTCGCATCTATTTCTACAGCTGCACAAAATATATAACAACGAGAATAATCACTTTGAACATCCTTGTATGCCTTCAATGTAAGTTTTTTTTGACACTAATGAAATTTAATAGCAAAACGAAGTTATAAGCTGGAACTTTTTAGGTGTACTATGTAAAAAGTAAGATTTTATACACAAATCACTTGGTACCCCATTGGACTTTAAAGCATAAAAATTTAGTTCTTAAACTGCCAGATAATAAAGAGAAACGAAACAAGCGATTATTGCAACTATTCATGACCAAATGGTGGATATAAATTTTAAAAATCGACCTTGTATTGGAGTTTACAACATTTACGTAAACCCGGATTTTAGAAATTCAGTATAATACAATAAAAACAAAAAATCTTTCACATCTATTTCTAGAGCTGCATAAAAAATATAACAACGAGAATAATCATTTTGAACATCCTTGTATGCCTTCTATATAAGTTTTTTTTTATTAAAATGAAATTTAAAAGCAAAACGAGGTTATAGGCTGCAACTATTTAGGTGTGCTTTGTGAAAGGAATGATTTTATACCCAAGTCACGTGGTACCCCATTGGACTTTAAAGCATATGAATTCAGTTCATAAAAATTCCATATTACAAAGAGAAACGAAACAAGCGATTATTGCAACTATTCATGACCAAATGGTGGAAATCAAATTTTAAAAAATTGACCTTGTATTGGGGTTCACAATACTTACGTAAACCCGGATTTTAGAAATTCAGTATAATACAATAAAAACAAAAAATCCTTCACATCTATTCCTAGAGCTGCATAAAATATATAACAACGAGAATAATCATTTTGAACATCCTTGTATGCCTTCTATATAAGTTTTTTTTTTATTAAAATGAAATTTAAAAGCAAAACGAGGTTATAGACTGCAACTATTTAGGTGTGCTTTGTGAAAGGAATGATTTTATACCCAAGTCACGTGGTACCCCATTGGACTTTAAAGCATATGAATTCAGTTCATAAAAATTCCATATTACAAAGAGAAAAGAAACAAGCGATTATTGCAACTATTCATGACCAAATGGTGGATATAAATTTTAAAAAATTGACCTTGTATTGGGGTTCACAATACTTACGTAAACTCGGTATTTAGAAATTCAGTATAATACAATAAAAACAAAAAATCCTTCGCATCTATTCCTAGAGCTGCATAAAATATATAACAACGAGAATAATCATTTTGAACATCCTTGTATGCCTTCAATGTAAGTTTTATTTGACACTAATGAAATTTAATAGCAAAACGAAGTTATAAGCTGGAACTATTTAGGTGTACTATGTAAAAAATAAGATTTTATACACAAATCACTTGGTACCCCATTGGACTTTAAAGCATAAAAATTTAGTTCTTAAACTGCCAGATAATAAAGAGAAACGAAACAAGCGATTATTGCAACTATTCATGACCAAATGGTGGATATAAATTTTAAAGAATTGACCTTGTATTGGGGTTTACAATACTTACGTAAACCCGGATTTTTGAAATTCAGTATAATACAATAAAAACAAAAAATCCTTCACATCTATTCCTAGAGCTGCATAAAAAATATAACAACGAGAATAATCATTTTGAACATCCTTGTATGCCTTCTATATAAGTTTTTTTTTATTAAAATGAAATTTAAAAGCAAAACGAGGGTATAGGCTGCAACTATTTAGGTGTGCTTTGTGAAAGGAATGATTTTATACCCAAGTCACGTGGTACCCCATTGGACTTTAAAGCATATGAATTCAGTTCATAAAAATTCCATATTACAAAGAGAAAAGAAACAAGCGATTATTGCAACTATTCATGACCAAATGGTGGATATAAATTTTAAAAAATTGACCTTGTATTGGGGTTCACAATACTTACGTAAACTCGGTATTTAGAAATTCAGTATAATACAATAAAAACAAAAAATCCTTCGCATCTATTCCTAGAGCTGCATAAAATATATAACAACGAGAATAATCATTTTGAACATCCTTGTATGCCTTCAATGTAAGTTTTATTTGACACTAATGAAATTTAATAGCAAAACGAAGTTATAAGCTGGAACTATTTAGGTGTACTATGTAAAAAGTAAGATTTTATACACAAATCACTTGGTACCCCATTGGACTTTAAAGCATACAAATTTAGTTCTTAAACTGCCAGATAATAAAGAGAAACGAAACAAGCGATTATTGCAACTATTCATGACCAAATGGTGGATATAAATTTTAAAATATTGACCTTGTATTGGGGTTCACAATACTTACGTAAACTCGGTATTTAGAAATTCAGTATAATACAATAAAAACAAAAAATCCTTCGCATCTATTCCTAGAGCTGCATAAAATATATAACAACGAGAATAATCATTTTGAACATCCTTGTATGCCTTCAATGTAAGTTTTATTTGACACTAATGAAATTTAATAGCAAAACGAGGTTATAGGCTGCAACTATTTAGGTGTGCTTTGTGAAAGGAATGATTTTATACCCAAGTCACGTGGTACCCCATTGGACTTTAAAGCATAAAAATTTAGTTCTTAAACTGCCAGATAATAAAGAGAAACGAAACAAGCGATTATTGCAACTATTCATGACCAAATGGTGGAAATCAAATTTTAAAAATCGACCTTGTATTGGAGTTTACAATATTTACGTAAACTCGGTATTTAGAAATTCAGTATAATACAATAAACACAAAAAATCCTTCGCATCTATTTCTACAGCTGCACAAAATATATAACAACGAGAATAATCACTTTGAACATCCTTGTATGCCTTCAATGTAAGTTTTTTTTGACACTAATGAAATTTAATAGCAAAACGAAGTTATAAGCTAGAACTTTTTAGGTGTACTATGTAAAAAGCAAGATTTTATACACAAATCACTTGGTACCCCATTGGACTTTAAAGCATAAAAATTTAGTTCTTAAACTGCCAGATAATAAAGAGAAACGAAACAAGCGATTATTGCAACTATTCATGACCAAATGGTGGATATAAATTTTAAAAATCGACCTTGTATTGGAGTTTACAACATTTACGTAAACCCGGATTTTAGAAATTCAGTATAATACAATAAAAACAAAAAATCCTTCACATCTATTTCTAGAGCTGCATAAAAAATATAACAACGAGAATAATCATTTTGAACATCCTTGTATGCCTTCTATATAAGTTTTTTTTTATTAAAATGAAATTTAAAAGCAAAACGAGGTTATAGGCTGCAACTATTTAGGTGTGCTTTGTGAAAGGAATGATTTTATACCCAAGTCACGTGGTACCCCATTGGACTTTAAAGCATATGAATTCAGTTCATAAAAATTCCATATTACAAAGAGAAAAGAAACAAGCGATTATTGCAACTATTCATGACCAAATGGTGGAAATCAAATTTAAAAAAATTGACCTTGTATTGGGGTTCACAATACTTACGTAAACCCGGATTTTAGAAATTCAGTATAATACAATAAAAACAAAAAATCCTTCACATCTATTCCTAGAGCTGCATAAAAAATATAACAACGAGAATAATCATTTTGAACATCCTTGTATGCCTTCTATATAAGTTTTTTTTTATTAAAATGAAATTTAAAAGCAAAACGAGGTTATAGGCTGCAACTATTTAGGTGTGCTTTGTGAAAGGAATGATTTTATACCCAAGTCACGTGGTACCCCATTGGACTTTAAAGCATATGAATTCAGTTCATAAAAATTCCATATTACAAAGAGAAAAGAAACAAGCGATTATTGCAACTATTCATGACCAAATGGTGGATATAAATTTTAAAAAATTGACCTTGTATTGGGGTTCACAATACTTACGTAAACTCGGTATTTAGAAATTCAGTATAATACAATAAACACAAAAAATCCTTCGCATCTATTTCTACAGCTGCATAAAATATATAACAACGAGAATAATCATTTTGAACATCCTTGTATGCCTTCAATGTAAGTTTTATTTGACACTAATGAAATTTAATAGCAAAACGAGGTTATAGGCTGATACTATTTAGGGGTGCTTTGTGAAAGGAATGATTTTATACCCAAGTCACGTGGTACCCCATTGGACTTTAAAGTATATGAATTCAGTTCTTAAACTGCCAGATAATAAAGAGAAACGAAACAAGCGATTATTGCAACTATTC
This sequence comes from Anthrax anthrax, assembly GCA_963971155.1. Classification (NCBI taxonomy): domain Eukaryota; kingdom Metazoa; phylum Arthropoda; class Insecta; order Diptera; family Bombyliidae; genus Anthrax; species Anthrax anthrax. Next base: position 560,786 of record CAXAQU010000283.1, read on the forward strand.
ATGACCAAATGGTGGATATAAATTTTAAAAAATTGACCTTGTATTGGGGTTTACAACATTTAAGTAAACTCGGATTTTAGAAATTCAGTATAATACAATAAAAACAAAAAATCCTTCGCATCTATTCCTAGAGCTGCATAAAATATATAACAACGAGAATAATCATTTTGAACATCCTTGTATGCCTTCAATGTAAGTTTTATTTGACACTAATGAAATTTAATAGCAAAACGAAGTTATAAGCTGGAACTATTTAGGTGTACTATGTAAAAAGTAAGATTTTATACACAAATCACTTGGTACCCCATTGGACTTTAAAGCATAAAAATTTAGTTCTTAAACTGCCAGATAATAAAGAGAAACGAAACAAGCGATTATTGCAACTATTCATGACCAAATGGTGGATATAAATTTTAAAAAATTGACCTTGTATTGGGGTTCACAATACTTACGTAAACTCGGTATTTAGAAATTCAGTATAATACAATAAACACAAAAAATCCTTCGCATCTATTTCTACAGCTGCATAAAATATATAACAACGAGAATAATCATTTTGAACATCCTTGTATGCCTTCAATGTAAGTTTTATTTGACACTAATGAAATTTAATAGCAAAACGAGGTTATAGGCTGATACTATTTAGGGGTGCTTTGTGAAAGGAATGATTTTATACCCAAGTCACGTGGTACCCCATTGGACTTTAAAGTATATGAATTCAGTTCTTAAACTGCCAGATAATAAAGAGAAACGAAACAAGCGATTATTGCAACTATTCATGACCAAATGGTGGATATAAATTTTAAAAAATTGACCTTGTATTGGGGTTTACAACATTTACGTAAACTCGGATTTTAGAATTTCAGTATAATACAATAAAAACAAAAAATCCTTCGCATCTATTCCTAGAGCTGCATAAAATATATAACAACGAGAATAATCATTTTGAACATCCTTGTATGCCTTCAATGTAAGTTTTATTTGACACTAATGAAATTTAATAGCAAAACGAAGTTATAAGCTGGAACTATTTAGGTGTACTATGTAAAAAGTAAGATTTTATACACAAATCACTTGGTACCCCATTGGACTTTAAAGCATAAAAATTTAGTTCTTAAACTGCCAGATAATAAAGAGAAACGAAACAAGCGATTATTGCAACTATTCATGACCAAATGGTGGATATAAATTTTAAAAATCGACCTTGTATTGGAGTTTACAACATTTACGTAAACCCGGATTTTAGAAATTCAGTATAATACAATAAAAACAAAAAATCCTTCACATCTATTTCTAGAGCTGCATAAAAAATATAACAACGAGAATAATCATTTTGAACATCCTTGTATGCCTTCTATATAAGTTTTTTTTTATTAAAATGAAATTTAAAAGCAAAACGAGGTTATAGGCTGCAACTATTTAGGTGTGCTTTGTGAAAGGAATGATTTTATACCCAAGTCACGTGGTACCCCATTATACTTTAAAGCATATGAATTCAGTTCATAAAAATTCCATATTACAAAGAGAAAAGAAACAAGCGATTATTGCAACTATTCATGACCAAATGGTGGAAATCAAATTTTAAAAAATTGACCTTGTATTGGGGTTCACAATACTTACGTAAACCCGGATTTTAGAAATTCAGTATAATACAATAAAAACAAAAAATCCTTCACATCTATTCCTAGAGCTGCATAAAAAATATAACAACGAGAATAATCATTTTGAACATCCTTGTATGCCTTCTATATAAGTTTTTTTTTATTAAAATGAAATTTAAAAGCAAAACGAGGTTATAGACTGCAACTATTTAGGTGTGCTTTGTGAAAGGAATGATTTTATACCCAAGGCACGTGGTACCCCATTGGACTTTAAAGCATATGAATTCAGTTCATAAAAATTCCATATTACAAAGAGAAAAGAAACAAGCGATTATTGCAACTATTGATGACCAAATGGTGGATATAAATTTTAAAAAATTGACCTTGTATTGGGGTTCACAATACTTACGTACTCTGTATTTAGAAATTCAGTATAATACAATAAACACAAAAAATCCTTCGCATCTATTTCTACAGCTGCATAAAATATATAACAACGAGAATAATCACTTTGAACATCCTTGTATGCCTTCTATATAAGTTTTTTTTTATTAAAATGAAATTTAAAAGCAAAACGAGGTTATAGGCTGCAACTATTTAGGTGTGCTTTGTGAAAGGAATGATTTTATACCCAAGTCACGTGGTACCCCATTGGACTTTAAAGCATATGAATTCAGTTCATAAAAATTCCATATTACAAAGAGAAAAGAAACAAGCGATTATTGCAACTATTCATGACCAAATGGTGGAAATCAAATTTAAAAAAATTGACCTTGTATTGGGGTTCACAATACTTACGTAAACCCGGATTTTAGAAATTCAGTATAATACAATAAAAACAAAAAATCCTTCACATCTATTCCTAGAGCTGCATAAAATATATAACAACGAGAATAATCATTTTGAACATCCTTGTATGCCTTCAATGTAAGTTTTATTTGACACTAATGAAATTTAATAGCAAAACGAGGTTATAGGCTGCAACTATTTAGGTGTGCTTTGTGAAAGGAATGATTTTATACCCAAGTCACGTGGTACCCCATTGGACTTTAAAGCATATGAATTCAGTTCATAAAAATTCCATATTACAAAGAGAAAAGAAACAAGCGATTATTGCAACTATTCATGACCAAATGGTGGATATAAATTTTAAAAAATTGACCTTGTATTGGGGTTCACAATACTTACGTAAACTCGGTATTTAGAAATTCAGTATAATACAATAAAAACAAAAAATCCTTCGCATCTATTCCTAGAGCTGCATAAAATATATAACAACGAGAATAATCATTTCGAACATCCTTGTATGCCTTCAATGTAAGTTTTATTTGACACTAATGAAATTTAATAGCAAAACGAAGTTATAAGCTGGAACTATTTAGGTGTACTATGTAAAAAGTAAGATTTTATACACAAATCACTTGGTACCCCATTGGACTTTAAAGCATAAAAATTTAGTTCTTAAACTGCCAGATAATAAAGAGAAACGAAACAAGCGATTATTGCAACTATTCATGACCAAATGGTGGATATAAATTTTAAAATATTGACCTTGTATTGGGGTTCACAATACTTACGTAAACTCAGTATTTAGAAATTCAGTATAATACAATAAAAACAAAAAATCCTTCGCATCTATTCCTAGAGCTGCATAAAATATATAACAACGAGAATAATCATTTTGAACATCCTTGTATGCCTTCAATGTAAGTTTTTTTTGACACTAATGAAATTTAATAGCAAAACGAGGTTATAGGCTGCAACTATTTAGGTGTGCTTTGTGAAAGGAATGCTTTTATACCCAAGTCACGTGGTACCCCATTGGACTTTAAAGCATAAAAATTTAGTTCTTAAACTGCCAGATAATAAAGAGAAACGAAACAAGCGATTATTGCAACTATTCATGACCAAATGGTGGAAATCAAATTTTAAAAATCGACCTTGTATTGGAGTTTACAATATTTACGTAAACTCGGTTTTTAGAAATTCAGTATAATACAATAAAAACAAAAAATCCTTCGCATCTATTTCTACAGCTGCACAAAATATATAACAACGAGAATAATCACTTTGAACATCCTTGTATGCCTTCAATGTAATTTTTTTTTGACACTAATGAAATTTAATAGCAAAACGAAGTTATAAGCTGGAACTTTTTAGGTGTACTATGTAAAAAGTAAGATTTTATACACAAATCACTTGGTACCCCATTGGACTTTAAAGCATAAAAATTTAGTTCTTAAACTGCCAGATAATAAAGAGAAACGAAACAAGCGATTATTGCAACTATTCATGACCAAATGGTGGATATAAATTTTAAAAATCGACCTTGTATTGGAGTTTACAACATTTACGTAAACCCGGATTTTAGAAATTCAGTATAATACAATAAAAACAAAAAATCCTTCACATCTATTTCTAGAGCTGCATAAAAAATATAACAACGAGAATAATCATTTTGAACATCCTTGTATGCCTTCTATATAAGTTTTTTTTTATTAAAATGAAATTTAAAAGCAAAACGAGGTTATAGGTTGCAACTATTTAGGTGCGCTTTGTGAAAGGAATGATTTTATACCCAAGTCACGTGGTACCCCATTGGACTTTAAAGCATATGAATTCAGTTCATAAAAATTCCATATTACAAAGAGAAAAGAAACAAGCGATTATTGCAACTATTCATGACCAAATGGTGGATATAAATTTTAAAAATCGACCTTGTATTGGAGTTTACAACATTTACGTAAACCCGGATTTTAGAAATTCAGTATAATACAATAAAAACAAAAAATCCTTCACATCTATTTCTAGAGCTGCATAAAAAATATAACAACGAGAATAATCATTTTGAACATCCTTGTATGCCTTCTATATAAGTTTTTTTTTATTAAAATGAAATTTAAAAGCAAAACGAGGTTATAGGCTGATACTATTTAGGGGTGCTTTGTGAAAGGAATGATTTTATACCCAAGTCACGTGGTACCCCATTGGACTTTAAAGTATATGAATTCAGTTCTTAAACTGCCAGATAATAAAGAGAAACGAAACAAGCGATTATTGCAACTATTCATGACCAAATGGTGGATATAAATTTTAAAAAATTGACCTTGTATTGGGGTTTACAACATTTACGTAAACTCGGATTTTAGAAATTCAGTATAATACAATAAAAACAAAAAATCCTTCGCATCTATTCCTAGAGCTGCATAAAATATATAACAACGAGAATAATCATTTTGAACATCCTTGTATGCCTTCAATGTAAGTTTTATTTGACACTAATGAAATTTAATAGCAAAACGAAGTTATAAGCTGGAACTATTTAGGTGTACTATGTAAAAAGTAAGATTTTCTACACAAATCACTTGGTACCCCATTGGACTTTAAAGCATAAAAATTTAGTTCTTAAACTGCCAGATAATAAAGAGAAACGAAACAAGCGATTATTGCAACTATTCATGACCAAATGGTGGATATAAATTTTAAAGAATTGACCTTGTATTGGGGTTCACAATACTTACGTAAACTCGGTATTTAGAAATTCAGTATAATACAAAAAAACAAAAAATCCTTCGCATCTATTCCTAGAGCTGCATAAAATATATAACAACGAGAATACTCATTTTGAACATCCTTGTATGCCTTCAATGTAAGTTTTATTTGACACTAATGAAATTTAATAGCAAAACGAGGTTATAGGCTGCAACTATTTAGGTGTGCTTTGTGCAAGGAATGATTTTATACCCAAGTCACGTGGTACCCCATTGGACTTTAAAGCATAAAAATTTAGTTCTTAAACTGCCAGATAATAAAGAGAAACGAAACAAGCGATTATTGCAACTATTCATGACCAAATGGTGGAAATCAAATTTTAAAAATCGACCTTGTATTGGAGTTTACAACATTTACGTAAACCCGGATTTTAGAATTTCAGTATAATACAATAAAAACAAAAAATCCTTCGCATCTATTTCTAGAGCTGCATAAAAAATATAACAACGAGAATAATCATTTTGAACATCCTTGTATGCCTTCTATATAAGTTTTTTTTTATTAAAATGAAATTTAAAAGCAAAACGAGGTTATAGGCTGCAACTATTTAGGTGTGCTTTGTGAAAGGAATGATTTTATACCCAAGTCACGTGGTACCCCATTGGACTTTAAAGCATATGAATTCAGTTCATAAAAATTCCATATTACAAAGAGAAAAGAAACAAGCGATTATTGCAACTATTCATGACCAAATGGTGGAAATCAAATTTAAAAAAATTGACCTTGTATTGGACTTTACAATATTTACGTAAACTCGGTTTTTAGAAATTCAGTATAATACAATAAACACAAAAAATCCTTCGCATCTATTTCTACAGCTGCATAAAATATATAACAACGAGAATAATCACTTTGAACATCCTTGTATGCCTTCAATGTAAGTTTTTTTTGACACTAATGAAATTTAATAGCAAAACGAAGTTATAAGCTGGAACTATTTAGGTGTACTATGTAAAAAATAAGATTTTATACACAAATCACTTGGTACCCCATTGGACTTTAAAGCATACAAATTTAGTTCTTAAACTGCCAGATAATAAAGAGAAACGAAACAAGCGATTATTGCAACTATTCATTACCAAATGATGGATATAAATTTTAAAAAATTGACCTTGTATTGGGGTTCACAATACTTACGTAAACTCGGTATTTAGAAATTCAGTATAATACAATAAACACAAAAAATCCTTCGCATCTATTTCTACAGCTGCATAAAATATATAACAACGAGAATAATCACTTTGAACATCCTTGTATGCCTTCAATGTCAGTTTTTTTTGACACTAATGAAATTTAATAGCAAAACGAAGTTATAAGCTGGAACTATTTAGGTGTACTATGTAAAAAGTAAGATTTTATACACAAATCACTTGGTACCCCATTGGACTTTAAAGCATAAAAATTTAGTTCTTAAACTGCCAGATAATAAAGAGAAACGAAACAAGCGATTATTGCAACTATTCATTACCAAATGATGGATATAAATTTTAAAAAATTGACCTTGTATTGGGGTTCACAATACTTACGTAAACTCGGTATTTAGAAATTCAGTATAATACAATAAACACAAAAAATCCTTCGCATCTATTTCTACAGCTGCATAAAATATATAACAACGAGAATAATCACTTTGAACATCCTTGTATGCCTTCAATGTAAGTTTTTTTTGACACTAATGAAATTTAATAGCAAAACGAAGTTATAAGCTGGAACTTTTTAGGTGTACTATGTAAAAAGTAAGATTTTATACACAAATCACTTGGTACCCCATTGGACTTTAAAGCATAAAAATTTAGTTCTTAAACTGCCAGATAATAAAGAGAAACGAAACAATCGATTATTTCAACTATTCATGACCAAATGGTGGATATAAATTTTAAAAAATTGACCTTGTATTGGGGTTCACAATACTTACGTAAACTCGGTATTTAGAAATTCAGTATAATACAATAAAAACAAAAAATCCTTCGCATCTATTTCTACAGCTGCATAAAATATATAACAACGAGAATAATCATTTTGAACATCCTTGTATGCCTTCAATGTTAGTTTTATTTGACACTAATGAAATTTAATAGCGAAACGAGGTTATAGGCTGCAACTATTTAGGTGTGCTTTGTGAAAGGAATGATTTTATACCCAAGTCACGTGGTACCCCATTGGACTTTAAAGCATAAAAATTTAGTTCTTAAACTGCCAGATAATAAAGAGAAACGAAACAAGCGATTATTGCAACTATTCATGACCAAATGGCGGAAATCAAATTTTAAAAATCGACCTTGTATTGGAGTTTACAATATTTACGTAAACTCGGTTTTTAGAAATTCAGTATAATACAATAAACACAAAAAATCCTTCGCATCTATTTCTACAGCTGCATAAAATATATAACAACGAGAATAATCACTTTGAACATCCTTGTATGCCTTCAATGTAAGTTTTTTTTGACACCAATGAAATTTAATAGCAAAACGAAGTTATAAGCTGGAACTTTTTAGGTGTACTATGTAAAAAGTAAGATTTTATACACAAATCACTTGGTACCCCATTGGACTTTAAAGCATAAAAATTTAGTTCTTAAACTGCCAGATAATAAAGAGAAACGAAACAAGCGATTATTGCAACTATTCATTACCAAATGATGGATATAAATTTTAAAAAATTGACCTTGTATTGGGGTTCACAATACTTACGTAAACTCGGTATTTAGAAATTCAGTATAATACAATAAACACAAAAAATCCTTCGCATCTATTTCTACAGCTGCATAAAATATATAACAACGAGAATAATCACTTTGAACATCCTTGTATGCCTTCAATGTAAGTTTTTTTTGACACTAATGAAATTTAATAGCAAAACGAAGTTATAAGCTGGAACTTTTTAGGTGTACTATGTAAAAAGTAAGATTTTATACACAAATCACTTGGTACCCCATTGGACTTTAAAGCATAAAAATTTAGTTCTTAAACTGCCAGATAATAAAGAGAAACGAAACAAGCGATTATTTCAACTATTCATGACCAAATGGTGGATATAAATTTTAAAAAATTGACCTTGTATTGGGGTTCACAATACTTACGTAAACTCGGTATTTAGAAATTCAGTATAATACAATAAAAACAAAAAATCCTTCGCATCTATTCCTAGAGCTGCATAAAATATATAACAACGAGAATAATCATTTTGAACATCCTTGTATGCCTTCAATGTAAGTTTTATTTGACACTAATGAAATTTAATAGCGAAACGAGGTTATAGGCTGCAACTATTTAGGTGTGCTTTGTGAAAGGAATGATTTTATACCCAAGTCACGTGGTACCCCATTGGACTTTAAAGCATAAAAATTTAGTTCTTAAACTGCCAGATAATAAAGAGAAACGAAACAAGCGATTATTGCAACTATTCATGACCAAATGGCGGAAATCAAATTTTAAAAATCGACCTTGTATTGGAGTTTACAATATTTACGTAAACTCGGTTTTTAGAAATTCAGTATAATACAATAAACACAAAAAATCCTTCGCATCTATTTCTACAGCTGCATAAAATATATAACAACGAGAATAATCACTTTGAACATCCTTGTATGCCTTCAATGTAAGTTTTTTTTGACACCAATGAAATTTAATAGCAAAACGAAGTTATAAGCTGGAACTTTTTAGGTGTACTATGTAAAAAGTAAGATTTTATACACAAATCACTTGGTACCCCATTGGACTTTAAAGCATAAAAATTTAGTTCTTAAACTGCCAGATAATAAAGAGAAACGAAACAAGCGATTATTGCCACTATTCATGACCAAATGGTGGAAATCAAATTTTAAAAATCGACCTTGTATTGGAGTTTACAATATTTACGTAAACTCAGTATTTAGAAATTCAGTATAATACAATAAAAACAAAAAATCCTTCACATCTATTTCTAGAGCTGCATAAAAAATATAACAACGAGAATAATCATTTTGAACATCCTTGTATGCCTTCTATATAAGTTTTTTTTTATTAAAATGAAATTTAAAAGCAAAACGAGGTTATAGGCTGCAACTATTTAGGTGTGCTTTGTGAAAGGAATGATTTTATACCCAAGTCACGTGGTACCCCATTGGACTTTAAAGCATATGAATTCAGTTCATAAAAATTCCATATTACAAAGAGAAAAGAAACAAGTGATTATTGCAACTATTCATGACCAAATGGTGGAAATCAAATTTAAAAAAATTGACCTTGTATTGGAGTTTACAATATTTACGTAAACTCGGTTTTTAAAAATTCAGTATAATACAATAAACACAAAAAATCCTTCGCATCTATTTCTACAGCTGCATAAAATATATAACAACGAGAATAATCACTTTGAACATCCTTGTATGCCTTCAATGTAAGTTTTTTTTGACACTAATGAAATTTAATAGCAAAACGAAGTTATAAGCTGGAACTTTTTAGGTGTACTATGTAAAAAGTAAGATTTTATACACAAATCACTTGGTACCCCATTGGACTTTAAAGCATAAAAATTTAGTTCTTAAACTGCCAGATAATAAAGAGAAACGAAACAAGCGATTATTGCAACTATTCATGACCAAATGGTGGATATAAATTTTAAAAATCGACGGAGTTTACAACATTTACGTAAACTCGGATTTTAGAAATTCAGTATAATACAATAAAAACAAAAAATCCTTCACATCTATTTCTAGAGCTGCATAAAAAATATAACAACGAGAATAATCATTTTGAACATCCTTGTATGCCTTCTATATAAGTTTTTTTTTATTAAAATGAAATTTAAAAGCAAAACGAGGTTATAGGCTGCAACTATTTAGGTGTGCTTTGTGAAAGGAATGATTTTATACCCAAGTCACGTGGTACCCCATTGGACTTTAAAGCATATGAATTCAGTTCATAAAAATTCCATATTACAAAGAGAAAAGAAACAAGTGATTATTGCAACTATTCATGACCAAATGGTGGAAATCAAATTTAAAAAAATTGACCTTGTATTGGAGTTTACAATATTTACGTAAACTCGGTTTTTAGAAATTCAGTATAATACAATAAACACAAAAAATCCTTCGCATCTATTTCTACAGCTGCATAAAATATATAACAACGAGAATAATCACTTTGAACATCCTTGTATGCCTTCAATGTAAGTTTTTTTTGACACTAATGAAATTTAATAGCAAAACGAAGTTATAAGCTGGAACTTTTTAGGTGTACTATGTAAAAAGTAAGATTTTATACACAAATCACTTGGTACCCCATTGGACTTTAAAGCATAAAAATTTAGTTCTTAAACTGCCAAATAATAAAGAGAAACGAAACAAGCGATTATTGCAACTATTCATGACCAAATAGTGGATATAAATTTTAAAAAATTGACCTTGTATTGGGGTTCACAATACTTACGTAAACTCGGTATTTAGAAATTCAGTATAATACAATAAAAACAAAAAATCCTTCGCATCTATTCCTAGAGCTGCATAAAATATATAACAACGAGAATAATCATTTTGAACATCCTTGTATGCCTTCAATGTAAGTTTTATTTGACACTAATGAAATTTAATAGCAAAACGAGGTTATAGGCTGCAACTATTTAGGTGTGCTTTGTGAAAGGAATGATTTTATACCCAAGTCACGTGGTACCCCATTGGACTTTAAAGCATAAAAATTTAGTTCTTAAACTGCCAGATAATAAAGAGAAACGAAACAAGCGATTATTGCAACTATTCATGACCAAATGGTGGAAATCAAATTTTAAAAATCGACCTTGTATTGGGGTTCACAATACTTACGTAAACTCGGTATTTAGAAATTCAGTATAATACAATAAAAACAAAAAATCCTTCGCATCTATTCCTAGAGCTGCATAAAATATATAACAACGAGAATAATCATTTTGAACATCCTTGTATGCCTTCAATGTAAGTTTTATTTGACACTAATGAAATTTAATAGCAAAACGAGGTTATAGGCTGCAACTATTTAGGTGTGCTTTGTGAAAGGAATGATTTTATACCCAAGTCACGTGGTACCCCATTGGACTTTAAAGCATATGAATTCAGTTCATAAAAATTCCATATTACAAAGAGAAAAGAAACAAGCGATTATTGCAACTATTCATGACCAAATGGTGGATATAAATTTTAAAAAATTGACCTTGTATTGGGGTTCACAATACTTACGTAAACTCGGTATTTAGAAATTCAGTATAATACAATAAACACAAAAAATCCTTCGCATCTATTTCTACAGCTGCATAAAATATATAACAACGAGAATAATCACTTTGAACATCCTTGTATGCCTTCAATGTAAGTTTTTTTTGACACTAATGAAATTTAATAGCAAAACGAAGTTATAAGCTGGAATTATTTAGGTGTACTATGTAAAAAGTTAGATTTTATACACAAATCACTTGGTACCCCATTGGACTTTAAAGCATAAAAATTTAGTTCTTAAACTGCCAGATAATAAAGAGAAACGAAACAAGCGATTATTGCAACTATTCATGACCAAATAGTGGATATAAATTTTAAAAAATTGACCTTGTATTGGGGTTCACAATACTTACGTAAACTCGGTATTTAGAAATTCAGTATAATACAATAAAAACAAAAAATCCTTCGCATCTATTCCTAGAGCTGCATAAAATATATAACAACGAGAATAATCATTTTGAACATCCTTGTATGCCTTCAATGTAAGTTTTATTTTATTAAAATGAAATTTAAAAGCAAAACGAGGTTATAGGCTGCAACTATTTAGGTGTGCTTTGTGAAAGGAATGATTTTATACCCAAGTCACGTGGTACCCCATTGGACTTTAAAGCATAAAAATTTAGTTCTTAAACTACCAGATAATAAAGAAAAACGAAACAAGCGATTATTGCAACTATTCATGACCAAATGGTGGAAATCAAATTTTAAAAATCGACCTTGTATTGGAGTTTACAATATTTACGTAAACTCGGTTTTTAGAAATTCAGTATAATACAATAAACACAAAAAATCCTTCGCATCTATTTCTACAGCTGCATAAAATATATAACAACGAGAATAATCACTTTGAACATCCTTGTATGCCTTCAATGTAAGTTTTTTTTGACACTAATGAAATTTAATAGCAAAACGAAGTTATAAGCTGGAACTTTTTAGGTGTACTATGTAAAAAGTAAGATTTTATACACAAATCACTTGGTACCCCATTGGACTTTAAAGCATAAAAATTTAGTTCTTAAACTGCCAGATAATAAAGAGAAACGAAACAAGCGATTATTGCAACTATTCATGACCAAATAGTGGATATAAATTTTAAAAAATTGACCTTGTATTGGGGTTCACAATACTTACGTAAACTCGGTATTTAGAAATTCAGTATAATACAATAAAAACAAAAAATCCTTCGCATCTATTCCTAGAGCTACGTAAAATATATAACAACGAGAATAATCATTTTGAACATCCTTGTATGCCTTCAATGTAAGTTTTATTTTATTAAAATGAAATTTAATAGCAAAACGAGGTTATAGGCTGCAACTATTTAGGTGTGCTTTGTGAAAGGAATGATTTTATACCCAAGTCACGTGGTACCCCATTGGACTTTAAAGCATATGAATTCAGTTCATAAAAATTCCATATTACAAAGAGAAAAGAAACAAGTGATTATTGCAACTATTCATGACCAAATGGTGGAAATCAAATTTAAAAAAATTGACCTTGTATTGGAGTTTACAATATTTACGTAAACTCGGTTTTTAGAAATTCAGTATAATACAATAAACACAAAAAATCCTTCGCATCTATTTCTACAGCTGCATAAAATATATAACAACGAGAATAATCACTTTGAACATCCTTGTATGCCTTCAATGTAAGTTTTTTTTGACACTAATGAAATTTAATAGCAAAACGAAGTTATAAGCTGGAACTTTTTAGGTGTACTATGTAAAAAGTAAGATTTTATACACAAATCACTTGGTACCCCATTGGACTTTAAAGCATAAAAATTTAGTTCTTAAACTGCCAGATAATAAAGAGAAACGAAACAAGCGATTATTGCAACTATTCATGACCAAATGGTGGATATAAATTTTAAAAATCGACGGAGTTTACAACATTTACGTAAACCCGGATTTTAGAAATTCAGTATAATACAATAAAAACAAAAAATCCTTCACATCTATTTCTAGAGCTGCATAAAAAATATAACAACGAGAATAATCATTTTGAACATCCTTGTATGCCTTCTATATAAGTTTTTTTTTATTAAAATGAAATTTAAAAGCAAAACGAGGTTATAGGCTGCAACTATTTAGGTGTGCTTTGTGAAAGGAATGATTTTATACCCAAGTCACGTGGTACCCCATTGGACTTTAAAGCATATGAATTCAGTTCATAAAAATTCCATATTACAAAGAGAAAAGAAACAAGTGATTATTGCAACTATTCATGACCAAATGGTGGAAATCAAATTTAAAAAAATTGACCTTGTATTGGACTTTACAATATTTACGTAAACTCGGTTTTTAGAAATTCAGTATAATACAATAAACACAAAAAATCCTTCGCATCTATTTCTACAGCTGCATAAAATATATAACAACGAGAATAATCACTTTGAACATCCTTGTATGCCTTCAATGTAAGTTTTTTTTGACACTAATGAAATTTAATAGCAAAACGAAGTTATAAGCTGGAACTTTTTAGGTGTACTATGTAAAAAGTAAGATTTTATACACAAATCACTTGGTACCCCATTGGACTTTAAAGCATAAAAATTTAGTTCTTAAACTGCCAGATAATAAAGAGAAACGAAACAAGCGATTATTGCAACTATTCATGACCAAATAGTGGATATAAATTTTAAAAAATTGACCTTGTATTGGGGTTCACAATACTTACGTAAACTCGGTATTTAGAAATTCAGTATAATACAATAAAAACAAAAAATCCTTCGCATCTATTCCTAGAGCTGCATAAAATATATAACAACGAGAATAATCATTTTGAACATCCTTGTATGCCTTCAATGTAAGTTTTATTTGACACTAATGAAATTTAATAGCAAAACGAGGTTATAGGCTGCAACTATTTAGGTGTGCTTTGTGAAAGGAATGATTTTATACCCAAGTCACGTGGTACCCCATTGGACTTTAAAGCATAAAAATTTAGTTCTTAAACTGCCAGATAATAAAGAGAAACGAAACAAGCGATTATTGCAACTATTCATGACCAAATGGTGGAAATCAAATTTTAAAAATCGACCTTGTATTGGAGTTTACAACATTTACGTAAACTCGGATTTTAGAAATTCAGTATAATACAATAAAAACAAAAAATCCTTCGCATCTATTCCTAGAGCTGCATAAAATATATAACAACGAGAATAATCATTTTGAACATCCTTGTATGCCTTCAATGTAAGTTTTATTTGACACTAATGAAATTTAATAGCAAAACGAGGTTATAGGCTGCAACTATTTAGGTGTGCTTTGTGAAAGGAATGATTTTAAACCCAAGTCACGTGGTACCCCATTGGACTTTAAAGCATAAAAATTTAGTTCTTAAACTGCCAGATAATAAAGAGAAACGAAACAAGCAATTATTGCAACTATTCATGACCAAATGGTGGATATAAATTTTAAAAAATTGACCTTGTATTAGGGTTCACAATACTTACGTAAACTCGGTATTTAGAAATTCAGTATAATACAATAAACACAAAAAATCCTTCGCATCTAATTCTACAGCTGCATAAAATATATAACAACGAGAATAACCACTTTGAACATCCTTGTATGCCTTCTATATAAGTTTTTTTTTATTAAAATGAAATTTAAAAGCTAAACGAGGTTATAGGCTGCAACTATTTAGGTGTACTAAATATGTAAAAAGTAAGATTTTATACATAAATCACTTGGTACAGCATTGGACTTTAAAGCATATGAATTCAGTTCATAAAAATGCCATATAACAAAGAGAAAAGAAACAAGCGATTATTGTAACTATTCATGACAAAATGGTGGAAATCATATTTTAAAAAATTGACCTTGTATTGGGATTCACAATACTTACGTAAACTCGGTATTTAGAAATTCAGTATAATACAATAAAAACAAAAAATCCTTCGCATCTATTTCTACAGCTGCATAAAATACTATATATAACAACGAGAATAATCACTTTGAACATCCTTGTATGCCTTCAATGTAAGTTTTTTTTGACACTAATGAAATTTAATAGCAAAACGAAGTTATAGGCTGACACTATTTAGGTGTGCTTTGTGAAAGGAATGATTTTATACACAAATCACTTGGTACCCCATTGGACTTTAAAGCATAAAAATTTAGTTCTTAAACTGCCAGATAATAAAGAGAAACGAAACAAGCGATTATTGCAACTATTCATGACCAAATGGTGGATATAAATTTAAAAAAATTGACCTTGTATTGGGGTTCACAATACTTACGTAAACTCGGATTTTAGAAATTCAGTATAATACAATAAAAACAAAAAATCCTTCGCATCTATTCCTAGAGCTGCATAAAATATATAACAACGAGAATAATCATTTTGAACATCCTTGTATGCCCTCAATGTAAGTTTTATTTGACACTAATGAAATTTAATAGCAAAACGAGGTTATAGGCTGCAACTATTTAGGTGTGCTTTGTGAAAGGAATGATTTTAAACACAAATCACTTGGTACCCCATTGGACTTTAAAGCATAAAAATTTAGTTCTTAAACTGCCAGATAATAAAGAGAAACGAAACAAGCAATTATTGCAACTATTCATGACCAAATGGTGGAAATCATATTTTAAAAAATTGACCTTGTATTGGGAATCACAAGACTTACGTAAACTCGGTATTTAGAAATTCAGTATAATACAATAAAAACAAAAAATCCTTCGCATCTATTTCTACAGCTGCATAAAATATATAACAACGAGTATAATCATTTTGAACATCCTTGTATGCCTTCAATGTAAGTTTTATTTGACACTAATGAAATTTAATAGCAAAACGAGGTTATAGGCTGCAACTATTTAGGTGTACTATGTAAAAAGTAAGATTTTATACACAAATCACTTGGTACACCATTGGACTTTAAAGCATATGAATTCAGTTCATAAAAATGCCATATTACAAAGAGAAAAGAAACAAGCGATTATTGCAACTATTCATGACCAAATGGTGGAAATCATATTTTAAAAAATTGACCTTGTATTGGGAATCACAAGACTTACGTAAACTCGGTATTTAGAAATTCAGTATAATACAATAAAAACAAAAAATCCTTCGCATCTATTTCTACAGCTGCATAAAATATATAACAACGAGAATAATCACTTTGAACATCCTTGTATGCCTTCAATGTAAGTTTTTTTTGACACTAATGAAATTTAATAGCAAAACGAAGTTATAAGCTGGAACTATTTAGGTGTACTATGTAAAAAGTAAGATTTTATACACAAATCACTTGGTACACCATTGGACTTTAAAGCATATGAATTCAGTTCATAAAAATGCCATATTACAAAGAGAAAAGAAACAAGCGATTATTGCAACTATTCATGACCAAATGGTGGCTATAAATTTTAAAAAATTGACCTTGTATTAGGGTTCACAATACTTACGTAAACTCGGTATTTAGAAATTCAGTGTAATACAATAAACACAAAAAATCCTTCGCATCTAATTCTACAGCTGCATAAAATATATAACAACGAGAATAATCACTTTGAACATCCTTGTATGCCTTCTATATAAGTTTTTTTTTATTAAAATGAAATTTAAAAGCTAAACGAGGTTATAGGCTGCAACTATTTAGGTGTACTAAATATGTAAAAAGTAAGATTTTATACATAAATCACTTGGTACAGCATTGGACTTTAAAGCATATGAATTCAGTTCATAAAAATGCCATATAACAAAGAGAAAAGAAACAAGCGATTATTGTAACTATTCATGACAAAATGGTGGAAATCATATTTTAAAAAATTGACCTTGTATTGGGATTCACAATACTTACGTAAACTCGGTATTTAGAAATTCAGTATAATACAATAAAAACAAAAAATCCTTCGCATCTATTTCTACAGCTGCATAAAATACTATATATAACAACGAGAATAATCACTTTGAACATCCTTGTATGCCTTCAATGTAAGTTTTTTTTGACACTAATGAAATTTAATAGCAAAACGAAGTTATAGGCTGACACTATTTAGGTGTGCTTTGTGAAAGGAATGATTTTATACACAAATCACTTGGTACCCCATTGGACTTTAAAGCATAAAAATTTAGTTCTTAAACTGCCAGATAATAAAGAGAAACGAAACAAGCGATTATTGCAACTATTCATGACCAAATGGTGGATATAAATTTAAAAAAATTGACCTTGTATTGGGGTTCACAATACTTACGTAAACTCGGATTTTAGAAATTCAGTATAATACAATAAAAACAAAAAATCCTTCGCATCTATTCCTAGAGCTGCATAAAATATATAACAACGAGAATAATCATTTTGAACATCCTTGTATGCCTTCAATGTAAGTTTTATTTGACACTAATGAAATTTAAAAGCAAAACGAGGTTATAGGCTGCAACTATTTAGGTGTGCTTTGTGAAAGGAATGATTTTAAACACAAATCACTTGGTACCCCATTGGACTTTAAAGCATAAAAATTTAGTTCGTAAACTGCCAGATAATAAAGAGAAACGAAACAAGCAATTATTGCAACTATTCATGACCAAATGGTGGAAATCATATTTTAAAAAATTGACCTGGTATTAGGGTTCACAATAGTTACGTAAACTCGGTATTTAGAAATTCAGTATAATACAATAAAAACAAAAAATCCTTCGCATCTATTTCTACAGCTGCATAAAATATATAACAACGAGAATAATCACTTTGAACATCCTTGTATGCCTTCAATGTAAGTTTTTTTTGACACTAATGAAATTTAATAGCAAAACGAAGTTATAAGCTGGAACTATTTAGGTCTGCTTTATGAAAGGAATGATTTTTTACCCAAGTCACGTAGTACCCCATTGGACTTTAAAGCATATGAATTCAGTTCGTAAAAATGCCATATAACAAGGTGAAAAGAAACAAGCGATTATTGCAACTATTCATGGCCAAATGGTGGAAATCAAATTTAAAAAAATTGACCTTGTATTGGACTTTACAATATTTACGTAAACTCGGTTTTTAGAAATTCAGTATAATACAATAAACACAAAAAATCCTTCGCATCTATTTCTACAGCTGCATAAAATATATAACAACGAGAATAATCACTTTGAACATCCTTGTATGCCTTCTATATAAGTTTTTTTTTATTAAATTGAAATTTAAAAGCTAAACGAGGTTATAGGCTGCAACTATTTAGGTGTACTATGTAAAAAGTAAGATTTTATACACAAATCACTTGGTACACCATTGGACTTTAAAGCATATGAATTCAGTTCATAAAAATGCCATATTACAAAGAGAAAAGAAACAAGCGATTATTGCAACTATTCATGACCAAATGGTGGAAATCATATTTTAAAAAATAGACCTTGTATTGGGAATCACAAGACTTATGTAAACTCGGTATTTAGAAATTCAGTATAATACAATAAAAACAAAAAATCCTTCGCATCTATTTCTACAGCTGCATAAAATATATAACAACGTAAATAATCACTTTGAACATCCTTGTATGCCTTCAATGTAAGTTTTGTTTTGACACTAATGAAATTTAATAGCAAAACGAAGTTATAAGCTGGAACTATTTAGGTGTGCTTTGTGAAAGGAATGATTTTTTACCCAAGTCACGTAGTACCCCATTGGACTTTAAAGCATATGAATTCAGTTCGTAAAAATGCCATATAACAAGGTGAAAAGAAACAAGCGATTATTGCAACTATTCATGACCAAATGGTGGAAATCAAATTTAAAAAAATTGACCTTGTATTGGAGTTTACAATATTTACGTAAACTCGGTTTTTAGAAATTAAGTATAATACAATAAAAACAAAAAAACATTCGCATCTATTTCTAGAGCTGCATAAAATATATAACAACGGGAATAATCATTTTGAACATCCTTGTATGCCTTCAATGTAAGTTTTATTTGACACTAATGAAATTTAAAAGCAAAACGAAGTTATAAGCTGGAACTATTTAGGTGTACTATGTAAAAAGTAAGATTTTATACACAAATCACTTAATACCCCATTGGACTTTAAAGCATAAAAATTTAGTTCTTAAACTGCCAGATAATAAAGAGAAACGAAACAAGCGATTATTGCAACTATTCATGACCAAATGGTGGAAATCAAATTTTAAAAATCGACCTTGTATTGGAGTTTACAATATTTACGTAAACTCGGTTTTTAGAAATTCAGTATAATACAATAAAAACAAAAAATCCTTCGCATCTATTTCTAGAGCTGCATAAAATATATAACAACGATAATAATCATTTTGAACATCCTTGTATGCCTTCTATATAAGTTTTTTTTTATTAAAATGAAATTTAAAAGCAAAACGAGGTTATAGGCTGCAACTATTTAGGTGTGCTTTGTGAAAGGAATGATTTTATACCCAAGTCACGTGGTACCCCATTGGACTTTAAAGCATATGAATTCAGTTCATAAAAATTCCATATTACAAAGAGAAAAGAAACAAGCGATTATTGCAACTATTCATGACCAAATGGTGGAAATCAAATTTAAAAAAATTGACCTTGTATTGGAGTTTACAATATTTACGTAAACTCGGTTTTTAGAAATTAAGTATAATACAATAAAAACAAAAAAACATTCGCATCTATTTCTAGAGCTGCATAAAATATATAACAACGGGAATAATCATTTTGAACATCCTTGTATGCCTTCAATGTAAGTTTTATTTGACACTAATGAAATTTAAAAGCAAAACGAAGTTATAAACTGGAACTATTTAGGTGTACTATGTAAAAAGTAAGATTTTATACACAAATCACTTAATACCCCATTGGACTTTAAAGCATAAAAATTTAGTTCTTAAACTGCCAGATAATAAAGAGAAACGAAACAAGCGATTATTGCAACTATTCATGACCAAATGGTGGAAATCAAATTTTAAAAATCGACCTTGTATTGGAGTTTACAATATTTAAGTAAACTCGGTTTTTAGAAATTCAGTATAATACAATAAAAACAAAAAATCCTTCACATCTATTTCTAGAGCTGCATAAAATATATAACAACGATAATAATCATTTTGAACATCCTTGTATGCCTTCTATATAAGTTTTTTTTTATTAAAATGAAATTTAAAAGCAAAACGAGGTTATAGGCTGCAACTATTTAGGTGTGCTTTGTGAAAGGAATGATTTTATACCCAAGTCACGTGGTACCCCATTGGACTTTAAAGCATATGAATTCAGTTCATAAAAATTCCATATTACAAAGAGAAAAGAAACAAGCGATTATTGCAACTATTCATGACCAAATGGTGGAAATCAAATTTAAAAAAATTGACCTTGTATTGGAGTTTACAATATTTACGTAAACTCGGTTTTTAGAAATTCAGTATAATACAATAAAAACAAAAAATCCTTCGCATCTATTCCTAGAGCTGCATAAAATATATAACAACGAGAATAATCATTTTGAACATCCTTGTATGCCTTCAATGTAAGTTTTATTTGACACTAATGAAATTTAAAAGCAAAACGAAGTTATAAGCTGGAACTATTTAGGTGTACTATGTAAAAAGTAAGATTTTATACACAAATCACTTAATACCCCATTGGACTTTAAAGCATAAAAATTTAGTTCTTAAACTGCCAGATAATAAAGAGAAACGAAACAAGCGATTATTGCAACTATTCATGACCAAATGGTGGAAATCAAATTTTAAAAATCGACCTTGTATTGGAGTTTACAATATTTACGTAAACTCGGTTTTTAGAAATTCAGTATAATACAATAAAAACAAAAAATCCTTCGCATCTATTCCTAGAGCTGCATAAAATATATAACAACGAGAATAATCATTTTGAACATCCTTGTATGCCTTCAATGTAAGTTTTATTTGACACTAATGAAATTTAATAGCAAAACGAGGTTATAGGCTGCAACTATTTAGGTGTGCTTTGTGAAAGGAATGATTTTATACCCAAGTCACGACGTACCCCATTGGACTTTAAAGCATAAAAATTTAGTTCTTAAACTGCCAGATAATAAAGAGAAACGAAACAAGCGATTATTGCAACTATTCATGACCAAATGGTGGAAATCAAATTTTAAAAATCGACCTTGTATTGGAGTTTACAATATTTACGTCAACTCGGTTTTTAGAAATTCAGTATAATACAATAAAAACAAAAAATCCTTCGCATCTATTCCTAGAGCTGCATAAAATATATAACAACGAGAATAATCATTTTGAACATCCTTGTATGCCTTCAATGTAAGTTTTATTTGACACTAATGAAATTTAATAGCAAAACGAGGTTATAGGCTGCAACTATTAGGTGTGCTTTGTGAAAGGAATGATTTTATACCCAAGTCACGTGGAACCCCATTGGACTTTAAAGCATAAAAATTTAGTTCTTAAACTGCCAGATAATAAAGAGAAACGAAACAAGCAATTATTGCAACTATTCATGACCAAATGGTGGATATAAATTTTAAAAAATTGACCTTGTATTGGGGTTCACAATACTTACGTAAACTCGGTATTTAGAAATTCAGTATAATACAATAAAAACAAAAAATCCTTCGCATCTATTCCTAGAGCTGCATAAAATATATAACAACGAGAATAATCATTTTGAACATCCTTGTATGCCTTCAATGTAAGTTTTATTTGACACTAATGAAATTTAATAGCAAAACGAGGTTATAGGCTGCAACTATTTAGGTGTGCTTTGTGAAAGGAATGATTTTATACCCAAGTCACGTGGAACCCCATTGGACTTTAAAGCATAAAAATTTAGTTCTTAAACTGCCAGATAATAAAGAGAAACGAAACAAGCAATTATTGCAACTATTCATGACCAAATGGTGGATATAAATTTTAAAAAATTGACCTTGTATTGGGGTTCACAATACTTACGTAAACTCGGTATTTAGAAATTCAGTATAATACAATAAAAACAAAAAATCCTTCGCATCTATTCCTAGAGCTGCATAAAATATATAACAACGAGAATAATCATTTTGAACATCCTTGTATGCCTTCAATGTAAGTTTTATTTGACACTAATGAAATTTAATAGCAAAACGAGGTTATAGGCTGCAACTATTTAGGTGTGCTTTGTGAAAGGAATGATTTTATACCCAAGTCACGTGGAACCCCATTGGATTTTAAAGCATAAAAATTTAGTTCTTAAACTGCCAGATAATAAAGAGAAACGAAACAAGCGATTATTGCAACTATTCATGACCAAATGGTGGATATAAATTTTAAAAAATTGACCTTGTATTGGGGTTCACAATACTTACGTAAACTCGGTATTTAGAAATTCAGTATAATACAATAAAAACAAAAAATCCTTCGCATCTATTTCTACAGCTGCATAAAATATATAACAACGAGAATAATCACTTTGAACATCCTTGTATGCCTTCTATATAAGTTTTTTTTTATTAAAATGAAATTTAAAAGCTAAACGAGGTTATAGGCTGCAACTATTTAGGTGTACTATGTAAAAAGTAAGATTTTATACACAAATCACTTGATACCCCATTGGTCTTTAAAGCATATGAATTCAGTTCATAAAAATGCCATATAACAAGGAGAAAAGAAACAAGCGATTATTGCAACTATTCATGACAAAATGGTGGAAATCATATTTTAAAAAATTGACCTTGTATTGGGATTCACAATACTTACGTAAACTCGGTATTTAGAAATTCAGTATAATACAATAAAAACAAAAAATCCTTCGCATCTATTTCTACAGCTGCATAAAATATATAACAACGAGAATAATCACTTTGAACATCCTTGTATGCCTTCAATGTAAGTTTTTTTTGACACTAATGAAATTTAATAGCAAAACGAAGTTATAGGCTGCAACTATTTAGGTGTGCTTTGTGAAAGGAATGATTTTATACCCAAGTCACGTAGTACCCCATTGGACTTTAAAGCATATGAATTCAGTTCATAAAAATGCCATATAACAAGGTGAAAAGAAACAAGCGATTATTGCAACTATTCATGGCCAAATGGTGGAAATCAAATTTTGAAAATTGACCTTGTATTGGGGTTTACAATATTTAAGTAAACTCGGTTTTTAGAAATTCAGTATAATACAATAAAACCAAAAAATCCTTCACATCTATTTCTAGAGCTGCATAAAAAATATAACAACGAGAATAATCATTTTGAACATCCTTGTATGCCTTCTATATTAGTTTTTTTTTATTAAAATGAAATTTTTTAGCCAAACGAGGTTATAGGCTGCAACTATTTAGGTGTGCTTTGTGAAAGGAATGATTTTATACCCAAGTCACGTGGTACCCCATTGGACTTTAAAGCATAAAAATTTAGTTCTTAAACTGCCAGATAATAAAGAGAAACGAAACAAGCAATTATTGCAACTATTCATGACCAAATGGTGGATATAAATTTTAAAAAATTGACCTTGTATTAGGGTTCACAATACTTACGTAAACTCGGTATTTAGAAATTCAGTATAATACAATAAACACAAAAAATCCTTCGCATCTATTTCTACAGCTTCATAAAATATATAACAACGAGAATAATCACTTTGAACATCCTTGTATGCCTTCAATGTAAGTTTTTTTTGACACTAATGAAATTTAATAGCAAAACGAAGTTATAGGCTGCAACTTTTAAGGTGTACTAAATATGTAAAAAGTAAGATTTTATACATAAATCACTTGGTACAGCATTGGACTTTAAAGCATATGAATTCAGTTCATAAAAATGCCATATAACAAAGAGAAAAGAAACAAGCGATTATTGTAACTATTCATGACAAAATGGTGGAAATCATATTTTAAAAAATTGACCTTGTATTGGGATTCACAATACTTACGTAAACTCGGTATTTAGAAATTCAGTATAATACAATAAAAACAAAAAATCCTTCGCATCTATTTCTACAGCTGCATAAAATATATAACAACGAGAATAATCACTTTGAACATCCTTGTATGCCTTCAATGTAAGTTTTTTTTGACACTAATGAAATTTAATAGCAAAACGAAGTTATAGGCTGCAACTATTTAGGTGTGCTTTGTGAAAGGAATGATTTTATACCCAAGTCACGTAGTACCCCATTGGACTTTAAAGCATATGAATTCAGTTCATAAAAATGCCATATAACAAGGTGAAAAGAAACAAGCGATTATTGCAACTATTCATGGCCAAATGGTGGAAATCAAATTTTGAAAATTGACCTTGTATTGGGGTTTACAATATTTAAGTAAACTCGGTTTTTAGAAATTCAGTATAATATAATAAAACCAAAAAATCCTTCACATCTATTTCTAGAGCTGCATAAAAAATATAACAACGAGAATAATCATTTTGAACATCCTTGTATGCCTTCTATATTAGTTTTTTTTTATTAAAATGAAATTTTTTAGCCAAACGAGGTTATAGGCTGCAACTATTTAGGTGTGCTTTGTGAAAGGAATGATTTTATACCCAAGTCACGTGGTACCCCATTGGACTTTAAAGCATAAAAATTTAGTTCTTAAACTGCCAGATAATAAAGAGAAACGAAACAAGCAATTATTGCAACTATTCATGACCAAATGGTGGAAATCATATTTTAAAAAATTGACCTTGTATTGGGATTCACAATACTTACGTAAACTCGGTATTTAGAAATTCAGTATAATACAATAAACACAAAAAATCCTTCGCATCTATTTCTACAGCTTCATAAAATATATAACAACGAGAATAATCACTTTGAACATCCTTGTATGCCTTCAATGTAAGTTTTTTTTGACACTAATGAAATTTAATAGCAAAACGAAGTTATAGGCTGCAACTTTTAAGGTGTGCTTTGTGAAAGGAATGATTTTATACCCAAGTCACGTAGTACCCCATTGGACTTTAAAGCATATGAATTCAGTTCATAAAAATGCCATATAACAAGGTAAAAAGAAACAAGCGATTATTGCAACTATTCATGGCCAAATGGTGGAAATCAAATTTTAAAAATTGACCTTGTATTGGGGTTTACAATATTTAAGTAAACTCGGTTTTTAGAAATTCAGTATAATACAATAAAACCAAAAAATCCTTCACATCTATTTCTAAAGCTGCACAAAAAATATAACAACGAGAATAATCATTTTGAACATCCTTGTATGCCTTCTATATAAGTTTTTTTTTATTAAAATGAAATTTAAAAGCAAAACGAGGTTATAGACTGCAACTATTTAGGTGTGCTTTGTGAAAGGAATGATTTTATACCCAAGTCACGTGGTACCCCATTGGACTTTAAAGCATATGAATTCAGTTCATAAAAATTCCATATTACAAAGAGAAAAGAAACAAGCGATTATTGCAACTATTCATGACCAAATGGTGGAAATCAACTTTTAAAAATCGACCTTGTATTGGAGTTTACAACATTTACGTAAACTCGGATTTTAGAAATTCAGTATAATACAATAAAAACAAAAAATCCTTCGCATCTATTCCTAGAGCTGCATAAAATATATAACAACGAGAATAATCATTTTGAACATCCTTGTATGCCTTCAATGTAAGTTTTATTTGACACTAATGAAATTTAATAGCAAAACGAGGTTATAGGCTGCAACTATTTAGGTGTGCTTTGTGAAAGGAATGATTTTAAACACAAATCACTTGGTACCCCATTGGACTTTAAAGCATAAAAATTTAGTTCTTAAAATGCCATATTACAAAGAGAAAAGAAACAAGCGATTATTGCAACTATTCATGACCAAATGGTGGAAATCATATTTTAAAAAATTGACCTTGTATTGGGAATCACAAGACTTACGTAAACTCGGTATTTAGAAATTCAGTATAATACAATAAAAACAAAAAATCCTTCGCATCTATTTCTACAGCTGCATAAAGTATATAACAACGAGAATAATCACTTTGAACATCCTTGTATGCCTTCAATGTAAGTTTTATTTGACACTAATGAAATTTAATAGGAAAACGAAGTTATAAGCTGCAACTATTTAGGTGTACTATGTAAAAAGTAAGATTTTATACACAAATCACTTGGTACCCCATTGGACTTTAAAGCATAAAAATTTAGTTCTTAAACTGCCAGATAATAAAGAGAAACGAAACAAGCGATTATTGCAACTATTCATGACCAAATGGTGGATATAAATTTTAAAAAATTGACCTTGTATTGGGGTTCACAATACTTACGTAAACTCGGTATTTAGAAATTCAGTATAATACAATAAAAACAAAAAATCCTTCGCATCTATTCCTAGAGCTGCATAAAATATATAACAACGAGAATAATCATTTTGAACATACTTGTATGCCTTCAATGTAAGTTTTATTTGACACTAATGAAATTTAAAAGCAAAACGAAGTTATAAGCTGGAACTATTTAGGTGTACTATGTAAAAAGTAAGATTTAATACACAAATCACTTAATACCCCATTGAACTTTAAAGCATAAAAATTTAGTTCTGAAACTGCCAGATAATGAAGAGAAACGAAACAAGCGATTATTGCAACTATTCATGACCAAATGGTGGAAATCAAATTTAAAAAAATTGACCTTGTATTGGAGTTTACAATATTTACGTAAACTCGGTTTTTAGAAATTCAGTATAATACAATAAAAACAAAAAATCCTTCGCATCTATTCCTAGAGCTGCATAAAATATATAACAACGAGAATAATCATTTTGAACATCCTTGTATGCCTTCAATGTAAGTTTTATTTGACACTAATGAAATTTAATAGCAAAACGAGGTTATAGGCTGCAACTATTTAGGTGTGCTTTGTGAAAGGAATGATTTTATACCCAAGTCACATGGTACCCCATTGGACTTTAAAGCATAAAAATTTAGTTCTTAAACTGCCAGATAATAAAGAGAAACGAAACAAGCGATTATTGCAACTATTCATGACCAAATGGTGGAAATCAAATTTTAAAAATCGACCTTGTATTGGAGTTTACAATATTTACGTAAACTCGGTTTTTAGAAATTCAGTATAATACAATAAAAACAAAAAATCCTTCGCATCTATTCCTAGAGCTGCATAAAATATATAACAACGAGAATAATCATTTTGAACATCCTTGTATGCCTTCAATGTAAGTTTTATTTGACACTAATGAAATTTAATAGCAAAACGAGGTTATAGGCTGCAACTATTTAGGTGTGCTTTGTGAAAGGAATGATTTTATACCCAAGTCACGTGGAACCCCATTGGATTTTAAAGCATAAAAATTTAGTTCTTAAACTGCCAGATAATAAAGAGAAACGAAACAAGCGATTATTGCAACTATTCATGACCAAATGGTGGATATAAATTTTAAAAAATTGACCTTGTATTGGGGTTCACAATACTTACGTAAACTCGGTATTTAGAAATTCAGTATAATACAATAAAAACAAAAAATCCTTCGCATCTATTTCTACAGCTGCATAAAATATATAACAACGAGAATAATCACTTTGAACATCCTTGTATGCCTTCTATATAAGTTTTTTTTTATTAAAAAGAAATTTAAAAGCTAAACGAGGTTATAGGCTGCAACTATTTAGGTGTACTATGTAAAAAGTAAGATTTTATACACAAATCACTTGATACCCCATTGGACTTTAAAGCATATGAATTCAGTTCATAAAAATGCCATATAACAAAGAGAAAAGAAACAAGCGATTATTGCAACTATTCATGACCAAATGGTGGAAATCAAATTTTAAAAATTGACCTTGTATTGGAATTTACAATATTTACGTAAACTCGGTTTTTAAAAATTCAGTATAATACAATAAAAATAAAAAATCCTTCACATCTATTTCTAGAGCTGCATAAAAAATATAACAACGATAATAATCATTTTGAACATCCTTGTATGCCTTCAATGTAAGTTTTATTTGACACTAATGAAATTTAATAGCAAAACGAGGTTATAGGCTGCAACTATTTTGGTGTGCTTTGTGAAAGGAATGATTTTATACCCAAGTCACGTGGTACCCCATTGGACTTTAAAGCATATGAATTCAGTTCATAAGAATTCCATATTACAAAGAGAAAAGAAACAAGCGATTATTGCAACTATTCATGACCAAATGGTGGAAATCAAATTTAAAAAAATTGACCTTGTATTGGAGTTTACAATATTTACTTAAACTCGGTTTTTAGAAATTCAGTATAATACAATAAAAACGAAAAATCCTTCGCATCTATTCCTAGAGCTGCATAAAATATATAACAACGAGTATAATCATTTTGAACATCCTTGTATGCCTTCAATGTAAGTTTTATTTGACACTAATGAAATTTAATAGCAAAACGAGGTTATAGGCTGCAAATATTTAGGTGTGCTTTGTGAAAGGAATGATTTTATACCCAAGTCACGTGGTACCCCATTGGACTTTAAAGCATAAAAATTTAGTTCTTAAACTGCCAGATAATAAAGAGAAACGAAACAAGCGATTATTGCAACTATTCATGACCAAATGGTGGAAATCAAATTTTAAAAATCGACCTTGTATTGGAGTTAACAATATTTACGTAAACTCGGTTTTTAGAAATTCAGTATAATACAATAAAAACAAAAAATCCTTCGCATCTATTCCTAGAACTGCATAAAATATATAACAACGAGAATAATCATTTTGAACATCCTTGTATGCCTTCAATGTAAGTTTTATTTGACACTAATGAAATTTAATAGCAAAACGAGGTTATAGGCTGCAACTATTTAGGTGTGCTTTGTGAAAGGAATGATTTTATACCCAAGTCACGTGGTACCCCATTGGACTTTAAAGCATAAAAATTTAGTTCTTAAACTGCCAGATAATAAAAAGAAACGAAACAAGCGATTATTGCAACTATTCATGACCAAATGGTGGAAATCAAATTTTAAAAATCGACCTTGTATTGGAGTTTACAATATTTACGTAAACTCGGTTTTTAGAAATTCAGTATAATACAATAAAAATAAAAAATCCTTCACATCTATTTCTAGAGCTGCATAAAAAATATAACAACGATAATAATCATTTTGAACATCCTTGTATGCCTTCTATATAAGTTTTTTTTTATTAAAATGAAATTTAATAGCAAAACGAGGTTATAGGCTGCAACTATTTAGGTGTGCTTTGTGAAAGGAATGATTTTATACCCAAGTCACGTGGAACCCCATTGGACTTTAAAGCATAAAAATTTAGTTCTTAAACTGCCAGATAATAAAGAGAAACGAAACAAGCAATTATTGCAACTATTCATGACCAAATGGTGGATATAAATTTTAAAAAATTGACCTTGTATTGGGGTTCACAATACTTACGTAAACTCGGTATTTAGAAATTCAGTATAATACAATAAAAACAAAAAATCCTTCGCATCTATTCCTAGAGCTGCATAAAATATATAACAACGAGAATAATCATTTTGAACATCCTTGTATGCCTTCAATGTAAGTTTTATTTGACACTAATGAAATTTAATAGCAAAACGAGGTTATAGGCTGCAACAATTTAGGTGTGCTTTGTGAAAGGAATGATTTTATACCCAAGTCACGTGGAACCCCATTGGATTTTAAAGCATAAAAATTTAGTTCTTAAACTGCCAGATAATAAAGAGAAACGAAACAAGCGATTATTGCAACTATTCATGACCAAATGTTGGAAATCATATTTTAAAAAATTGACCTTGTATTGGGGTTCACAATACTTACGTAAACTCGGTATTTAGAAATTCAGTATAATACAATAAAAACAAAAAATCCTTCGCATCTATTTCTACAGCTGCATAAAATATATAACAACGAGAATAATCACTTTGAACATCCTTGTATGCCTTCTATATAAGTTTTTTTTTATTAAAATGAAATTTAAAAGCTAAACGAGGTTATAGGCTGCAACTATTTAGGTGTACTATGTAAAAAGTAAGATTTTATACACAAATCACTTGATACCCCATTGGTCTTTAAAGCATATGAATTCAGTTCATAAAAATGAAATATAACAAAGAGAAAAGAAACAAGCGATTATTGCAACTATTCATGACAAAATGGTGGAAATCATATTTTAAAAAATTGACCTTGTATTGGGGTTCACAATACTTACGTAAACTCGGTATTTAGAAATTCAGTATAATACAATAAAAACAAAAAATCCTTCGCATCTATTCCTAGAGCTGCATAAAATATATAACAACGAGAATAATCATTTTGAACATCCTTGTATGCCTTCAATGTAAGTTTTATTTGACACTAATGAAATTTAATAGCAAAACGAGGTTATAGGCTGCAACAATTTAGGTGTGCTTTGTGAAAGGAATGATTTTATACCCAAGTCACGTGGAACCCCATTGGATTTTAAAGCATAAAAATTTAGTTCTTAAACTGCCAGATAATAAAGAGAAACGAAACAAGCGATTATTGCAACTATTCATGACCAAATGGTGGATATAAATTTTAAAAAATTGACCTTGTATTGGGGTTCACAATACTTACGTAAACTCGGTATTTAGAAATTCAGTATAATACAATAAAAACAAAAAATCCTTCGCATCTATTTCTACAGCTGCATAAAATATATAACAACGAGAATAATCACTTTGAACATCCTTGTATGCCTTCTATATAAGTTTTTTTTTATTAAAATGAAATTTAAAAGCTAAACGAGGTTATAGGCTGCAACTATTTAGGTGTACTATGTAAAAAGTAAGATTTTATACACAAATCACTTGATACCCCATTGGTCTTTAAAGCATATGAATTCAGTTCATAAAAATGAAATATAACAAAGAGAAAAGAAACAAGCGATTATTGCAACTATTCATGACAAAATGGTGGAAATCATATTTTAAAAAATTGACCTTGTATTGGGATTCACAATACTTACGTAAACTCGGTATTTAGAAATTCAGTATAATACAATAAAAACAAAAAATCCTTCGCATCTATTTCTACAGCTGCATAAAATATATAACAACGAGAATAATCACTTTGAACATCCTTGTATGCCTTCTATATAAGTTTTTTTTTATTAAAATGAAATTTAAAAGCTAAACGAGGTTATAGGCTGCAACTATTTAGGTGTACTAAATATGTAAAAAGTAAGATTTTATACATAAATCACTTGGTACAGCATTGGACTTTAAAGCATATGAATTCAGTTCATAAAAATGCCATATAACAAAGAGAAAAGAAACAAGCGATTATTGTAACTATTCATGACAAAATGGTGGAAATCATATTTTAAAAAATTGACCTTGTATTGGGATTCACAATACTTACGTAAACTCGGTATTTAGAAATTCAGTATAATACAATAAAAACAAAAAATCCTTCGCATCTATTTCTAGAGCTGCATAAAATATATAACAACGAGAATAATCACTTTGAACATCCTTGTATGCCTTCAATGTAAGTTTTTTTTGACACTAATGAAATTTAATAGCAAAACGAAGTTATAGGCTGCAACTTTTAAGGTGTGCTTTGTGAAAGGAATGATTTTATACCCAAGTCACGTAGTACCCCATTGGACTTTAAAGCATATGAATTCAGTTCATAAAAATGCCATATAACAAGGTGAAAAGAAACAAGCGATTATTGCAACTATTCATGGCCAAATGGTGGAAATCAAATTTTAAAAATTGACCTTGTATTGGGGTTTACAATATTTAAGTAAACTCGGTTTTTAGAAATTCAGTATAATACAATAAAACCAAAAAATCCTTCACATCTATTTCTAGAGCTGCATAAAAAATATAACAACGAGAATAATCATTTTGAACATCCTTGTATGCCTTCTATATAAGTTTTTTTTTATTAAAATGAAATTTAAAAGCAAAACGAGGTTATAGACTGCAACTATTTAGGTGTGCTTTGTGAAAGGAATGATTTTATACCCAAGTCACGTGGTACCCCATTGGACTTTAAAGCATATGAATTCAGTTCATAAAAATTCCATATTACAAAGAGAAAAGAAACAAGCGATTATTGCAACTATTCATGACCAAATGGTGGAAATCAACTTTTAAAAATCGACCTTATATTGCAGTTTACAATATTTAAGTAAACTCGGTTTTTAGAAATTCAGTATAATACAATAAAAACAAAAAATCCTTCACATCTATTTCTAGAGCTGCATAAAAAATATAACAACGATAATAATCATTTTGAACATCCTTGTATGCCTTCTATATAAGTTTTTTTTATTAAAATGAAATTTAAAAGCAAAACGAGGTTATAGGCTGCAACTATTTAGGTGTGCTTTGTGAAAGGAATGATTTTATACCCAAGTCACGTGGTACCCCATTGGACTTTAAAGCATATGAATTCAGTTCATAAAAATTCCATATTACAAAGAGAAAAGAAACAAGCGATTATTGCAACTATTCATGACCGAATGGTGGAAATCAAATTTAAAAAAATTGACCTTGTATTGGAGTTTACAACATTTACGTAAACTCGGATTTTAGAAATTCAGTATAATACAATAAAAACAAAAAATCCTTCGCATCTATTCCTAGAGCTGCATAAAATATATAACAACGAGAATAATCATTTTGAACATCCTTGTATGCCTTCAATGTAAGTTTTATTTGACACTAATGAAATTTAATAGCAAAACGAGGTTATAGGCTGCAACTATTTAGGTGTGCTTTGTGAAAGGAATGATTTTAAACACAAATCACTTGGTACCCCATTGGACTTTAAAGCATAAAAATTTAGTTCTTAAAATGCCATATTACAAAGAGAAAAGAAACAAGCGATTATTGCAACTATTCATGACCAAATGGTGGAAATCATATTTTAAAAAATTGACCTTGTATTGGGAATCACAAGACTTACGTAAACTCGGTATTTAGAAATTCAGTATAATACAATAAAAACAAAAAATCCTTCGCATCTATTTCTACAGCTGCATAAAATATATAACAACGAGAATAATCACTTTGAACATCCTTGTATGCCTTCAATGTAAGTTTTTTTTGACACTAATGAAATTTAATAGCAAAACGAAGTTATAAGCTGGAACTATTTAGGTCTGCTTTATGAAAGGAATGATTTTTTACCCAAGTCACGTAGTACCCCATTGGACTTTAAAGCATATGAATTCAGTTCGTAAAAATGCCATATAACAAGGTGAAAAGAAACAAGCGATTATTGCAACTATTCATGGCCAAATGGTGGAAATCAAATTTTGAAAATTGACCTTATATTGCAGTTTACAATATTTAAGTAAACTCGGTTTTTAGAAATTCAGTATAATACAATAAAAACAAAAAATCCTTCACATCTATTTCTAGAGCTGCATAAAAAATATAACAACGATAATAATCATTTTGAACATCCTTGTATGCCTTCTATATAAGTTTTTTTTATTAAAATGAAATTTAAAAGCAAAACGAGGTTATAGGCTGCAACTATTTAGGTGTGCTTTGTGAAAGGAATGATTTTATACCCAAGTCACGTGGTACCCCATTGGACTTTAAAGCATATGAATTCAGTTCATAAAAATTCCATATTACAAAGAGAAAAGAAACAAGCGATTATTGCAACTATTCATGACCAAATGGTGGAAATCAAATTTAAAAAAATTGACCTTGTATTGGAGTTTACAATATTTACGTAAACTCGGTTTTTAGAAATTAAGTATAATACAATAAAAACAAAAAAACATTCGCATCTATTTCTAGAGCTGCATAAAAATATAACAACGCGAATAATCAGTTTGAACATCCTTGTATGCCTTCAATGTAAGTTTTATTTGACACTAATAAAATTTAATAGGAAAACGAAGTTATAAGCTGCAACTATTTAGGTGTACTATGTAAAAAGTAAGATTTTATACACAAATCACTTGGTACCCCATTGGACTTTAAAGCATAAAAATTTAGTTCTTAAACTGCCAGATAATAAAGAGAAACGAAACAAGCGATTATTGCAACTATTCATGACCAAATGGTGGATATAAATTTTAAAAAATTGACCTTGTATTGGGGTTCACAATACTTACGTAAACTCGGTATTTAGAAATTCAGTATAATACAATAAAAACAAAAAATCCTTCGCATCTATTCCTAGAGCTGCATAAAATATATAACAACGAGAATAATCATTTTGAACATACTTGTATGCCTTCAATGTAAGTTTTATTTGACACTAATGAAATTTAATAGCAAAACGAGGTTATAGGCTGCAACTATTTTGGTGTGCTTTGTGAAAGGAATGATTTTATACCCAAGTCACGTGGTACCCCATTGGACTTTAAAGCATATGAATTCAGTTCATAAGAATTCCATATTACAAAGAGAAAAGAAACAAGCGATTATTGCAACTATTCATGACCAAATGGTGGAAATCAAATTTAAAAAAATTGACCTTGTATTGGAGTTTACAATATTTACTTAAACTCGGTTTTTAGAAATTCAGTATAATACAATAAAAACGAAAAATCCTTCGCATCTATTCCTACAGCTGCATAAAATATATAACAACGAGAATAATCACTTTGAACATCCTTGTATGCCTTCAATGTAAGTTTTTTTTGACACTAATGAAATTTAATAGCAAAACGAAGTTATAAGCTGGAACTAATTAGGTGTGCTTTGTGAAAGGAATGATTTTTTACCCAAGTCACGTGGTACCCCATTGGACTTTAAAGCATATGAATTCAGTTCATAAAAATGCCATATAACAAGGTGAAAAGAAACAAGCGATTATTGCAACTATTCATGACCAAATGGTGGAAATCAAATTTTAAAAATTGACCTTGTATTGGAATTTACAATATTTACGTAAACTCGGTTTTTAGAAATTCAGTATAATACAATAAAAATAAAAAATCCTTCACATCTATTTCTAGAGCTGCATAAAAAATATAACAACGATAATAATCATTTTGAACATCCTTGTATGCCTTCAATGTAAGTTTTATTTGACACTAATGAAATTTAATAGCAAAACGAGGTTATAGGCTGCAACTATTTTGGTGTGCTTTGTGAAAGGAATGATTTTATACCCAAGTCACGTGGTACCCCATTGGACTTTAAAGCATATGAATTCAGTTCATAAGAATTCCATATTACAAAGAGAAAAGAAACAAGCGATTATTGCAACTATTCATGACCAAATGGTGGAAATCAAATTTAAAAAAATTGACCTTGTATTGGAGTTTACAATATTTACGTAAACTCGGTTTTTAGAAATTCAGTATAATACAATAAAAACAAAAAATCCTTCGCATCTATTCCTAGAGCTGCATAAAATATATAACAACGAGAATAATCATTTTGAACATCCTTGTATGCCTTCAATGTAAGTTTTATTTGACACTAATGAAATTTAATAGCAAAACGAGGTTATAGGCTGCAACTATTTAGGTGTGCTTTGTGAAAGGAATGATTTTATACCCAAGTCACATGGTACCCCATTGGACTTTAAAGCATAAAAATTTAGTTCTTAAACTGCCAGATAATAAAGAGAAACGAAACAAGCGATTATTGCAACTATTCATGACCAAATGGTGGAAATCAAATTTTAAAAATCGACCTTGTATTGGAGTTTACAATATTTACGTAAACTCGGTTTTTAGAAATTCAGTATAATACAATAAAAACAAAAAATCCTTCGCATCTATTCCTAGAGCTGCATAAAATATATAACAACGAGAATAATCATTTTGAACATCCTTGTATGCCTTCAATGTAAGTTTTATTTGACACTAATGAAATTTAATAGCAAAACGAGGTTATAGGCTGCAACTATTTAGGTGTGCTTTGTGAAAGGAATGATTTTATACCCAAGTCACGTGGAACCCCATTGGATTTTAAAGCATAAAAATTTAGTTCTTAAACTGCCAGATAATAAAGAGAAACGAAACAAGCGATTATTGCAACTATTCATGACCAAATGGTGGATATAAATTTTAAAAAATTGACCTTGTATTGGGGTTCACAATACTTACGTAAACTCGGTATTTAGAAATTCAGTATAATACAATAAAAACAAAAAATCCTTCGCATCTATTTCTACAGCTGCATAAAATATATAACAACGAGAATAATCACTTTGAACATCCTTGTATGCCTTCTATATAAGTTTTTTTTTATTAAAAAGAAATTTAAAAGCTAAACGAGGTTATAGGCTGCAACTATTTAGGTGTACTATGTAAAAAGTAAGATTTTATACACAAATCACTTGATACCCCATTGGACTTTAAAGCATATGAATTCAGTTCATAAAAATGCCATATAACAAAGAGAAAAGAAACAAGCGATTATTGCAACTATTCATGACCAAATGGTGGAAATCATAATTTGAAAAATTGACCTTGTATTGGGATTCACAAGACTTACGTAAACTCGGTATTTAGAAATTCAGTATAATACAATAAAAACAAAAAATCCTTCGCATCTATTTCTACAGCTGCATAAAATATATAACAACGAGAATAATCACTTTGAACATCCTTGTATGCCTTCAATGTAAGTTTTTTTTGACACTAATGAAATTTAATAGCAAAACGAAGTTATAAGCTGGAACTAATTAGGTGTGCTTTGTGAAAGGAATGATTTTTTACCCAAGTCACGTGGTACCCCATTGGACTTTAAAGCATATGAATTCAGTTCATAAAAATGCCATATAACAAGGTGAAAAGAAACAAGCGATTATTGCAACTATTCATGACCAAATGGTGGAAATCAAATTTTAAAAATTGACCTTGTATTGGAATTTACAATATTTACGTAAACTCGGTTTTTAGAAATTCAGTATAATACAATAAAAATAAAAAATCCTTCACATCTATTTCTAGAGCTGCATAAAAAATATAACAACGATAATAATCATTTTGAACATCCTTGTATGCCTTCAATGTAAGTTTTATTTGACACTAATGAAATTTAATAGCAAAACGAGGTTATAGGCTGCAACTATTTTGGTGTGCTTTGTGAAAGGAATGATTTTATACCCAAGTCACGTGGTACCCCATTGGACTTTAAAGCATATGAATTCAGTTCATAAGAATTCCATATTACAAAGAGAAAAGAAACAAGCGATTATTGCAACTATTCATGACCAAATGGTGGAAATCAAATTTAAAAAAATTGACCTTGTATTGGAGTTTACAATATTTACTTAAACTCGGTTTTTAGAAATTCAGTATAATACAATAAAAACGAAAAATCCTTCGCATCTATTCCTAGAGCTGCATAAAATATATAACAACGAGTATAATCATTTTGAACATCCTTGTATGCCTTCTATATAAGTTTTGTTTGACACTAATGAAATTTAATAGCAAAACGAGGTTATAGGCTGCAACTATTTAGGTGTGCTTTGTGAAAGGAATGATTTTAAACACAAATCACTTGGTACCCCATTGGACTTTAAAGCATATGAATTCAGTTCATAAAAATTCCATATTACAAAGAGAAAAGAAACAAGCGATTATTGCAACTATTCATGACCAAATGGTGGAAATCAACTTTTAAAAATCGACCTTGTATTGGAGTTTACAACATTTACGTACACTCGGATTTTAGAAATTCAGTATAATACAATAAAAAAAAAAAATCCTTCGCATCTATTTCTAGAGCTGCATAAAATATATAACAACGAGAATAATCACTTTGAACATCCTTGTATGCCTTCAATGTAAGTTTTTTTTGACACTAATGAAATTTAATAGCAAAACGAAGTTATAGGCTGCAACTATTTAGGTGTGCTTTGTGAAAGGAATGATTTTATACCCAAGTCACGTAGTACCCCATTGGACTTTAAAGCATATGAATTCAGTTCATAAAAATGCCATATAACAAGGTGAAAAGAAACAAGCGATTATTGCAACTATTCATGACCAAATGGTGGAAATCAAATTTTAAAAATTGACCTTGTATTGGAATTTACAATATTTACGTAAACTCGGTTTTTAGAAATTCAGTATAATACAATAAAAATAAAAAATCCTTCACATCTATTTCTAGAGCTGCATAAAAAATATAACAACGATAATAATCATTTTGAACATCCTTGTATGCCTTCAATGTAAGTTTTATTTCACACTAATGAAATTTAATAGCAAAACGAGGTTATAGGCTGCAACTATTTTGGTGTGCTTTGTGAAAGGAATGATTTTATACCCAAGTCACGTGGTACCCCATTGGACTTTAAAGCATATGAATTCAGTTCATAAGAATTCCATATTACAAAGAGAAAAGAAACAAGCGATTATTGCAACTATTCATGACCAAATGGTGGAAATCAAATTTAAAAAAATTGACCTTGTATTGGAGTTTACAATATTTACTTAAACTCGGTTTTTAGAAATTCAGTATAATACAATAAAAACGAAAAATCCTTCGCATCTATTCCTAGAGCTGCATAAAATATATAACAACGAGTATAATCATTTTGAACATCCTTGTATGCCTTCAATGTAAGTTTTATTTGACACTAATGAAATTTAATAGCAAAACGAGGTTATAGGCTGCAAATATTTAGGTGTGCTTTGTGAAAGGAATGATTTTATACCCAAGTCACGTGGTACCCCATTGGACTTTAAAGCATAAAAATTTAGTTCTTAAACTGCCAGATAATAAAGAGAAACGAAACAAGCGATTATTGCAACTATTCATGACCAAATGGTGGAAATCAAATTTTAAAAATCGACCTTGTATTGGAGTTAACAATATTTACGTAAACTCGGTTTTTAGAAATTCAGTATAATACAATAAAAACAAAAAATCCTTCGCATCTATTCCTAGAACTGCATAAAATATATAACAACGAGAATAATCATTTTGAACATCCTTGTATGCCTTCAATGTAAGTTTTATTTGACACTAATGAAATTTAATAGCAAAACGAGGTTATAGGCTGCAACTATTTAGGTGTGCTTTGTGAAAGGAATGATTTTATACCCAAGTCACGTGGTACCCCATTGGACTTTAAAGCATAAAAATTTAGTTCTTAAACTGCCAGATAATAAAGAGAAACGAAACAAGCGATTATTGCAACTATTCATGACCAAATGGTGGAAATCAAATTTTAAAAATCGACCTTGTATTGGAGTTTACAATATTTACGTAAACTCGGTTTTTAGAAATTCAGTATAATACAATAAAAATAAAAAATCCTTCACATCTATTTCTAGAGCTGCATAAAAAATATAACAACGATAATAATCATTTTGAACATCCTTGTATGATTTCTATATAAGTTTTTTTTTATTAAAATGAAATTTAATAGCAAAACGAGGTTATAGGCTGCAACTATTTAGGTGTGCTTTGTGAAAGGAATGATTTTATACCCAAGTCACGTGGAACCCCATTGGACTTTAAAGCATAAAAATTTAGTTCTTAAACTGCCAGATAATAAAGAGAAACGAAACAAGCAATTATTGCAACTATTCATGACCAAATGGTGGATATAAATTTTAAAAAATTGACCTTGTATTGGTGTTCACAATACTTACGTAAACTCGGTATTTAGAAATTCAGTATAATACAATAAAAACAAAAAATCCTTCGCATCTATTTCTAGAGCTGCATAAAATATATAACAACGAGAATAATCATTTTGAACATCCTTGTATGCCTTCAATGTAAGTTTTATTTGACACTAATGAAATTTAATAGCAAAACGAGGTTATAGGCTGCAACAATTTAGGTGTGCTTTGTGAAAGGAATGATTTTATACCCAAGTCACGTGGAACCCCATTGGATTTTAAAGCATAAAAATTTAGTTCTTAAACTGCCAGATAATAAAGAGAAACGAAACAAGCGATTATTGCAACTATTCATGACCAAATGGTGGATATAAATTTTAAAAAATTGACCTTGTATTGGGGTTCACAATACTTACGTAAACTCGGTATTTAGAAATTCAGTTTAATACAATAAAAACAAAAAATCCTTCGCATCTATTTCTACAGCTGCATAAAATATATAACAACGAGAATAATCACTTTGAACATCCTTGTATGCCTTCTATATAAGTTTTTTTTTATTAAAATGAAATTTAAAAGCTAAACGAGGTTATAGGCTGCAACTATTTAGGTGTACTATGTAAAAAGTAAGATTTTATACACAAATCACTTGATACCCCATTGGTCTTTAAAGCATATGAATTCAGTTCATAAAAATGAAATATAACAAAGAGAAAAGAAACAAGCGATTATTGCAACTATTCATGACAAAATGGTGGAAATCATATTTTAAAAAATTGACCTTGTATTGGGATTCACAATACTTACGT
Organism: Anthrax anthrax; assembly: GCA_963971155.1. Taxonomy (NCBI): domain Eukaryota; kingdom Metazoa; phylum Arthropoda; class Insecta; order Diptera; family Bombyliidae; genus Anthrax; species Anthrax anthrax. Next base: position 601,388 of record CAXAQU010000283.1, read on the forward strand.
AAACTCGGTATTTAGAAATTCAGTATAATACAATAAAAACAAAAAACCCTTCGCATCTATTTCTACAGCTGCATAAAATATATAACAACGAGAATAATCAATTTGAACATCCTTGTATGCCTTCAATGTAAGTTTTTTTTGACACTAATGAAATTTAATAGCAAAACGAAGTTATAGGCTGCAACTATTTAGGTGTGCTTTGTGAAAGGAATGATTTTATACCCAAGTCACGTAGTACCCCATTGGACTTTAAAGCATATGAATTCAGTTCATAAAAATGCCATATAACAAGGTGAAAAGAAACAAGCGATTATTGCAACTATTCATGGCCAAATGGTGGAAATCAAATTTTGAAAATTGACCTTGTATTGGGGTTTACAATATTTAAGTAAACTCGGGTTTTAGAAATTCAGTATAATACAATAAAACCAAAAAATCCTTCACATCTATTTCTAGAGCTGCATAAAAAATATAACAACGATAATAATCATTTTGAACATCCTTGTATGCCTTCAATGTAAGTTTTATTTGACACTAATGAAATTTAATAGCAAAACGAGGTTATAGGCTGCAACTATTTTGGTGTGCTTTGTGAAAGGAATGATTTTATACCCAAGTCACGTGGTACCCCATTGGACTTTAAAGCATATGAATTCAGTTCATAAGAATTCCATATTACAAAGAGAAAAGAAACAAGCGATTATTGCAACTATTCATGACCAAATGGTGGAAATCAAATTTAAAAAAATTGACCTTGTATTGGAGTTTACAATATTTACTTAAACTCGGTTTTTAGAAATTCAGTATAATACAATAAAAACGAAAAATCCTTCGCATCTATTCCTAGAGCTGCATAAAATATATAACAACGAGTATAATCATTTTGAACATCCTTGTATGCCTTCTATATAAGTTTTGTTTGACACTAATGAAATTTAATAGCAAAACGAGGTTATAGGCTGCAACTATTTTGGTGTGCTTTGTGAAAGGAATGATTTTATACCCAAGTCACGTGGTACCCCATTGGACTTTAAAGCATATGAATTCAGTTCATAAGAATTCCATATTACAAAGAGAAAAGAAACAAGCGATTATTGCAACTATTCATGACCAAATGGTGGAAATCAAATTTAAAAAAATTGACCTTGTATTGGAGTTTACAATATTTACTTAAACTCGGTTTTTAGAAATTCAGTATAATACAATAAAAACGAAAAATCCTTCGCATCTATTCCTAGAGCTGCATAAAATATATAACAACGAGTATAATCATTTTGAACATCCTTGTATGCCTTCTATATAAGTTTTGTTTGACACTAATGAAATTTAATAGCAAAACGAGGTTATAGGCTGCAACTATTTAGGTGTGCTTTGTGAAAGGAATGATTTTAAACACAAATCACTTGGTACCCCATTGGACTTTAAAGCATATGAATTCAGTTCATAAAAATTCCATATTACAAAGAGAAAAGAAACAAGCGATTATTGCAACTATTCATGACCAAATGGTGGAAATCAACTTTTAAAAATCGACCTTGTATTGGAGTTTACAACATTTACGTACACTCGGATTTTAGAAATTCAGTATAATACAATAAAAAAAAAAAATCCTTCACATCTATTTCTAGAGCTGCATAAAAAATATAACAACGATAATAATCATTTTGAACATCCTTGTATGCCTTCAATGTAAGTTTTATTTGACACTAATGAAATTTAATAGCAAAACGAGGTTATAGGCTGCAACTATTTTGGTGTGCTTTGTGAAAGGAATGATTTTATACCCAAGTCACGTGGTACCCCATTGGACTTTAAAGCATATGAATTCAGTTCATAAAAATTCCATATTACAAAGAGAAAAGAAACAAGCGATTATTGCAACTATTCATGACCAAATGGTGGAAATCAACTTTTAAAAATCGACCTTGTATTGGAGTTTACAACATTTACGTACACTCGGATTTTAGAAATTCAGTATAATACAATAAAAAAAAAAATCCTTCGCATCTATTTCTAGAGCTGCATAAAATATATAACAACGAGAATAATCACTTTGAACATCCTTGTATGCCTTCAATGTAAGTTTTTTTTGACACTAATGAAATTTAATAGCAAAACGAAGTTATAGGCTGCAACTATTTAGGTGTGCTTTGTGAAAGGAATGATTTTATACCCAAGTCACGTAGTACCCCATTGGACTTTAAAGCATATGAATTCAGTTCATAAAAATGCCATATAACAAGGTGAAAAGAAACAAGCGATTATTGCAACTATTCATGACCAAATGGTGGAAATCAAATTTAAAAAAATTGACCTTGTATTGGAGTTTACAATATTTACTTAAACTCGGTTTTTAGAAATTCAGTATAATACAATAAAAACGAAAAATCCTTCGCATCTATTCCTAGAGCTGCATAAAATATATAACAACGAGTATAATCATTTTGAACATCCTTGTATGCCTTCTATATAAGTTTTGTTTGACACTAATGAAATTTAATAGCAAAACGAGGTTATAGGCTGCAACTATTTAGGTGTGCTTTGTGAAAGGAATGATTTTAAACACAAATCACTTGGTACCCCATTGGACTTTAAAGCATATGAATTCAGTTCATAAAAATTCCATATTACAAAGAGAAAAGAAACAAGCGATTATTGCAACTATTCATGACCAAATGGTGGAAATCAACTTTTAAAAATCGACCTTGTATTGGAGTTTACAACATTTACGTACACTCGGATTTTAGAAATTCAGTATAATACAATAAAAAAAAAAAATCCTTCGCATCTATTTCTAGAGCTGCATAAAATATATAACAACGAGAATAATCACTTTGAACATCCTTGTATGCCTTCAATGTAAGTTTTTTTTGACACTAATGAAATTTAATAGCAAAACGAAGTTATAGGCTGCAACTATTTAGGTGTGCTTTGTGAAAGGAATGATTTTATACCCAAGTCACGTAGTACCCCATTGGACTTTAAAGCATATGAATTCAGTTCATAAAAATGCCATATAACAAGGTGAAAAGAAACAAGCGATTATTGCAACTATTCATGACCAAATGGTGGAAATCAAATTTTAAAAATTGACCTTGTATTGGAATTTACAATATTTACGTAAACTCGGTTTTTAGAAATTCAGTATAATACAATAAAAACGAAAAATCCTTCGCATCTATTCCTAGAGCTGCATAAAATATATAACAACGAGAATAATCACTTTGAACATCCTTGTATGCCTTCAATGTAAGTTTTTTTTGACACTAATGAAATTTAATAGCAAAACGAAGTTATAAGCTGGAACTAATTAGGTGTGCTTTGTGAAAGGAATGATTTTTTACCCAAGTCACGTGGTACCCCATTGGACTTTAAAGCATATGAATTCAGTTCATAAAAATGCCATATAACAAGGTGAAAAGAAACAAGCGATTATTGCAACTATTCATGACCAAATGGTGGAAATCAAATTTTAAAAATTGACCTTGTATTGGAATTTACAATATTTACGTAAACTCGGTTTTTAGAAATTCAGTATAATACAATAAAAATAAAAAATCCTTCACATCTATTTCTAGAGCTGCATAAAAAATATAACAACGATAATAATCATTTTGAACATCCTTGTATGCCTTCAATGTAAGTTTTATTTGACACTAATGAAATTTAATAGCAAAACGAGGTTATAGGCTGCAACTATTTTGGTGTGCTTTGTGAAAGGAATGATTTTATACCCAAGTCACGTGGTACCCCATTGGACTTTAAAGCATATGAATTCAGTTCATAAGAATTCCATATTACAAAGAGAAAAGAAACAAGCGATTATTGCAACTATTCATGACCAAATGGTGGAAATCAAATTTAAAAAAATTGACCTTGTATTGGAGTTTACAATATTTACTTAAACTCGGTTTTTAGAAATTCAGTATAATACAATAAAAACGAAAAATCCTTCGCATCTATTCCTAGAGCTGCATAAAATATATAACAACGAGTATAATCATTTTGAACATCCTTGTATGCCTTCTATATAAGTTTTGTTTGACACTAATGAAATTTAATAGCAAAACGAGGTTATAGGCGGCAACTATTTAGGTGTGCTTTGTGAAAGGAATGATTTTAAACACAAATCACTTGGTACCCCATTGGACTTTAAAGCATATGAATTCAGTTCATAAAAATTCCATATTACAAAGAGAAAAGAAACAAGCGATTATTGCAACTATTCATGACCAAATGGTGGAAATCAACTTTTAAAAATCGACCTTGTATTGGAGTTTACAACATTTACGTACACTCGGATTTTAGAAATTCAGTATAATACAATAAAAAAAAAAAATCCTTCGCATCTATTTCTAGAGCTGCATAAAATATATAACAACGAGAATAATCACTTTGAACATCCTTGTATGCCTTCAATGTAAGTTTTTTTTGACACTAATGAAATTTAATAGCAAAACGAAGTTATAAGCTGGAACTAATTAGGTGTGCTTTGTGAAAGGAATGATTTTTTACCCAAGTCACGTGGTACCCCATTGGACTTTAAAGCATATGAATTCAGTTCATAAAAATGCCATATAACAAGGTGAAAAGAAACAAGCGATTATTGCAACTATTCATGACCAAATGGTGGAAATCAAATTTTAAAAATTGACCTTGTATTGGAATTTACAATATTTACGTAAACTCGGTTTTTAGAAATTCAGTATAATACAATAAAAATAAAAAATCCTTCACATCTATTTCTAGAGCTGCATAAAAAATATAACAACGATAATAATCATTTTGAACATCCTTGTATGCCTTCAATGTAAGTTTTATTTGACACTAATGAAATTTAATAGCAAAACGAGGTTATAGGCTGCAACTATTTTGGTGTGCTTTGTGAAAGGAATGATTTTATACCCAAGTCACGTGGTACCCCATTGGACTTTAAAGCATATGAATTCAGTTCATAAGAATTCCATATTACAAAGAGAAAAGAAACAAGCGATTATTGCAACTATTCATGACCAAATGGTGGAAATCAAATTTAAAAAAATTGACCTTGTATTGGAGTTTACAATATTTACTTAAACTCGGTTTTTAGAAATTCAGTATAATACAATAAAAACGAAAAATCCTTCGCATCTATTCCTAGAGCTGCATAAAATATATAACAACGAGTATAATCATTTTGAACATCCTTGTATGCCTTCTATATAAGTTTTGTTTGACACTAATGAAATTTAATAGCAAAACGAGGTTATAGGCTGCAACTATTTAGGTGTGCTTTGTGAAAGGAATGATTTTAAACACAAATCACTTGGTACCCCATTGGACTTTAAAGCATATGAATTCAGTTCATAAAAATTCCATATTACAAAGAGAAAAGAAACAAGCGATTATTGCAACTATTCATGACCAAATGGTGGAAATCAACTTTTAAAAATCGACCTTGTATTGGAGTTTACAACATTTACGTACACTCGGATTTTAGAAATTCAGTATAATACAATAAAAAAAAAAAATCCTTCGCATCTATTTCTAGAGCTGCATAAAATATATAACAACGAGAATAATCACTTTGAACATCCTTGTATGCCTTCAATGTAAGTTTTTTTTGACACTAATGAAATTTAATAGCAAAACGAAGTTATAGGCTGCAACTATTTAGGTGTGCTTTGTGAAAGGAATGATTTTATACCCAAGTCACGTAGTACCCCATTGGACTTTAAAGCATATGAATTCAGTTCATAAAAATGCCATATAACAAGGTGAAAAGAAACAAGCGATTATTGCAACTATTCATGACCAAATGGTGGAAATCAAATTTTAAAAATTGACCTTGTATTGGAATTTACAATATTTACGTAAACTCGGTTTTTAGAAATTCAGTATAATACAATAAAAACGCAAAATCCTTCGCATCTATTCCTAGAGCTGCATAAAATATATAACAACGAGTATAATCATTTTGAACATCCTTGTATGCCTTCAATGTAAGTTTTATTTGACACTAATGAAATTTAATAGCAAAACGAGGTTATAGGCTGCAACTTTTTAGGTGTGCTTTGTGAAAGGAATGATTTTATACCCAAGTCACGTGGTACCCCATTGGACTTTAAAGCATATGAATTCAGTTCATAAGAATTCCATATTACAAAGAGAAAAGAAACAAGCGATTATTGCAACTATTCATGACCAAATGGTGGAAATCAAATTTTAAAAATCGACCTTGTATTGGAGTTTACAACATTTACGTAAACACTGATTTTAGAAATTCAGTTTAATACAATAAAAACAAAAAATCCTTCGCATCTATTTCTAGAGCTGCATAAAATATATAACAACGAGAATAATCACTTTGAACATCCTTGTATGCCTTCAATGTAAGTTTTTTTTGACACTAATGAAATTTAATAGCAAAACGAAGTTATAGGCTGCAACTATTTAGGTGTGCTTTGTGAAAGGAATGATTTTATACCCAAGTCACGTAGTACCCCATTGGACTTTAAAGCATATGAATTCAGTTCATAAAAATGCCATATAACAAGGTGAAAAGAAACAAGCGATTATTGCAACTATTCATGACCAAATGGTGGAAATCAAATTTTAAAAATTGACCTTGTATTGGAATTTACAATATTTACGTAAACTCGGTTTTTAGAAATTCAGTATAATACAATAAAAACGCAAAATCCTTCGCATCTATTCCTAGAGCTGCATAAAATATATAACAACGAGTATAATCATTTTGAACATCCTTGTATGCCTTCAATGTAAGTTTTATTTGACACTAATGAAATTTAATAGCAAAACGAGGTTATAGGCTGCAACTTTTTAGGTGTGCTTTGTGAAAGGAATGATTTTATACCCAAGTCACGTGGTACCCCATTGGACTTTAAAGCATATGAATTCAGTTCATAAGAATTCCATATTACAAAGAGAAAAGAAACAAGCGATTATTGCAACTATTCATGACCAAATGGTGGAAATCAAATTTTAAAAATCGACCTTGTATTGGAGTTTACAACATTTACGTAAACACTGATTTTAGAAATTCAGTTTAATACAATAAAAACAAAAAATCCTGCGCATCTATTTCTAGAGCTGCATAAAATATATAACAACGAGAATAATCACTTTGAACATCCTTGTATGCCTTCAATGTAAGTTTTTTTTGACACTAATGAAATTTAATAGCAAAACGAAGTTATAGGCTGCAACTATTTAGGTGTGCTTTGTGAAAGGAATGATTTTATACCCAAGTCACGTAGTACCCCATTGGACTTTAAAGCATATGAATTCAGTTCATAAAAATGCCATATAACAAGGTGAAAAGAAACAAGCGATTATTGCAACTATTCATGACCAAATGGTGGAAATCAAATTTTAAAAATTGACCTTGTATTGGAATTTACAATATTTACGTAAACTCGGTTTTTAGAAATTCAGTATAATACAATAAAAACGCAAAATCCTTCGCATCTATTCCTAGAGCTGCATAAAATATATAACAACGAGTATAATCATTTTGAACATCCTTGTATGCCTTCAATGTAAGTTTTATTTGACACTAATGAAATTTAATAGCAAAACGAGGTTATAGGCTGCAACTTTTTAGGTGTGCTTTGTGAAAGGAATGATTTTATACCCAAGTCACGTGGTACCCCATTGGACTTTAAAGCATATGAATTCAGTTCATAAGAATTCCATATTACAAAGAGAAAAGAAACAAGCGATTATTGCAACTATTCATGACCAAATGGTGGAAATCAACTTTTAAAAATCGACCTTGTATTGGAGTTTACAACATTTACGTACACTCGGATTTTAGAAATTCAGTATAATACAATAAAAAAAAAAAATCCTTCGCATCTATTTCTAGAGCTGCATAAAATATATAACAACGAGAATAATCACTTTGAACATCCTTGTATGCCTTCAATGTAAGTTTTTTTTGACACTAATGAAATTTAATAGCAAAACGAAGTTATAAGCTGGAACTAATTAGGTGTGCTTTGTGAAAGGAATGATTTTTTACCCAAGTCACGTGGTACCCCATTGGACTTTAAAGCATATGAATTCAGTTCATAAAAATGCCATATAACAAGGTGAAAAGAAACAAGCGATTATTGCAACTATTCATGACCAAATGGTGGAAATCAAATTTTAAAAATTGACCTTGTATTGGAATTTACAATATTTACGTAAACTCGGTTTTTAGAAATTCAGTATAATACAATAAAAATAAAAAATCCTTCACATCTATTTCTAGAGCTGCATAAAAAATATAACAACGATAATAATCATTTTGAACATCCTTGTATGCCTTCAATGTAAGTTTTATTTGACACTAATGAAATTTAATAGCAAAACGAGGTTATAGGCTGCAACTATTTTGGTGTGCTTTGTGAAAGGAATGATTTTATACCCAAGTCACGTGGTACCCCATTGGACTTTAAAGCATATGAATTCAGTTCATAAGAATTCCATATTACAAAGAGAAAAGAAACAAGCGATTATTGCAACTATTCATGACCAAATGGTGGAAATCAAATTTAAAAAAATTGACCTTGTATTGGAGTTTACAATATTTACTTAAACTCGGTTTTTAGAAATTCAGTATAATACAATAAAAACGAAAAATCCTTCGCATCTATTCCTAGAGCTGCATAAAATATATAACAACGAGTATAATCATTTTGAACATCCTTGTATGCCTTCTATATAAGTTTTGTTTGACACTAATGAAATTTAATAGCAAAACGAGGTTATAGGCTGCAACTATTTAGGTGTGCTTTGTGAAAGGAATGATTTTAAACACAAATCACTTGGTACCCCATTGGACTTTAAAGCATATGAATTCAGTTCATAAAAATTCCATATTACAAAGAGAAAAGAAACAAGCGATTATTGCAACTATTCATGACCAAATGGTGGAAATCAACTTTTAAAAATCGACCTTGTATTGGAGTTTACAACATTTACGTACACTCGGATTTTAGAAATTCAGTATAATACAATAAAAAAAAAAAAATCCTTCGCATCTATTTCTAGAGCTGCATAAAATATATAACAACGAGAATAATCACTTTGAACATCCTTGTATGCCTTCAATGTAAGTTTTTTTTGACACTAATGAAATTTAATAGCAAAACGAAGTTATAGGCTGCAACTATTTAGGTGTGCTTTGTGAAAGGAATGATTTTATACCCAAGTCACGTAGTACCCCATTGGACTTTAAAGCATATGAATTCAGTTCATAAAAATGCCATATAACAAGGTGAAAAGAAACAAGCGATTATTGCAACTATTCATGACCAAATGGTGGAAATCAAATTTTAAAAATTGACCTTGTATTGGAATTTACAATATTTACGTAAACTCGGTTTTTAGAAATTCAGTATAATACAATAAAAACGCAAAATCCTTCGCATCTATTCCTAGAGCTGCATAAAATATATAACAACGAGTATAATCATTTTGAACATCCTTGTATGCCTTCAATGTAAGTTTTATTTGACACTAATGAAATTTAATAGCAAAACGAGGTTATAGGCTGCAACTTTTTAGGTGTGCTTTGTGAAAGGAATGATTTTATACCCAAGTCACGTGGTACCCCATTGGACTTTAAAGCATATGAATTCAGTTCATAAGAATTCCATATTACAAAGAGAAAAGAAACAAGCGATTATTGCAACTATTCATGACCAAATGGTGGAAATCAAATTTAAAAAAATTGACCTTGTATTGGAGTTTACAATATTTACTTAAACTCGGTTTTTAGAAATTCAGTATAATACAATAAAAACGAAAAATCCTTCGCATCTATTCCTAGAGCTGCATAAAATATATAACAACGAGTATAATCATTTTGAACATCCTTGTATGCCTTCAATGTAAGTTTTATTTGACACTAATGAAATTTAATAGCAAAACGAGGTTATAGGCTGCAAATATTTAGGTGTGCTTTGTGAAAGGAATGATTTTATACCCAAGTCACGTGGTACCCCATTGGACTTTAAAGCATAAAAATTTAGTTCTTAAACTGCCAGATAATAAAGAGAAACGAAACAAGCGATTATTGCAACTATTCATGACCAAATGGTGGAAATCAAATTTTAAAAATCGACCTTGTATTGGAGTTAACAATATTTACGTAAACTCGGTTTTTAGAAATTCAGTATAATACAATAAAAACAAAAAATCCTTCGCATCTATTCCTAGAACTGCATAAAATATATAACAACGAGAATAATCATTTTGAACATCCTTGTATGCCTTCAATGTAAGTTTTATTTGACACTAATGAAATTTAATAGCAAAACGAGGTTATAGGCTGCAACTATTTAGGTGTGCTTTGTGAAAGGAATGATTTTATACCCAAGTCGCGTGGTACCCCATTGGACTTTAAAGCATAAAAATTTAGTTCTTAAACTGCCAGATAATAAAGAGAAACGAAACAAGCGATTATTGCAACTATTCATGACCAAATGGTGGAAATCAAATTTTAAAAATCGACCTTGTATTGGAGTTTACAATATTTACGTAAACTCGGTTTTTAGAAATTCAGTATAATACAATAAAAATAAAAAATCCTTCACATCTATTTCTAGAGCTGCATAAAAAATATAACAACGATAATAATCATTTTGAACATCCTTGTATGATTTCTATATAAGTTTTTTTTTATTAAAATGAAATTTAATAGCAAAACGAGGTTATAGGCTGCAACTATTTAGGTGTGCTTTGTGAAAGGAATGATTTTATACCCAAGTCACGTGGAACCCCATTGGACTTTAAAGCATAAAAATTTAGTTCTTAAACTGCCAGATAATAAAGAGAAACGAAACAAGCAATTATTGCAACTATTCATGACCAAATGGTGGATATAAATTTTAAAAAATTGACCTTGTATTGGTGTTCACAATACTTACGTAAACTCGGTATTTAGAAATTCAGTATAATACAATAAAAACAAAAAATCCTTTGCATCTATTCCTAGAGCTGCATAAAATATATAACAACGAGAATAATCATTTTGAACATCCTTGTATGCCTTCAATGTAAGTTTTATTTGACACTAATGAAATTTAATAGCAAAACGAGGTTATAGGCTGCAACAATTTAGGTGTGCTTTGTGAAAGGAATGATTTTATACCCAAGTCACGTGGAACCCCATTGGATTTTAAAGCATAAAAACTTAGTTCTTAAACTGCCAGATAATAAAGAGAAACGAAACAAGCGATTATTGCAACTATTCATGACCAAATGGTGGATATAAATTTTAAAAAATTGACCTTGTATTGGGGTTCACAATACTTACGTAAACTCGGTATTTAGAAATTCAGTTTAATACAATAAAAACAAAAAATCCTTCGCATCTATTTCTACAGCTGCATAAAATATATAACAACGAGAATAATCACTTTGAACATCCTTGTATGCCTTCTATATAAGTTTTTTTTTATTAAAATGAAATTTAAAAGCTAAACGAGGTTATAGGCTGCAACTATTTAGGTGTACTATGTAAAAAGTAAGATTTTATACACAAATCACTTGATACCCCATTGGTCTTTAAAGCATATGAATTCAGTTCATAAAAATGAAATATAACAAAGAGAAAAGAAACAAGCGATTATTGCAACTATTCATGACAAAATGGTGGAAATCATATTTTAAAAAATTGACCTTGTATTGGGATTCACAATACTTACGTAAACTCGGTATTTAGAAATTCAGTATAATACAATAAAAACAAAAAACCCTTCGCATCTATTTCTACAGCTGCATAAAATATATAACAACGAGAATAATCACTTTGAACATCCTTGTATGCCTTCAATGTAAGTTTTTTTTGACACTAATGAAATTTAATAGCAAAACGAAGTTATAGGCTGCAACTATTTAGGTGTGCTTTGTGAAAGGAATGATTTTATACCCAAGTCACGTAGTACCCCATTGGACTTTAAAGCATATGAATTCAGTTCATAAAAATGCCATATAACAAGGTGAAAAGAAACAAGCGATTATTGCAACTATTCATGGCCAAATGGTGGAAATCAAATTTTGAAAATTGACCTTGTATTGGGGTTTACAATATTTAAGTAAACTCAGTTTTTAGAAATTCAGTATAATACAATAAAACCAAAAAATCCTTCACATCTATTTCTAGAGCTGCATAAAAAATATAACAACGAGAATAATCATTTTGAACATCCTTGTATGCCTTCTATATAAGTTTTGTTTGACACTAATGAAATTTAATAGCAAAACGAGGTTATAGGCTGCAACTATTTAGGTGTGCTTTGTGAAAGGAATGATTTTAAACACAAATCACTTGGTACCCCATTGGACTTTAAAGCATATGAATTCAGTTCATAAAAATTCCATATTACAAAGAGAAAAGAAACAAGCGATTATTGCAACTATTCATGACCAAATGGTGGAAATCAACTTTTAAAAATCGACCTTGTATTGGAGTTTACAACATTTACGTACACTCGGATTTTAGAAATTCAGTATAATACAATAAAAACAAAAAATCCTTCGCATCTATTCCTAGAGCTGCATAAAATATATAACAACGAGAATAATCATTTTGAACATCCTTGTATGCCTTCAATGTAAGTTTTGTTTGACACTAATGAAATTTAATAGCAAAACGAGGTTATAGGCTGCAACTATTTAGGTGTGCTTTGTGAAAGGAATGATTTTAAACACAAATCACTTGGTACCCCATTGGACTTTAAAGCATAAAAATTTAGTTCTTAAACTGCCAGATAATAAAGAGAAACGAAACAAGCAATTATTGCAACTATTCATGACCAAATGGTGGATATAAATTTTAAAAAATTGACCTGGTATTAGGGTTCACAATAGTTACGTAAACTCGGTATTTAGAAATTCAGTATAATACAATAAAAACAAAAAATCCTTCGCATCTATTTCTACAGCTGCATAAAATATATAACAACGAGAATAATCACTTTGAACATCCTTGTATGCCTTCTATATAAGTTTTTTTTTATTAAAAAGAAATTTAAAAGCTAAACGAGGTTATAGGCTGCAACTATTTAGGTGTACTAAATATGTAAAAAGTAAGATTTTATACATAAATCACTTGGTACAGCATTGGACTTTAAAGCATATGAATTCAGTTCATAAAAATGCTATATAACAAAGAGAAAAGAAACAAGCGATTATTGTAACTATTCATGACAAAATGGTGGAAATCATATTTTAAAAAATTGACCTTGTATTGGGATTCACAATACTTACGTAAACTCGGTATTTAGAAATTCAGTATAATACAATAAAAACAAAAAATCCTTCGCATCTATTTCTAGAGCTGCATAAAATATATAACAACGAGAATAATCACTTTGAACATCCTTGTATGCCTTCAATGTAAGTTTTTTTTGACACTAATGAAATTTAATAGCAAAACGAAGTTATAGGCTGCAACTATTTAGGTGTGCTTTGTGAAAGGAATGATTTTATACCCAAGTCACGTAGTACCCCATTGGACTTTAAAGCATATGAATTCAGTTCATAAAAATGCCATATAACAAGGTGAAAAGAAACAAGCGATTATTGCAACTATTCATGGCCAAATGGTGGAAATCAAATTTTGAAAATTGACCTTGTATTGGGGTTTACAATATTTAAGTAAACTCGGTTTTTAGAAATTCAGTATAATACAATAAAACCAAAAAATCCTTCACATCTATTTCTAGAGCTGCATAAAAAATATAACAACGAGAATAATCATTTTGAACATCCTTGTATGCCTTCTATATAAGTTTTGTTTGACACTAATGAAATTTAAAAGCTAAACGAGGTTATAGGCTGCAACTATTTAGGTGTACTATGTAAAAAGTAAGATTTTATACACAAATCACTTGGTACACCATTGGACTTTAAAGCATAAAAATTTAGTTCTTAAACTGCCAGATAATAAAGAGAAACGAAACAAGCGATTATTGCAACTATTCATGACCAAATGGTGGATATAAATTTTAAAAAATTGACCTTGTATTGGGGTTCACAATACTTACGTAAACTCGGTATTTAGAAATTCAGTATAATACAATAAAAACAAAAAATCCTTCGCATCTATTCCTAGAGCTGCATAAAATATATAACAACGAGAATAATCATTTTGAACATCCTTGTATGCCTTCAATGTAAGTTTTATTTGACACTAATGAAATTTAAAAGCAAAACGAAGTTATAAGCTGGAACTATTTAGGTGTACTATGTAAAAAGTAAGATTTAATACACAAATCACTTAATACCCCATTGAACTTTAAAGCATAAAAATTTAGTTCTGAAACTGCCAGATAATGAAGAGAAACGAAACAAGCGATTATTGCAAATATTCATGACCAAATGGTGGAAATCAAATTTAAAAAAATTGACCTTGTATTGGAGTTTACAATATTTACGTAAACTCGGTTTTTAGAAATTCAGTATAATACAATAAAAACAAAAAATCCTTCGCATCTATTCCTAGAGCTGCATAAAATATATAACAACGAGAATAATCATTTTGAACATCCTTGTATGCCTTCAATGTAAGTTTTATTTGACACTAATGAAATTTAATAGCAAAACGAGGTTATAGGCTGCAACTATGTAGGTGTGCTTTGTGAAAGGAATGATTCTATACCCAAGTCACGTGGTACCCCATTGGACTTTAAAGCATATGAATTCAGTTCATAAAAATTCCATATTACAAAGAGAAAAGAAACAAGCGATTATTGCAACTATTCATGACCAAATGGTGGAAATCATATTTTAAAAAATTGACCTTGTATTGGGAATCACAAGACTTACGTAAACTCGGTATTTAGAAATTCAGTATAATACAATAAAAACAAAAAATCCTTCACATCTATTTCTAGAGCTGCATAAAAAATATAACAACGATAATAATCATTTTGAACATCCTTGTATGCCTTCTATATAAGTTTTTTTTATTAAAATGAAATTTAAAAGCAAAACGAGGTTATAGGCTGCAACTATTTAGGTGTGCTTTGTGAAAGGAATGATTTTATACCCAAGTCACGTGGTACCCCATTGGACTTTAAAGCATATGAATTCAGTTCATAAAAATTCCATATTACAAAGAGAAAAGAAACAAGCGATTATTGCAACTATTCATGACCAAATGGTGGAAATCAAATTTAAAAAAATTGACCTTGTATTGGAGTTTACAATATTTACGTAAACTCGGTTTTTAGAAATTAAGTATAATACAATAAAAACAAAAAAACATTCGCATCTATTTCTAGAGCTGCATAAAAATATAACAACGCGAATAATCAGTTTGAACATCCTTGTATGCCTTCAATGTAAGTTTTATTTGACACTAATGAAATTTAATAGCAAAACGAAGTTATAAGCTGCAACTATTTAGGTGTACTATGTAAAAAGTAAGATTTTATACACAAATCACTTGGTACCCCATTGGACTTTAAAGCATAAAAATTTAGTTCTTAAACTGCCAGATAATAAAGAGAAACGAAACAAGCGATTATTGCAACTATTCATGACCAAATGGTGGATATAAATTTTAAAAAATTGACCTTGTATTGGGGTTCACAATACTTACGTAAACTCGGTATTTAGAAATTCAGTATAATACAATAAAAACAAAAAATCCTTCGCATCTATTCCTAGAGCTGCATAAAATATATAACAACGAGAATAATCATTTTGAACATCCTTGTATGCCTTCAATGTAAGTTTTATTTGACACTAATGAAATTTAAAAGCAAAACGAAGTTATAAGCTGGAACTATTTAGGTGTACTATGTAAAAAGTAAGATTTAATACACAAATCACTTAATACCCCATTGAACTTTAAAGCATAAAAATTTAGTTCTGAAACTGCCAGATAATGAAGAGAAACGAAACAAGCGATTATTGCAAATATTCATGACCAAATGGTGGAAATCAAATTTAAAAAAATTGACCTTGTATTGGAGTTTACAATATTTACGTAAACTCGGTTTTTAGAAATTCAGTATAATACAATAAAAACAAAAAATCCTTCGCATCTATTCCTAGAGCTGCATAAAATATATAACAACGAGAATAATCATTTTGAACATCCTTGTATGCCTTCAATGTAAGTTTTATTTGACACTAATGAAATTTAATAGCAAAACGAGGTTATAGGCTGCAACTATGTAGGTGTGCTTTGTGAAAGGAATGATTCTATACCCAAGTCACGTGGTACCCCATTGGACTTTAAAGCATAAAAATTTAGTTCTTAAACTGCCAGATAATAAAGAGAAACGAAACAAGCGATTATTGCAACTATTCATGACCAAATGGTGGAAATCAAATTTTAAAAATCGACCTTGTATTGGAGTTTACAATATTTACGTAAACTCGGTTTTTAGAAATTCAGTATAATACAATAAAAACAAAAAATCCTTCGCATCTATTCCTAGAGCTGCATAAAATATATAACAACGAGAATAATCATTTTGAACATCCTTGTATGCCTTCAATGTAAGTTTTATTTGACACTAATGAAATTTAAAAGCAAAACGAAGTTATAAGCTGGAACTTTTTAGGTATACTATGTAAAAAGTAAGATTTTATACCCAAGTCACTTGGTACCCCATTGGACTTTAAAGCATAAAAATTTAGTTCTTAAACTGCCAGATAATAAAGAGAAACGAAACAAGCAATTATTGCAACTATTCATTACCAAATGGTGGATATAAATTTTAAAAAATTGACCTTGTATTGGGGTTCACAATACTTACGTAAACTCGGTATTTAGAAATTCAGTATAATACAATAAAAACAAAAAATCCTTTGCATCTATTCCTAGAGCTGCATAAAATATATAACAACGAGAATAATCATTTTGAACATCCTTGTATGCCTTCAATGTAAGTTTTATTTGACACTAATGAAATTTAATAGCAAAACGAGGTTATAGGCTGCAACTATTTAGGTGTGCTTTGTGAAAGGAATGATTTTATACCCAAGTCACGTGGAACCCCATTGGATTTTAAAGCATAAAAATTTAGTTCTTAAACTGCCAGATAATAAAGAGAAACGAAACAAGCGATTATTGCAACTATTCATGACCAAATGGTGGATATAAATTTTAAAAAATTGACCTTGTATTGGGGTTCACAATACTTACGTAAACTCGGTATTTAGAAATTCAGTATAATACAATAAAAACAAAAAATCCTTCGCATCTATTTCTACAGCTGCATAAAATATATAACAACGAGAATAATCACTTTGAACATTCTTGTATGCCTTCTATATAAGTTTTTTTTTATTAAAATGAAATTTAAAAGCTAAACGAGGTTATAGGCTGCAACTATTTAGGTGTACTATGTAAAAAGTAAGATTTTATACCCAAGTCACTTGGTACCCCATTGGACTTTAAAGCATAAAAATTTAGTTCTTAAACTGCCAGATAATAAAGAGAAAAGAAACAAGCGATTATTGCAACTATTCATGACAAAATGGTGGAAATCATATTTTAAAAAATTGACCTTGTATTGGGATTCACAATACTTACGTAAACTCGGTATTTAGAAATTCAGTATAATACAATAAAAACAAAAAATCCTTCGCATCTATTTCTACAGCTGCATAAAATATATAACAACGAGAATAATCATTTTGAACATCCTTGTATGCCTTCAATGTAAGTTTTTTTTTATTAAAATGAAATTTAAAAGCAAAACGAGGTTATAGGCTGCAACTTTTTAGGTGTGCTTTGTGAAAGGAATGATTTTATACCCAAGTCACGTGGTACCCCATTGGACTTTAAAGCATAAAAATTTAGTTCTTAAACTGCCAGATAATAAAGAGAAACGAAACAAGCAATTATTGCAACTATTCATTACCAAATGGTGGATATAAATTTTAAAAAATTGACCTTGTATTGGGGTTCACAATACTTACGTAAACTCGGTATTTAGAAATTCAGTATAATACAATAAAAACAAAAAATCCTTTGCATCTATTCCTAGAGCTGCATAAAATATATAACAACGAGAATAATCATTTTGAACATCCTTGTATGCCTTCAATGTAAGTTTTATTTGACACTAATGAAATTTAATAGCAAAACGAGGTTATAGGCTGCAACTATTTAGGTGTGCTTTGTGAAAGGAATGATTTTATACCCAAGTCACGTGGAACCCCATTGGATTTTAAAGCATAAAAATTTAGTTCTTAAACTGCCAGATAATAAAGAGAAACGAAACAAGCGATTATTGCAACTATTCATGACCAAATGGTGGATATAAATTTTAAAAAATTGACCTTGTATTGGGGTTCACAATACTTACGTAAACTCGGTATTTAGAAATTCAGTATAATACAATAAAAACAAAAAATCCTTCGCATCTATTTCTACAGCTGCATAAAATATATAACAACGAGAATAATCACTTTGAACATCCTTGTATGCCTTCTATATAAGTTTTTTTTTATTAAAATGAAATTTAAAAGCTAAACGAGGTTATAGGCTGCAACTATTTAGGTGTACTATGTAAAAAGTAAGATTTTATACCCAAGTCACTTGGTACCCCATTGGACTTTAAAGCATAAAAATTTAGTTCTCAACTGCCAGATAATAAAGAGAAAAGAAACAAGCGATTATTGCAACTATTCATGACAAAATGGTGGAAATCATATTTTAAAAAATTGACCTTGTATTGGGATTCACAATACTTACGTAAACTCGGTATTTAGAAATTCAGTATAATACAATAAAAACAAAAAATCCTTCGCATCTATTTCTAGAGCTGCATAAAATATATAACAACGAGAATAATCACTTTGAACATCCTTGTATGCCTTCAATGTAAGTTTTTTTTGACACTAATGAAATTTAATAGCAAAACGAAGTCATAGGCTGCAACTATTTAGGTGTGCTTTGTGAAAGGAATGATTTTATACCCAAGTCACGTAGTACCCCATTGGACTTTAAAGCATATGAATTCAGTTCATAAAAATGCCATATAACAAGGTGAAAAGAAACAAGCGATTATTGCAACTATTCATGGCCAAATGGTGGAAATCAAATTTTGAAAATTGACCTTGTATTGGGGTTTACAATATTTAAGTAAACTCGGTTTTTAGAAATTCAGTATAATACAATAAAACCAAAAAATCCTTCACATCTATTTCTAGAGCTGCATAAAAAATATAACAACGAGAATAATCATTTTGAACATCCTTGTATGCCTTCTATATAAGTTTTGTTTGACACTAATGAAATTTAAAAGCTAAACGAGGTTATAGGCTGCAACTATTTAGGTGTACTATGTAAAAAGTAAGATTTTATACACAAATCACTTGGTACACCATTGGACTTTAAAGCATATGAATTCAGTTCATAAAAATGCCATATTACAAAGAGAAAAGAAACAAGCGATTATTGCAACTATTCATGACCAAATGGTGGAAATCATATTTTAAAAAATTGACCTTGTATTGGGAATCACAAGACTTACGTAAACTCGGTATTTAGAAATTCAGTATAATACAATAAAAACAAAAAATCCTTCGCATCTATTCCTAGAGCTGCATAAAATATATAACAACGAGAATAATCACTTTGAACATCCTTGTATGCCTTCAATGTAAGTTTTTTTTGACACTAATGAAATTTAATAGCAAAACGAAGTTATAAGCTGGAACTATTTAGGTCTGCTTTATGAAAGGAATGATTTTTTACCCAAGTCACGTAGTACCCCATTGGACTTTAAAGCATATGAATTCAGTTCGTAAAAATGCCATATAACAAGGTGAAAAGAAACAAGCGATTATTGCAACTATTCATGGCCAAATGGTGGAAATCAAATTTTGAAAATTGACCTTATATTGCAGTTTACAATATTTAAGTAAACTCGGTTTTTAGAAATTCAGTATAATACAATAAAAACAAAAAATCCTTCACATCTATTTCTAGAGCTGCATAAAAAATATAACAACGATAATAATCATTTTGAACATCCTTGTATGCCTTCTATATAAGTTTTTTTTATTAAAATGAAATTTAAAAGCATAACGAGGTTATAGGCTGCAACTATTTAGGTGTGCTTTGTGAAAGGAATGATTTTATACCCAAGTCACGTGGTACCCCATTGGACTTTAAAGCATATGAATTCAGTTCATAAAAATTCCATATTACAAAGAGAAAAGAAACAAGCGATTATTGCAACTATTCATGACCAAATGGTGGAAATCAAATTTAAAAAAATTGACCTTGTATTGGAGTTTACAATATTTACGTAAACTCGGTTTTTAGAAATTAAGTATAATACAATAAAAACAAAAAAACATTCGCATCTATTTCTAGAGCTGCATAAAAATATAACAACGCGAATAATCAGTTTGAACATCCTTGTATGCCTTCAATGTAAGTTTTATTTGACACTAATGAAATTTAATAGCAAAACGAAGTTATAAGCTGCAACTATTTAGGTGTACTATGTAAAAAGTAAGATTTTATACACAAATCACTTGGTACCCCATTGGACTTTAAAGCATAAAAATTTAGTTCTTAAACTGCCAGATAATAAAGAGAAACGAAACAAGCGATTATTGCAACTATTCATGACCAAATGGTGGATATAAATTTTAAAAAAATTACCTTGTATTGGGGTTCACAATACTTACGTAAACTCGGTATTTAGAAATTCAGTATAATACA
The DNA here is from genome assembly GCA_963971155.1 of Anthrax anthrax. Lineage (NCBI taxonomy): Eukaryota > Metazoa > Arthropoda > Insecta > Diptera > Bombyliidae > Anthrax > Anthrax anthrax. The sequence goes on from CAXAQU010000283.1 coordinate 622,089, forward strand.
ATAAAAACAAAAAATCCTTCGCATCTATTCCTAGAGCTGCATAAAATATATAACAACGAGAATAATCATTTTGAACATCCTTGTATGCCTTCAATGTAAGTTTTATTTGACACTAATGAAATTTAAAAGCAAAACGAAGTTATAAGCTGGAACTATTTAGGTGTACTATGTAAAAAGTAAGATTTAATACACAAATCACTTAATACCCCATTGAACTTTAAAGCATAAAAATTTAGTTCTGAAACTGCCAGATAATGAAGAGAAACGAAACAAGCGATTATTGCAAATATTCATGACCAAATGGTGGAAATCAAATTTAAAAAAATTGACCTTGTATTGGAGTTTACAATATTTACGTAAACTCGGTTTTTAGAAATTCAGTATAATACAATAAAAACAAAAAATCCTTCGCATCTATTCCTAGAGCTGCATAAAATATATAACAACGAGAATAATCATTTTGAACATCCTTGTATGCCTTCAATGTAAGTTTTATTTGACACTAATGAAATTTAATAGCAAAACGAGGTTATAGGCTGCAACTATGTAGGTGTGCTTTGTGAAAGGAATGATTCTATACCCAAGTCACGTGGTACCCCATTGGACTTTAAAGCATAAAAATTTAGTTCTTAAACTGCCAGATAATAAAGAGAAACGAAACAAGCGATTATTGCAACTATTCATGACCAAATGGTGGAAATCAAATTTTAAAAATCGACCTTGTATTGGAGTTTACAATATTTACGTAAACTCGGTTTTTAGAAATTCAGTATAATACAATAAAAACAAAAAATCCTTCGCATCTATTCCTAGAGCTGCATAAAATATATAACAACGAGAATAATCATTTTGAACATCCTTGTATGCCTTCAATGTAAGTTTTATTTGACACTAATGAAATTTAAAAGCAAAACGAAGTTATAAGCTGGAACTTTTTAGGTATACTATGTAAAAAGTAAGATTTTATACCCAAGTCACTTGGTACCCCATTGGACTTTAAAGCATAAAAATTTAGTTCTTAAACTGCCAGATAATAAAGAGAAACGAAACAAGCAATTATTGCAACTATTCATTACCAAATGGTGGATATAAATTTTAAAAAATTGACCTTGTATTGGGGTTCACAATACTTACGTAAACTCGGTATTTAGAAATTCAGTATAATACAATAAAAACAAAAAATCCTTTGCATCTATTCCTAGAGCTGCATAAAATATATAACAACGAGAATAATCATTTTGAACATCCTTGTATGCCTTCAATGTAAGTTTTATTTGACACTAATGAAATTTAATAGCAAAACGAGGTTATAGGCTGCAACTATTTAGGTGTGCTTTGTGAAAGGAATGATTTTATACCCAAGTCACGTGGAACCCCATTGGATTTTAAAGCATAAAAATTTAGTTCTTAAACTGCCAGATAATAAAGAGAAACGAAACAAGCGATTATTGCAACTATTCATGACCAAATGGTGGATATAAATTTTAAAAAATTGACCTTGTATTGGGGTTCACAATACTTACGTAAACTCGGTATTTAGAAATTCAGTATAATACAATAAAAACAAAAAATCCTTCGCATCTATTTCTACAGCTGCATAAAATATATAACAACGAGAATAATCACTTTGAACATCCTTGTATGCCTTCTATATAAGTTTTTTTTTATTAAAATGAAATTTAAAAGCTAAACGAGGTTATAGGCTGCAACTATTTAGGTGTACTATGTAAAAAGTAAGATTTTATACCCAAGTCACTTGGTACCCCATTGGACTTTAAAGCATAAAAATTTAGTTCTTAAACTGCCAGATAATAAAGAGAAAAGAAACAAGCGATTATTGCAACTATTCATGACAAAATGGTGGAAATCATATTTTAAAAAATTGACCTTGTATTGGGATTCACAATACTTACGTAAACTCGGTATTTAGAAATTCAGTATAATACAATAAAAACAAAAAATCCTTCGCATCTATTTCTACAGCTGCATAAAATATATAACAACGAGAATAATCATTTTGAACATCCTTGTATGCCTTCAATGTAAGTTTTTTTTTATTAAAATGAAATTTAAAAGCAAAACGAGGTTATAGGCTGCAACTTTTTAGGTGTGCTTTGTGAAAGGAATGATTTTATACCCAAGTCACGTGGTACCCCATTGGACTTTAAAGCATATGAATTCAGTTCATAAGAATTCCATATTACAAAGAGAAAAGAAACAAGCGATTATTGCAACTATTCATGACCAAATGGTGGAAATCAAATTTAAAAAAATTGACCTTGTATTGGAGTTTACAATATTTACGTAAACTCGGTTTTTAGAAATTCAGTATAATACAATAAAAACAAAAAATCCTTCGCATCTATTCCTAGAGCTGCATAAAATATATAACAACGAGTATAATCATTTTGAACATCCTTGTATGCCTTCAATGTAAGTTTTATTTGACACTAATGAAATTTAATAGCAAAACGAAGTTATAAGCTGGAACTTTTTAGGTATACTATGTAAAAAGTAAGATTTTATACCCAAGTCACTTGGTACCCCATTGGACTTTAAAGCATAAAAATTTAGTTCTTAAACTGCCAGATAATAAAGAGAAACGAAACAAGCGATTATTGCAACTATTCATGACCAAATGGTGGAAATCAAATTTTAAAAATCGACCTTGTATTGGAGTTTACAATATTTACGTAAACTCGGTTTTTAGAAATTCAGTATAATACAATAAAAACAAAAAATCCTTCGCATCTATTCCTAGAGCTGCATAAAATATATAACAACGAGAATAATCATTTTGAACATCCTTGTATGCCTTCAATGTAAGTTTTATTTGACACTAATGAAATTTAAAAGCAAAACGAAGTTATAAGCTGGAACTTTTTAGGTATACTATGTAAAAAGTAAGATTTTATACCCAAGTCACTTGGTACCCCATTGGACTTTAAAGCATAAAAATTTAGTTCTTAAACTGCCAGATAATAAAGAGAAACGAAACAAGCAATTATTGCAACTATTCATTACCAAATGGTGGATATAAATTTTAAAAAATTGACCTTGTATTGGGGTTCACAATACTTACGTAAACTCGGTATTTAGAAATTCAGTATAATACAATAAAAACAAAAAATCCTTTGCATCTATTCCTAGAGCTGCATAAAATATATAACAACGAGAATAATCATTTTGAACATCCTTGTATGCCTTCAATGTAAGTTTTATTTGACACTAATGAAATTTAATAGCAAAACGAGGTTATAGGCTGCAACTATTTAGGTGTGCTTTGTGAAAGGAATGATTTTATACCCAAGTCACGTGGAACCCCATTGGATTTTAAAGCATAAAAATTTAGTTCTTAAACTGCCAGATAATAAAGAGAAACGAAACAAGCGATTATTGCAACTATTCATGACCAAATGGTGGATATAAATTTTAAAAAATTGACCTTGTATTGGGGTTCACAATACTTACGTAAACTCGGTATTTAGAAATTCAGTATAATACAATAAAAACAAAAAATCCTTCGCATCTATTTCTACAGCTGCATAAAATATATAACAACGAGAATAATCACTTTGAACATCCTTGTATGCCTTCAATGTAAGTTTTATTTGACACTAATGAAATTTAATAGCAAAACGAGGTTATAGGCTGCAACTATTTAGGTGTGCTTTGTGAAAGGAATGATTTTATACCCAAGTCACCTGGTACCCCATTGGACTTTAAAGCAAAAAAATTTAGTTCTTAAACTGCCAGATAATAAAGAGAAACGAAACAAGCGATTATTGCAACTATTCATGACCAAATGGTGGAAATCAAATTTTAAAAATCGACCTTGTATTGGAGTTTACAATATTTACGTAAACTCGGTTTTTAGAAATTCAGTATAATACAATAAAAACAAAAAATCCTTCGCATCTATTCCTAGAGCTGCATAAAATATATAACAACGAGTATAATCATTTTGAACATCCTTGTATGCCTTCAATGTAAGTTTTATTTGACACTAATGAAATTTATTAGCAAAACGAGGTTATAGGCTGCAACTATTTAGATGTGCTTTGTGAAAGGAATGATTTTATACCCAAGTCACGTGGTACCCCATTAGACTTTAAAGCATAAAAATTTAGTTCTTAAACTGCCAGATAATAAAGAGAAACGAAACAAGCGATTATTGCAACTATTCATGACCAAATGGTGGAAATTAAATTTTAAAAATCGACCTTGTATTGGAGTTTACAATACTTACGTAAACTCGGTATTTAGAAATTCAGTATAATACAATAAAAACAAAAAATCCTTCGCATCTATTTCTACAGCTGCATAAAATATATAACAACGAGAATAATCATTTTGAACATCCTTGTATGCCTTCAATGTAAGTTTTATTTGACACTAATGAAATTTAATAGCAAAACGAGGTTATAGGCTGCAACTATTTAGATGTGCTTTGTGAAAGGAATGATTTTATACCCAAGTCACGTGGTACCCCATTAGACTTTAAAGCATAAAAATTTAGTTCTTAAACTGCCAGATAATAAAGAGAAACGAAACAAGCGATTATTGCAACTATTCATGACCAAATGGTGGAAATCAAATTTTAAAAATCGACCTTGTATTGGAGTTTACAATACTTATTTACGTAAACTCGGTTTTTAGAAATTCAGTATAATACAATAAAAACAAAAAATCCTTCGCATCTATTCCTAGAGCTGCATAAAATATATAACAACGAGTATAATCATTTTGAACATCCTTGTATGCCTTCAATGTAAGTTTTATTTGACACTAATGAAATTTAATAGCAAAACGAGGTTATAGGCTGCAACTATTTAGATGTGCTTTGTGAAAGGAATGATGTTATACCCAAGTCACGTGGTACCCCATTAGACTTTAAAGCATAAAAATTTAGTTCTTAAACTGCCAGATAATAAAGAGAAACGAAACAAGCGATTATTGCAACTATTCATGACCAAATGGTGGAAATTAAATTTTAAAAATCGACCTTGTATTGGAGTTTACAATACTTACGTAAACTCGGTATTTAGAAATTCAGTATAATACAATAAAAACAAAAAATCCTTCGCATCTATTTCTACAGCTGCATAAAATATATAACAACGAGAATAATCATTTTGAACATCCTTGTATGCCTTCTATATAAGTTTTTTTTTTTAAAATGAAATTTAAAAGCTAAACGAGGTTATAGGCTGCAACTATTTAGGTGTACTATGTAAAAAGTAAGATTTTATACACAAATCACTTGATACCCCATTGGACTTTAAAGCATATGAATTCAGTTCATAAAAATGCCATATAACAAAGAGAAAAGAAACAAGCGATTATTGCAACTATTCATGACCAAATGGTGGAAATCATATTTTGAAAAATTGACCTTGTATTGGGATTCACAAGACTTACGTAAACGCGGTATTTAGAAATTCAGTATAATACAATAAAAACAAAAAATCCTTCGCATCTATTTCTACAGCTGCATAAAATATATAACAACGAGAATAATCACTTTGAACATCCTTGTATGCCTTCAATGTAAGTTTTTTTTGACACTAATGAAATTTAATAGCAAAACGAAGTTAGAAGCTGGAACTAATTAGGTGTGCTTTGTGAAAGGAATGATTTTTTACCCAAGTCACGTGGTACCCCATTGGACTTTAAAGCATATGAATTCAGTTCATAAAAATTCCATATAACAAGGTGAAAAGAAACAAGCGATTATTGCAACTATTCATGACCAAATGGTGGAAATCAAATTTAAAAAAATTGACCTTGTATTGGGGTTCACAATACTTACGTAAACTCGGTATTTAGATATTCAGTATAATACAATAAAAACAAAAAATCCTTCGCATCTATTTCTACAGCTGCATAAAATATATAACAACGAGAATAATCACTTTGAACATCCTTGTATGCCTTCTATATAAGTTTTTTTTTATTAAAATGAAATTTAAAAGCTAAACGAGGTTTTAGGGTGCAACTATTTAGGTGTACTATGTAAAAAGTAAGATTTTATACCCAAGTCACTTGGTACCCCATTGGACTTTAAAGCATAAAAATTTAGTTCTTAAACTGCCAGATAATAAAGAGAAACGAAACAAGCGATTATTGCAACTATTCATGACCAAATGGTGGAAATCAAATTTTAAAAAATTGACCTTGTATTGGGGTTCTCAATACTTACGTAAACTCGGTATTTAGAAATTCAGTATAATACAATAAACACAAAAAATCCTTCGCATCTATTCCTAGAGCTGCATAAAATATATAACAACGAGAATAATCATTTTGAACATCCTTGTATGCCTTCAATGTAAGTTTTATTTGACACTAATGAAATTTAATAACAAAACGAAGTTATAAGCTGGAATTATTTAGGTGTACTATGTAAAAATTAAGATTTTATACACAAATCACTTGGTACCCCATTGGAATTTAAAGCATATGAATTCAGTTCATAAAAATGCCATATAACAAGGAGAAAAGAAACAAGTGATTATTGCAACTATTCATGACCAAATGGTGGATATAAATTTTAAAAAATTGACCTTGTATTGGGGTTCACAATTCTTACGTAAACTCGGTATTTAGAATTTCAGTATAATACAATAAAAATAAAAAATCCTTCGCATCTATTTCTAGAGCTGCATAAAATATATAACAACGAGAATAATCATTTTGAACATCCTTGTATGCCTTCAATGTAAGTTTTATTTGACAATAATGAAATTTAAAAGCAAAACGAAGTTATAAGCTGCAACTATTCAGGTGTACTATGTAAAAAGTAAGATTTTATACCCAAGTCACTTGGTACCCCACTGGACTTTAAAGCATAAAAATTTAGTTCTTAAACTGCCAGATAATAAAGAGAAACGAAATAAGCGATTATTGCAACTATTCATGACCAAATGGTGGAAATCATATTTTAAAAAATTGACCTTGTATTGGGATTCACAATACTTACGTAAACTCGGTTTTTAGAAATTCAGTATAATACTATAAAAACAAAAAATCCATCGCATCTATTCCTAGAGCTGCATAAAATATATAACAACGAGAATAATCATTTTGAACATCCTTGTATGCCTTCAATGTAAGTTTTATTTGACACTAATAAAATTTAATAGCAAAACGAGGTTATAGGCTGCAACTATTTAGGTGTGCTTTGTGAAAGGAATGATTTTTTACCCAAGTCACGTGGTAACCCATTGGACTTTAAAGCATATGAATTCAGTTCATAAAAAAGCCATATAACAAGGTGAAAAGAAACAAGCGATTATTGCAACTATTCATGACCAAATGGTGGAAATCAAATTTTAAAAATTGACCTTGTATTGGAGTTTACAATATTTACGTAAACTGGGTTTTTAGAAATTCAGTATAATACAATAAAAATAAAAAATCCTTCACATCTATTTCTAGAGCTGCATAAAAAATATAACAACGATAATAATCATTTTGAACATCCTTGTATGCCTTCAATGTAAGTTTTATTTGACACTAATGAAATTTAATAGCAAAACGAGGTTATAGGCTGCAACTATTTAGGTGTGCTTTGTGAAAGGAATGATTTTATACCCAAGTCACCTGGTACCCCATTGGACTTTAAAGCATAAAAATTTAGTTCTTAAACTGCCAGATAATAAAGAGAAACGAAACAAGCGATTATTGCAACTATTCATGACCAAATGGTGGAAATCAAATTTTAAAAATCGACCTTGTATTGCAGTTTACAATATTTACGTAAACTCGGTTGTTAGAAATTCAGTATAATACAATAAAAACAAAAAATCCTTCGCATCTATTCCTAGAGCTGCATGAAATATATAACAACGAGAATAATCATTTTGAACATCCTTGTATGCCTTCAATGTAAGTCTTATTTGACACTAATGAAATTTAAAAGCAAAACGAAGTTATAAGCTGCAACTATTTAGGTGTACTATGTAAAAAGTAAGATTTTATACACAAATCACTTAATACCCCATTGGACTTTAAAGCATAAAAATTTAATTCTTAAACTGCCAGATAATAAAGAGAAACGAAACAAGCGATTATTGCAACTATTCATGACCAAATGGTGGAAATCAAATTTTAAAAATCGACCTTGTATTGGAGTTTACAATATTTACGTAAACTCGGTTTTTAGAAATTCAGTATAATACAATAAAAATAAAAAATCCTTCGCATCTATTTCTAGAGCTGCATAAAATATATAACAACGAGAATAATCATTTTGAACATCCTTGTATGCCTTCAATGTAAGTTTTATTTGACAATAATGAAATTTAAAAGCAAAACGAAGTTATAAGCTGCAACTATTCAGGTGTACTATGTAAAAAGTAAGATTTTATACCCAAGTCACTTGGTACCCCACTGGACTTTAAAGCATAAAAATTTAGTTCTTAAACTGCCAGATAATAAAGAGAAACGAAATAAGCGATTATTGCAACTATTCATGACCAAATGGTGGAAATCATATTTTAAAAAATTGACCTTGTATTGGGATTCACAATACTTACGTAAACTCGGTTTTTAGAAATTCAGTATAATACTATAAAAACAAAAAATCCATCGCATCTATTCCTAGAGCTGCATAAAATATATAACAACGAGAATAATCATTTTGAACATCCTTGTATGCCTTCAATGTAAGTTTTATTTGACACTAATAAAATTTAATAGCAAAACGAGGTTATAGGCTGCAACTATTTAGGTGTGCTTTGTGAAAGGAATGATTTTTTACCCAAGTCACGTGGTACCCCATTGGACTTTAAAGCATATGAATTCAGTTCATAAAAAGGCCATATAACAAGGAGAAAAGAAACAAGTGATTATTGCAACTATTCATGACCAAATGGTGGATATAAATTTTAAAAAATTGACCTTGTATTGGGGTTCACAATTCTTACGTAAACTCGGTATTTAGAATTTCAGTATAATACAATAAAAATAAAAAATCCTTCGCATCTATTTCTAGAGCTGCATAAAATATATAACAACGAGAATAATCATTTTGAACATCCTTGTATGCCTTCAATGTAAGTTTTATTTGACAATAATGAAATTTAAAAGCAAAACGAAGTTATAAGCTGCAACTATTCAGGTGTACTATGTAAAAAGTAAGATTTTATACCCAAGTCACTTGGTACCCCACTGGACTTTAAAGCATAAAAATTTAGTTCTTAAACTGCCAGATAATAAAGAGAAACGAAATAAGCGATTATTGCAACTATTCATGACCAAATGGTGGAAATCATATTTTAAAAAATTGACCTTGTATTGGGATTCACAATACTTACGTAAACTCGGTTTTTAGAAATTCAGTATAATACTATAAAAACAAAAAATCCATCGCATCTATTCCTAGAGCTGCATAAAATATATAACAACGAGAATAATCATTTTGAACATCCTTGTATGCCTTCAATGTAAGTTTTATTTGACACTAATAAAATTTAATAGCAAAACGAGGTTATAGGCTGCAACTATTTAGGTGTGCTTTGTGAAAGGAATGATTTTTTACCCAAGTCACGTGGTACCCCATTGGACTTTAAAGCATATGAATTCAGTTCATAAAAAAGCCATATAACAAGGAGAAAAGAAACAAGCGATTATTGCAACTATTCATGACCAATTGGTGGAAATCATATTTTAAAAAATTGACCTTGTATTGGGATTCACAATACTTACGTAAACTCGGTTTTTAGAAATTCAGTATAATACTATAAAAACAAAAAATCCTTCGCATCTATTCCTAGAGCTGCATAAAATATATAACAACGAGAATAATCATTTTGAACATCCTTGTATGCCTTCAATGTAAGTTTTATTTGACACTAATGAAATTTAAAAGCAAAACGAAGTTATAAGCTGCAACTATTTAGGTGTACTATGTAAAAAGTAAGATTTTATACCCAAGTCACGTGGTACCCCATTGTACTTTAAAGCATATGAATGCAGTTCATAAAAATGCCATATAACAAGGAGAAAAGAAACAAGCGATTATTGCAACTATTCATGACCAAATGGTGGAAATCATATTTTAAAAGTTGACCTTGTATTGGAGTTTACAATATTTACGTAAACTCGGATTTTAGAAATTCAGTATAATACAATAAAAACAAAAAATCCTTCGCATCTATTCCTAGAGCTTAATAAAATATATAACAACGAAAATATTCACTTTGAACATCCTTGTATGCCTTCAATGTAAGTTTTATTTGACACTAATGAAATTTAATAGCAAAACGAGGTTATAGGCTGCAACTATTTAGGTGTGCTTTGTGAAAGGAATGATTTTTTACCCAAGTCACGTGGTACCCCATTGGACTTTAAAGCATATGAATTCAGTTCATAAAAATGCCATATAACAAGGTGAAAAGAAACAAGCGATTATTGCAACTATTCATGACCAAATGGTGGAAATCAAATTTTAAAAATTGACCTTGTATTGGAGTTTACAATATTTACGTAAACTGGGTTTTTAGAAATTCAGTATAATACAATAAAAATAAAAAATCCTTCACATCTATTTCTAGAGCTGCATAAAAAATATAACAACGATAATAATCATTTTGAACATCCTTGTATGCCTTCAATGTAAGTTTTATTTGACACTAATGAAATTTAATAGCAAAACGAGGTTATAGGCTGCAACTATTTAGGTGTGCTTTGTGAAAGGAATGATTTTATACCCAAGTCACCTGGTACCCCATTGGACTTTAAAGCATAAAAATTTAGTTCTTAAACTGCCAGATAATAAAGAGAAACGAAACAAGCGATTATTGCAACTATTCATGACCAAATGGTGGAAATCAAATTTTAAAAATCGACCTTGTATTGCAGTTTACAATATTTACGTAAACTCGGTTGTTAGAAATTCAGTATAATACAATAAAAACAAAAAATCCTTCGCATCTATTCCTAGAGCTGCATGAAATATATAACAACGAGAATAATCATTTTGAACATCCTTGTATGCCTTCAATGTAAGTCTTATTTGACACTAATGAAATTTAAAAGCAAAACGAAGTTATAAGCTGCAACTATTTAGGTGTACTATGTAAAAAGTAAGATTTTATACACAAATCACTTAATACCCCATTGGACTTTAAAGCATAAAAATTTAATTCTTAAACTGCCAGATAATAAAGAGAAACGAAACAAGCGATTATTGCAACAATTCATGACCAAATGGTGGAAATCAAATTTTAAAAATCGACCTTGTATTGGAGTTTACAATATTTACGTAAACTCGGTTTTTAGAAATTCAGTATAATACAATAAAAACAAAAAATCCTTCGCATCTATTCCTAGAGCTGCATAAAATATATAACAACGAGTATAATCATTTTGAACATCCTTGTATGCCTTCAATGTAAGTTTTATTTGACACTAATGAAATTTAATAGCAAAACGAGGTTATAGGCTGCAACTATTTAGGTGTGCTTTGTGAAAGGAATGATTTTATACCCAAGTCACGTGGTACCCTATTGGACATTAAAGCATAAAAATTTAGTTCTTAAACTGCCAGATAATAAAGAGAAACGAAACAAGCGATTATTGCAACTATTCATGACCAAATGGTGGAAATCAAATTTTAAAAATCGACCTTGTATTGGAGTTTACAATATTTACGTAAACTGGGTTTTTAGAAATTCAGTATAATACAATAAAAATAAAAAATCCTTCGCATCTATTCCTAGAGCTGAATAAAATATATAACAACGAAAATATTCACTTTGAACATCCTTGTATGCCTTCAATGTAAGTTTTATTTGACACTAATGAAATTTAATAGCAAAACGAGGTTATAGGCTGCAACTATTTAGGTGTGCTTTGTGAAAGGAATGATTTTTTACCCAAGTCACGTGGTACCCCATTGGACTTTAAAGCATATGAATTCAGTTCATAAAAATGCCATATAACAAGGTGAAAAGAAACAAGCGATTATTGCAACTATTCATGACCAAATGGTGGAAATCAAATTTTAAAAATCGACCTTGTATTGGAGTTTACAATATTTACGTAAACTGGGTTTTTAGAAATTCAGTATAATACAATAAAAATAAAAAATCCTTCGCATCTATTCCTAGAGCTGAATAAAATATATAACAACGAAAATATTCACTTTGAACATCCTTGTATGCCTTCAATGTAAGTTTTATTTGACACTAATGAAATTTAATAGCAAAACGAGGTTATAGGCTGCAACTATTTAGGTGTGCTTTGTGAAAGGAATGATTTTATACCCAAGTCACCTGGTACCCCATTGGACTTTAAAGCATAAAAATTTAGTTCTTAAACTGCCAGATAATAAAGAGAAACGAAACAAGCGATTATTGCAACTATTCATGACCAAATGGTGGAAATCAAATTTTAAAAATCGACCTTGTATTGCAGTTTACAATATTTACGTAAACTCGGTTGTTAGAAATTCAGTATAATACAATAAAAACAAAAAATCCTTCGCATCTATTCCTAGAGCTGCATGAAATATATAACAACGAGAATAATCATTTTGAACATCCTTGTATGCCTTCAATGTAAGTCTTATTTGACACTAATGAAATTTAAAAGCAAAACGAAGTTATAAGCTGCAACTATTTAGGTGTACTATGTAAAAAGTAAGATTTTATACACAAATCACTTAATACCCCATTGGACTTTAAAGCATAAAAATTTAATTCTTAAACTGCCAGATAATAAAGAGAAACGAAACAAGCGATTATTGCAACTATTCATGACCAAATGGTGGAAATCAAATTTTAAAAATCGACCTTGTATTGGAGTTTACAATATTTACGTAAACTCGGTTTTTAGAAATTCAGTATAATACAATAAAAACAAAAAATCCTTCGCATCTATTCCTAGAGCTGCATAAAATATATAACAACGAGTATAATCATTTTGAACATCCTTGTATGCCTTCAATGTAAGTTTTATTTGACACTAATGAAATTTAATAGCAAAACGAGGTTATAGGCTGCAACTATTTAGGTGTGCTTTGTGAAAGGAATGATTTTATACCCAAGTCACGTGGTACCCCATTGGACTTTAAAGCATAAAAATTTAGTTCTTAAACTGCCAGATAATAAAGAGAAACGAAACAAGCGATTATTGCAACTATTCATGACCAAATGGTGGAAATCAAATTTTAAAAATCGACCTTGTATTGGAGTTTACAATATTTACGTAAACTCGGTTTTTAGAAATTCAGTATAATACAATAAAAACAAAAAATCCTTCGCATCTATTCCTAGAGCTGCATAAAATATATAACAACGAGAATAATCATTTTGAACATCCTTGTATGCCTTCAATGTAAGTTTTATTTGACACTAATGAAATTTAATAGCAAAACGAGGTTATAGGCTGCAACTATTTAGGTGTGCTTTGTGAAAGGAATGATTTTATACCCAAGTCACGTGGTACCCCATTGGACTTTAAAGCATAAAAATTTAGTTCTTAAACTGCCAGATAATAAAGAGAAACGAAACAAGCGATTATTGCAACTATTCATGACCAAATGGTGGAAATCAAATTTTAAAAATCGACCTTGTATTGGAGTTTACAATATTTACGTAAACTCGGTTTTTAGAAATTCAGTATAATACAATAAAAACAAAAAATCCTTCGCATCTATTCCTAGAGCTGCATAAAATATATAACAACGAGAATAATCATTTTGAACATCCTTGTATGCCTTCAATGTAAGTTTTATTTGACACTAATGAAATTTAATAGCAAAACGAGGTTATAGGCTGCAACTATTTAGGTGTGCTTTGTGAAAGGAATGATTTTATACCCAAGTCACCTGGTACCCCATTGGACTTTAAAGCATAAAAATTTAGTTCTTAAACTGCCAGATAATAAAGAGAAACGAAACAAGCGATTATTGCAACTATTCATGGCCAAATGGTGGAAATCAAATTTTAAAAATCGACCTTGTATTGCAGTTTACAATATTTACGTAAACTCGGTTTTTAGAAATTCAGTATAATACAATAAAAACAAAAAATCCTTCGCATCTATTCCTAGAGCTGCATAAAATATATAACAACGAGTATAATCATTTTGAAAATCCTTGTATGCCTTCAATGTAAGTTTTATTTGACACTAATGAAATTTAATAGCAAAACGAGGTTATAGGCTGCAACTATTTAGGTGTGCTTTGTGAAAGGAATGATTTTATACCCAAGTCACCTGGTACCCCATTGGACTTTAAAGCATAAAAATTTAGTTCTTAAACTGCCAGATAATAAAGAGAAACGAAACAAGCGATTATTGCAACTATTCATGACCAAATGGTGGAAATCAAATTTTAAAAATCGACCTTGTATTGCAGTTTACAATATTTACGTAAACTCGGTTGTTAGAAATTCAGTATAATACAATAAAAACAAAAAATCCTTCGCATCTATTCCTAGAGCTGCATGAAATATATAACAACGAGAATAATCATTTTGAACATCCTTGTATGCCTTCAATGTAAGTTTTATTTGACACTAATGAAATTTAAAAGCAAAACGAAGTTATAAGCTGCAACTATTTAGGTGTACTATGTAAAAAGTAAGATTTTATACACAAATCACTTAATACCCCATTGGACTTTAAAGCATAAAAATTTAATTCTTAAACTGCCAGATAATAAAGAGAAACGAAACAAGCGATTATTGCAACTATTCATGACCAAATGGTGGAAATCAAATTTTAAAAATCGACCTTGTATTGGAGTTTACAATATTTACGTAAACTCGGTTTTTAGAAATTCAGTATAATACAATAAAAACAAAAAACCCTTCGCATCTATTCCTAGAGCTGCATAAAATATATAACAACGAGTATAATCATTTTGAACATCCTTGTATGCCTTCAATGTAAGTTTTATTTGACACTAATGAAATTTAATAGCAAAACGAGGTTATAGGCTGCAACTATTTAGGTGTGCTTTGTGAAAGGAATGATTTTATACCCAAGTCAAGTGGTACCCCATTGGACTTTAAAGCATAAAAATTTAGTTCTTAAACTGCCAGATAATAAAGAGAAACGAAACAAGCGATTATTGCAACTATTCATGACCAAATGGTGGAAATCAAATTTTAAAAATCGACCTTGTATTGGAGTTTACAATATTTACGTAAACTCGGTTTTTAGAAATTCAGTATAATACAATAAAAACAAAAAATCCTTCGCATCTATTCCTAGAGCTGCATAAAATATATAACAACGAGTATAATCATTTTGAACATCCTTGTATGCCTTCAATGTAAGTTTTATTTGACACTAATGAAATTTAATAGCAAAACGAGGTTATAGGCTGCAACTATTTAGGTGTGCTTTGTGAAAGGAATGATTTTATACCCAAGTCACCTGGTACCCCATTGGACTTTAAAGCATAAAAATTTAGTTCTTAAACTGCCAGATAATAAAGAGAAACGAAACAAGCGATTATTGCAACTATTCATGGCCAAATGGTGGAAATCAAATTTTAAAAATCGACCTTGTATTGCAGTTTACAATATTTACGTAAACTCGGTTTTTAGAAATTCAGTATAATACAATAAAAACAAAAAATCCTTCGCATCTATTCCTAGAGCTGCATAAAATATATAACAACGAGTATAATCATTTTGAACATCCTTGTATGCCTTCAATGTAAGTTTTATTTGACACTAATGAAATTTAAAAGCAAAACGAAGTTATAAGCTGCAACTATTTAGGTGTACTATGTAAAAAGTAAGATTTTATACACAAATCACTTAATACCCCATTGGACTTTAAAGCATAAAAATTTAATTCTTAAACTGCCAGATAATAAAGAGAAACGAAACAAGCGATTATTGCAACTATTCATGACCAAATGGTGGAAATCAAATTTTAAAAATCGACCTTGTATTGGAGTTTACAATATTTACGTAAACTCGGTTTTTAGAAATTCAGTATAATACAATAAAAACAAAAAACCCTTCGCATCTATTCCTAGAGCTGCATAAAATATATAACAACGAGTATAATCATTTTGAACATCCTTGTATGCCTTCAATGTAAGTTTTATTTGACACTAATGAAATTTAATAGCAAAACGAGGTTATAGGCTGCAACTATTTAGGTGTGCTTTGTGAAAGGAATGATTTTATACCCAAGTCAAGTGGTACCCCATTGGACTTTAAAGCATAAAAATTTAGTTCTTAAACTGCCAGATAATAAAGAGAAACGAAACAAGCGATTATTGCAACTATTCATGACCAAATGGTGGAAATCAAATTTTAAAAATCGACCTTGTATTGGAGTTTACAATATTTACGTAAACTCGGTTTTTAGAAATTCAGTATAATACAATAAAAACAAAAAATCCTTCGCATCTATTCCTAGAGCTGCATAAAATATATAACAACGAGAATAATCATTTTGAACATCCTTGTATGCCTTCAATGTAAGTTTTATTTGACACTAATGAAATTTAATAGCAAAACGAGGTTATAGGCTGCAACTATTTAGGTGTGCTTTGTGAAAGGAATGATTTTATACCCAAGTCACCTGGTACCCCATTGGACTTTAAAGCATAAAAATTTAGTTCTTAAACTGCCAGATAATAAAGAGAAACGAAACAAGCGATTATTGCAACTATTCATGGCCAAATGGTGGAAATCAAATTTTAAAAATCGACCTTGTATTGCAGTTTACAATATTTACGTAAACTCGGTTTTTAGAAATTCAGTATAATACAATAAAAACAAAAAATCCTTCGCATCTATTCCTAGAGCTGCATAAAATATATAACAACGAGTATAATCATTTTGAACATCCTTGTATGCCTTCAATGTAAGTTTTATTTGACACTAATGAAATTTAATAGCAAAACGAGGTTATAGGCTGCAACTATTTAGGTGTGCTTTGTGAAAGGAATGATTTTATACCCAAGTCACCTGGTACCCCATTGGACTTTAAAGCATAAAAATTTAGTTCTTAAACTGCCAGATAATAAAGAGAAACGAAACAAGCGATTATTGCAACTATTCATGACCAAATGGTGGAAATCAAATTTTAAAAATCGACCTTGTATTGCAGTTTACAATATTTACGTAAACTCGGTTGTTAGAAATTCAGTATAATACAATAAAAACAAAAAATCCTTCGCATCTATTCCTAGAGCTGCATGAAATATATAACAACGAGAATAATCATTTTGAACATCCTTGTATGCCTTCAATGTAAGTTTTATTTGACACTAATGAAATTTAAAAGCAAAACGAAGTTATAAGCTGCAACTATTTAGGTGTACTATGTAAAAAGTAAGATTTTATACACAAATCACTTAATACCCCATTGGACTTTAAAGCATAAAAATTTAATTCTTAAACTGCCAGATAATAAAGAGAAACGAAACAAGCGATTATTGCAACTATTCATGACCAAATGGTGGAAATCAAATTTTAAAAATCGACCTTGTATTGGAGTTTACAATATTTACGTAAACTCGGTTTTTAGAAATTCAGTATAATACAATAAAAACAAAAAATCCTTCGCATCTATTCCTAGAGCTGCATAAAATATATAACAACGAAAATAATCATTTTGAACATCCTTGTATGCCTTCAATGTAAGTTTTATTTGACACTAATGAAATTTAATAGCAAAACGAAGTTATAAGCTGGAACTATTTAGGTGTGCTTTGTGAAAGGAATGATTTTTTACCCAAGTCACGAGGTACCCCATTGGACTTTAAAGCATATGAATTCAGTTCATAAAAATTCCATATAACAAGGTGAAAAGAAACAAGCGATTATTGCAACTATTCATGACCAAATGGTGGAAATCAAATTTTAAAAATTGACCTTGTATTGGAGTTTACAATATTTACGTAAACTCGGTTTTTAGAAATTCAGTATAATACAATAAAAACAAAAAATCCTTCTCATCTATTTCTAGAGCTGCATAAAAAATATAACAACGAGAATAATCATTTTGAACATCCTTGTATGCCTTCTATATAAGTTTTTTTTTATTAAAATGAAATTTAAAAGCAAAACGAGGTTATAGGCTGCGACTATTTAGGTGTGCTTTGTGAAAGGAATGATTTTATACCCAAGTCACGTGGTACCCCATTGGACTTTAAAGCATATGAATTCAGTTCATAAAAATTCCATATAACAAGGTGAAAAGAAACAAGCGATTATTGCAACTATTCATGACTAAATGGTGGAAATCAAATTTAAAAAAATTGACCTTGTATTGGAGTTTACAATATTTACGTAAACTCGGTTTTTAGAAATTCAGTATAATACAATAAAAACAAAAAATCCTTCGCATCTATTCCTAGAGCTGCATAAAATATATAACAACGAGTATAATCATTTTGAACATCCTTGTATGCCTTCAATGTAAGTTTTATTTGACACTAATGAAATTTAATAGCAAAACGAGGTTATAGGCTGCAACTATTTAGGTGTGCTTTGTGAAAGGAATGATTTTATACCCAAGTCACCTGGTACCCCATTGGACTTTAAAGCATAAAAATTTAGTTCTTAAACTGCCAGATAATAAAGAGAAACGAAACAAGCGATTATTGCAACTATTCATGACCAAATGGTGGAAATCAAATTTTAAAAATCGACCTTGTATTGCAGTTTACAATATTTACGTAAACTCGGTTGTTAGAAATTCAGTATAATACAATAAAAACAAAAAATCCTTCGCATCTATTCCTAAAGCTGCATGAAATATATAACAACGAGAATAATCATTTTGAACATCCTTGTATGCCTTCAATGTAAGTTTTATTTGACACTAATGAAATTTAAAAGCAAAACGAAGTTATAAGCTGCAACTATTTAGGTGTACTATGTAAAAAGTAAGATTTTATACACAAATCACTTAATACCCCATTGGACTTTAAAGCATAAAAATTTAATTCTTAAACTGCCAGATAATAAAGAGAAACGAAACAAACGATTTTTGCAACTATTCATGACCAAATGGTGGAAATCAAATTTTAAAAATCGACCTTGTATTGGAGTTTACAATATTTACGTAAACTCGGTTTTTAGAAATTCAGTATAATACAATAAAAACAAAAAATCCTTCGCATCTATTCCTAGAGCTGCATAAAATATATAACAACGAGTATAATCATTTTGAACATCCTTGTATGCCTTCAATGTAAGTTTTATTTGACACTAATGAAATTTAATAGCAAAACGAGGTTATAGGCTGCAACTATTTAGGTGTGCTTTGTGAAAGGAATGATTTTATACCCAAGTCACGTGGTACCCCATTGGACTTTAAAGCATAAAAATTTAGTTCTTAAACTGCCAGATAATAAAGAGAAACGAAACAAGCGATTATTGCAACTATTCATGACCAAATGGTGGAAATCAAATTTTAAAAATCGACCTTGTATTGGAGTTTACAATATTTACGTAAACTCGGTTTTTAGAAATTCAGTATAATACAATAAAAACAAAAAATCCTTCGCATCTATTCCTAGAGCTGCATAAAATATATAACAACGAGAATAATCATTTTGAACATCCTTGTATGCCTTCAATGTAAGTTTTATTTGACACTAATGAAATTTAATAGCAAAACGAGGTTATAGGATGCAAATATTTAGGTGTGCTTTGTGAAAGGAATGATTTTATACCCAAGTCAAGTGGTACCCCATTGGACTTTAAAGCATAAAAATTTAGTTCTTAAACTGCCAGATAATAAAGAGAAACGAAACAAGCGATTATTGCAACTATTCATGACCAAATGGTGGAAATCAAATTTTAAAAATCGACCTTGTATTGGAGTTTACAATATTTACGTAAACTCGGTTTTTAGAAATTCAGTATAATACAATAAAAACAAAAAATCCTTCGCATCTATTCCTAGAGCTGCATAAAATATATAACAACGAGTATAATCATTTTGAACATCCTTGTATGCCTTCAATGTAAGTTTTATTTGACACTAATGAAATTTAATAGCAAAACGAAGTTATAAGCTGGAACTATTTAGGTGTGCTTTGTGAAAGGAATGATTTTTTACCCAAGTCACGTGGTACCCCATTGGACTTTAAAGCATATGAATTCAGTTCATAAAAATTCCATATAACAAGGTGAAAAGAAACAAGCGATTATTGCAACTATTCATGACCAAATGGTGGAAATCAAATTTTAAAAATTGACCTTGTATTGGAGTTTACAATATTTACGTAAACTCGGTTTTTAGAAATTCAGTATAATACAATAAAAACAAAAAATCCTTCTCATCTATTTCTAGAGCTGCATAAAAAATATAACAACGAGAATAATCATTTTGAACATCCTTGTATGCCTTCTATATAAGTTTTTTTTTATTAAAATGAAATTTAAAAGCAAAACGAGGTTATAGGCTGCGACTATTTAGGTGTGCTTTGTGAAAGGAATGATTTTATACCCAAGTCACGTGGTACCCCATTGGACTTTAAAGCATATGAATTCAGTTCATAAAAATTTCATATAACAAGGTGAAAAGAAACAAGCGATTATTGCAACTATTCATGACTAAATGGTGGAAATCAAATTTAAAAAAATTGACCTTGTATTGGAGTTTACAATATTTACGTAAACTCGGTTTTTAGAAATTCAGTATAATACAATAAAAACAAAAAATCCTTCGCATCTATTCCTAGAGCTGCATAAAATATATAACAACGAGTATAATCATTTTGAACATCCTTGTATGCCTTCAATGTAAGTTTTATTTGACACTAATGAAATTTAATAGCAAAACGAGGTTATAGGCTGCAACTATTTAGGTGTGCTTTGTGAAAGGAATGATTTTATACCCAAGTCACCTGGTACCCCATTGGACTTTAAAGCATAAAAATTTAGTTCTTAAACTGCCAGATAATAAAGAGAAACGAAACAAGCGATTATTGCAACTATTCATGACCAAATGGTGGAAATCAAATTTTAAAAATCGACCTTGTATTGCAGTTTACAATATTTACGTAAACTCGGTTGTTAGAAATTCAGTATAATACAATAAAAACAAAAAATCCTTCGCATCTATTCCTAAAGCTGCATGAAATATATAACAACGAGAATAATCATTTTGAACATCCTTGTATGCCTTCAATGTAAGTTTTATTTGACACTAATGAAATTTAAAAGCAAAACGAAGTTATAAGCTGCAACTATTTAGGTGTACTATGTAAAAAGTAAGATTTTATACACAAATCACTTAATACCCCATTGGACTTTAAAGCATAAAAATTTAATTCTTAAACTGCCAGATAATAAAGAGAAACGAAACAAACGATTATTGCAACTATTCATGACCAAATGGTGGAAATCAAATTTTAAAAATCGACCTTGTATTGGAGTTTACAATATTTACGTAAACTCGGTTTTTAGAAATTCAGTATAATACAATAAAAACAAAAAATCCTTCGCATCTATTCCTAGAGCTGCATAAAATATATAACAACGAGTATAATCATTTTGAACATCCTTGTATGCCTTCAATGTAAGTTTTATTTGACACTAATGAAATTTAATAGCAAAACGAGGTTATAGGCTGCAACTATTTAGGTGTGCTTTGTGAAAGGAATGATTTTATACCCAAGTCACGTGGTACCCCATTGGACTTTAAAGCATAAAAATTTAGTTCTTAAACTGCCAGATAATAAAGAGAAACGAAACAAGCGATTATTGCAACTATTCATGACCAAATGGTGGAAATCAAATTTTAAAAATCGACCTTGTATTGGAGTTTACAATATTTACGTAAACTCGGTTTTTAGAAATTCAGTATAATACAATAAAAACAAAAAATCCTTCGCATCTATTCCTAGAGCTGCATAAAATATATAACAACGAGAATAATCATTTTGAACATCCTTGTATGCCTTCAATGTAAGTTTTATTTGACACTAATGAAATTTAATAGCAAAACGAGGTTATAGGCTGCAAATATTTAGGTGTGCTTTGTGAAAGGAATGATTTTATACCCAAGTCACGTGGAACCCCATTGGACTTTAAAGCATAAAAATTTAGTTCTTAAACTGCCAGATAATAAAGAGAAACGAAACAAGCAATTATTGCAACTATTCATGACCAAATGGTGGATATAAATTTTAAAAAATTGACCTTGTATTAGCGTTCACAATACTTACGTAAACTCGGTATTTAGAAATTCAGTATAATACAATAAAAACAAAAAATCCTTCGCATCTATTTCTACAGCTGCATAAAATATATAACAACGAGAATAATCACTTTGAACATCCTTGTATGCCTTCTATATAAGTTTTTTTTTTTAAAATGAAATTTAAAAGCTAAACGAGGTTATAGGCTGCAACTATTTAGGTGTACCATGTAAAAAGTAAGATTTTATACACAAATCACTTGATACCCCATTGGACTTTAAAGCATATGAATTCAGTTCATAAAAATGCCATATAACAAAGAGAAAAGAAACAAGCGATTATTGCAACTATTCATGACCAAATGGTGGAAATCATATTTTGAAAAATTGACCTTGTATTGGGATTCACAAGACTTACGTAAACTAGGTATTTAGAAATTCAGTATAATACAATAAAAACAAAAAATCCTTCGCATCTATTTCTACAGCTGCATAAAATATATAACAACGAGAATAATCACTTTGAACATCCTTGTATGCCTTCAATGTAAGTTTTTTTTGACACTAATGAAATTTAATAGCAACACGAAGTTATAAGCTGGAACTAATTAGGTGTGCTTTGTGAAAGGAATGATTTTTTACCCAAGTCACGTGGTACCCCATTGGACTTTAAAGCATATGAATTCAGTTCATAAAAATGCCATATAACAAGGTGAAAAGAAACAAGCGATTATTGCAACTATTCATGACCAAATGGTGGAAATCAAATTTTAAAAATTGACCTTGTATTGGAGTTTACAATATTTACGTAAACTCGGTTTTTAGAAATTCAGTATAATACAATAAAAATAAAAAATCCTTCACATCTATTTCTAGAGCTGCATAAAAAATATAACAACGATAATAATCATTTTGAACATCCTTGTATGCCTTCTATATAAATTTTTTTTTATTAAAATGAAATTTAAAAGCAAAACGAGGTTATAGGTGGCAACTATTTAGGTGTGCTTTGTGAAAGGAATGATTTTATACCCAAGTCACGTGGTACCCCATTGGACTTTAAAGCATATGAATTCAGTTCATAAAAATGCCATATAACAAGGTGAAAAGAAACAAGCGATTATTGCAACTATTCATGACCAAATGGTGGAAATCAAATTTTAAAAAATTGACCTTGTATTGGAGTTTACAATATTTACGTAAACTCGGTTTGTAGAAATTCAGTATAATACAATAAAAACAAAAAAACATTCGCATCTATTTCTAGAACTGCATAAAAATATAACAACGCGAATAATCATTTTGAACATCCTTGTATGACTTCAATGTAAGTTTTATTTGACACTAATGAAATTTAAAAGCAAAACGAAGTTATAAGCTGGAACTATTTAGGTGTACTATGTAAAAAGTAAGATTTTATACACAAACCACTTGGTACCCCATTGGACTTTAAAGCATAAAAATTTAGTTCTTAAACTGCCAGATAATAAAGAGAAAAGAAACAAGCGATTATTGCAACTATTCATGACCAAATGGTGGAAATCAAATTTTAAAAAATTGACCTTGTATTGGGGTTCTCAATACTTACGTAAACTCGGTATTTAGAAAATCAGTATAATACAATAAACACAAAAAATCCTTCGCATCTATTTCTAGAGCTGCATAAAATATATAAGAACGAGAATAATCGTTTTGAACATCCTTTTATGCCTTCTATATAAGTTTTATTTGACACTAATGAAATTTAAAAGCAAAACGAAGTTATAAGCTGGAACTATTTAGGTGTACTATGTAAAAAGTAAGATTTTATACACAAATCACTTGGTACCCCATTGGACTTTAAAGCATATGAATTCAGTTCATAAAAATGCCATATAACAAAGAGAAAAGAAACAAGCGATTATTGCAACTATTCATGACCAAATGGTGGAAATCATATTTTGAAAAATTGACCTTGTATTGGGATTCACAAGACTTACGTAAACTCGGTATTTAGAAATTCAGTATAATACAATAAAAACAAAAAATCCTTCGCATCTATTTCTACAGCTGCATAAAATATATAACAACGAGAATAATCACTTTGAACATCCTTGTATGCCTTCAATGTAAGTTTTTTTGACACTAATGAAATTTAATAGCAAAACGAAGTTATAAGCTGGAACTAATTAGGTGTACTATGTAAAAAGTAAGATTTTATACCCAAGTCACGTGGTACCCCATTGGACTTAAAAGCATATGAATTCAGTTCATAAAAATGCCATATAACAAGGTGAAAAGAAACAAGCGATTATTGCAACTATTCATGACCAAATGGTGGAAATCAAATTTTAAAAATTGACCTTGTATTGGAGTTTACAATATTAACGTAAACTCGGTTTTTAGAAATTCAGTATAATACAATAAAAAAAAAAAATCCTTCACATCTATTTCTAGAGCTGCATAAAAAATATAACAACGATAATAATCATTTTGAACATCCTTGTATGCCTTCTATATAAATTTTTTTTTATTAAAATGAAATTTAAAAGCAAAACGAGGTTATAGGCTGCAACTATTTAGGTGTGCTTTGTGAAAGGAATGATTTTATACCAAAGTCACGTGGTACCCCATTGGACTTTAAAGCATATGAATTCAGTTCATAAAAATGCCATATAACAAGGTGAAAAGAAACAAGCGATTATTGCAACTATTCATGACCAAATGGTGGAAATCAAATTTAAAAAAATTGACCTTGTATTGGAGTTTACAATATTTACGTAAACTCGGTTTGTAGAAATTCAGTATAATACAATAAAAACAAAAAAACATTCGCATCTATTTCTAGAACTGCATAAAAATATAACAACGCGAATAATCATTTTGAACATCCTTGTATGACTTCAATGTAAGTTTTATTTGACACTAATGAAATTTAAAAGCAAAACGAAGTTATAAGCTGGAACTATTTAGGTGTACTATGTAAAAAGTAAGATTTTATACACAAACCACTTGGTACCCCATTGGACTTTCTAGAACTGCATAAAAATATAACAACGCGAATAATCATTTTGAACATCCTTGTATGACTTCAATGTAAGTTTTATTTGACACTCATGAAATTTAAAAGCAAAACGAAGTTATAAGCTGGAACTATTTAGGTGTACTATGTAAAAAGAAAGATTTTATACACAAACAACTTGGTACCCCATTGGACTTTAAAGCATAAAAATTTAGTTCTTAAACTGCCAGATAAAAACGAAACAAGCGATTATTGCAACTATTCATGACCAAATGGTGGATATAAATTTTAAAAAATTGACCTTGTATTGGGGTTCTCAATACTTACGTAAACTCGGTATTTAGAAATTCAGTATAATACAATAAACACAAAAAATCCTTCGCATCTATTTCTAGAGCTGCATAAAATATATAACAACGAGAATAATCATTTTGAACTTCCTTGTATGCCTTCAATGTAAGTTTTATTTGACACTAATGAAATTTAATAGCAAAACGAGGTTATAAGCTGGAACTATTTAGGTGTGCTTTGTGAAAAGAATGATTTTTTACCCAAGTCACGTGGTACCCCATTGGACTTTAAAGCATATGAATTCAGTTCACTGGTACAAACGGCCAATTCCGAATATGAAAAACCTCGTGTTCCAGCAGTTTTTACTCAATTTCCTCTAATACATCAAGCGAAATGAGGAATCTTAGAAAAAAAGGCGTTCCAGTGGTTTTACTTACATATCACTGGTACAAACGGCCAATTTCGAATATATTTGAAAAATCTCGTGTTTCGGTAGTTTTTGCTCAATTTCCTTTGATATATCAAGCGAAACGAGGAATCTTGGAAAAATAAGGCGTTCCAGTGGTTTTACTTACATATCACTGGTACAAACGGCCAGTTACGAATTTATTTGAAAAATTGTTTTCCAGCAGTTTTTACTCAATTTCTTTCGAATTGTCAGTTGAATTGAAGAATCTTGGAAAAATAAGGCGTTCCAGTGGTTTTACTTACATATCACTGGTACAAACGGCCAATTTCGAATATATTTGAAAAATCTCGTGTTCCAGCAGTTTTTACTCAATTTCCTCAAATACATCAAGCGAAATGAGGAATCTTGGAAAAAAAAGGCGTTCCAGTGGTTTTACTTACATATCACTGGTACAAACGGGCAATTTCGAATATATTTGAAAAATCTCGTGTTTCGGCAGTTTTTGCTCAATTTCCTTTGATATATCAAGCGAAACGAGGAATCTTGGAAAAATAAGGCGTTCCAGTGGTTTTACTTACATATCACTGGTACAAACGGCCAGTTACGAATTTATTTGAAAAATCTCGTGTTCCAGCAGTTTTCACTCAATTGCCTTTGAAATATCAAGCGAAATGAAGAATTTTCGAAAAATAAGGCGTTCCAGTGGGTTTACTTACATATCACTGGTACAAACGGCCAATTTCGAATATATATCAAAAATCTCGTATTCCAGCAGTTTTTTCTCAATTTCCTTTAATACATCAAGCGAAATGAGGAATCTTGGAAAAATAAGGCGTTCCAGTGGTTTTACTTACATATCACTGGTACAAACGGCCAATTTCGAATATATTTGAAAAATCTCGTGTTCCAGCAGTTTTTACTCAATTTCCTCTAATACATCAAGCGAAATGAGGAATCTTGGAAAAAAAAGGCGTTCCAGTGGTTTTACTTACATATCACTGGTACAAACGGCCAATTTCGAATATATTTGAAAAATCTCGTGTTCCAGCAGTTTTTACTCAATTTCCTTCGAATTGTCAGTTGAATTGAAGAATCTTGGAAAAATAAGGCGTTCCAGTGGTTTTACTTACATATCACTGGTACAATCGGCCAATTTCGAATATATTTGAAAAATCTCGTGTTCCAGCAGTTTTTACTTAATTTTCTTTAATACATCAAGCGAAATGAGGAATCTTGGAAAAAAAGGCGTTCCGGTGGTTTTACTTACATATCACTGGTACAAACGGCCAGTTTCGAATTTATTTGAAAAAATTTCCAGCATTTTTGACTCAATTTCCTTCGAATTGTCAGTTGAATTGACGAATCTTGGAGAAATAAGGCGTTCCAGTGGTTTTACTTACACATCACTGGTATAAACGGCCAATTTCGAATATATTTGAAAAATCTCGCGTAAGTAAAAAGAGTGGAACGCAATATTTTTCCAGTACTCTTCATTTTGCCAGATTTCTAATATATATTAAGAATTTTCGGTATTGGCCGTTTGTACAGGGGAAATGAAAGTAAAACCACAGGAACACCATATATTTCCAACATTCTTCATTTCGCCTTTTTGTGCAGAGGAAATCGAGAAAAATAATTGAAAATGATATATTCTATGAATTCTCGATATTGGGCGTTTATTCAAAGGAAATATAAGTAAAAAGTGTGGAACGCAATATTTTTCCAGGACTTTTCTTTTCGCCTGATTTTTGATATAATTTAAGAATTTTCGGTATTGGCCGTTTGTACAGAGGAAATGAAAGTAAAGCCACAGATACACCATATTATTCCAACATTCTTCATTTCGCTTTATTTTGCAGAGAAAATCAAGAAAAATGATGGAAAATGATATTATTTTATGAATTCTCGATATTGGCGTGTACATATGCAAAGGAAATATAAGTAAAAAGAGTGGAACGCAATATTTTTCCAGGACTTTTCATTTCGCCTGATTTGTGATATATATTAAGAATTTTCGGTATTGGCCGTTTGTACAGAGGAAATGAAAGTAAAGCCACAGAAACACCATATTATTCCAACATTCTTCATTTTGATTTATTTTGCAGAGAAAATCAAGAAAAATGATGGAAAATGATATTATTTTATGAATTCTCGATATTGGCGTGTATGCAAAGGAAATATAAGTAAAATGAGTGGAACGCAATATTTTTCCAGTACTCTTCATTTTGCCAGATTTTTAATATATATTAAGAATTTTCGATATTGGCCGTTTGTACATGGGAAATGTAAGTAAAGCCACAGGAACACCATATATTTCCAACATTCTTCATTTCGCCTTATTGTGCAGAGGAAATCGAGAAAAATAATTGAAAATGATATATTTTATGAATTCTCGATATTGGCGTGTATGCAAAGGAAATATAAGTAAAATGAGTGGAACGCAATATTTTTCCAGGACTCTTCATTTCGCCTGATTTGTGATATATATTAAGAATTTTCGGTATTGGCCGTTTGTACAGAGGAAATGAAAGTAAAGCCACAGAAACACCATATTATTCCAACATTCTTCATTTCGCTTTATTTTGCAGAGAAAATCAAGAAAAATGATGGAAAATGATATTATTTTATGAATTCTCGATATTGGCGTGTACATATGCAAAGGAAATATAAGTAAAAAGAGTGGAACGCAATATTTTTCCAGGACTTTTCATTTCGCCTGATTTGTGATATATATTAAGAATTTTCGGTATTGGCCGTTTGTACAGAGGAAATGAAAGTAAAGCCACAGAAACACCATATTATTCCAACATTCTTCATTTTGATTTATTTTGCAGAGAAAATCAAGAAAAATGATGGAAAATGATATTATTTTATGAATTCTCGATATTGGCGTGTACATATGCAAAGGAAATATAAGTAAAAAGAGTGGAACGCAATATTTTTCCAGGACTTTTCATTTCGCTTGATTTTTGATATATATTAAGAATTTTCGGTATTGGCCGTTTGTACAGGGGAATTGTAAGTAAAGCCACACGAACACCATATTATTCCACCATTTTTCAATTCGCTTTATTTTGCAGAGGAAATCGAGAAAAATGATGGAAAATGATATATTTTATTAATTCTCGATATTGACGTTTATGCAAAGGATATATAAGTAAAAAGAGTGGAACGCAATATTTTTCCAGGACTCTTTATTTCGCCTGATTTGTGATATATATTAAGAATTTTCGGTATTGGCCGTTTGTACAGAGGAAATGAAAGTAAAGCCACAGAAACACCATATTATTCCAACATCCTTCATATCGCCTTATTGTGCAGAGGAAATCGAGAAAAATAATTGAAAATGATATATTTTATGAATTTTCGATATTGGGCGTTTATTCAAAGGAAATATAAGTAAAGAGAGTGGAACGCAATATTTTTCCAGGACTCTTTATTTCGCCTGATATGTGATATATATTAAGAATTTTCGGTATTGGCCGTTTGTACAGAGGAAATGAAAGTAAAGCCACAGAAACAAAATCTTATTCCAACATTCTTCATTTCGCTTTATTTTGCAGAGGAAATCAAGAAAAATGATGGAAAATGATATTATTTTATGAATTCTCGATATTGGCGTGTATGCACAGGAAATATAAGTAAAAAGAGTGGAACGGAATATTTTTCCAGGACTTTTCATTTCGCTTGATTTTTGATATATATTAAGAATTTTCGGTATTGGCCGTTTGTACAGGGGAATTATAAGTAAAGCCACACGAACACCATATTATTCCACCATTTTTCAATTCGCTTTATTTTGCAGAGGAAATCGAGAAAAATGATGGAAAATGATATATTTTATAATTCTCGATATTGACGTTTATGCAAAGGATATATAAGTAAAAAGAGTGGAACGCAATATTTTTCCAGTACTCTTCATTTTGCCAGATTTTTAATATATATTAAGAATTTTCGGTATTGGCCGTTTGTACAGGGGAAATGAAAGTTAAACCACAGGAACACCATATATTTCCAACATTCTTCATTTCGCCTTATTGTGCAGAGGAAATCGAGAAAAATAATTGAAAATGATATATTTTATGAATTCTCGATATTGGGCGTTTATTCAAAGGAAATATAAGTAAAAAGTGTGGAACGCAATATTTTTCCAGGACTCTTTATTTCGCCTGATTTGTGATATATATTAAGAATTTTCGGTATTGGCCGTTTGTACAGAGGAAATGAAAGTAAAGCCACAGAAACACCATATTATTCCAACATCCTTCATTTCGCTTTATTTTGCAGAGGAAATCAAGAAAAATGATGGAAAATGATATTATTTTATGAATTCTCGATATTGGCGTGTATGCAAAGGAAATATAAGTAAAATGAGTGGAACGCAATATTTTTCCAGTACTCTTCATTTTGCCAGATTTTTAATATATATTAAGAATTTTCGATATTGGCCGTTTGTACATGGGAAATGTAAGTAAAGCCACAGGAACACCATATATTTCCAACATTCTTCATTTCGCCTTATTGTGCAGAGGAAATCGAGAAAAATAATTGAAAATGATATATTTTATGAATTCTCGATATTGGGCGTTTATTCAAAGGAAATATAAGTAAAAAGTGTGGAACGCAATATTTTTCCAGGACTCTTCATTTTGCCTGATTTGTGATGTATAGTATATTAAGAATTTTCGGTATTGGCCGTTTGTACAGAGGAAATGAAAGTAAAGCCACAGAAACACCATATTATTCCAACATCCTTCATTTCGCTTTAATTTGCAGAGGAAATCAAGAAAAATGATGGAAAATGATATTATTTTATGAATTCTCGATATTGGCGTGTATGCAAAGGAAATATAAGTAAAATGAGTGGAACGCAATATTTTTCCAGTACTCTTCATTTTGCCAGATTTTTAATATATATTAAGAATTTTCGATATTGGCCGTTTGTACATGGGAAATGTAAGTAAAGCCACAGGAACACCATATATTTCCAACATTCTTCATTTCGCCTTATTGTGCAGAGGAAATCGAGAAAAATAATTGAAAATGATATATTTTATGAATTCTCGATATTGGCGTGTATGCAAAGGAAATATAAGTAAAATGAGTGGAACGCAATATTTTTCCAGGACTCTTCATTTCGCCTGATTTGTGATATATATTAAGAATTTTCGGTATTGGCCGTTTGTACAGAGGAAATGAAAGTAAAGCCACAGAAACACCATATTATTCCAACATCCTTCATTTCGCTTTATTTTGCAGAGGAAATCAAGAAAAATGATGGAAAATGATATTATTTTATGAATTCTCGATATTGGCGTGTATGCAAAGTAAATATAAGTAAAAAGAGTGTAACGCAATATTTTTCCTGGATTGTTCATTTTGCCTGATTTTTGATATATATTAAGAATTTTCGATATTGGCCGTTTGTACATGGGAAATGTAAGTAAAGCCACAGGAACACCATATTATTCCAACATTCTTCATTTTGATTTATTTTGCAGAGGAAATCGGGAAAAATAATTGAAAATGATATATTTTATGAATTCTCGATATTGGGCGTTTATTTAAAGGAAATATAAGTAAAAAGTGTGGAACGCAATATTTTTCCAGGACTCTTCATTTCGCCTGATTTGTGATATATATTAAGAATTTTCGGTATTGGCCGTTTGTACAGAGGAAATGAAAGTAAAGCCACAGAAACACCATATTATTTCAACATCCTTCATTTCGCTTTATTTTGCAGAGGAAATCAAGAAAAAAGATGGAAAATGATATTATTTTGTGAATTCTCGATATTGGCGTGTATGCAAAGGAAATATAAGTAAAAAGAGTGGAACGCAATATTTTTCCTGGATTCTTCATTTCGCCTGATTTTTGATATATATTAAGAATTTTCGATATTGGCCGTTTGTACATGGGAAATGTAAGTAAAACCACAGGAACACCATATATTTCCAACATTCTTCATTTTGATTTATTTTGCAGAGGAAATCGAGAAAAATAATTGAAAATGATATATTTTATGAATTCTCGATATTGGGCGTTTATTCAAAGGAAATATAAGTAAAAAGTGTGGAACGCAATATTTTTCCAGGACTCTTCATTTCGCCTGATTTGTGATATATATTAAGAATTTTCGGTATTGGCCGTTTGTACAGAGGAAATGAAAGTAAAGCCACAGAAACACCATATTATTCCAACATCCTTCATTTCGCTTTATTTTGCAGAGGAAATCAAGAAAAATGATGGAAAATGATATTATTTTATGAATTCTCGATATTGGCGTGTATGCAAAGGAAATATAAGTAAAAAGAGTGGAACGCAATATTTTTCCTGGATTCTTCATTTCGCCTGATTTTTGATATATAGTATATTAAGAATTTTTGATATTGGCCGTTTGTACAGAGGAAATGAAAGTAAAGCCACAG
Source organism: Anthrax anthrax (assembly GCA_963971155.1). Classification (NCBI taxonomy): domain Eukaryota; kingdom Metazoa; phylum Arthropoda; class Insecta; order Diptera; family Bombyliidae; genus Anthrax; species Anthrax anthrax. The sequence continues at coordinate 654,358 of CAXAQU010000283.1, forward strand.
AAACACCATATTGTTCCAACATCCTTCATTTCGCTTTATTTTGCAGAGGAAATCAAGAAAAATGATGGAAAATGATATTATTTTATGAATTCTCGATATTGGCGTGTATGCAAAGGAAATATAAGTAAAAAGAGTGGAACGCAATATTTTTCCTGGATTCTTCATTTCGCCTGATTTTTGATATATATTAAGAATTTTCGATATTGGCCGTTTGTACAGAGGAAATGAAAGTAAAGCCACAGAAACACCATATTATTCCAACATCCTTCATTTCGCTTTATTTTGCAGAGGAAATCAAGAAAAATGATGTAAAATGATATTATTTTATGAATTCTCGATATTGGTGTTTACATATGCAAAGGAAATATAAGTAAAATGAGTGGAACGCAATATTTTTGCAGGACTTTTCATATCGCTTGATTTTTGATATATATTAAGAATTTTCGGTATTGGCCGTTTGTACAGAGGAAATGAAAGTAAAGCCACAGAAACAACATATTATTCCAACATCCTTCATTTCGCTTTATTTTGCAGAGGAAATCAAGAAAAATGATGGAAAATGATATTATTTTATGAATTCTCGATATTGGCGTGTATGCAAAGTAAATATAAGTAAAAAGAGTGTAACGCAATATTTTTCCTGGATTCTTCATTTCGCCTGATTTTTGATATATATTAAGAATTTTCGATATTGGCCGTTTGTTAATGGGAAATGTAAGTAAAACCACAGGAACACCATATTATTCCAACATCCTTCATTTCGCTTTATTTTGCAGAGGTAATCAAGAAAAATGATGGAAAATGATATTATTTTATGAATTCTCGATATTGGCGTGTACATATGCAAAGGAAATATAAGTAAAAAGAGTGGAACGCAATATTTTTCCAGGACTTGTCATTTCGCTTGATTTTTGATATATATTAAGAATTTTCGGTATTGGCCGTTTGTACAGGGGAATTGTAAGTAAAGCCACACGAACACCATATTATTCCAACATTTTTCAATTCGCTTTATTTTGCAGAGGAAATCGAGAAAAATGATGGAAAATGATATATTTTATTAATTCTCGATATTGGCGTTTATGCAAAGGATATATAAGTAAAAAGAATGGAACGCAATATTTTTCCAGTACTCTTCATTTTGCCAGATTTCTAATATATATTAAGAATTTTCGGTATTGGCCGTTTGTACAGGGGAAATGAAAGTAAAACCACAGGAACACCATATTTTTCCAACATTCTTCAATTCGCCTTATTTTGCAGAGGAAATCAAGAAAAATGATGGAAAATGATATTATTTTATGAATTCTCGATATTGGCGTGTATGCAAAGGAAATATAAGTAAAAAGAGTGGAACGCAATATTTTTCCAGGACTTTTCATTTCGCTTGATTTTTGATATATATTAAGAATTTTCGGTATTGGCCGTTTGTACAGGGGAATTGTAAGTAAAGCCACACGAACACCATATTATTCCACCATTTTTCAATTCGCTTTATTTTGCAGAGGAAATCAAGAAAAATGATGGAAAATGATATTATTTTATGAATTCTCGATATTGGCGTGTATGCAAAGGAAATATAAGTAAAAAGAGTGGAACGCAATATTTTTCCAGGACTTTTCATTTCGCTTGATTTTTGATATATATTAAGAATTTTCGGTATTGGCCGTTTGTACAGGGGAATTGTAAGTAAAGCCACACGAACACCATATTATTCCACCATTTTTCAATTCGCTTTATTTTGCAGAGGAAATCGAGAAAAATGATGGAAAATGATATATTTTATTAATTCTCGATATTGACGTTTATGCAAAGGATATATAAGTAAAAAGAGTGGAACGCAATATTTTTCCTGGATTCTTCATTACGCCTGATTTTTGATATATATTAAGAATTTTCGATATTGGCCGTTTGTACATGGGAAGTGTAAGTAAAGCCACAGGAACACCATATTATTCCAACATTCTTCATTTTGATTTATTTTGCAGAGGAAATCGGGACAAATAATTGAAAATGATATATTTTATGAATTCTCGATATTGGGCGTTTATTCAAAGGAAATATAGGTAAAAAGTGTGGAACGCAATATTTTTCCAGGACTCTCCATTTTCCTGATTTGTGATATATATTAAGAATTTTCGGTATTGGCCGTTTGTACAGGGGAAATGAAAGTTAAGCCACAGAAACACCATATTATTCCAACATCCTTCATTTCGCTTTATTTTGCAGAGGAAATCAAGAAAAATGATGGAAAATGATATTATTTTATAAATTCTCAATTTCGGGCGTTTGTACATGGGAAATGAAAGTAAAGCCACAGAAACACCATATTTTTCCAACATTCTTCATTTCGCCTTATTTTGCAGAGGAAATCGAGAAAAATAATTGAAAATTATATATTTTATGAATTATCGATATTGGCGTGTATGCAAAGGAAATATAAGTAAAAAGTGTGGAACGCAATATTTTTCCAGGACTCTTCATTTCGCCTGATTTGTGATATATATTAAGAATTTTCGGTATTGGCCGTTTGTACAGAGGAAATGAAAGTAAAGCCACAGAAACACCATATTATTCCAACATTCTTCATTTCGCTTTATTTTGCAGAGGAAATCGAGAAAAATGATGGAAAATGATATTATTTTATGAATTCTCAATTTCGGGCGCTTGTACATGGGAAATGAAAGTAAAGCCACAGGAACACCATATTTTTCCAACATTCTTCATTTCGCCTTATTTTGCAGAGGAAATCGAGAAAAATAATTGAAAATTATATATTTTATGAATTCTCGATATTGGGCGTTTATTCAAAAGAAATATAAGTAAAAAGTGTGAAACGCAATATTTTTCCTGGATTCTTCATTTCGCCTGATTTTTGATATATTTTAAGAATTTTCGGTATTGGCCGTTTGTACAGGGGAAATGTAAGTAAAGCGACAGGAACACCATATTATTCCAACATTCTACATTTCGCCTTATTTTGCAGAGGAAATCGAGAAAAATGATGGAAAATGATATATTTTATGAATTCTCGATATTGGGCGTTTATTCAAAGGAAATATAAGTAAAAAGTGTGAAACGCAATATTTTTCCTGGATTCTTCATTTCGCCTGATTTTTGATATATTTTAAGAATTTTCGTATTGGCCGTTTGTACAGGGGAAATGAAAGTAATGCCACAGAAACACCATATTATTCCAACATTCTTCATTTCGCTTTATTTTGCAGAGGAAATCGAGAAAAATAATTGAAAATGATATATATTATGAATTCTCGATATTGAGCGTATATTCAAAGGAAATATAAGTAAAAACATTGGAACGCAATATTTTTCCAGGACTCTTCATTTCGCCTGATTTTTGATCTATATTAAGAATTTGCGGTATTGGCCGTTTGTACAGGGGAAATGTAAGTAAAGCCACAGGAACACCATATTTTTCCAACATTCTTCATTTCGCCTTATTTTGCAGAGGAAATCGGGAAAAATAATTGAAAATGATATATTTTATGAATTCTCGATATTGGGCGTTTATTCAAAGGAAATATAAGTAAAAAGAGTGGAACACAATATTTTTCCAGGACTCTTCATTTCGCCTGATTTTTGATATATATTAAGAATTTTCGGTATTGGTCGTTTGTACAGGGGATATGAAAGTAAAGCCACAGAAACACCATATTATTCCAACATTCTTCATTTCGCTTTATTTTGCAGAGGAAATCTAGAAAAATGATGGAAAATGATATTATTTTATGAATTCTCAATTTCGGGCGCTTGTACATGGGAAATGAAAGTAAAGCCACAGGAACACCATATTTTTCCAACATTCTTTATTTCGCCTTATTTTGCAGAGGAAATCGAGAAAAATAATTGAAAATGATATATTTTATGAATTTTCGATATTGGGCGTTTATTCAAAGGAAATATAAGTAAAAAGTGTGGAACGCAATATTTTTCCTGGACTCTTCATTTCGCCTGATTTTTGATATATTTTAAGAATTTTCGGTATTGGCCGTTTGTACAGGGGAAATGTAAGTAAAGCCACAGGAACACCATATTTTTCCAACATTCTTCATTTCGCCTTATTTTGCAGAGGAAATCGGGAAAAATAATTGAAAATGATATATTTTATGAATTCTCGATATTGGGCGTTTATTCAAAGGAAATATAAGTAAAAAGAGTGGAACGCAATATTTTTCCAGGACTCTTCATTTCGCCTGATTTTTGATATATATTAAGAATTTTCGGTATTGGCCGTTTGTACAGGGGAAATGAAAGTAAAGCCACAGAAACACCATATTATTCCAACATTCTTCATTTCGCTTTATTTTGCAGAGGAAATCGAGAAAAATGATGGAAAATGATATTATTTTATGAATTCTCGATTTTGGGCGCTTGTACATGGGAAATGAAAGTAAAGCCACAGGAACACCATATTTTTCCAACTTTCTTTATTTCGCCTTATTTTGCAGAGGAAATCGAGAAAAATAATTGAAAATGATATATTTTATGAATTTTCGATATTGGGCGTTTATTCAAAGGAAATATAAGTAAAGAGAGTGGAACGCAATATTTTTCCTGGATTCTTCATTTCGCCTGATTTTTGATATATATTAAGAATTTTCGGTATTGGCCGTTTGTACAGGGGAAATGTAAGTAAAGCGACAGGAACACCATATTATTCCAACATTCTACATTTCGCCTTATTTTGCAGAGGAAATCGAGAAAAATAATTGAAAATGATATATTTTATGAATTTTCGATATTGGGCGTTTATTCAAAGGAAATATAAGTAAGAAGTGTGGAACGCAATATTTTTCCTGGACTCTTCATTTCGCCTGATTTTTGATATATTTTAAGAATTTTCGGTATTGGCCGTTTGTACAGGGGAAATGTAAGTAAAGCGACAGGAACACCATATTATTCCAACATTCTACATTTCGCCTTATTTTGCAGAGGAAATCGAGAAAAATAATTGAAAATGATATATTTTATGAATTTTCGATATTGGGCGTTTATTCAAAGGAAATATAAGTAAAGAGAGTGGAACGCAATATTTTTCCAGGACTCTCCATTTCGCCTGATTTGTGATATATATTAAGAATTTTCGGTATTGGCCGTTTGTACAGGGGAAATGAAAGTAAAGCCACAGAAACACCATATTATTCCAACATCCTTCATTTCGCTTTATTTTGCAGAGGAAATCAAGAAAAATGATGGAAAATGATATTATTTTATAAATTCTCAATTTCGGGCGCTTGTACATGGGAAATGAAAGTAAAGCCACAGGAACACCATATTTTTCCAACATTCTTCATTTCGCCTTATTTTGCAGAGGAAATCGAGAAAAATAATTGAAAATTATATATTTCATGAATTATCGATATTGGCGTGTATGCAAAGGAAATATAAGTAAAAAGTGTGGAACGCAATATTTTTCCTGCATTCTTCATTTCGCCTGATTTTTGATATATTTTAAGAATTTTCGGTATTGGCCGTTTGTACAGAGGAAATGAAAGTAAAGCCACAGAAACACCATATTATTCCAACATCCTTCATTTCGCTTTATTTTGCAGAGGAAATCAAGAAAAATGATGGAAAATGATATTATTTTATGAATTCTCGATATTGGCGTGTATGCAAAGGAAATATAAGTAAAATGAGTGGAACGCAATATTTTTCCAGTACTCTTCATTTTGCCAGATTTTTAATATATATTAAGAATTTTCGATATTGGCCGTTTGTACATGGGAAATGAAAGTAAAGCCACAGAAACACCATATTATTCCAACATTCTTCATTTCGCTTTATTTTGCAGAGGAAATCGAGAAAAATGATGGAAAATGATATTATTTTATGAATTCTCGATATTGGCGTGTATGCAAAGGAAATATAAGTAAAAAGAGTGGAACGCAATATTTTTCCAGGACTTTTCATTTCGCTTGATTTTTGATATATATTAAGAATTTTCGATATTGGCCGTTTGTACATGGGAAATGAAAGTAAAGCCACAGAAACACCATATTTTTCCAACATTCTTCAATTCGCCTTATTTTGCAGAGGAAATCAAGAAAAATGATGGAAAATGATATTATTTTATGAATTCTCGATATTGGCGTGTATGCAAAGGAAATATAAGTAAAAAGAGTGGAACGCAATATTTTTCCAGGACTTTTCATTTCGCTTGATTTTTGATATATATTAAGAATTTTCGGTATTGGCCGTTTGTACAGGGGAATTGTAAGTAAAGCCACACGAACACCATATTATTCCACCATTTTTCAATTCGCTTTATTTTGCAGAGGAAATCAAGAAAAATGATGGAAAATGATATTATTTTATGAATTCTCGATATTGGCGTGTATGCAAAGGAAATATAAGTAAAAAGAGTGGAACGCAATATTTTTCCAGGACTTTTCATTTCGCTTGATTTTTGATATATATTAAGAATTTTCGGTATTGGCCGTTTGTACAGGGGAATTGTAAGTAAAGCCACACGAACACCATATTATTCCACCATTTTTCAATTCGCTTTATTTTGCAGAGGAAATCGAGAAAAATGATGGAAAATGATATATTTTATTAATTCTCGATATTGACGTTTATGCAAAGGATATATAAGTAAAAAGAGTGGAACGCAATATTTTTCCTGGATTCTTCATTACGCCTGATTTTTGATATATATTAAGAATTTTCGATATTGGCCGTTTGTACATGGGAAGTGTAAGTAAAGCCACAGGAACACCATATTATTCCAACATTCTTCATTTTGATTTATTTTGCAGAGGAAATCGGGACAAATAATTGAAAATGATATATACTATATTATGAATTCTCGATATTGGGCGTTTATTCAAAGGAAATATAGGTAAAAAGTGTGGAACGCAATATTTTTCCAGGACTCTCCATTTTCCTGATTTGTGATATATATTAAGAATTTTCGGCATTGGCCGTTTGTACAGGGGAAATGAAAGTTAAGCCACAGAAACACCATATTATTCCAACATCCTTCATTTCGCTTTATTTTGCAGAGGAAATCAAGAAAAATGATGGAAAATGATATTATTTTATAAATTCTCAATTTCGGGCGTTTGTACATGGGAAATGAAAGTAAAGCCACAGAAACACCATATTTTTCCAACATTCTTCATTTCGCCTTATTTTGCAGAGGAAATCGAGAAAAATAATTGAAAATTATATATTTTATGAATTATCGATATTGGCGTGTATGCAAAGGAAATATAAGTAAAAAGTGTGGAACGCAATATTTTTCCAGGACTCTTCATTTCGCCTGATTTGTGATATATATTAAGAATTTTCGGTATTGGCCGTTTGTACAGAGGAAATGAAAGTAAAGCCACAGAAACACCATATTATTCCAACATTCTTCATTTCGCTTTATTTTGCAGAGGAAATCGAGAAAAATGATGGAAAATGATATTATTTTATGAATTCTCAATTTCGGGCGCTTGTACATGGGAAATGAAAGTAAAGCCACAGGAACACCATATTTTTCCAACATTCTTCATTTCGCCTTATTTTGCAGAGGAAATCGAGAAAAATAATTGAAAATTATATATTTTATGAATTCTCGATATTGGGCGTTTATTCAAAAGAAATATAAGTAAAAAGTGTGAAACGCAATATTTTTCCTGGATTCTTCATTTCGCCTGATTTTTGATATATTTTAAGAATTTTCGGTATTGGCCGTTTGTACAGGGGAAATGTAAGTAAAGCGACAGGAACACCATATTATTCCAACATTCTACATTTCGCCTTATTTTGCAGAGGAAATCGAGAAAAATGATGGAAAATGATATATTTTATGAATTCTCGATATTGGGCGTTTATTCAAAGGAAATATAAGTAAAAAGTGTGAAACGCAATATTTTTCCTGGATTCTTCATTTCGCCTGATTTTTGATATATTTTAAGAATTTTCGTATTGGCCGTTTGTACAGGGGAAATGAAAGTAATGCCACAGAAACACCATATTATTCCAACATTCTTCATTTCGCTTTATTTTGCAGAGGAAATCGAGAAAAATAATTGAAAATGATATATATTATGAATTCTCGATATTGAGCGTATATTCAAAGGAAATATAAGTAAAAACATTGGAACGCAATATTTTTCCAGGACTCTTCATTTCGCCTGATTTTTGATATATATTAAGAATTTGCGGTATTGGCCGTTTGTACAGGGGAAATGTAAGTAAAGCCACAGGAACACCATATTTTTCCAACATTCTTCATTTCGCCTTATTTTGCAGAGGAAATCGGGAAAAATAATTGAAAATGATATATTTTATGAATTCTCGATATTGGGCGTTTATTCAAAGGAAATATAAGTAAAAAGAGTGGAACACAATATTTTTCCAGGACTCTTCATTTCGCCTGATTTTTGATATATATTAAGAATTTTCGGTATTGGCCGTTTGTACAGGGGATATGAAAGTAAAGCCACAGAAACACCATATTATTCCAACATTCTTCATTTCGCTTTATTTTGCAGAGGAAATCTAGAAAAATGATGGAAAATGATATTATTTTATGAATTCTCAATTTCGGGCGCTTGTACATGGGAAATGAAAGTAAAGCCACAGGAACACCATATTTTTCCAACATTCTTTATTTCGCCTTATTTTGCAGAGGAAATCGAGAAAAATAATTGAAAATGATATATTTTATGAATTTTCGATATTGGGCGTTTATTCAAAGGAAATATAAGTAAAAAGTGTGGAACGCAATATTTTTCCTGGACTCTTCATTTCGCCTGATTTTTGATATATTTTAAGAATTTTCGGTATTGGCCGTTTGTACAGGGGAAATGTAAGTAAAGCCACAGGAACACCATATTTTTCCAACATTCTTCATTTCGCCTTATTTTGCAGAGGAAATCGGGAAAAATAATTGAAAATGATATATTTTATGAATTCTCGATATTGGGCGTTTATTCAAAGGAAATATAAGTAAAAAGAGTGGAACGCAATATTTTTCCAGGACTCTTCATTTCGCCTGATTTTTGATATATATTAAGAATTTTCGGTATTGGCCGTTTGTACAGGGGAAATGAAAGTAAAGCCACAGAAACACCATATTATTCCAACATTCTTCATTTCGCTTTATTTTGCAGAGGAAATCGAGAAAAATGATGGAAAATGATATTATTTTATGAATTCTCGATTTTGGGCGCTTGTACATGGGAAATGAAAGTAAAGCCACAGGAACACCATATTTTTCCAACATTCTTTATTTCGCCTTATTTTGCAGAGGAAATCGAGAAAAATAATTGAAAATGATATATTTTATGAATTTTCGATATTGGGCGTTTATTCAAAGGAAATATAAGTAAAGAGAGTGGAACGCAATATTTTTCCTGGATTCTTCATTTCGCCTGATTTTTGATATATATTAAGAATTTTCGGTATTGGCCGTTTGTACAGGGGAAATGTAAGTAAAGCGACAGGAACACCATATTATTCCAACATTCTACATTTCGCCTTATTTTGCAGAGGAAATCGAGAAAAATAATTGAAAATGATATATTTTATGAATTTTCGATATTGGGCGTTTATTCAAAGGAAATATAAGTAAGAAGTGTGGAACGCAATATTTTTCCTGGACTCTTCATTTCGCCTGATTTTTGATATATTTTAAGAATTTTCGGTATTGGCCGTTTGTACAGGGGAAATGTAAGTAAAGCGACAGGAACACCATATTATTCCAACATTCTACATTTCGCCTTATTTTGCAGAGGAAATCGAGAAAAATAATTGAAAATGATATATACTATATTATGAATTCTCGATATTGGGCGTTTATTCAAAGGAAATATAAGTAAAGAGAGTGGAACGCAATATTTTTCCAGGACTCTCCATTTCGCCTGATTTGTGATATATATTAAGAATTTTCGGTATTGGCCGTTTGTACAGGGGAAATGAAAGTAAAGCCACAGAAACACCATATTATTCCAACATCCTTCATTTCGCTTTATTTTGCAGAGGAAATCAAGAAAAATGATGGAAAATGATATTATTTTATAAATTCTCAATTTCGGGCGCTTGTACATGGGAAATGAAAGTAAAGCCACAGGAACACCATATTTTTCCAACATTCTTCATTTCGCCTTATTTTGCAGAGGAAATCGAGAAAAATAATTGAAAATTATATATTTCATGAATTATCGATATTGGCGTGTATGCAAAGGAAATATAAGTAAAAAGTGTGGAACGCAATATTTTTCCAGGACTCTTCATTTCGCCTGATTTGTGATATATATTAAGAATTTTCGGTATTGGCCGTTTGTACAGAGGAAATGAAAGTAAAGCCACAGAAACACCATATTATTCCAACATTCTTCATTTCGCTTTATTTTGCAGAGGAAATCGAGAAAAATGATGGAAAATGATATTATTTTATGAATTCTCAATTTCGGGCGCTTGTACATGGGAAATGAAAGTAAAGCCACAGGAACACCATATTTTTCCAACATTCTTCATTTCGCCTTATTTTGCAGAGGAAATCGAGAAAAATAATTGAAAATTATATATTTTATGAATTCTCGATATTGGGCGTTTATTCAAAGGAAATATAAGTAAAAAGTGTGAAACGCAATATTTTTCCTGGATTCTTCATTTCGCCTGATTTTTGATATATTTTAAGAATTTTCGGTATTGGCCGTTTGTACAGAGGAAATGAAAGTAAAGCCACAGAAACACCATATTATTCCAACATCCTTCATTTCGCTTTATTTTGCAGAGGAAATCAAGAAAAATGATGGAAAATGATATTATTTTATGAATTCTCGATATTGGCGTGTATGCAAAGGAAATATAAGTAAAATGAGTGGAACGCAATATTTTTCCAGTACTCTTCATTTTGCCAGATTTTTAATATATATTAAGAATTTTCGATATTGGCCGTTTGTACATGGGAAATGAAAGTAAAGCCACAGAAACACCATATTATTCCAACATTCTTCATTTCGCTTTATTTTGCAGAGGAAATCGAGAAAAATGATGGAAAATGATATTATTTTATGAATTCTCGATTTTGGGCGCTTGTACATGGGAAATGAAAGTAAAGCCACAGGAACACCATATTTTTCCAACATTCTTTATTTCGCCTTATTTTGCAGAGGAAATCGAGAAAAATAATTGAAAATGATATATTTTATGAATTCTCGATATTGGGCGTTTATTCAAAGGAAATATAAGTAAAAAGAGTGGAACGCAATATTTTTCCAGGACTCTTCATTTCGCCTGATTTTTGATATATATTAAGAATTTTCGGTATTGGCCGTTTGTACAGGGGAAATGAAAGTAAAGCCACAGAAACACCATATTATTCCAACATTCTTCATTTCGCTTTATTTTGCAGAGGAAATCGAGAAAAATGATGGAAAATGATATTATTTTATGAATTCTCGATTTTGGGCGCTTGTACATGGGAAATGAAAGTAAAGCCACAGGAACACCATATTTTTCCAACATTCTTTATTTCGCCTTATTTTGTAGAGGAAATCGAGAAAAATAATTGAAAATGATATATTTTATGAATTTTCGATATTGGGCGTTTATTCAAAGGAAATATAAGTAAAGAGAGTGGAACGCAATATTTTTCCTGGATTCTTCATTTCGCCTGATTTTTGATATATATTAAGAATTTTCGGTATTGGCCGTTTGTACAGGGGAAATGTAAGTAAAGCGACAGGAACACCATATTATTCCAACATTCTACATTTCGCCTTATTTTGCAGAGGAAATCGAGAAAAATAATTGAAAATGATATATTTTATGAATTTTCGATATTGGGCGTTTATTCAAAGGAAATATAAGTAAGAAGTGTGGAACGCAATATTTCTCCTGGACTCTTCATTTCGCCTGATTTTTGATATATTTTAAGAATTTTCGGTATTGGCCGTTTGTACAGGGGAAATGTAAGTAAAGCGACAGGAACACCATATTATTCCAACATTCTACATTTCGCCTTATTTTGCAGAGGAAATCGAGAAAAATAATTGAAAATGATATATACTATATTATGAATTCTCGATATTGGGCGTTTATTCAAAGGAAATATAAGTAAAGAGAGTGGAACGCAATATTTTTCCAGGACTCTCCATTTCGCCTGATTTGTGATATATATTAAGAATTTTCGGTATTGGCCGTTTGTACAGGGGAAATGAAAGTAAAGCCACAGAAACACCATATTATTCCAACATCCTTCATTTCGCTTTATTTTGCAGAGGAAATCAAGAAAAATGATGGAAAATGATATTATTTTATAAATTCTCAATTTCGGGCGCTTGTACATGGGAAATGAAAGTAAAGCCACAGGAACACCATATTTTTCCAACATTCTTCATTTCGCCTTATTTTGCAGAGGAAATCGAGAAAAATAATTGAAAATTATATATTTCATGAATTATCGATATTGGCGTGTATGCAAAGGAAATATAAGTAAAAAGTGTGGAACGCAATATTTTTCCAGGACTCTTCATTTCGCCTGATTTGTGATATATATTAAGAATTTTCGGTATTGGCCGTTTGTACAGAGGAAATGAAAGTAAAGCCACAGAAACACCATATTATTCCAACATTCTTCATTTCGCTTTATTTTGCAGAGGAAATCGAGAAAAATGATGGAAAATGATATTATTTTATGAATTCTCAATTTCGGGCGCTTGTACATGGGAAATGAAAGTAAAGCCACAGGAACACCATATTTTTCCAACATTCTTCATTTCGCCTTATTTTGCAGAGGAAATCGAGAAAAATAATTGAAAATTATATATTTTATGAATTCTCGATGTTGGGCGTTTATTCAAAGGAAATATAAGTAAAAAGTGTGAAACGCAATATTTTTCCTGGATTCTTCATTTCGCCTGATTTTTGATATATTTTAAGAATTTTCGGTATTGGCCGTTTGTACAGGGGAAATGTAAGTAAAGCCACAGGAACACCATATTTTTCCAACATTCTTCATTTCGCCTTATTTTGCAGAGGAAATCGGGAAAAATAATTGAAAATGATATATTTTATGAATTCTCGATATTGGGCGTTTATTCAAAGGAAATATAAGTAAAAAGTGTGGAACGCAATATTTTTCCAGGACTCTTCATTTCGCCTGATTTGTGATATATAGTATATTAAGAATTTTCGGTATTGGCCGTTTGTACAGAGGAAATGAAAGTAAAGCCACAGAAACACCATATTATTCCAACATCCTTCATTTCGCTTTATTTTGCAGAGGAAATCACGAAAAATGATGGAAAATGATATTATTTTATGAATTCTCGATATTGGCGTGTATGCAAAGGAAATATAAGTAAAATGAGTGGAACGCAATATTTTTCCAGTACTCTTCATTTTGCCAGATTTTTAATATATATTAAGAATTTTCGATATTGGCCGTTTGTACATGGGAAATGAAAGTAAAGCCGCAGAAACACCATATTATTCCAACATTCTTCATTTCGCTTTATTTTGCAGAGGAAATCGAGAAAAATGATGGAAAATGATATTATTTTATGAATTCTCGATTTTGGGCGCTTGTACATGGGAAATGAAAGTAAAGCCACAGGAACACCATATTTTTCCAACATTCTTTATTTCGCCTTATTTTGCAGAGGAAATCGAGAAAAATAATTGAAAATGATATATTTTATGAATTTTCGATATTGGGCGTTTATTCAAAGGAAATATAAGTAAAGAGAGTGGAACGCAATATTTTTCCTGGATTCTTCATTTCGCCTGATTTTTGATATATATTAAGAATTTTCGGTATTGGCCGTTTGTACAGGGGAAATGTAAGTAAAGCGACAGGAACACCATATTATTCCAACATTCTACATTTCGCCTTATGTTGCAGAGGAAATCGAGAAAAATAATTGAAAATGATATATTTTATGAATTTTCGATATTGGGCGTTTATTCAAAGGAAATATAAGTAAGAAGTGTGGAACGCAATATTTTTCCTGGACTCTTCATTTCGCCTGATTTTTGATATATTTTAAGAATTTTCAGTATTGGCCGTTTGTACAGGGGAAATGTAAGTAAAGCGACAGGAACACCATATTATTCCAACATTCTACATTTCGCCTTATTTTGCAGAGGAAATCGAGAAAAATAATTGAAAATGATATATACTATATTATGAATTCTCGATATTGGGCGTTTATTCAAAGGAAATATAAGTAAAGAGAGTGGAACGCAATATTTTTCCAGGACTCTCCATTTCGCCTGATTTGTGATATATATTAAGAATTTTCGGTATTGGCCGTTTGTACATGGGAAATGTAAGTAAAGCCACAGGAACACCATATTATTCCAACATTCTTCATTTTGATTTATTTTGCAGAGGAAATCGAGAAAAATGATGGAAAATGATATATTTTATTAATTCTCGATATTGACGTTTATGCAAAGGATATATAAGTAAAAAGAGTGGAACGCAATATTTTTCCAGTACTCTTCATTTTGCCAGATTTCTAATATATATTAAGAATTTTCGGTATTGGCCGTTTGTACAGGGGAAATGAAAGTAAAACCACAGGAACACCATATATTTCCAACATTCTTCATTTCGCCTTATTGTGCAGAGGAAATCGAGAAAAATAATTGAAAATGATATATTTTATGAATTCTCGATATTGGGCGTTTATTCAAAGGAAATATAAGTAAAAAGTGTGGAACGCAATATTTTTCCAGGACTCTTCATTTCGCCTGATTTGTGATATATATTAAGAATTTTCGGTATTGGCCGTTTGTACAGAGGAAATGAAAGTAAAGCCACAGAAACACCATATTATTCCAACATCCTTCATTTCGCTTTATTTTGCAGAGAAAATCAAGAAAAATGATGGAAAATGATATTATTTTATGAATTCTCGATATTGGCGTGTATGCAAAGGAAATATAAGTAAAAAGAGTGGAACGCAATATTTTTCCTGGATTCTTCATTTCGCCTGATTTTTGATATATAGTATATTAAGAATTTTCGATATTGGCCGTTTGTACAGAGGAAATGAAAGTAAAGCCACAGAAACACCATATTATTCCAACATCCTTCATTTCGCTTTATTTTGCAGAGGAAATCAAGAAAAATGATGGAAAATGATATTATTTTATGAATTCTCGATATTGGCGTGTATGCAAAGGAAATATAAGTAAAAAGAGTGGAACGCAATATTTTTCCTGGATTCTTCATTTCGCCTGATTTTTGATATATATTAAGAATTTTCGATATTGGCCGTTTGTACAGAGGAAATGAAAGTAAAGCCACAGAAACACCATATTATTCCAACATCCTTCATTTCGCTTTATTTTGCAGAGGAAATCAAGAAAAATGATGTAAAATGATATTATTTTATGAATTCTCGATATTGGTGTTTACATATGCAAAGGAAATATAAGTAAAAAGAGTGGAACGCAATATTTTTGCAGGACTTTTCATTTCGCTTGATTTTTGATATATATTAAGAATTTTCGGTATTGGCCGTTTGTACAGAGGAAATGAAAGTAAAGCCACAGAAACACCATATTATTCCAACATCCTTCATTTCGCTTTATTTTGCAGAGGAAATCAAGAAAAATGATGGAAAATGATATTATTTTATGAATTCTCGATATTGGCGTGTATGCAAAGGAAATATAAGTAAAATGAGTGGAACGCAATATTTTTCCAGTACTCTTCATTTTGCCAGATTTTTAATATATATTAAGAATTTTCGATATTGGCCGTTTGTACATGGGAAATGAAAGTAAAGCCACAGAAACACCATATTATTCCAACATTCTTCATTTCGCTTTATTTTGCAGAGGAAATCGAGAAAAATGATGGAAAA